>BSBN01001585.1:0-1200000 GCA_027924645.1 Cunninghamia lanceolata
CCTAAAAAATAGAAATTTGAGCATGCTCCCCCCTAAAATGTTTGAAAACTAATAAAAAATTGAATTTTTTTTTGAATTCATGTAGAATGGAGTCTAGTTTCTAAAAATATAACTTATTTCAATTTCGATGAACAGTTAAAAAAAGGTCAAAAATACTAGACACTAGTTTTTGACAAAAACTAGACACACTTACAAAAGAAATTCAAGATGAAACACTAAACGTACTCAAAATGTGAAAAAAATTATATGGTTAGATAGCTAACAGAGAGCTTAAGATTATGGTGGTATTTTTTTTGAGTTTTCATTGAAAAAAGTGCTATCTTGATAGGGAGCACGCTCCAGATTATCTCCAGATTTTTTCTAAAAACTAATAAAAACACATCAAACAAAGCTAAGCATAACACAAGCGTGTTACAACGCGCTCGTGTTATGTGAACTCAATAACTCGATCACGTTATAACGTGTCGCATTATAATGCGTTGCGTTATGATGAGCATAACTAGCGATACACATGCCAACTACATTTGCTTGAAAGTTTCTAAAGCATTTTTAACAAATCCATTTTTTTGCATATCTTGCAATCATTGCATTCCACTATAGAACATCTCTTTGAGGTGTTACGTCATACAATTGACATGCCTTGTCTATGCTTCTACACTTTCCATACATGTCTACAAGGGTAGCTGCACTTCCTATCATCTCTCACTCTATTTCTCTCCCCTCTCTACGTCCTACCCTTTCTCTAAGTCTTTGCTTCCCTCCCCTCTCTACCTCCCACCTTATCTCTCTCTCTTCTTCCCTCCCCTATCTACTGATGGAGTTAAGTTGTCATTGATGTCAAAAAGGTGTCCTCAGTTTGTTTGATGTCATCAGGACTTGGTTGATCAAGTTTGGCCTTCAATGTGTTTTCTTATGTTCTTTGGTAAGTGAAGTCACAAGGTGATTTAGGGTTGGCAAGTGTTGACAAATGTTCATCATTCATGTTTGGACAAATGTTCATCATTCATGTGTGCTCATCTAGGTTTGGACAGAGTTTGCTTAGAAGTTGTGATTCATTTCATACTTGATGAAGTGCATATCATGTTTGGTTATGCAGTGTAGAGATACATACTTGTTAAAGGATCAGGAGGAGCAAAGAGTTCACATCATCCTGTGTAGAGTTTATATCATCTTATATGTTATTGATTACATCATCTTGTGTGTTCTTTACAGATGACTTGTAGTGGTAGTGACTTAGTAATTTGAACTCAGGAGCCTTCATCATGTTGTCTGACTTTCTCTACAATAAGGATTGATTTCATTTTGTGTGGCATACTCTATATCAAAGATTGATAGAAGTGATCACAGGAGTTGTCATACCACTGAGTTTACAGATGTAGATATCACTTGGATTTCATGTAAGTTTCTTCAAGGTGATGTCATCAGGAGTTGCAGTGTGTTGATTGAAAGTAACATTTGGTAGAGTAATGCGTGCACTACTCATTTGAAGATAGAGCTAATATTCTTGAATTGGTTCGGTTACGTTAATATGGGGAACACAACACAGTTCAAAAGTCTTGCAGATGCAGAGAATAATTTTATACTCTTGGTCATCACAGGTTTGATCTTCTTGGTGTTTTTGTTGATAGGTTGGATTGACAAGTTGGTCTTCATACTATACTCTTCATGACCTCACATCCAAAGCTCACTTGTTATTTTTTTTTTTAACATCATGGTGACTTGTTGAGGCGGTAAGAGTCACTTAAAGTGACCTGTTAGAGGGCTACCATCACATGATGGTGACCGGCCCTTCCTTAAAGCATCGGTCTTTACATGATATGTGGAGCGCATTTTTCCTTAAAGTTTTTTTAATTTAAAAAAAAACATTGAAAATGCTTAGGGCCCGCGGTGCATTCAAAAGAGAAGTTCTTGTTTTTAAAGTTCAAAACTTTATTATCACCGATGGAGGAAAATGGGCGGGCTTTCAAAGTTTTGTTTGAATTTAAAACTTTCACCGCCAAAAAGGTTAAGTGGAGCCCGTTACACTAAGGAAAAATTCTATTAAGAATTTGTGAGGTGTTTAGAAAGTATTGAAACCCGATCCCCAAGCTTTTATGGCTTTTAAGTTTTATTTAGAAATTTTTCATAAACTCTAAGTGGTTGATTCATACCATTTTTATGAGTTTTAAAATGAGTTTTTATTTGGTGACAAAATTGGAAATTTTTTTTAAGGAGTTTTTTATTGCTTTTTCTAAATGAGAAAAATCTTTATGAGGAGATATTTTTTGATTTGATTGTGAAGAAGAAGAAGCTTAACAATTTTGTATGTAAAAGCTTGGAAGGAGATTTATTTTTTTTTGGATGATTTTATTGGAGATTAGTAAAATTATTTTTGTAGAGATGGAAGATGAAGTTGCTCAGATGCAAGGAAATATAAAAAGTTATTTTTTAGCTCACAGGAAATGAAGAGTCTTGTTGTGAAGGGCTTGGAAAGATGAAAGAGATTTTGAAGGATCATTTTTGCACAGAAGATGAAAAAGATTATTTTTATTTGTTTCTTGCAGGGAATATGAATGGTTTTACAGATGGAAGATGAAGTCGGTCAGACAGGGCATTGAAAGAACAGATCAAGTTTTTAGAAATATGTTTTATAAAGAGATACAGAATGTTTTTCTTAAGAAAAGGATCAATTTTTGAAAGAGAAGTATAAGACATTGTAAATTAGATTTTCTTCTTGAAAATGGATTTATGCAGATATTATTTTTTGAGATGTTTGCAGGGAATAAGTAAATGAAAAGACATTGAAGACAAAATATTCAGATTGAAATAAATATGAAAGGTCAATGAATTTTTGCAGAGGAAAGGAATATGAAAAGATTTTTCTTTGTAGGAGGGAGAACATTCAATCTGTATAAAATTGTTTTTCCAGGTGCATTGATGGATGAATTAAGAAGGATAGAGATGAAACATACAGTGTTGTGAAATATTGTTGAATGGATTAGAATATAGATTTGATATGCAGTGTTGATATGCAGTGTTGATTAGATCAGAATAAAGGATTGTTGAGTGTATCCGGATGTCAAATTGAATAGAATGGGTATTTGACAGACATATGTTTGTATTGAATGGAAACAGAGTATCCCTCTGATTTGCTTATTACATTTGTTGGTAATTTGGTTTGCCAGTGAGGCACAATATGCCAGTGTGGCTTGTGGTCAGTGAGACCTTTCTATGCTAGTGAAGCTTGTGGTTAGTGAGACCTTGTATATGTCAGTGAGACATTTGTAAGAGGTTTTTCATTTAAGCCAGTGAGGCAGTTTTGGAGTGGTTTTTCTACCCCTGATGGGTTTTCCACTCGTGCATATCTTGTGTCATGATTCATATTGATCTTCCTTGTGTCTGTTTGATTTACTTAAGAAGTTTTTATTCTCTTTCTGTATTCAGAGTCATGTGCATATGTATTTTACAAATCAAATGGTATCTTTCTTTTTGAGCTCTGAAAGTTAAAGTTTAAAAAGGATTTGAAAATTCACACAACACTGATTCACCCCCCCTCTCAGTGTTGCCCTTGATTCCTACATCTACCTTCTACCCTCTCTCTCACTCTCTACTTCCCTCCCCTATCTACCTCCTACCCTCTTTCTAAGTCTTTGCTTCCCTCGCCTCTCTACCTCCTACCTTCTCTCTCACTCTCTTCTCCCCCTCCCTCTCTACTTCTTACCCTCTCTCTCACTTTCTACTTCCCTCCCCTATCTACCTCCTACCCTCTCTCTCAGTCTCTGCTTCCCTCCCCTATCTACCTCCTACCCTCTCTCTCAGTCTCTGCTTCCCTCCCCTGTCTACCTCCTACAGTCCTCTCTCACTCTCTTCTTCCCTCTTGTCTCTACCTCCTATCCTCTCTCTCACTCTCTACTTCTCTCCCCTCTCTACCTCTCCTCCTCATTCTTCCCATCCAATGAAATTTCATAAATTATCTTGTTTCCATTTGATCATCCCAATTTATATCCTCATCCATCTTTACATGTCCTATTTTTCTTGTTTCCATGTTCTTTATCGACAAGGGAGAGCGAGAGGGAGGAAAAGGGAGAGAGGATGGAGATGGAAGAGAGAGAGAGAGAGAGAGAGAGAGAGAGAGAGAGAGAGAGAGGGTGGGTCGGGTTAATGAGTTTAGGGTTGCTTAAGTTTAGGGTTTAGGGGAATTATTTAGGGTTTAGGGGTTTAGGGCTGCTCAGGTTTATGGTTTATGGTTTAAGGGTTAGGATTTAGGGGCATTATTTAGGGTTTAGGGGTTTTGGGAGAGAGAGAGAGAGAGAGAGAGAGAGAGAGAGAGAGAGAGAGAGAGAGAGAGAGAGAGAGAGAGAGAGAGAGAGAGAGAGAGAGAGAGAGAGAGAGAGAGAGAGAGAGGTTTAGAGTTGCTCAGGTTTAGGGTCATTATTTAGGGTTTCTGAGCTTAGGGTTGCTTAGACATTTAGGGGCATTATTTATGGTTTATGAGTTTAGGGTTGCTCAAGTTTAGTGTTTAGGGTTTTGGGTTAGGGTTTAGGGGAATTATTTAGGGTTTAGGGGTTTACGGTTGCTCAAGTTTATGGTTTAGGGTTTAGGGGTTAGGGATTTAAGGTTGCTCGGGTTTAGGGTTTAGGGGTTAGGGTTTAGAGAGAGAGAGTGAGGGATCAATAGATATTGGGAGAGATAGGGAGATAGAGGTTTAGAATTGCTTCCAGGGTTTATGGTTTAGAGGTTTGGGGTTTAGGGTTGCTCAGTTTTAGGGGTTAGGGGTTAGGGGTTAGGGGTTAGGGGTTAGGGGCATTATTTAGGGTAACTTAAGGTTTATGTTTTAGGGGCTAGGGGTTAAGGTTTAGAGGTTTAGGTTAGGGTTTAGTAAGAGAGGACCAATAGGGAGATATAGAGGAGACTGAGGGGAGACATAAGGAGATAAAGGGTGAGGGACAAGGCCAGAGACATAGGCAAGGAGATTGAGAGGTAGAGGGATGATAGAGACAAGGAGATAGGGTTTAGGGTTGATCAGATTTAAGGTTGATCAGGTTTAGGGTTTACCCTGATTAGGAGTTTAGAGAGGGAGAGATATGGAGATAGAGGGTGAGGGACATGGGCAGAGACATAGCCAGAGAGATTGACAGGTAGAGAGATGATAGAGACAAGAAGATAGAGGTTTAGGGTTGATCAGGTTTAGAGTTTAGGGGTTAGGAGTTTAGAGAGGGAGAGATAGGGAGATATAGGGTGATGGACATGGCCAAAGACAGGCAAAGAGATTGAGAGGTAGAGAGATGATAGAGACAAGGAGATAAGGGTTTATGGTTGATCAGGTTTAGAGTTGATCAGGTTTAGGGTTTAGGGTTTATGGTTGGTATATATGATGTATAGAATGGTGTAAATGACTAACATATTGGTGCTTATGATGTTCTGATGGCTCATGTGGCTGGAAGAGGGTAGAATGACACCCGTGACTGGCTAGGTGTAGAATGATGTTTGTGATTCATAGGTAGGTGCTACTAAGGATCATATTGGCACATATGATATACAAAATGGAGCAAATGACTAACAAATTGGCACTATGATCTTCTAATGGTTCCTGGTGAGGTATTTGTTTGATTTTGATTATTTTTGGGATCTTTTGAGATGGAGCTTAGATTAATTTGGGATGGAGTTGGGATGAAATGGATTTGTTTAGGGATGATGAGAGGTGAAAAGGACTAGATTAGGAATGATTAGAATGGTTTTAAGGATGGTTTGAAGTGGTTTAGTGCTGATTAGAGAATGATTAGAATGATTTAGGAATAGTTTAGGGATGGTATTTGAGATGAAATCCAGGTTGATTTGAAAATGATTAGGGATGAAGTTAAATTGATTTGGATGTGATTTGGGATGGTGTAAAGTTGTTTAGGGCTGATTAGAAGTGGTTTAGGGATGATTACAGATGAAATTGAATGGATTAGGGATGATTTGGGATTGATTAAGAAAGAACTTGGTTGGAATGAAAGCTTAATGTTTTCATGAACTTTCACGTTATAGAGATTAGGAGAGATAGGGAGATAGAGGTTTAGGTTTGCTTCCAAGTTTTATGGTTTAGGGGTTTAGCCCGTTGCTCATTTTTAGGGTTTAGGGGTTAGGGGTTAGGGTTTAGGGGCATTATTTAGGGTTTAGTGTTTAGGGGCATTATTTATGGTTTACAGTTTATTTTTTAGGGTTAAGGTTTAGAGGTTTAAGTTTATGGTTTAGGTAGAGAGGCAAATAGGGAGATATAAAGGAGATCGAGCCTGGGAGAGATATCTCTGTCTCCTCTATCCCTCTCTCTAACTATACCTACCTCTCTATCTCTCTCTCTCTCTCTCCCTATCTCTCTATCTTGCTAGATCAATTTTGATCCCCTCTCTCTAACTCTACCTTTGTATCTCTCCCTCCCTCACTATTTGAGGTTTACATGATTTTAGGGTTGCTCAAGTAAATAGGGTTTAGGGTTTAGGGTTTTGGGTAAGGTTTAGGGGAATTATTTAGGCTTTAGGGGTTTAGGGATGCTCGAGTTTAGGGTTTAGGGTCTAGGGGTTAGGGTTTATGATTTACGAGTTAGGGGTTTAGGGTTGCTTGAGTTTAGGGTTTAGGGGTTTAGGGTTGCTTAATTTTGGGGTTTAGGGGTTAGGGGGCATTATTTAGGGTTTACAATTTATGGTTTAGAGGTTTAGGTTTATGGTTTAGGTACAGGGGAGAATAGGGATCCCTATCTCTATCTTTCTGGACATATGGATCCCTATCTCTTAATCTATCCCTCGCTACCTCTCTCTCCTCCTCTTTATCTCTCCCCCCATCCCTCTACCTATTGAAATCTCTCTCCCTATGTCTCTAGACATCTCTTGATCTCTTTCCCTATCGAGCTATCTATCCTCATAACCCCGTCTCTTAATATACCCCTCTCTACATCTCTCTCTCTATTTCCTTATCTATCTCTTTCTTGCTAGATCTCTCCCTATATCTCCCCTCTCTATATATATGTATCTCTATCTTTCTCCCTCTATAGACCCCTTTCTCTATCTCAATCCCCATCTCTCCCTCTCCCTGTCTCTATCTCACCTATCCTCTCTATCTCTCCATGTCTCCCGATCCCTCTATATATATAGGATAGAGAAATGAAGAGAGAGAGAGAGAGACTCTCCCATGTAGATACATGGTTACCTTTATGTTATCATGCTTCCCAGAACGTGCCCGTGTTATAACATGATCGCATTCTGGGAAGCATGGAAATCGGTAAAAAAGCATGTGGGATCTGTGTTTTAGACCCCACATGATTGTTATTCCTTCTTTTCACAAGTTTATCAAACAAAATAATGCTTTTCATGTTGTCATGCTTCCCAGAACGTGCTCGTGTTATAACATGATTGCATTCTGGGAAGCATGGAAAACGGTAAAAAAGCATGTGGGATCTGTGTTTTAGACCCCACATGATTGTTATTCCTACTTTTCACGAGTATATCAAACAAAAGAATGATTTTCATGTTGTTTGACTAATTGAGAATCATTTTTATATGAATCCACTGCCTTTTTTTAATTTTTTCAACGTAGAAGAAGTGATTTTTCATGTTTTTAGAGAAAACTTGATTATTTAAACTGAAAGTTTCATGTTTCATGTGTGATTTTGTTTCAAAGTTAATTACCATTGATATATAGATTGAATTTGATGATATATGTTTGTTTTTTCCATAAATTTTACTAATCCTATTCTAGAATTATATAGAATTCATAATCAAACTTGTGAAAAACAAGAATTTGAGGATTTTGAAGCCATCTTTTGGAGAATTGGTCAACTGCAATATCAAATTCTAAGGTATGTTCAATTTAAATGTTCATTTTAATTTACATATATATGTTCTTATGTTCTTTATGTCTTTATGTTTTTTATGTTCTAAGATATATATGTGTCTAGGTATATCAATTAGTTCAGTCAAAGAGACTCCAAATTCCTCATGTTTCCACCTTGTTTCGGCCCTTCATGCCTTCATTTCACCTATTTTTAGCTATACAAGAGAAAAACATTATCAAATACTTCATAAAATAATTTTAGTGAACAATTGTTTGTCATACTCATATTCGAGGGTATACATGGTATACATGGAGCCAATATTGATTTTGGAGGACTCTTAATTTTTACCCTAGGATGATATAGAAGGATTTATTCCTTAATACATGCATAATTCAATTCATTTAATAGAACCATGCATGAAATGATAGTTTTCTCACAAAAATGGAGGAAATGAACACCACAACCTATTTGACAAATTGTTACAACTCACTTTGATACCACTCAATCCATAAAAAATATGATGGAGATTATATACAACATAACAAAATTTTAGAGAAGAGAGTTATATACAAATATGTACGAACATACAAGCATCATGACACAAGATGATACAAAGGGAGTTACAAGGAGATAAAACACTAAAAAGGAGGTTTTCATGACTGTAGGACTATCGCAAGTCTATATAACAATCCACTATCATAGTCATGACCATCATGAAGTTGTTAAATTAATTTATGCATTACTTAAGATGTCTTTAATCTTTTGTCACGAGTATCTAGAAGGTTATCTTCAATGGTTAATGTTCTTTTGACTATCACAAAGTTTTTGGACTAGTTTAAGACTATTAGGATAGTCAATTTATGTTGATTACAGTCCCCTTCGATGGCATTCATTTTGTCATCCTTCAAAATCACCTCCATACAACTCATATATGTAAAAAATTAACCATACAATTCATGATTTCCACACCTAAAATAGTGATTTAATACTCATATAGGAGTCCAAACAATGGCCTTCAAGGGGCAAGACAATCAAGAGCAGTCAAGGTGATGTTCTTAAGAGTTGATAGGGTCAAAGGGAGGCTTAGTATTAGAGATATACCTTTACATAGTATGATCTCTCAACACCTTATGGTCTCCACAAACTCTCGCAACAAAAAAGTTTCACAAACAACTTGATTTGTACAAAGTTTCACAAACTTGTGTTCTAGATTGGCTTCACAAACTCTCACAATGACCCTTCAATGAATTAGGTCTCCAAGGTCTACAACTTGCACTCAAGGATTCAGACCTTCAAATGGGCTTGATGAGGCATCTAACAAGATTAAGTTCACCAACCAAACACAACCAAACCTAATTTCCTTATATGGTTTCAAACCCAAAACTTAATCAATGTTTTGAACACCCATTATCAAGTTACATCACATATCTCAAACTCAACCTTGACTTCTTTGGACTGTGTGCCTCAAAAATGACCTTTTTTCGTTGTCTGAAAAGGGCTAATTAGGCCTATATTACAAAGGAACTAGCCTTTAAACTTTCTAGAGACCCCTAAACTTGTTGGGTCAGAATTCTTTATGTGTCCAAACCCTCAAAAACCTAATTTGTTTCAGGAGAAACATTCACCTACATACCAAACCACAAAACCCTTAGTTTGGGCAAAATTGAGGAGGGTTTATTGAAAATAATGGTTCCTGACACTTTATCCTCATACCACTACTTCAAACACCTTAGAATACACCTGCACATGCTCACAAAACCATCAGACAAACATTTCCTTTTGATATTTTGTCAAATACCCTCTTTGGTTCCTCTTTCCCACATGAAAACACTCTTTAAAACCCTAGGGCATCACACTAAAACCACACCAACTGATCTTCTCTACCTACCAAATCATGAGAACACTTAGATTACTCTTTGAAGAGTCATTCCACCGAGATACAAGTCATGACAGTAGGTGGAATGACTAAAACATTATTTAAACCCCAACCAGAGCCCTCACTGGCCTTATATAGGCAGTTTGAGAAATTTGGTTAAATCTCCCTCTAAACCTAATGAAAACCTCTCAAACTTGATTCAAAATAAAATTAACATAGACCCCTAACACATCAAATGAATTTTAAGTCTAGATAGTATTGTACATGGCCGTAGTATGGTCTGAAACAAAGAAAATGTAGAGAAAAACATGGTTACAACAGAAAAACAGAGTAAATGTTGTTCATCAAAATTCGTGTCTTCTTCCTTGTGTCTTCATTTGGAGACTTATTACATCATTTTTCAACCATTTTCCAACTAATCCAACCACATTTTTGGAGGATATGACCGTTGGATTTGTTTTAAAATGGACAAAACATGTAATTTGCATAAGCAATATTATGACACTTGACAAAACTTAACTACTTGACCCCCCTAAAGGACTCTAAGACATACAAATGGTCTTTTATAGACCTTATTACATCAAAATAGGATTCCACACATGGAAAGAAACATTTGAATTTAATTACATTGCATTTGCCATAATTGGCCTTAGGGGACTAGGTGCTCCTGCACCATTTATGACTTTGTATGTTCAAGTGTATACTACATGACTTATATCTATGTTTAAATGCATACTCCATGACTTATGTATGTTCAATTTATCTTTATATGAGGTGTCTTATTTAGAAGTTTGTAAAACCTTGTTATTCATTCTGACTATGCTATGCATTGTCATTATAAAATTTCTAATTATCATTATCTTATTCTTCATGCTTGTAGAAATCATCATAATGCTGAGGAAACGAGCAAAGACTCTAACACCAGAAGAGTGTGAAGTTGAGAATGAGAGGAAAAGAGAAATAATGAGGTGAATTCAGGAAAGTAGGAAATTGTCAACCATACAAGAAGACATTCCACCATTGTCAATTGAAGAGGAACGTGACACGTCTAATGAAGCTAAGAGAGATGGAATTAGCGGCATAAAGGGAATGGATGCAAAACCTCTGTGCAATGAGGAAAGTGAATCTCCAAGTTGGAGGCACTCCATCATCCACAGGTCAAGTTGAAGGAACACCATCATTAGCTTCTCGAATTAGAGACACTCCATCTTTCACAGGTGAAGTAGAAGGCACATCTGCATAGTTCTTCTCAAGTTGGTGACATGCCATCATTCACACCTCAAGTTGAAGATATGTCATTTTCAACCTTTTAACCTCTAATCGAAGGTACGCCATCTATCCCATCTCAAGTAAATATTGAAGAAATTCCTAATGTTTAGTCTACTTTACCAAATAAAATGCCTCCTAGAATTTTGCATAGGAGGCCTAAGTTTCTAATTGATATTGATGAGAATGTATTAGAGCCCATGTAGGATAAGATTCCCATGTGCACTTGCCAAAGATATGCAAATAAGATATGGAAATTATTCTTTGAGAATTTAAATGAAACCGAAAGATGTCAACTCTTTGTTGAACTAATGAGAAATCTGAAATTTAGGCCCACTATGAAGATTCTTGGCCTAAGAACATCGAATGCATCAAGTGAAAAATTAATTGTCAAGAATCTAATGAGTGTGTATGAGAGTGTGGGTTCCACCTCACGCACCAAGGATAGTAATCTCACACGACATGTTATTACATCGACAATTGTAAGCCAACAAACAAAAAAAGCTCGCCTCATTAGAAAGACAAGTCAAGCATTGAAAATAAATAGAAAAACTATAATGAGAGCCATTGGAATACATCAAAGAGTTGAGGATCCAAACACTAATGAATTGTGGACATTCTCTGGGAGACTCCCACGGAAAGACAAAGTTGTTGTCGAAGCTTTGAGATCACTAATTGAAGACTTTTGGAAGAATTACACAAGGGTATCTCCGAATCAAAGGGATGTGGTAAGAAGGAGAATTGATAATCGAATCCGTGAGCCACATCCAAAGCATTTTTTGGATATGACTCAAACACAGTTTTATGGTAAATTTCTAGAGAAGTATACTCAAATTAAAATTTCTCAAAGATATTTTGAAATGCTAAAACCTTTCTTTGTCAAAATAAATCACACACGCACTACTTGTTGTTGTAGATTACATATTGAATTTTCTAACCATTTTGATGTTTATCGGTCTATATGTTTAGATTTGCATACTAACAATGTTTTGCAGGATTGTGGCATACGTGCCCCACCAACTACCTCAAGAGACTTCATATCAATGATTTTATGTGATAGAGAGGAAGGTCAAATATTCTACAGGAAATTATGCTTGGATGACACATGTCAGCATTGTGGTGGCTTGCAACATATGCCAATATGTGAACATATGGAAAGAACACATGCAGTTGGAAACGAACTAGTATAGTTCGGCAAGTATAAAATAGTGGCATACAATACAAGAGATGTTAAAGAAGCAAAGAGGTATGAATATGTTATTCAGAAGATTCCAGTGTATTAGTTTATGCCTATATTTCATGACAACATAGTGTATGAGTATGTAAGACATGCCCATAGAGCTTGATGGTTGGACTTGCAATTCAAGTTATGCAAGGACACATTTCCAGTTGGTAGCATTGTTTCAGTTGTCGACTTTGCAGAGAACTATAGTCTACAACCATAGTGTGAGGTGCAATCCCAATATTATAACTCAACACAGGTTTCTATATTTGTGCACATCGCATTCATTCATGGGAATGATAGTACAGAGGATGACAGAAAGATCATAATGGGGTATCATTTTATCTAAGCGATGATCACCCGCATTCCACAGAGTTTGTGCAAGGTTGTTTTCAGGTGTTCTACAATGATCTAGCTAGAAGGGGCATATCATTCAGTTAGCATATCATATGGTTGAATAACTGTGCATCACAATTCAAGAACTCACGAAATTTCTATTGGCTGAGCAGGAGGCATAATATTACAGGTGTTCAACATATGTGGAACTTTTGTGAGGTTAGGCATGGAAAGGGGGAGCATGATGGTGCAGGAGCGTGTATCAAAAGAGCCATAGCATGAGAACAGTTAAAGTATAAAGACAATGCAAAGTTGACAGATGCAAAATCAATCGTCAAGTGGTGTAATGCTTTAATGGGTCCAAGTAATGAAGGTAAGTCTTCAGTTCTTAGATTTTTTGGTTGATAGATGATACTAACATTGCACCATATGAGGACTATTGTACACTAACAGGATCAAGTTAGCTACACTCTATCAGAATCTCAATTGCAGGTTCATGGAGTATACATACGCGGAAGATGGTGTGCTTTTGTTCTCCATGTACAATTCAAGCCTAGAATGAGTGTGAGTCACATGAGTGGGTTGATGAATGGCAGTTCAGTTATCTTAGCCCACTTGACATGTATCAACCCTCGACAACACTGGAATTGACAGAGATGGAATCATCAGCTGACTTTGACCACATATCAGATCTAGTTCAACTAAATAATATATCTACTTGCATAGTTAAATTTTAAATTCCTAATGTTATCTTAAACTTTGTAGTATTTTGTAATGTTGACTAATTTCATCTAATTTGTTGCACATATCATTGTAGGGCATGTTTATGCAATTATTGCAGATGAAGATAACAAAGAGGGAACAAATTATTACTTGTGTCATTGTGTTGAGGCCAAAAATAAATTGGAGGCCCCAGTTACAGATGGAGAAAACATCAAATACCCTACAGGCTCAGTGGTTGTTACTGGAACATGGCTTAGAAGGTACCCACATAAGAGTGTTAATGTTTGGTTGTTTGAGGACTTTGACACGCATCGAAAGATTCTTCATTACTCCAACCTTGTTGTGGCAACTAATGTTCATTTAATACAATATCAAGGTATACCTTTGAACAAGACCTTGTGGAAGGTGCGTGACTCTGACCATGAGGTAATACTTGACACAATAAAGAGTAGAGAAGACCCAGATGGTTCGTTGGATTAATTTGTAAGTATGCATAAAACTTTTCTAGATGGTTACTTGTACTTTGTTTTGCATATAAATAGTAGTATGAATTGCTTCCTTTCAATATATTTATGTTTAGCCAATTTTGTTTTTTGATGCTTCTCACAAGAGGTCACAACTCCAGTCCATCTAACTACGGACAAAGAAGCTCCAGAAAAGATGATGGAGAGTGATCATCAGATGGCGGTAAGTGGTCGATTACATATGTGATATTATATATTTCATGTACATTTTGTTATAGTAATGTGCATATTGTTTGATTGTATTAATAGGTGGAGCTGCATTAGCTTGAACTGTCGAAGAGGTCTACTCGACGACAGAAAAAGGATGAGTCATGGATATCCTATTCACTCATGTCATATCAAGATTCATGTTACAGGGTTTGGATGTTAGTTCATAACATTCATGTTTATCATGTTACAATAGTAGGACATAGTTGCTTATGTCATTGGTTCATGCCATTGGATCATTGGATTTGGTTGCGATTCTTCATCATAACATGTCATGCTTTCAGGAGTTGGATTGGGTTGTGGTTCTTCCTCATGATAGGAGTTTGTTCATGTCTTCATACTTCTTTGTCCTCCATGTCTTTAGTGTTCTCAGTGTCTTCATGTGTCAAGGATTTCTTCAAACACATTCTTGCAAAATGCTTCAGTTTGATGCAGTGGAAAGGTGCTAGGAGTGACATTTTACATTCCATAGCTTGTGGGGCCGAACGGACTTTGCCAACGCATCGAGGTGGGTGGTTAAATGCCAAGGGAGGTCTCATTTCATGTGCCAAGCACCGCAGTCATTTGGGGCAGCAGGCTACCAGCAAAGTCCCTTAAGATCCCTAAGATGAAAAAACTACCAAACTTTGACGGAGCAATTCTTGGAATTCATGGCATTTGGGAAATGTTTTGTTTGGACGCACAGGTGCACATGGGGTCTGTCCACAATAACCTCTCTTGGTTTTGGTCAACTCTACTCCGTTTGACCGTGCCGAAATCAAATGCATTCTTGCAAAATGCTTCAGTTTCATGCAGTGGAAAGGTGCTAGGAGTGACATTTTGCATTCCATAGCTCATGGGGCTGAACAAACTCTACCAATGCATCAGGGTGGGTGGTTAAATTCTAGGGGAGGTCTCATTTCGTGTGCTAAGCATCACAGTCATTCGGGGCAGCAGGCTACCGATAAAATCCCTTAAGCTCCCTAAGATGAAAAAACTGCCAAAATTTGACAGGGTAGTTCTCAGAATTCATGGTAGATGCAAACATTCTGTTTGGACCTATAGGTGCATGTGGAGTCCATCTACAATAACCTCTCTCAGTTTTGTTCAACTCCTATCCGTTTGACTGTGCCAGAATCAAACGCATTCTTGCACAATGCTTCAGTTTCATGCAATGGAAAGGTTGCCAGGTGCCATATTTTTTGTTCTGCTCATCATGGGGCCAAACGGACTGCACCAACACGTCAGAGTGGGTGGGTAAATGGTAGGGAAGGTCTCATTTCATGTGCCAAGTGTCCCAGTCGTTCTGTCCTACAAGCTACCAAGACCTAGCACTTTTTGAGTTTGCCGGTAGATTGCAGCCCGGAACGACTGAGAGACTTGGTGCACGAAATGAGACCTCCCCTAGCATTTACCCACCCCCCTGACATTTTGGTGCAGTCTGTTTAGCCCCACGATGAGCAGAACAAAAAATATGGCACTTGGCAACCTTTCCATTGCATGAAACTGAAGCATTTTGCAAGAATGTGTTTGATTCTAGCACGGTCAAACAAATAGGAATTGAACAAAAATGAGAGAGGTTATTCTAGATGGAATCTGTTGTAAATATGTGCCTAAGTGGGTTGTCATTGATGTCAACATATCCTTGTTGCCATTGGTGTCAACTGTATCCTATTTTTGTTGTCTGCATTGAAGACTGGACTGTTGAGGATATTGAGAAAATTAATGATAATCAATTCATGTAGAACATGTGGTTGTGTAGAGGATTGTTAGAGATTGCTTCAATTAAGATTTGAGAAGTTCGCATGAAGATTTGAAGGAGTTATGGCCATCTGAGTAGAACCGGTTCTTGCAATACTCAGGAAAGACAGTGTCAGGAAAGAGGTCCGGATTGCTCTGGAAATATAAACTTATAATCGGCAGATCTGAAGGCATGTTTGGGAAGTCAATGTGTATCATCAACATTAGTGGTTCATGGTTTGGAGGTCCCCAAGCTATCCTTCCAGTCTGACAGTCATGGCAGAGAGTGTTCTTGAGGTTCTGGAGGAAGATTCAAATGTTTCTAGTAGTTTGGTTTAGAATGGATGTTACTGGTGAATTCAATTTGCTTGTGAAGGTCTCTGGATCCTATGGCTACTATGTTAGAGGTTCGCATTGAAGTTTGAGATTGTTGATTGAAGATTTCTTCTTTGAGGTTGATGTTCTTCCCAATCTTGGCCGACCGGATGTTCCTAGCCTGTTGCAGATGCCTTAAAAACATTTTTATGAAGCGTGGAGTGGTTGTAGAAGAGAATTCAAGCCTCAGTTGTGTTTGGCTAACAGTGTGATGATCCGTGACAAGTTTAGTTGACCTTGTTGATCATTCCAAGATTGATGAAGTATATAAATACTTGTTGAAGAGGTATTGAAATTATCCTTGTGCAAAACAGATAAAATCCAAAGAAAGGATTAGGAGTAGAGCAAAGAAGAAAAGGAGCGAGAGAAGTGTAGAGTATGAAGAAGAGTGTGAGGCAAAGCGAAAGTTCTTAAGCATTCATTGAAACTAAATCAGGCATGAAGTAGATGATATTTCTCAGTTAACTCTTTCTAAATAAATTATGTAGGCAGTGAGCTTCTCTTTTGAGCAGCAAGCTCTGGGCAGTGCGCCTAAAGGCATGTGCCTTCTATCTTACTAAGTAATTTTAATAGGGTACGCATTTTGTGGGTTAACCCCCACTGTGGTTTTTCCCTTAACTGGGTTTCCACGTCAAAATCTTGGTGTCAAGTGTGTTGATTATATTTCTGCTCTTATGTTGTTGATTTATGCTTAATGTTTACATCACTAATCTGATAGTAAGATAATAAAGAAGGTTAAAGGTAGAAAAGTTTTATTGAGGGACAACTGATTCACCCCCCCTCTCAATTGTCTAGTTCCAACAATTGGTATAAGAGCCAGATCCTCTCATAAAATCCTAACCGCTTGAGGAGATCCAGGATGTCGACCTACAAGAAGGATAGTCCAAGATTTGATGGAACAAATTATTCTGTTTGGAAAAATCGCATGGAGTGCCATTTGCAATGCATGGGCAATGCCTATTGGGCAATAACTAGTGTTGAGTATAAACCTCTAGAGAAAGGTCCTTCAACTCCTGATCAAGTCAAAGATGCTGAAAATAATCTTCGAGCTAAAGAAGCCTTGTTGAGTGCCTTGACTGATTCAAAAATGACAAATGTCTTTGGTCTAAAAATTGCTTATCAAATTTGGAAAAAGTTGGAGTATCTGTGTGAAGGTGATAAATATGTCAAATGTGCAAAGCTGCAAAGTCTGAGAGGAAAATTTGAAACTATGAGGATGAGAGAAGATGAAAACATCACAATCTACATGCAAAAGATAAATGAACTTGTGTGTGGCATCAGGTGTGCTGGTGGAACTTTGGAAGAATCAGAAATTGTGTCAAAAGTACTCAGATCTTTACTAGATTCATACAAACATAAGGTTACAGCTATAGAAGAGATCGGGATAGTCTCAGAGGTTACAAGAGATCATCTGGTTGGCAAAATTTCAGCTTTCAAATTAAGTGAGTTTGGTGATTCTCTTCCCAAGTTTGAATCTGCATTCAAGGCCAATGTGTATGGAAAACAAAGATACGATCCGGGTGAAATCTCTTTTGCAAGGTCAAATAGATTTGTAAAGACAAGAAAGGATCTTGAAGATGTTGAAATAGAAATAGCAGATCTTGAAGCTCTTATTGCCAGAAGAATGCCAAGAGGATCAAGTAAGTATGAAGGAAAATTACCACTCAAATGCTTTGCTTGGAATAAGATTGGTCATTTTGCCTCAAGATGTCTGGAAAGGTTTTCAAAACCTAACCCTAACAGGTATAAAGGTCAGACGAAATGTTATTATGTACAAGAAAATGGAGCAGAAGGGGTAATAGATGATGAATCTGATCATGGAGTCTCCTCTGAAAATGATTGGGTGTTTATTGCTATCAAAGAAGAAGATCTGGTGTCTACTAAATCTGCTAGCTGTGAAAATATGGAAAGTACCTTGGCTTCTCAGGTTATTGAAAAGGATGAATGGGTGATTGATAGTGGATGTTCTCATCACATGACTGGTGACAAGAGTAAGTTTGAGAACTTTGAAAACTATGAAGGAGGACTTGTGAAATTTGGAGACAACTCAGCTGGTAGAATCCGTGGCAGAGGATCCATCTCTTTTGATGGAAAGAACAACACCAATGATGTTCTGTATGTGGAAGGACTGAAACATAATCTTCTCAGTGTTGGACAGTTGGTTGACAAGGGTTATGATCTTCGGTTCAAGGATGGAAAGTGTAGAATCTTGGAAAGCTCCAGAACTGAAATTGCATATGATACTCAAACCAGAGGTAACATCTTTCACTTAAGTAGTTTTGGGAAAAGTTGTTTGATTTCTTAGATAGATCAAAGTTGGCTATGGCATAGGAGGATGTGTCATGTAAATTTTGACAACATTGTCAAAATAAGTTTCACTCAAGCTGTAAGAGATCTTCCAAGACTTGTGAAACCTAATAACATATGTAGAGAATGTTAATTGGGCAAACAAAACAAAATTTCATTCAAGAGTAAGGAACAAGGTTCAAGTGAGAGATTGGAACTGGTACATACTGATCTCTGTGGTCCTACTAGAATTAGGAGTGTGCAAGGAGACATATATTTCATGTTGTTAATTGGTGATTACTCTCGGATGATGTGGGTAACTTTTCTAAGAGAAAAATTAGAAGCCCTTGACAAGTTTAAGGTGTTCAATATGATGGTTGAAAATGAGATTGGTGGGAAATTAAAGTGTCTGAGATCTGACAGAGGTGGAGAATTTACCTCCGGTGAGTTTGATGCTTTCTGTGAAAAGCATGGAATAAAAAGATAGTTATCTACTCCTAGGACTTCTCAGCAAAATGGAGTTGTGGAAAGAAAGAACTAGACCATTCAAGAAGCTGCCAGAACCACGATGATGGAAATAAATGTTCCTCAAGTTTATTGGAGAGAAGTCGTTAGTATTGATGTCTACACTCTTAACTGGGTGCAGATCAAAGGAAATTATGGTAAGACTCCTTATGAACTTTGGTTTGTTCATCCTCCTACTGTGAGATACTTCAGAGTCTTTGGTAGTAAATGTTATATCAAAAGAGATGAGGACTTAGGTAAGTTTGAGGCAAGAAGTGATGAAGGAATATTTTTGGGATACTCAACTCAAAGTAAGGCCTACAGTGCTTCAACAAAGATTGAAGAAAGTTGTTGAAAGTGTGAATGTTAAATTTGATGAAAGCAAAGAAGGATAGTCCAGGTACTCCGGATATGATTCAGATGATCTAGATGAAAGTCAAAATCAAGGAAGGCAAGTTCAAGTTTAGATCCAGATTTAGTTTGAAATGGTGACTCCAGAGATTAACACAGATGATGAGGAACAAGGTCAAGAAACAGAAGCTCAAACAATCTCCAAAACTCCCAGGTATGTAAGGTTAAATCATCCTAAAGATCAGATCATAGGAGATAAGAGTAAAGGTGTTCAAACTAGGAGAAAAATGTCTAAAGATCAAGAAGAGATTTGTTTGATTTCAAGGATTGAACCTAAATCAGTAAGTGAAGCTTGCAATGATGAAAACTGGGTCAAAGCAATGGAAGAGGAATTGATGCAAATTGAAAATAATCACACATGGGATCTAGTTCCTAGACCTAAGGACAAAAATGTGATTGGAACCAAATGGGTCTTCCAAAATAAACTAAATGAAGATGGTGAGGTGGTAAGGAATAAGGCAAGGTTGGTATGTAAAGGCTACTCTTAAGTAGAAAGAATTGATTTTGAAGAAACTTTTGCTCAGATGGCAAGGATAGAGGCAGTTAGATTATTTCTTGCATTTGTTGCCTTCAAAGATTTTAAAGTATATCAAATGGACGTGAAATCAACATTTCTGAATGGAGATTTGGAGGAAGAAGTCTACATTGAGCAACCAGAAGGATTTCAGTGTCTAACCAGGAAGCTATGGTTTGTAGATTGAGAAAAACCTTGTATGGACTCAAGCAAGCTCCAAGAGCCTGGTATTCCAAATTGGATAAGCATTTGCTTAAGCTAGGATTTAGCAAAGGTACTGCTAATAGTAATCTCTACTTCAAAATTGATCATGAGGACATTCTAATTGTTGAAGTTTTTGTTGATGATATCATTTTTGGTGGAAATGAATGCATGTGTAAAGCATTTGCTGATTAGATGAAAAGTGAGTTTGAGATGTCAATGTTTGGTGAGATGAATTTCTTCCTAGGTCTGCAAATTGTTCAATCAGATAAAGGTGTCTTCATTTCTCAATCCAAGTATGTAAAAGAATTGCTAAAGAAATTTGGAATGGAAGACTCAAAGCCAGTAGGTACACCTATGGTAACTGGATGCAAGCTAAGCAAAGATGATTACTCTCCCAAGGCAAATTAGAAAAGATATAGATCAATGATTGGAGGATTGCTTTATCTAACGCAGACCAGACCTGACATCATGAATGCAGTTGGACTTTTTGCCAGATTTCAAGTTGATCCAAAAGAATCCCATATTATGGCAGTCAAAAGAATTTTTAGATATCTCAAGGGGACAATTGATTATGGACCACACGGTATCCAAAGGACAATAACTTCACTCTTCATGCATATATAGATGCTAATTGGGCAGGAGATGTGGATGACAAAAAAAGTACTAGTGGTGGTGCATTCTTCTTGGGGAGAAGATTGGTCTCTTGGATAAGCAAAAAGCAAGAGGTAATACCTTTGTCTACTGCGGAAGCAGAGTACATAGCAGCAGCAAATAATTGCACTCAGGTTTTGTGGATGAAGCAAATGTTGAAGGACATCAGAATTGTGTTTGAGGAGCTAGTCACAATTTTCTGTGATAATTCTAGTGCAATAAGCATCTCAAAGAATCTGGTATTGCATTCAAAGACAAAGCATATATCTATCAAGTTTCATTTCTTGAGAGAGAAAGTAAACGAGAATGAAGTCAAGTTGGAGTTTGTGCCTTCCAAATATCAGATTGCAGACATCTTCACTAAGCCTCTTCCCAAGGATACTTTTGAGTATCTCAGAGAGAAGTTAGGGGTTATTACCCCTCCTAAGCAAAACTAAGATGCACTAAGGTGCATCAGTCCGGTGGAATTCACATTCATATCTTGTGATCTGGATTGATGTTAAGGAGGTACTACTCAAAGGGGGAATAGTCAATATGCAAATCTTGGGATCAAATCTGAAGCAAAAAGGGAGAAAAGATAGCAAATGTGTGCCCTTTTCCATTGATGTCAAAGGGGGAGAGAAATCATGTGAAAAACTAGTTGCTGATGTAAGGGGGAGTAGTAAAGAAAGTAGTTACAGAAGTGAGAAGAGAAAGGGGGAGAAGTTCTTGTCTTGATGGTTAGATTCAATTTTTCACATCATATGTTGCCATCAATGACAAAGGGGGATATTGTTGCAAATATGTGCCTAAGTGGGTTGCCATTGATGTCAACATATCCTTGTTGCCATTGGTGTCAGCTGTATCCTATTTTTTATGTCTGCATAGAAGACCGGAATGTTGAGGATATTGAGAAAATTAATGATAATCAATGCATGCGGATCATGTGGTTGTGTAGAGGATTGTTAGAGATTGCTTCAGTTAAGATTTGATAAGTCCACATGAAGATCTGAAGGAGTTATGGCCATCTGAGCAGAACTGGTTCCTGCAATACTCAGAAAAGACAAAGTGTCAGGAAAGAGGTCCGGATTGCTCTAGAAATATAAACTTATGATCTGCGGATCTGAAGGCATGTTTGGGAAGTCAATGTGTATCATCAACATCAGTGGTTCATGGTTTGGAGGTCCGCAACCTATCCTTCCGGTCTGACAGTCATGGCAGAGATTGTTCTTGAGGTTCTGGAGGAAGATTCAAATGTTTATGGTAGTTTGGTTTAGAATGGATGTTACTAGTGAATTTAATTTGCTTGTGGAGGTCTCTGGATCATATGGCTACTATGTTAGAGGTCCGCATTGAAGTTTGAGCTTGTTGATTGAAGATTTCTTCTTTGTGGTTGATGTTCTTCCCAGTCTTGGCCGACCGGATGTTCCTAGCCTGTTGCAGATGCCTTAAAAATATTTTTATGAAGAATGAGGTGGTTGTAGAAGCATATTCAAGCCTCAGTTGTGTTTGGCCAACAGTGTGATGATCCGCGACAAGTTTAGCCAACCTTGTTGATCATTCCAAGGTTGATGAAGTATATAAATACTTGTTGAAGATGTATTGAAATTATCCTTGTGCAAAATAAATAAAATCTGAAGAAAGGATCGGGAGTAGAGCAAAGAAGAAAAGGAGCGAGAGCAGTGTAGAGTATGAAGAAGAGTGTGAGGCAAAGCAAAAGTTCTTGAGCATTCATTGAAACTGAAATAGGCATGAAGTAGATGCTATTTCTCAGTTAAGTCTTTCTAAATAAATTATGTAGGTAGTGAACCTCTCTTTTGAGCAGTGAGCTCTAGGCAGTGCACCCAAAGGCATGTGCCTTCTATCTTACTAAGTACTTTTAACAGGGTACGCATTTTGTGGGTTAACCCCCACCGTGGTTTTTCCCTTAATTGGGTTTCCACGTCAAAATCTTGGTGTCAAGTGTGTTGATTATGTTTCTACTCTTATGTTGTTGATTTATGCTTTAATGTTTACATCACTAATTTGATAATAAGATAATAAAGAAGGTTAAAGGCAGAAAAGTTTTATTAAGGGACAACTGATTCACCCCCCCTCTCAGTTGTCTAGTTCCAACAGACTCCACATGCACCTGTAGGTCCAAACGGAATGTTCCCAGCTGCCATGAATTCTAAGAATTGCCTCATCAAAGTTTGGCAGTTTTTTCATCTTATGGAGCTTAAGGGACTTTGCTAGTAGCCTACTGCCCCGAACGACTGTGACGCTTGGCACACGAAATGAGACCTCCCCTAGTATTTACCCGCCCACCCCAACGCGTTGGCGAAGTTCATTCAGCCCCACGAGCTATGTAATGCAAAATGTCACTCCTAGCACCTTTCCACTACATGAAACTAAAGCATTTTGCAAGAATGCATTTGATTTCGACACGGTCAAATGGACTGGAGTTGACCAAAACTGAGAGAGGTTATTGTGGACAGTCCCCACATGCACCTGTACGTCCAAACAAAACATTGCCAAATGCCACAAATTCCAAGAACTGCTTCATCAAAGTTTGGTAGTTTTTCGTCTTAGGGATCTTAAGGGACTTTGCTAGTAGCCTCCTACCTCGAACGACTGTGACGCTTGGCACATGAAACAAGACCTCCCCTGGCATTTACCCACCCACCCCGACACGTTGGTGAAGTTTGTTCGGCCCCACAAGCTATGGAATGCAAAATGTCACTCCTAGCACCTTTCCACTGCATGAAACTGAAGCATTTTGCAAGAATGCATTTGATTTCGGCATGGTCAAACAGACTAGAGTTGACCAAAACTGAGACAGGTTATTGTGGATGTACCCCACGTGCACTTGTACATCCAAACGAAACGTTCCCAAATGCCACGAATTCCAAGACTGCTCCGTCAAAGTTTGGCAGTTTTTTCATCTTAGGGATCTTAAGGGACTTTGCCGGTAGCCTGCTACCTCGAATGACTGCGACACTTGGCACATGAAATGAGACCTCCCTTGGCATTTACCCACCCACCTCGACGCGTTGGCGAAGTCCGTTCGAGCCCACGAGCTATTGAATGCAAAATGTCACTCCTAGCACCTTTCCACTATATACATGTTCATAGCTTTTGTAAAATGAACTCAAAATGACTCTATTGACCTTGCACATGGTCTAGTATGACCTTATTAGACCAAATAAACTAAAAACACCCAAAAAGAACCTATCATTAGACCTCATTTGACCAAACTTGCAAACAAAATGAATTTGGTGCCCCTACACCAAATTGGCGGGTGTAAAGCTGATGCAATGAGGGGTTGTTGGACCATTCAAAAAACTCAATTACATGTGAATCAAACAACCTTCAAAGTGCCTAGTCTCAATCTTCATACTTTTCATGTTTCAATCAGGCCTAATCTAGTAGGACATCAGACCCTTTTTTGGGGTTTTTCTCTCAAACCTTCCAAAAGACCTCCCAAACTAAATATAGATTTAGATACCCATTTCCAAGTTACATAACATATCCCAAAACCAATAGTGACTCCTTTGGACCATGTACCTCAAAAATGGCATTTTTCGTTGTCTAAAATAGGCTAATTAGGCCTAGTTTGTGAAGAAACATACCTCTAAACATCCAACAACCCCCTAGACTTGATGGGGCAGAATCTCCCATGTGTCCAAACTCTCAAAACCACAATTAGTTTCAGGAGAAACCCTCACCATACCAAACCCCAAAAATCCCCAATCTAGGCCAATTTGAGGAGGGTTTATTGAAACTCTACCTTCCACACACTCTTAGACTTTTCCAACAATTGGAACACTTCAAAAATGGTTTGCATATGATTTAGGAACCATATCCCAGTACTTTCCAACCTTCTTTTAACAAACCATAGCCTTAAACCACCCTTTCTTGCTTGGAAACAAGGCAAAACTTGCCTAGGACAACACCATAGTTTGGTCAAACTCCATCTCCTGCTTCCCTAACTTCATGGGCATCTAAAACACATCCAAACCAAACCATTCCACTTAGTTACAAGGTCATACAACAAGTGGAATGGTTTGAAACATCCCTTTACACACTCAAACCCTTGTTTTGAGGGTTACACAGGCAGTTTCAGAAAAATGAAGATATCTCACTCAAAACTCAATGGTTTCTCCTCAAACCAAGTGCATTTGAAAGTTAAGACATACCATTACCATTCCAATATATTTTAGCACATGGATGGGTCATACAAGGTCGTGGTACAGCCTAGAACAACATTTTTGCAGAAAAAAATTAAAAAAAAAACTAAATTTTTATTCAAATTTTGTAATACAAAACTCATCTCCCTTCTCTCCTCGGGCTATGTGAGGGATTTAATACATGTTTTAAGTAGTTTCAAATGACCTACAACTGCCAACATCCTCCCTATTTGTACACCAATATAGAATGACTTATCGACATCCATCAAAGCATAAAGGATATAGGAAATTTATCGCATGTTGTAATTGCAGTTGCCCTTTGGTGTAGGGGCACTTAGCCTATTTCATGAACATGATCAAATGATGAATTTTGATGTGTTGAGTCATTTTGGCATTGTAATGAGGTCATACTAGACCACTCCATATGTAATAAGGGTCATTGGAGTTTAGGACGTCATAGGCTGCAAAAGTTGTCAAGTTGCAAGAAAAGTTGTCAAGCAACTTTTCTTGCAACCAAATGGCTAATAGTTGTCATAGTTGTTTAAATTAGTGTTTGTGCATCCATTTTGATGTAATAAGGCCTATGAGGGCCATTTGTCATGTCAAAAGGTCAAATATGTAAGTTTTTGAACAAGTTGTATATGTTGTCAAAAAAACTTGTCAATATGGCAAATGTGCAAAATTGTAAGAAATAAGGCAGCCTATGCGTTTTGGGTCTATTTGACAGTGCAATGATGAGGGTTTTGAAAAATGGTTAAAGAAGGGTCTTGAATAATTATGCTAATGAGTGATCCAGTCCGTATAGGACCTAACTCAACCTCTGGAGTGCAATTTTTAGTTTAGGGGTCAAGAATAGTAGTTGATGCTTTGTAAAAGTAGGCTAATTATGCCTCATATACAAATTACCAATCCATTTTTTAATGGAATGTTCCAAAACAACACATGGTGCATTTGAGATATGTTGTAAAACATCCAAATAGGTATCCTAATCTATCCTCCTTTGTGTTAGAGGTCATGGATCAGTAAGTTATGTTCCAAAAATTAGTTTTTTGGAGGGCTACTACGTTGTAAGGGCAGTTTATGAGGAAGAATAACCTATATGCAAAGTTTATGTTCTTGGTGACCATGAATGGTTTTTTATGTCACATTCATCATTTCAAGGGTGTTTCATGAGTTGGTTTGCAGAGATTGAGGTTTTGAACCAAGTGTTGGGTTTGTAGTCTTGATTGAGTTCATGTCTAGTTGAAAAAGGGTTTGGGGTCTTAGCCCATTGTTGTGAAATGATGCAATTGGGGTACCTACACAGCCCTACCAACCTTCCCCATTCACTACCTTTCACATAAAATAAGGATTATGGAGACTTCCTTCATAAATAAGCCTCAAGCCTTGTAGCCCTGTTTTTGGGTCTGACAAAGGTTTTCTTTCACATGGGACAGAATCTTGGCAAGGTAAGAGTAGTTTTGAGTACCAATTATCCTCCTTGTTAACTTATCAAAAATGGGACATGGGTTGTTTTGTACAGGAGGCTCCAAATTCATGGCAATTCAGTTTGAGACTAGGCCTAATTAGGCCTCCTTTACAAGGCAACTACTATACCAATGCAAACCAACCACACCAAACCACTTGGGAACCCTTGAATACATGGAAAAGGAACCAATTTCACTATTTTTGGCCTTTGAAACACTTGTTAAGGTACTATTGTATGGACTGCACCCTCTTTTTGCCTAATACATGGTCATATTAGGCCATTGCATCCTCATACTCTACTATATTCTTGTTTCCTGACCTAGGGCTTATTAGGAATAGTGATCCTACCTTATTCCATCCTATTCCACCAATCTAGAGTGATTAACTTGGTGGAATGGCAAAGAAAGACATAGTTTTTAGCCTCAAAACCCTAGTTCAAGGTTTTATGATAGTTTCTAGAAAAAAAACATGATTGTATCCCTCCAAATTCAATGAAAATGCCTCAAACAGTGGTTTCAGACCATGGCAGTACTGTACGGATGAGCAGTACATCCTGGAACAATCAAATTTCAGGAAAAGTGGTAGAAAACTCAGTTCTATTCAACTTTGCCCTTCAAAACCTTCTTCACCAATCCCTCCTCAGTGTGTGTGAAGGTTTTTATACATGTTTACAATAGTTCCAATCGATCATAACTGACTTTCAACCTGTTTGATCATTGGGTAGCCTCCTTATTACATGATTTGTTAAGTTGACAAAGCAACTTCTTACCACTACTTGCATTATTAGACTTTTTGTTTGACAACAACATAAAACATGACTCCAAACATAAATGACATTGGCCATTTTACCTTATTACATGCAAAATGATGACACAAGATGATCAACTTGTCCTATGATGTCCTAGGACCTTGTTATGACATGCTCCTAGCCAAGATTGGCTATGGCTAAGGTACTCCTGCACCATGAAATATGTTTCCATGGTGTTGAGTCGTCCTCCTTACCTACTGCATCACCCTTGTAGACATGTATGCAAAGTGTGGAAGCATAGACAAGGCATGTGAACTGTTTGGCATGATGCCCCAAAGAAATGTCACCTCATTGAATGCAATGATTGCAAGATATGAACAAAATGGATTTTTTGATAAGGCATTAGAAACTTTCAAGCAAATGTGATTGGTGGGTGTAAAGCAAAATTCCACAACCTTAGCCAATATCCTCCTTGCCTATGCCAAAATGGACATCCATCAAAAGGATAAAACATATGGGAATTTTGTTAGATGTTGTAGTTGTAACTGCCCTCAAAGAGATGTATGCAAAGTGTGGAAGCATAGACAAGGCACGTGAACTGTTTGGCATGATGCCTCAAAGAAATGTCGCCTCATGGAATACAATGATTGCAAGATATGAACAAAATGGATTTATTGATAAGCCTTTAGAAAGTTCCAAGAAAATGCAATTGGCAAGTGTAAATCCAAATTCCAAAACATTAGAAATGGTATGTTTGGAGCACAGTATAGACATCCATCAAAGCATAAAGGATATAGGAATTTTGTCAAATGTCGTAGTTGTAAGTACTCTACAAGACATGTATGCAACTTGTGTGGAAGCATATATAACGAACATGAACTATTTGACACGATGCCTCAAAGAAATGTTGTCTCATGGAATGCAATGATTGCAAGATATGCACAAAATGGATTTTTCATAAGGCTTTAAAACTCTCAAGCAAATGCACAAAAATAAATTTCAACTATTTACGCAAATTTTGGCACATCTAAAACCAAATTGCACAACCTTAACTAACTTCCTCCTTGCCTATGCTATAATGGGATCTAGAGAACATGGTGTGGACAACCATCAAAGCATAAATGATATAGGAATTTTGTCACATGTATTGTATTTACAAAGTTGCCCTTGTAGACATGTATGGAAAGTATGGAAGCATAGACAAGGCACGTGAACTATTTGAAATGATGCCTCAAAGAAATGCACAGTCCCACAGAATTCAATGATTGCAAGATATGCACAAAATGGATTATATGAAAATGATTTATAAACTTTCAAGCAAATGCAATTGGCACTTGTAAAACCAAATTCTTGTAACAATAATTGATTATCATATTAAATATTTAATATAAATTGTCATATACATAATGTCATGAACATAACATTTAGTTTATATAAAAATCCATATAGGCGTGTCCAAACAAAGCCATACAGGCAAATATACAAAAATATACATCGGATTAACATACAAAAGTATGTATGCAAAGCCATCTAGGCATACAAAAAAGTTCCCAAAAACTAGTTTCCTATGGACTTTTAGGAAATAATCGGCGGCCCTTCTTTGACTGTGAAGATGGAGAGCTAGTCAGTGACACATCCTCTCTCTGCCATCGAGTAGACCTCTTCAAATAAAGTTCATCCAGCTGCAACTATTAATACAAACAAACAATATGCGCATTAGTATAGAAAATGTATGAAATATATAACATCACATATGTAATTGATCACTTACCACCAACCGATGATCACTCTCCATCATCTTGTCTCTCTCTTCATCCGTAGTTGGATGGACTGGAGTAGTGACCTCCTATGAGAAGCATCCAGAAGCAAAATTGACTAAACATAAATATCATTTATGTACATCAAATGACATGAGATAAAAAAAGAAATACAAAATTATGATATTTTCATGTTATTGGCCCATACCTCAGTCAAGGGATTTGTAGACATCATGGCTGCATCAATGCCTATCTGCGTTGACTCACGAAGATGAGGAGTCTCCATTGTATTCAACATCTGAAAATCAAGTTCAAGATTATTCAAACAAAATAAATACATAACATTATTTTAAAAATGCATAATGATTAGAAATGGTTAAATTTACCTCCGTAAAAGTGGTGGTTTGGCATCCATGGGACCAAGGAAACTGTGGAGGTACTGGTGACTATTGAAATCATCAAATTGTCACAAAATAATATTACCATTGACATATCTACAATAATTACGATTATGTGATAAATTACATGTACTTGCTGACTTGACCTCCTCTCATAACCCACCAATGGACGACTAATGGAGGCAGGATGAAGACTCTGACCCTGGAATTTCATTGTGCAAACAATTACATACATTATTTTTGACTTATAATATAGATAATCATAGAAAATTAATTACAAATTTCAAATAACAATATACTAAATCAAGATGAAACTTGTAACAAATTACCTGAGAGTCAATACCAAATGCATGTTGTAAGAGATTGTCACTGAGAACAAGATCATCCAATATGTCTTGCCCCTGTGTCGCATCATTTTGCCCCTATGTCACAGAGTCTTGTCGTGCCTCCTGCGTCCCATAATCACATAGGTTCCCGCATGTATTGCACAAATGTGGGGACACATGACACCTACTACTCTCACCCTCATTGGGTAAAATCATCTGCATGATGTGATAGAGTTTGGGTGAGAGTAGTCAATGAATGTAAAGTCTCCAACTCAACACTTTCCTTCAAAGCCAAAGGGAGTGACCTACGTTCTGGCCTCGCTCGAGGTATAGGCACATGGTCTTCATCTCGCTGAGCCCCGGGTCTATCTTGGGTAGAGCCACCACCTCTACCCTGGAACTCACGAATGTCAAAATAATTCAGAATCTTGTTGAAGACGAACTCGTAATAGAGTTTCCTCAAGAAATATTTTAGTACCTCATCATTGTTGCATGGCCACTCATCGAAGACCATGTACCATCTATCCCAAAAGTTTCGGGATATGTCTTCATTCCTACACCAATGTATAAGAAACCGTTTGTAACTTTCCTCTAATCTTTGGCTAGTTTTGGGATTAATAAATTCTGCACATAGTTGAGATTTTGTAATTTTTTCCTTCTTGACTTGTTCATATGACAACTTGTCGGCATGATATTGCCGACTCCTCTCCCTATAGTCTTGGAACTCGGTGATTTTTTTGTCACCAAATCCATGTGGGAAACAATCTCCTGTAGTGATTTTGCAAATGCCCTCCTACGTTCAGTGGTTCCACTTGGATTGTTTAGGGTTTGAATAATAGTTTCAAGATGTTTCTTGTTTTCTTCTATTATCCCTAGGTAATGTTCTTAATCATCCCTTACATGAAAAGGAGGTGAAGGTGGGTTTTGAGGGTTTGGCGGGTTTTGAGGGTTGTTTTCACCCTCCTCAACTGGATTTAGGTTTTCTTCTTCTCCAATAACTGTAAATGCAATATAAAAACAAATCAAACATTGGAAAACTAAAAAATTATTCTAAAACTAACAAAATCAGACAAACCCTACCTTCTTCATGTGTTGGAGCCTCCAAATTTGCATGACGATGTCTTTGGTGGTGAGGTGGCATTGTGAATTTCTTGTTTTCTCAGGTGCACTTGATTTAATGGCCTCTTCTTCAACGCAATCGTGTTTTTGCTTGGTTTCTTTGCTGCTATGAGGAGAGAAGTCGCGCAATGAATGAGCAGAAAATGGTTTTTTTTTCTTTTATTAAAAGAAAAACATGAGCGCGTTATTACGCGCTCGCGTTTTGTTTTAATTTTGGAGATGGTGGCGACTTTTTGGTCCCCCATCTCCTTGCATTTATCCATAAAGTTTATTTGGAGGTTTCCCACTTGTAGATACATTGAGTACTATGCCAAAGCCCCTTGTATTGTTGTTTATGTGTTGCCTTTTCCTACTAGTAAGGATGCTTCTCCACATGGACACCATTGTGGCCATAACCATAGTGTTCATTCAAGACATCCTCTCATGGGTCCAAGGGCTCCCTTCAATGTCGACGTCATGGATAGTCACCCTAGCTATGTTGATAGTCTTTTGCATCTTAGCATAATTGTGGCCTCCCTAGTTGGCATGATAGTGTTAAGTTCGCTCAGCTAGACCTTGCTATTTCACTTGTTCGCACAACTCTTGTTGATCTAGAAGAAGAAAAAGACAAAGAGGATACCATCATGGGTTGGAAGCCCATTCCTAGTGGCCAAGATCTCCTAGATGGCTAGGGAAACCCCCCCAATTAATGCTCCCCCTCCTCCTACTAGTATAACTTTTGCTACTTAATAGTGTGTCTGCTTTTGTGATTCTATTCCACCCATATTTTATGTGAATTGTGTCTCATATTTTTAAAATAGAAGTGCACTATTCATCTTTAAAAAGGTGGAGAATTAGGTAAAAGCACTATCAGAATTATCATTGCCTCTTTGACAGGGGATGCAAAATGGTAAAATTGCACAAACTAGAAAGTATGAAGATCTTGTCTAAAAAGGAAAGGCTTTGAAGTTTTGGTTGGTGCCCATAATTAATATTTGCAAGCTATAGTTTCAATCGATAATTTATCATCTAGAAATGAATTCTTTAGAAGTAATCTGAATCACATAGAACTCTTTGGGGAGAGGTTAATCGTTCAATGAAATATTCAAATGATGTTAGTATTTTTTGAAAAAAATGTGTTATTTGGGTTTTTTCTATTTTTACCCATGTTTTAAAGCATTCATGTTTATTTTTTGCATGACTCATGCAATGTGTAACCATTTTTGATAATAGTCATCGAATTTCCACAGTCCATGATCCATCATTATTCTCTTCTTTGGCTTTGTTTTCTCCTATCTGCACATGCTTAAAGGTGAAGTAAGAGATTAATTATTGTATTGGAGAATGATTGAGTTTTATGTAATAGAGAAGAATTTTAATGTGCTAGTTTTTTACCAAAAAAAAAAATCTTAAGTAAAAATATTGTGTATTGTCTTTACTTTCTATTTATTCTGTTTCTGTTTCAAATCATATATACACTACTTCTATTATATAAGGTTATCAAACTTGATTTTCTCTACAAATAAAAACCGAAAAAATCAAAATAATTTGATTTTTAAAAAAATACGCTGAAGTATGATATGAAACTAATGCATATAAAAAGTGTAAATGGTGGTGGCTTGGTTCAAATAATCTTATCCTACACTAGACATGGACCCATACTTAGTACAAGAGTCCTCATTTTAGTATATTTTTTTAAGTATACTTTAGAATATCAATTGGAAGTTATATATTTCTGTTGATCTTGACATTTCTGCTAGTAACAATGGTCCTTTTGATGTCTCTAAAACTTTTTTTGAATGTGCTTCATATTACTTTCCATGCTCCCATGTCCTCCTTTGACATGACACTATCTAGTCAGATCTTGAATAAGGTTTGTGGTGCTTTGCTTGTCTGCAATTGCAAATAATCATTCTATTACTTTCAAAATTGCTTAGGAGATACAATAACAATATGCTTTCCACTACGAGATAAATTAGGTGATTTTGATTAAGATTATTATATATTATTTCTAACTTCCCGTTCGATATCATTTTAAAAAATGGAAATGGTTTACTCTCATTGACCAATATATAATTCATTCTATTGTGCAGGTAGTAGTAAGTGGCTGGATGAGTATTTACTAATTCAAATCATGTTTATAGACATCAACTGATCAATCTGTATTATAATATTATAAATTGTTGCTAGATTGGGTTTATATTCCTTCTCAAAAAAAAACTTAGGAACTGTAGCAGTTATGCCAAGGGTATCAATGTAGGCATTTTATTATATTTATACCTATGAGTACAGTCTGCACATGTCAGGAAATTGTTTCCCTTATTTGTTTCTCATGATAGTTTTACGGTTACCTACCTAGTTATAGAAGGCTCATTCCTTTGCACTCTTGCTACATATGATTTGGTCATTCCTTGTTTAGTATTACAATTTGCTAAAACCATATATGCTAGTTGTCTAGATAACTCTTGTCAAGTTACTTTAGCTTGTCATTCCTTGTTTAGCAGTACAAATTTCTTAAATATATATATATATATGTGTCAGTTGGAGATAACTCTCCTCAAGTCAAATCAGTCCTACTTTTGCTATTGTTGTTTTGATTGTGTGTCAAATCAACATCATTTTGAAAAACTTATTTCTGTATATACTATTAGTGTATGGAAGATGATGCTAATTTTCTGTTTTTTTTTTTGGAATGAAGCTAAGCAATTACAGATGTATTTCATAGATATTGGAGGATTATTGGCATTTCCATCATAAAGGATCAATTCCCTCTGTATTCTTAAATATTGTATTAAGCTTATATTATCAGTTACACAAGCAGAACAGCTACAGCAGACTAAAGAGCGAGATTACATGGCCAAACAAAATGGAGATCATGGCCATAACAGAAAGCAAACTACCTCAGCCCAGAAGAGTACTTGTACAAAATGTGCTTAGCTTCTGTAAGGATGCAAACACAGAGAATGCACAGCATACTGAGTAGAAAGGATTACATAACAGTCTTATACCACTCTACTTAAATATCATCTATTTCAATGGTCAAACAGTCAATAGTAATTTTACACCTCATTTACAACAGAAAGTGTTAAATATTTGTCCTCTCTTATTAGCCAAAATGGACCTTTGAATGTTAAAGTGGATGATATTTAAGAATAGCCTGTCTTATACATAGAACAGCCTCTGTAGCATGCTTTGTAAAACAGTAACTGAGAAATACGCATAGCTATACGAACAGGAAACACTGAACAAAGAGAAGTTCGGCCATGAGACGCTGAGAACAACATATAACAGAAGACCTTAAAACCCAAATTCATCAATAAGCCATTCCTTATCTAGGCCAGCATTAGTGGCAATCTGATTAACGGTGACTTGCACTTTATTCAGGTATTAGAAGTTAGCTCTGTTGATTTTTCCTTCATTGTGCAGAGTTCTGGAGATGGTGCTGAGTTGGGTAGATCCCTTCGTGATCTGAGCAATCTTGGAGTTCATATCGTCATGCTTTCCTTCCAACACCTGCAGCTGGGATTACAGAAGATTGATTTGTCTTTCTAGGTCTTTGTTGGCCTTCAAGTGTTCCTTAAGCACTGTCGACAGATATGCCATTTGGAGTGACATGTTAGCATAATGCATTTGAGTTTCAATCTCAAAAGGAAACACAGTACCTGAGAAAACAGCCAAGCAACAAAACTTCCATCTGTACTTGATAATCATTTGTCTATGAGTATTGTTAGTGATAACATTGTGAGGAGGAGATAAGTCTAGAAGAACAGACTTCCATGACCATGAATGAGGGAACAGGGCCACTCTATTTAAACATCATTGTTTTAATGGTCAAACAATGAATAGCAATTTTACACCTCGTTTACACCAAAAAATGGTAAATATTTGTCAGTGGACAGTGAAGACATAAAGACAGTGAAGACATAAAAGACAATCAAAGCTTGTGGGCATGTGGGGAGGACCAGAAGGCATGTTTGATAGACTCAAGCTTGGTATAAAAAGAACAAGTGGAAGGAGGGTAAATGAATTTGAAGTGGATACCAATGAATAATTTGACATGTAAGAGTTTCCATGCAGTGAGTTGGACCACACATCAACTTAAGACTGTCAAATTTGAAGACTTAGTTTATTGCACTTTGCCATTCTAAACTTACACAGTGGATAAGGGGAAGGAGCTGCTCGTAAATAGCTTTGAAATGGAAGAACCGGATGCTGCAGGCATTAGGCCACCTCCAGTCATAAGGAATCAACTCTTTGTACCTAAAGATATCTGCAATGGAACACTTCGGTTATTCACATGTCACAAACTGCAAAACAAAGAATGACATACCATTTATTATACTCTAGTTTTTTACTTTTACTTTTGGGTTATGAGCCCACTTCGAGTCCAAAATTTGATAACATACAAACTGTTCAAGAATTATCCAGATTGGGGTGCATTAGGAGAGCCCCAAGTTTGTTGAATCACTTTCAAGAGTTGTCATAGTGAGAGCTTTAAATCATGAAATAAATTTCTCACATATCAGTGATGATCATTCAAGGATGCGGTTCCATATTGTCTTCAGATTAATGTTTCTCTCTTTTCTTTCTTGTAATTTGAGTTTACCTAAAGACCTGATTGACCCAAGTAAAGAAATCCTGAAACTAGTTATATGATTCTAGAAAAATAATTTTGTAAAGTTAAAATATACTAAAATTTAGTATTTTATTGTTTAATTTTATTTTCTTTTATTAATATTTAATCAATAGGTTAATAATACAATACTACTTCATGTTTAAGAGAGCAACACATTTTCATTATTATAAAATTATGTTCATTAAGAACATAAAAAAAAAAATCTTAAACATTCTATGCACTGGTTTTCTTGATTTTCTTTTTCAAGCATATGGTGATCTTCCTCTGCAAACTGCATATTTGATAAACATACATTATTTAAAATTTATATTATAAATTATTAAAATAAAATTATAATTTATAATGAAAAAATATTTAATATCAATATTAAAATTTGTTATGTAAGCATTTACCACTTTCTCATAGTTGACATTGGTATAGTAATTATATGATGAACATCTTAAAAGTTATTTATTGCATCAAATATATTTTCCCAATTTAAACATTAGTATAACCTGTTAATTAAGAAGAAATCTTTATTATAAAAATGTTAGGGTTAAAATAAAATGTTTATAAAGAAAAACTAATGGTGAATAGATAATGTTTATTTTTTATAAATATTACTCTTAAACATTAAAAATGTAATAGTACAATATTCACAAAAAATAAGTATTCTCACTTTCATTTTATAAAATTCTCTACATAAAAGATAAAAAATGTTAAATATATATATTTTAATTATTATAAAATGTAAAATATAAAAACATTTACCAAAATTAAATTTAGTTAAAAATACATGCAATACACTATTAAGAGGAAACATGTCTTTGATCTTTAGTCTCCATCATGATAACCAAGTCATCCAACCACTTGAGCACACTATATTTAATATTATTAAAGTATCAAAATTTTCCTTTTTCATATATAATTTATATAGATATTATTTTTTTTTAAATAAACCTAATAAATAATAAATGAGGAAAACTTGTGTATAAATATATAATAATATAGTGCTTTCAAATTAAAGGTGATATACAATCTTTAAAAAAAATCTAATTATATTATTATTTAACTAAAATAGGAAAGTTGTTATAAAAATTAATTGGTATTGAAATATTTAACTAAAAGTAAAATATATTAACATTTGAAATGATATTAAATGGATTTTTAATCTATTACTAAAAAATCTTACACTTTTGATAGATGATAATAAGTATACAGAATAAACATAAATAAATCTTTTAGAAAAGTACTACTTAATACAAAAGCATTATAAAAGAAAAGTGAAGAAATTGATATCTGAAGTTTGAACATAAGAGTTTCCTTCTTCATCTTCTTCCATTTCAGCATCTTCATCATATCTTCGTCTTCATCATTCCATAATTTTCAAATATTCATTTCTTTCACAATCTCTTATATAATGCCTTTGTATTGCATAGCCTTCTCTCAAAAAATATATTCATATTAATTCTGTACACATATTACCATCTAACAAAAGATTAAGATTTTTTATAAGTTATAAAAGTATAAAAGTATTAAAAAAAAATTAATTTCTCTCTCTATCAATAATATTATTATATAATCATATTGGTGTTTACTTGTTTACTTAAGGTTTAAGTAATAAGATTTAAATATAATAAAAAATTGTCAAATATTTAAAATATATAATTTTATTTTATTAAAATTTATTTAATAATAATAAAATTATAAAAAATTAAATAACTTTTTAAAATTTATTTATTTAAATAATAAAATAAATCTATATATAAATATTTAAAACATTTAATATCATAAATTGTAAATTATTACATATCTTTTAGATATTATTAAATATTATTTTTTATATATTTATTTTTTAATAGATGAACTCACATTTATATATAAAAATATTGTTCCTTAATGTATTTTAATAAATATATTTTATCTTATTAAATAAGAAACTTTATTTTTTTAAAATTTGAAACATACATAAGATAATATAGCATAGCTGTTAAATAATTTGAATGCATGAAAAGTTCAAGTTAGTTGTATATGTATATCACTGCAAAATGTAAAAAAATTAACAATGAAACATTCAAAATTTAGAAACAAATCTAATAAAGAAGAGCCATATGTACTTATCTTGGTATAAGAGTTTAAACAGTCAATAAGTTGTTTGTTATTTAAGATTCAAAAATCTTAATAACAAACAAACAACTTGCAGGCTATTTATTTTCAATATACATTATGATCCCTGCTCTAGCCATGAAAGGATATGAAGATTATCTGCTCCTGCACCAAAATATAAACATAATTTCTTGTTAAAAATTAGTGCAGTGCCAATCTAAAAATGCTCTTTTAGCTCATTCTCCCTGTCAACAGAAGATAACATGAAATGCTTATGACGACGTTGGCTACATGAAAAACAAAACAAAACTAGTCTCATACACAGAAATACAATTAAAAAATGTAGAGGAAAACACAGAAAGATAAGTTATGCAGCAAATTAAGAGTGGTAGAGGAAAGAAAACCCTACTGGCACCAAAGAGTAAAGGCATGGAACTACCTTCAGTATGAGAGGCTCTATTCTTATTTCAATGAGATACAGACACAAGCATAAAAAATTCTACAGAGCTTGGCTTCTCTACAGTTGAAAGCCATGCCTAATGCAAACTATTGTGATGTGAACATACAAAGAGCAGAAGTTATATAGAATTTTGTCAGGAATGTCACCTCCCTCATATGCTACCTACATTTTGCAACTTGACAACTACTCGGTAAAACTTCCTATTCTAAGACCTCCCTCATATTGTACCTACATTTTGCAACTTGACAACAACTCAGTAAAACTTCCTATTATAATGGTGTACTTCTGAAACCTGCAAAAGCATCTACTTTCTATTCTATGTTTATCAAATGACACGTAGTAACAATAGGACAGATACTATCCTAAGCAATTCATAAAAAGGACATAGTAGTCAGTTTTCATTACATAATTACACTAATCCATAAGTGAGGGATAGTATGGTATGCAGTGCAACAGTGACTGGAAACCAATAGAGAGCATTCATAGAAAAAGAGGACTACTATGAAGTGCTTATGACTATACAGTCACACTCAAAATAGTGTACCAATATAACCATTCTGAAGAAAAAGTTGAAAACCTTGACACAAATAGTCATTTCCAAAAGCAATTTGCTCTGCAACTACCCAAATAAAAGAAAAGCATCCAACCAACATTAAGATCAAGGTCTAGTAACTTCCATGGTTTCGTTGAAACTTGTAAAAAACGTCTAGTCCAAACACGAGATGCATGATGCCATTTTTTTTTAAGATAAAAAACTTTGACTGTCTTCATTGCTACTGTGGTTATGTGCTATTGTGGTTTGCCATACCACTGAATTCTATTAGTTTTCAAAAATTCATTCTTTAGCTGTATAGATCTATTTGTCTCTTTTAATGGTTGCTCTTTTATTAGAGTAAATAATCAAATTAATCAAATTGTGTTTGCAGTCTTTCTTGTTATGGAATGAAGTGTAAGGTTATAGAATCTTATAAATTTAGAAGTAATGATAAGATGAAAGAGCCTATGGTCACTAGATTACCATGATTTGGAACCGACACTTTGACATGATATGGAAAGCCATTATTGAGCCCCAAAGAAAGATTTTTATGGTGATTCTTACACCAAGGATTATTAGTTGGTGGTTGTCTTCTTCATATAGAGATTGTGTCTTTCTTTACGATTAATATGCTATTAATATGAGACTATAAAGTACTACTTTTTTTTTGGTTTTGTGTTTATTTCTTAATGGAGGTGGATTTATTACTTTAAATAAAAATAAAAATAAAAATTACATAAGGGTAAGTGCAAGAAGATGGGGGGCCAAAAAGGGGTCTTAAGTGGCCACTTTTTTTCTGAAATCAGGAAATACTGGCCTTGGATGAGAAATTGAGCATAGTTACACTCAAAATTTAGAAATGCAACCAAAACAATGTTCGTAGTACTCCGAGTCTACTTTCTAAACTACTATTTTGTTTTGAAAATGGCATAGATTAAGGGGTTCAAAAGAGGGAGCCACAGAAATTGGTGTTGTTTCTGTCAAAAAAACATAACATAGCATGTTTTGTGGCTCCCTCAAAAGGTCAACTTTTTTTTGGTATTTTTAAAATCGCTTCAGTGAGAAATTAACTAATAGCATGTAGTTTATGCCCGATTTTTCTGATAATTTTTTGATGAATATTTGATTTTTTACTAATTTTTAAAGTGGACACATCCTAAAAAACAGAATTTTGGCCGTGCTACCCCTATAAATTTTGAAAACTAATTGAAAATCTTTTTTTTTTTTAAATATTTGTAGAATGTAATCTAGTTTCTAAATATGTAATTTTTTTGAAATTTGAATGAATAGTTATTTTACAATGAAAAAAAGACCAAACAATGGTTTTTGCATAAAAACGGACACACAAACAAAAGAAATTAAAGATGAAAGGCTTAACATTGTTAAAATGTGAAAAAAATCACATTGTCAAATAGCTAAGAGAAAGCCTAACATTACCCATGTGTTCGATTTGTTCAACCTTGAAACACGTGCAAATCTGAGGGTTAGCACGAACGAAATTATGTGAAATTTTGAAGAATATAGAAAAACACGTCTGTGACTGTTCATAAGGCACTCCAAGCCTTTGGGTTGGAAATCCAAAGCAAATCCCAAGCCCAAGGCTTGGGATTCCCAAAGCAAGAAATAATTTCGCCTTGCATTTTTCTTTCCCGTAAGTCTGTCTTTTGCCATGTTTGACATAACGCGAGCGCGTTATAATGCGCTCGCGTTATGTCCCACTCAAATTTTTTTACGTTCAAGGATATTAATCATGAGGGTTAAGGCATAAGGGATAGAGTTGGAAGGTTTACGGATAAGGGATTAGCATTTAAGGTATAGTATCGAGCCCGTCGAGGGTCTAGGAATAGTGATAGCGTTTAAGGTTTAGGGATGAGGGATGACAGATTACGGTTGAGGGTCGAGGGATCAAAGTTAAGGGTTGAGGGATTAGGGTTTGACATTAAGGGTTGAGGGTTGAGGTTCAAGGGTCAAGGGTTTAGGGATAGGGTTTAGGGTCGAGGGATTAGGGTTAAAGTAGAGTGTGGAGGGTGTAAGGATTAGGGATAGGGTTGGAGGGTTTAGGGATTAGGGATTAGGGTTTAAGGTATAGTATCAAGTCTGTTGAGAGTTTAGGAATAGGGATAGCATTTAGGGATTAGGGATGAGGGATTATAGTTGAGGGATGATGGATTAGGGTTGAGGGTTAAGGGATTAGGGTTTAGGGATAAGGTTTAGGGTTGAGGGTTGAGGGATTAGGGTTTAAGGTATAGTGTTGAGGGTTGAGGGTTGAGGGTTTAGGATTAGGGTTTAGGGTTGACGGATTAGCATTTAATGTCGAGGTTAGGGTTAGAGTGTCGAGGGTAGAGGGATTAGGGATAGGGTTTAGGGTTGAAGGTTTAAGGATTGAGGGTTGAGGCTTTAGGGATGAGGGTTTAAGGCTTAAGATATAGTGTCAAGTGTTGAGGGTGTAGGGATAGGGTTTAAGTTTTAAGGGTTAAGGGTTGAGGGATATGGATTAGGGTTTACGGTATAGTGTTGAGGGTCGAGGGATCGGAGTTAAGGGTTGAGGGATTAGGGTTTGACGTTGAGGGTTGAGGGTTGAGGTTCGAGGGTCAAGGGTTTAGGGATAGGGTTGAGGGTCGAGGAATTAGGGTTAAAGTAGAGTGTGGAGGGTATAAGGATTAGGGATAGGGTTGGAGGGTTTAGGGATAAGGGATTAGGGTTTAAGGTATAGTATGGATTCTGTTGAGGGTGTAGGAATAGGGATAGCATTTAGGGTTTAGGGATGAAGGATTAGAGTTGGGGGATGACAGATTAGGGTTGAGGGTTGAGGGATTAGGGTTTAAGGATAAGGTTTAGGGTTGAGGGCTGAGGGATTAGGGTTTAAGGTATAGTGTTGAGGGTTTAGGGATAGGGTTTAGGGTTGAGGGATTAGGATTTGACGTTGAGGGTTGAGGGTTTAGGGTTAGGGTTGAGAGATGAGGGATCAGAGTTAAGGGTTGAGGGAATAGGGTTTGATGTCGAGGGTTGAGGGTTGAGGTTCGAGGGTCAAGGGTTTAGGGATAGGGTTGAGGTTGAAGGGATTAGGGTTAAAGTAGAGTGTGGAGGGTGTAAGGATTAGGGATAGGGTTGGAGGGTTTAGGGATAAGGGATTAGAGTTTAAGGTATAGTATCGAGTCTGTTGAGGGTTTAGGAATAGGGATAGCATTTAGGGTTTAGGGATGAGGGATTAGAGTTGAGGGATGAGGGATTAGGGTTGAGGGTTGAGGGATTAGGGTTTAGGGTTAAGGTTTAGGGTTGAGGGTTGAGGGATTAGGGTTTAAGGTATAGTGTTGAGGGTTGATGGTTTAGGGATAGGGTTTAGGTTTGAGGGATTAGGGTTTAGGGTTGATGAATTAGGGTTTAATGTTGAGGGTTGAGGGTTGAGGTTGAGGGATAGGGTTAATGGTCAAGGGATTAGGGTTAAATAAGAGTGTCGATGGTAGAGGGATTAGGGTTTAAGGTATAGTATCGAGCCTGTTGAGGGTCTAGGAATAGGGATAGCGTTTAGGGTTTAGGAATGAGGGATTAGAGTTGAGGGATGACGGATGACAGATTAGGGTTGAGGGTTGAGGGATTAGGGTTTAGGGAAAAGGTTTAGGGTTAGGGTTTAGGGATAGGGTTTAGGGTTGAGGGATTAGAGTGAAGGGTTGAGGGATTAGAATTTGGCGTTGAGGGTTTAGGGTTTAGGATCAGGGTTGAAGGTTGAGGGATCAGAGTTAAGGGTTGAGGGATTAGGGTTTGATGTTGAGGGTTGAGGGTTGAGGTTCGAGGGTCAAGGGTTTAGGGATAGGGTTGAGGGTCGAGGAATTAGGATTACAGTAGAGTGTGGAGGGTATAAGGATTAGGGATAGGGTTGGAGGGTTTAGGGATAAGGGATTAGAGTTTAAGGTATAGTATCGAGTCTGTTGAGGGTTTAGGAATAGAGATAGCATTTAGGGTTTAGGGATGAGGGATTAGAGTTGAGGGATGAGGGATTAGGGTTGAGGGTTTAGGGATAAGGTTTAGGGTTGAGGGTTGAGGGATTAGGGTTTAAGGTATAGTGTTGAGGGTTGATGGTTTAGGGATAGGGTTTAGGTTTGAGGGATTAGGGTTTAGGGTTGATGAATTAGGGTTTAATGTTGAGAGTTGAGGGTTGAGGGTTGAGGGTTGAGGTTGAGGGATAGGGTTAATGGTCAAGGGATTAGGGTTAAATAAGAGTGTCGATGGTAGAGGGATTAGGGTTTAAGGTATAGTATCGAGCCTGTTGAGGGTCTAGGAATAGGGATAGCGTTTAGGGTTTAGGAATGAGGGATTAGAGTTGAGGGATGACGGATGACAGATTAGGGTTGAGGGTTGAGGGATTAGGGTTTAGGGACAAGGTTTAGGGTTAGGGTTGAGGGATTAGGGTTTAAGGTATAGTGTTGAGGGTTTAGGGATAGGGTTTAGGGTTGAGGGATTAGAGTGAAGGGTTGAGGGATTAGAATTTGGCGTTGAGGGTTTAGGGTTTAGGATTAGGGTTGAAGGTCGAGGGATCAGAGTTAAGGGTTGAGGGAATAGGGTTTGACATCGAGGGTTGAGGGTTGAGGTTCGAGGGTCAAGGGTTTAGGGATAGGGTTGAGGTTGAAGGGATTAGGGTTAAAGTAGAGTGTGGAGGGTGTAAGGATTAGGGATAGGGTTGGAGGGTTTAGGGATAAGGGATTAGAGTTTAAGGTATAGTATTGAGTCTGTTGAGGGTTTAGGAATAGGGATAGCATTTAGGGTTTAGGGATGAGGGATTAGAGTTGAGGGATGAGGGATTAGGGTTGAGGGTTGAGGGATTAGGGTTTAGGGATAAGGTTTAGGGTTGAGGGTTGAGGGATTAGGGTTTAAGGTATAGTGTTGAGGGTTGATGGTTTAGGGATAGGGTTTAGGTTTGAGGGATTAGGGTTTAGGGTTGATGAATTAGGGTTTAATGTTGAGAGTTGAGGGTTGAGGGTTGAGGGTTGAGGTTGAGGGATAGGGTTAATGGTCAAGGGATTAGGGTTAAATAAGAGTGTCGATGGTAGAGGGATTAGGGTTTAAGGTATAGTATCGAGCCTGTTGAGGGTCTAGGAATAGGGATAGCGTTTAGGGTTTAGGAATGAGGGATTAGAGTTGAGGGATGACGGATGACAGATTAGGGTTGAGGGTTGATGGATTAGGGTTTAGGGACAAGGTTTAGGGTTAGGGTTGAGGGATTAGGGTTTAAGGTATAGTGTTGAGGGTTTAGGGATAGGGTTTAGGGTTGAGGGATTAGAGTGAAGGGTTGAGGGATTAGAATTTGGCGTTGAGGGTTTAGGGTTTAGGATTAGGGTTGAAGGTCGAGGGATCAGAGTTAAGGGTTGAGGGATTAGGGTTTGATGTTGAGGGTTGAGGGTTGAGGTTCGAGGGTCAAGGGTTTAGGGATAGGGTTGAGGGTCGAGGAATTAGGGTTAAAGTAGAGTGTGGAGGGTATAAGGATTAGGGATAGGGTTGGAGGGTTTAGGGATAAGGGATTAGAGTTTAAGGTATAGTATCGAGTCTGTTGAGGGTTTAGGAATAGGGTTAGCATTTAGGGTTTAGGGATGAGGGATTAGAGTTGAGGGATGAGGGATTAGGGTTGAGGGTTGAGGGATTAGGGTTTAGGGATAAGGTTTAGGGTTGAGGGTTGAGGGATTAGGGTTTAAGGTATAGTGTTGAGGGTTGATGGTTTAGGGATAGGGTTTAGGTTTGAGGGATTAGGGTTTAGGGTTGATGAATTAGGGTTTAATGTTGAGAGTTGAGGGTTGAGGATTGAGGGTTGAGGTTGAGGGATAGGGTCAATGGTCAAGGGATTAGGGTTAAATAATAGTGTCGATGATAGAGGGATTAGGGTTTAAGGTATAGTATCGAGCCTGTTGAGGGTCTAGGAATAGGGATAGCGTTTAGGGTTTAGGAATGAGGGATTAGAGTTGAGGGATGACGGATGACAGATTAGGGTTGAGGGTTGAGGGATTAGGGTTTAGGGACAAGGTTTAGGGTTAGGGTTGAGGGATTAGGGTTTAAGGTATAGTGTTGAGGGTTTAGGGATAGGGTTTAGGGTTGAGGGATTAGAGTGAAGGGTTGAGGGATTAGAGTGAAGGGTTGAGGGATTAGAATTTGGCGTTGAGGGTTTAGGGTTTAGGATTAGGGTTGAAGGTCGAGGGATCAGAGTTAAGGGTTGAGGGATTAGGGTTTGATGTTGAGGGTTGAGGTTTGAGGTTCGAGGGTCAAGGGTTTAGGGATAGGGTTGAGGGTCGAGGAATTAGGGTTAAAGTAGAGTGTGGAGGGTCTAAGGATTAGGGATAGGGTTGGAGGGTTTAGGGATAAGGGATTAGAGTTTAAGGTATAGTATCGAGTCTGTTGAGGGTTTAGGAATAGGGTTAGCATTTAGGGTTTAGGGATGAGGGATTAGAGTTGAGGGATGAGGGATTAGGGTTGAGGGTTGAGGGATTAGGGTTTAGGGATAAGGTTTAGGGTTGAGGGTTGAGGGATTAGGGTTTAAGGTATAGTGTTGAGGGTTGATGGTTTAGGGATAGGGTTTAGGTTTGAGGGATTAGGGTTTAGGGTTGATGAATTAGGGTTTAATGTTGAGAGTTGAGGGTTGAGGGTTGAGGGTTGAGGTTGAGGGATAGGGTTAATGGTCAAGGGATTAGGGTTAAATAAGAGTGTCGATGGTAGAGGGATTAGGGTTTAAGGTATAGTATCGAGCCTGTTGAGGTTCTAGGAATAGGGATAGCGTTTAGGGTTTAGGAATGAGGGATTAGAGTTGAGGGATGACGGATGACAGATTAGGGTTGAGGGTTGAGGGATTAGGGTTTGATGTGGAGGGTTGAGGGTTTAGGGTTAGGGTTGAGAGATGAGGGATCAGAGTTAAGGGTTGAGGGATTAGGGTTTGACGTCGAGGGCTGAGGTTCGAGGGTCAAGGGTTTAGGGATAGGGTTGAGGTTGAAGGGATTAGGGTTTAAGGTATAGTGTTGAGGGTTGATGGATCAGAGTTAAGGGTTGAGGGATTAGGGTTGAGGGTTGTAAGGATTAGGGATAGGGTTGGAGGGTTGAGGGATTAGGATTTGACGTTGAGGGTTGAGGGATTAGGATTTGACATTGAGGGTTGAGGGTTTAGGGATAGGGTTGAGGGATTAGGATTTGACATTGAGGGTTGAGGGTCAAGGGATTAGAGTTGAGGGTTTAGGGATTAGGGATCTATAGCAGGACAAAACGCGAGCACGTTATAGCGCGAGCACGTTATAATGTGCTCGCATTATAACGCGCTCGCGTTTTGTATTTCTACTGAAACAGTAAAAAAGTGGTTACCCCCGTGATCCAGGCCCACATGCTCTATTTTCTTACTAATTCTGCACATGCTCCGACAAAAAAGAAGTGCTTTCATGCTATTGGGAAGTTCACATGCACATTTGACACATTGTACCACCTTTGCATGATCTTTCCACCACCTTTTCTGCTTTGCCAACTTGAGAAGGAGGAAATAACATAGTTTTCAAACCAAGTTTGATATATATCTATTCAAGTTTCAATTTTTGTAGTATTGCAATGTTAATTGTGATTCAATTTTAAGAATTTAACATTGAAAAGGAAGCAAGTGGTGAAAAACTCAAATTGTTGAGGAGTTTGATGCAAGAAGATAAAAACACTACATAATTGGGTACTCTCTCCATTCAAATCTTCATTTTTTAGGTATGTCAAGTCTTTACATGCATGTTCTTTACATTTTCCTTATTTTGGATTGAATTACTTTATCATGCTTTATCATACATGTTTAAAATAGACACATTCCCAATCGAGAAAGCAACCTACAATCTCACATGATGCCATGTATATTTTCTACACTTGGGATCTTTAATAATTATGTGTAATAAACAAACCTTAGTTCATACCATGATGTCAAACTATACAAGAATAAATCCTTACAACATAAAAAAAATACAATCCCACTATTATCATGTATTCATTTCTTAGGAACTAATATTGGTCTCTTTATCATGCTACAGACAAATTCTCCGTCATGCCGAGGAAACGATCAAGAATTAAACCAACACAGGAAGAGATAGAAGCTAAGAATGCAAAGAAAGCAATGGCTATGAGGGAACTTCGTGAGAAGAGGAAATTGGACACAATAAATGAAGACATACCAATTGAAGAGGAACCACAACCATCACAAAGAGATATGGTATTGGCGGCACAAAGAGAACGAATGCAAAAACTTCGTGGTACGAGAGATTTGAATACCATAGTTGGAGACACATCCTTTACCGCAAGTCAACATGTAGGGACACCATCTACCACATCTCAAGTTGAGAGTACATCATCACTCACATGTGATGAAGGAGGTACGCCATCGTTCCCACCTCAACCTCAAGGTATGCCATCTATTCCATCTTCGATCGAAGGTATGCCATCTAACCCATCTCATTTAAATATTGATGAAATTCCTAATGTTGAGATGAATTTACATAACTTGACACCACCTAGAATTTTGCATAGAAAGCCAAAGTATTTGATTGATATTGATGAGAATATTTTGCAGCCAATGGAAGGTAAGATTCCAAAATGCACTTGTAGAAGATATGCTAATAAGATTTGGAGATTGTTCTTTGAAAAGTTAAATGAGACTGCAAGATGTCAACTATTCGTTGAAATGATGCGAGGTATAAAGTATAGGTCTATCATGAAGATTCTTGGGTTGAGAACATCAGAGGCTTCAAGTGAAAAATCTATTGTTAAGAATCTAATGAGTGTGTATGAGAGTGTGGGTAACACCTCACGCACAAAAGATAGTAATGCAACACGGCGTGTGATTACATCGACTATAGTAAGTAGTCAAACAAGGAAAGCTCATCTCATTAGAAAGACAAGTCAAGAATTGAGAATTAATAGGAAAACTTTATCAAGAGCCGTTGGAAGACGCCAAAGAATTGAGGACACTAATGCCAATGAATTATGGGCGTTCTCAGGAAGACTACCACGAAAAGATAAACCAATTGTTGAAGCATTGAGATCACTAATTGAAGACTTTTGGAAGAATTACACAAGGGTATCTCCAAATCAAAGGGATGTGGTAAGAAGGAGAATTGGTAGTCAGAACCGTGAGCCACATCCAAAGCATTTTTTGGATGAGACTCAAACACAGTTTTATGGTAAATTTCTAGAGAAGTATCCTCAAATTAAATTTTGTCAAAAATATTTTGAAATGCTAAAACCTTTCTATGTTAAGATAAATCACACACGCACTACTTGTTGTTGTAGATTACATATTGAATTTTCTAACCATTTTGATGCTTATAGGTCTATATGTTTAGATATGCATACTAACAATGATTTGCAGGGTTGTACCATATGTGCCCCACCAACATCTTCAAGAGACTTCATATCAAGAATTTTATGTGAAAGAGAGGAAGGTCAAATATTCTACAAGAAATTATGCTTGGATGGCACATGTCATCGTTGCGGTGGCTTGCAACATTTGCCAATATGCGAACATACGGAAATAACACATGTGGTTGGAAATGAACTAGTAGAGTTTGGCAAGTATAAAACAGTGGCATACAATACAAAAGATGGTAAAGAAGCAAAGAGGTGTGAATTAGTTATTGAAAAGATTCCAGTGTATCAGTTTATGCCTATATTTCGTGACAGCATAGTGTATGAATATGCAAGACATGCCCATAGAGCTCGATGGTTGGACTTGCAATTCAAGTTATGCAAGGACACATTTCCAGTTGGTAGCATTGTTTCAGTCATCGACTTTGCAGAGAACTACAGTCTACAGCCACAGCGTGAAGTGCAATCACAATATTACAACTCCACACAGGTTTCTATATTTGTGCACATCACATTCATTCATGCGAATGATAGTACAGAGGATGACAGAAAGATCATAAGGGAGTATAATTTCTATATTAGTGATGATCGCACGCATTCTACGGAGTTCGTGCAAGGTTGCTTTCAGGTGTTCTACAATGATTTGGCTAGAAGGGGCATATCGTTCAGTTAGCATATCATATGGTCAGATAATTGTGCATCACAATTCAAGAACTCGCTAAATTTCTATTGGCTGAGTAGGAGGCATAATTTTACAGGTATTCAACATATGTGGAACTTTTGTGAGGCCGGGCATGGAAAGGGGGAGCATGTATCAAAAGAGCCATAGCACGAGAAGAGTTAAAGTATAAAGACAATGCAAAGTTGACAGATGCAAAATCGATTGTCGAGTGGTGTAATGCTTCCATGGGTCCAGGTAATGAAGGTAAGTCTTTAGTTCGTAGATTTTTTTGGTTGATAGATGATACTAACATTGCACCATATGAGGATTGTTGTACACTGACAGGATCAAATGAGATGCACTCTTTCAGAAGCTCAATTGCAGGTTCATGGAGTATCCATACACGAAAGATGTCATGCTTTTGTTCTTCCTGTACAATTCAAGTCTGGGATGAGTGCGAGTCAAAGGAGTGGGTTGACGAATGGCAGTTAAGTTATCTTAGCCCACTTGACACGTATCGACCCCCGACGGCACTGGAACTAACACAGATGGAATCATCAGTTGACTTTGACCACATATCAGATTTAGTTCAACCAGGTAATATAGGGCACGTATATGCATCTAATTTCATCTAGTTCAACCAGGTAATGTCATCTTACTTTGTAGTGTTTTTGTAATGTTGACTAATTTCATCTAATTTGGTACACATATCAATGTAGGACACGTATATGCAGTTATTGCAGATGAAGATAATGAAAAGGGAATAGATTATTACTTATGTCGTTGTGTTGAGGCCAAAAAGAAATTGGAGGCCCCTGTTACAGATGGAGAAAACATCGAATACCCTACAGGATCAGTGGTTATTACTGGAACATGGCTTAGAAGGTACCCACATAAGAGTGTTAATATTTGGCTATTTCAGGACTTTGACATGCATCGAAAGATTCTTCATTACTCGAACCTTGTCGTGGCATCCAATGTTCATTTGATAAAGTATCGGGGTAGACCTTTGAACAAAATATTGTGGAAGGTGCGTGAGTCTGACCATGAAGCAATACTTGACACAATAAAGAGTAGAGCAGATCCAGATGGTTCATTGGATTAATTTGTAAGTATTCACATTGATTTTGTAAAGTTATGTTACATTGAGTTGTAAGTATGCACATTAATTTGTAAGGTTTGTCTTTTTTTATTTCCTCCTGCATTTTTACACATATGTACACATTTTTACATCATCATGTTATGCATTTTTGGTGTCCTACTCCTAATGCGACCAAACTCATAACTCACCCTACTAGACACCATTTGATGATCTCTCCAACACTCTGGATCCAGGGCACCCAATCATGATGATGACCTATATACCATTCTCCCAAGGCGCTCATAATGAATGAATGATAAGGAGCACCTCGACCTCTATAATCAAGGTGATTTTAAGTCACTTTGAGTCATTTGGGGTCAGTTTGAGTCTTTGAGTCATGTTGCAAAAAAGTGTCAATGTTGTCAAGTTGCATAAAGCAACTTTTGCATTTTTGGTGTCCTGCTCGTGATGTGACCAAACTGACTGTTCCAATGCATTCGGATGGGTACATTTACGCTAGGCATGGTCCTGTTTTTCACCCAAACATGTCGAAACAGTCTGAGCTACATTGTACCAACGATATCCCTGAAGAGTCCAAAGTGCAAAAAGGCTGCAATCTTTGACGAGATGTTACTCGAAAACCGTGTCACTTAGAAACATTCCGTCTGAGGCAGCGCTATCATGTAGAGTGCCTCTACCATAACCTCTCTCAGTTTTTTATAGCTTTGAGGCATTTACCCGTGGTGAAAGGTTTTTTGCTGCCCCAAAAATCGTTAGAAGGAGGCAGTGTAAAGTTGCAAAGGGGTGTAACTTTTGTCCTGCTCCTGATGCGACCAAACTAAATGTTTCAACGCGTCCGAATGGGTACATTTATGCTAGGCATGGTCCTATTTCTCACCCAAACATGTCGAAACAGTCGGAGCTACATTGTACCGACGATATCCCTGAAGAGTCCAAAGTGCAAAAAGGCAGCAATCTTTGACAAGATGTTACTCGAAAATCATGTCACTTAGAAACATTTTGTCTGAGGCAACGTGATCACGTAGAGTGCCTCTACAATAACCTCTCTTGGTTTTTTATAGCTCTAAGGTATTTGCCCGTGGTGAAAGGTTTTCTGCTGCCCCAAAAATCGTCAGAAGGAGGTAGTGTAAAGTTGCAAAGGGGTGTAACTTTCGTCCTGCTCCTAATGCGACCAAACTGACTGTTCCAACGCGTCCGAATGGGTACATTTATGCTAGGCATGGTCCTATTTCTCACCCAAACATGTCGAAACAGTCGGAGCTACATTGTACTGACGATATCCCTGAAGAGTCCAAAGTGCAAAAAGGCTGCAATCTTTGACGAGATGTTACTCAAAAATCGTGTCACTTAGAAACATTCCGTCTGAGGCAATGCTATCATGTAGAGTGCCTCTACAATAACCTCTCTCAATTTTTTATAGCTCTGAGGCATTTACCCGTGGTGAAAGGTTTTCTGCTGCCCCAAAAATCGTCAGAAGGAGGCAGTGTAAAGTTGCAAAGGGGTGTAACTTTTGTCCTGCTCCTGATGCGACCAAACTGACTGTTCCAACGCGTCCGAATGGGTACATTTATGCTAGGCATGGTCCTATTTCTCACCCAAACATGTCGAAACAGTCGGAGCTACATTGTACCGACGATATCCCTGAAGAGTCCAAAGTGCAAAAAGGCAACAATCTTTGACGAGATGTTACTCGAAAATCGTGTCACTTAGAAATATTCCGTCTAAGGCAATGTGATCACGTAGAGTGCCTCTACAATAACCTCTCTTGGTTTTTTATAGCTCTGAGGCATTTCCCCGTGGTGAAAGGTTTTCTGCTGCCCCAAAAATCGTCAAAAGGAGGCAGTGTAAAGTTGCAAAGGGGTGTAACTTTCATCCTGCTCCTAATGCGACCAAACTGACTATTCCAACGCGTCCGAATGGGTACATTTATGCTAGGCATGGTCCTATTTCTCACCCAAACATGTCGAAACAGTCGGAGCTACATTGTACCGACGATATCCCTAAAGAGTCCAAAGTGCAAAAAGGCAGCAATCTTTGACGAGATTTTACTCGAAAATCGTGTCACTTAGAAACATTCCGTCTAAGGCAACGTGATCACGTAGAGTGCCTCTACAATAACCTCTCTCAGTTTTTTATAGCTCTGAGGCATTTGCCCGTGGTGAAAGGTTTTCTGTTGCCCCAAAAATCGTCAGAAGGAGGCAGTGTAAAGTTGCAAAGGGGTGTAACTTTCGTCCTGCTCCTGATGCGACCAAACTGACTGTTCCAACGCATCCAAATGGGTACATTTATGTTAGGCATGGTCCTATTTCTCACCCAAACATGTCGAAACAGTCGGAGCTACATTGTACCGACGATATTCCTGAAGAGTCCAAAGTGCAAAAAGGCAGCAATCTTTGACGAGATGTTACTCGAAAATCGTGTCACTTAGAAACATTCCGTCTGAGGCAACGTGATCACGTAGAGTGCCTCTACAATAACCTCTCTCAGTTTTTTATAGCTATGAGGCATTTGCCCGTGGTGAAAGGTTTTCTGCTGCCCCAAAAATCGTCAGAAGGAGGCAGTGTAAAGTTGCAAAGGGGTGTAACTTTCGTCCTGCTCCTGATGCGACCAAACTGACTGTTCCAACGCGTCCGAATGGGTACATTTATGCTAGGCATGGTCCTATTTCTCACCCAAACATGTCGAAACAGTCGGAGCTACATTGTACCGACGATATCCCTGAAGAGTCCAAAGTGCAAAAAGGCAGCAATCTTTGACGAGATGTTACTCAAAAATCGTGTCACTTAGAAACATTCCGTCTAAGGCAACGTGATCACGTAGAGTGCCTCTACAATAACCTCTCTCGGTTTTTTATAGCTCTGAGGCATTTACCCATGGTGAAAGGTTTTCTGTTACCCCAAAAATCGTCAGAAGGAGGCAGTGTAAAGTTGCAAAGGGGTGTAACTTTCGTCCTGCTCCTGATGCGACCAAACTGACTGTTCCAACGCGTCCGAATGGGTACATTTATGCTAGGCATGGTCCTATTTTTCACCCAAACATGTCGAAACAGTCGGAGCTACATTGTACCGACGATATCCCTGAAGAGTCCAAAGTGCAAAAAGGTAGCAATCTTTGACGAGATGTTACTCAAAAACTGTGTCACTTAAAAACATTCCGTCTGAGGCAACGGGATCACGTAGAGTGCCTCTACAATAATCTCTCTCAGTTTTTTATAGCTATGAGGCATTTGCCCGTGGTGAAAGGTTTTCTGCTGCCCCAAAAATCGTCAGAAGGAGGCAGTGTAAAGATGCAAATGGGTGTAACTTTTGTCCTGCTCCTGATGCGACCAAACTGACTGTTCCAACGCATCCGAATAGGTACATTTATGCTAGGCATGGTCCTATTTCTCACCCAAACATGTCGAAACAGTCGGAGCTACATTGTACCGACGATATCCCTGAAGAGTCCAAAGTGCAAAAAGGCAGCAATCTTTGACGAGATGTTACTCGAAAATCGTGTCACTTAGAAACATTCCGTCTAAGGCAACGTGATCACGTAGAGTGCCTCTACAATAACTTCTCTCGGTTTTTTATAGCTCTGAGGCATTTGCCCGTGGTGAAAGGTTTTCTGCTGCCCCAAAAATTGTCAGAAGGAGGCAGTGTAAAGTTGCAAAGGGGTGTAACTTTCGTCGTGCTCCTGATGCGACCAAACTGACTATTCCAACGCATCCGAATGGGTACATTTATGCTAGGCATGGTCCTATTTTTCACCCAAACATGTCGAAACAATCGGAGCTACATTGTACCGACGATATCCCTGAAAAGTCCAAAGTGCAAAAAGGCAGCAATCTTTGACGAGATGTTACTCGAAAACTGTGTCACTTAAAAACATTCCGTCTGAGGCAACGGGATCACGTAGAGTGCCTTTACAATAACCTCTCTCGATTTTTTATAGCTCTGAGGCATTTGCCCGTGGTGAAAGGTTTTCTGCTGCCCCAAAAATAGTCAGAAGGAGGCAGTGTATTAAGTCAGGATGAAAGCCTATTCACTCTAGGCGCCTGTTTTTGACCAAATCACACATGCGCCTTGAACAACTCTGTCTTCAAGGCGCTTTTCTCTAATCTCTGTAACTCTCCAAATCCACTAAGGCGCAAATTTTACCTCTTGGGCTCAAGATATAGGTTCTTCATCCAAGGCGCCAGAATGGTCCAAAGGCGCATTTCACCTCTAACCTCACCTCTGACCTTACTTGGAGGCGCTAAACCTTTTGACATTTCAAGTAACTTCAAGAGAACTATTTTTCCTTAAGGTGGTTCACTCCTTGCAATTGGATGTATGGTACTTGTAACTCATTTGATTGACTTTGTAATGTTTCTTCTTCTCGCAGAGTAGATAAGGATGATATAAGCTTACTTCATGAATCGGAGTAGAAATCTCTCTTGGACTTGCTAGGTGAAAGGACTTGAACTTGAAGGACTTGAAGTTGATGAAGTGATCCTTCATGATGGCCTTTGACATTACCTTCTCGGAGTGTAGATGATAACACCTTCCTTGGATAAAGTGGATAACCTCTGACCTAAACTTTGAAGCTTGATGAATCTTGAAGATTGGGTTTCCTCCTACTCCCCTTCTAGGCTCCACTCCATCAAAGGCGTATTTAGTTGTCCAAGGCACCAACATTCACTCAGGGGCGCCCAAAGAGAAAGTTTACAACTCTAAGGCGCTAAACTCTTATGCAAAAATGGTCATCATCAAAGGCGCAAAAATGGGTCTCTAGGCGCCAATCTCTACAAGACATTCCATCTCATTGCTCTCCTCCATTACAAGAGCTCACTTACCTCAATCTTGGGCGCATACCAACATCCCAACATCCAAATCACCTAGGCGCTCAAAACCTTCAAGACTCAAGGCGCATTTTATGATCAAACAAGGTATCTCCTGAACAAGGCGCTCATAGTCTCATCAGGGCGTTAATCATCATCATGAGTGCTCATATTGTTCTAGGCGCACAGTTATCTCTGGAATGCTCAAGGCGCTTAAGGCGCACATACCCTTCTCTAGGCTAGTTTACACTTATTCAAGGCACTCATTCCAAACTTACATGAACTCCTCATTACAAGACGCACAAACTAGATGATCCTAGGGCATAAGGGCGCTCAAACTAGATCTTTGCAAAAACTCCCCAAGCATTCAAACTGTTAAGGCGCCAAAAGTGGTCTTTTCTACAACTTCTCTAGCCATATGCCTTGGGTGCTCAAACCTTCCTTGAACTCCAATTATTCAATCCAGGGCGCTCAACTACCTCCTCAAGGCACTCTATCTCAAGTATCATTACTCTTCTTAAAGACCTAGGCGCACATTGTGGGGTATTCTACTCAACAAGACCTAGGCGCTCATTATGAAGACTCTAATTATCAAGGTTCACTTCAACTTTCAAAGGCGCATTTTGGACTCCAAAGGCGTTAGGTTAAAGCCACTAGGGTGCTAGATACCAAAGGGGGCAAGGTGTTAGAACCTCCTTTAAGATGTAAGAAAATCTCCTCAAGGCACAGCTAAAGGCGCTCCAAACCATATGAAGGCGCTAATATCCACTCTAGGCAGTGTATTAAGTCAGGATGAAAGCCTATTCACTCTAGGCGCCTGTTTTTGACCAAATCACACATGTGCCCAAATCACACATCACCCCATCAGATTGGGGACCCCCTCTTTTCTTGCTCAGGTGCTTTGCACAGGAGTTGTTATGTGTCATTTTGGCCAAGGTTTTCCGGAGCAGTGAAGACATTAGGAAGGGGATGATCGTTTGGATAGTTTTGAATGCTTTATTTCTCCTTGTTTAAACTAGGCGCTCACTGAGGATTGGAGTAGCCTTTACACCCTCACATCACGTTAATTGGCGTTTCAGAGGCAATCATAGTATAGGAAGATTTGCGCCTTGAAGAAGAGAGTTATCTGGTGAGCGCTTAGGAGTTCTGGCGCCTAGGGGAAAGGTCTAGGTAGAGCGCCTTCAGACTTTGACAGTGAAGTGCCTTAAGGAGTTGGATGATGTTTTTGCCTAGAGTGGAGATGATGTTTTTAGCGCCTTAAGGATGATGATGGAGCGCCTTGGAGTCAGGTTAGTCTGGAGCACCTTAAGAAGGTAAAGCACTTCAAATGTAAACACAAGTGTTTTGAGCGCCCTAATGAGAAGTTGTCTTGGCACCATAAGTTGTTCAAACGAAGATATGCGCCTTGGATAGTTGCAAAGACCTAATTTAGCGCCCAAGGTTGGAAGACTCTTTGTGAGCGCCCAGTGTTTGAAAGCTCTTTGTGTTTGGTGCATTAAAATGAATTTGGCACCTAAGTAGTATTGAAACACTCAACCGAGCGCCTAAAGCCCATGAGAGAAGTGATATGCGCCTTGATAGGAATATCATGGAAGATGAGTTTACTGAATGGCGCCTTGAATGACTTGGTTGATTAAGTGTTTTAGCGCCTAGATATGGGATGAATCATTGAGCGCCTTTGGTTGAGATGATGTCAGCACCTTTGAGATTATAACACCTTGGAGTCAAGTTCGAAGGAGCACCTTGAGAAGGTAAAACACTTCAAATGTTTTCAAGGAATTGGAGAAGTCACTTAGTGCCTAGAAGGAATTCCAGAGCAAGAGGGTTGGAGCGCCTTGAGCTTCAAGTCAGATATGTGCCTAGACCTCTACCCTTTAGCAAGTTGAAGCCCTCTGAGCCTTGACAAAGTGAGAATGCCTTATAGTGAATATGCGCCTTGGGCAAGGTTGAATACAAAGTTGAGGAGTATATCATAATGAGTAAGTGCACTGTAGGGTTAGATGATAAAGACTAGTGCCTTGAGTGTCTTGGTCAAAATTTTGACGTGAGAAGTCTTGCAAGATCAAACCCTGGAGTGCGCCTTAGAGAGAACCTATTGATCCTTTGCTTTGACAAGATTTGGGCGCTAGAATGATCCTTAATAAATGGAATGTATCTACACCAATTTTGCGCCTTTAGGGAAGTGATGGTGTCCAGATGAGTTTTGAGTCCCTTTGAGTGTTGAGATTGTTAGAGATAGGTGCCTTGATGAATGAAATGCGCCTTGAAGACCATGTGCGCCTAGAGAAGATAAGTGCCTAGTTGAGATAAAGAGGTGTTTCTGGCACCTAGGGAAGAAGAGAGGTAAGTTCAGGGAGATAAGTGCGCCTAAGAGTTTTAGCGCCCTCAATCAAATTGCACCTTTTTGCCTTGGAAAATATAAGGTGAGGATTTGAGTTGAAAGTTTGAGAAAGTAGATTGAGCGCCCTGTGTTGGAGGAATCAAGTTGGATAAGCACTTGAAGAACTTGCATTAAGTGTTTTAGCGCCTTGGTATGGTTTGGAACACCTTGTTGAGGAGATACCCTGATTTAATCCAAGATAGAGCACCCTAGAATTGAATATGCACCTTGTTGGAGGAATATATGCGCCTTGTTGGAGAAAGATATGCGCCTTGAATGAGAGTTTGTGTGCCTTAACCAAGAATGATGATTGAAGTCACAATCTCATGTTTGTGCGCCTAGGTCTAGAAGCAAGATTTGAGCGCCTTAGGATAGGGTTTTTTGCACCTTGTCTTGGAGAGTGAATTTGCGCCTTGGATGATGTTGAAGCACCTTGGGATGAAATGTGCCCAAACTTACAGAGGGCCTTCAGTGAGGGAGTTGAAGAGAGTGCTTAGAGGAAGGATAGCCTTAAGATCAAACTAAGTACTTAGAAACCTAAGATTAGCGCTTTATTTGAAGTTATACACCTATTCTGGCGCCAGAGAGTGAGTTTGAGTGTGAAGAAGTGAATGTCTGCGCCTTGAAGGGGATACAAAGGGAAGATGATGCACCTTGATGGGTTGATGATGGAAATTTGTGTTTTGGAGCTAAATGTGCGCCTTGAATCTAAATGATATTTGAGTGCTTAGAGGTAAATAGGGGCGCCTTTGAGAATTCTTTGTGCTTTAAGGAATGGATTGTGGCGCTTTGGACTAAGGTAAGTCCTGAGCACTTCCAATGATTTTAAGGAGCGCCTTGAAGGAGATAGTACCTAGAGAAGAAAAGATGTCAAGTTTTAACACCTTGGAAGAAATTCCAGATAGTGGCGCCTTCACAGGGTTTTCCAAGTTGGCGCCTTGGTTTGGGATGATCATGCTAAGAAAGAAAATGCGCCTTCAGCAAGGTCACATCAAGTCCAACATGTCAATACTCTTCATCACTAACATCATGTTGAAATTTCAAGGCATCTATCCATTCAAGTTCTCCGAGGAATATCTTGCAAGTAACTTCAAGTTCTCCGAGGAATATCAAATGAAGAATGAGTTAGCCTATTCCTCATTCCCGGAGGCTAATTCGAAATAATGAGGGAATGAATTGGTTTTTGACTAACTTAACTTTTGTTTTTTGCAGGAACAAAGTCAGAAACTTGAAATTAGTTAAGTCTGGATGCTAAACTTGACTAAGGTAGGACTCCTAGAGTCAGGGCGCACTTTCTTGCTTGCTCAATGTCAAATGTGCGCCTAACCAAGAATCATGGAGCTTTGAAGCACTTTAATCACATCAACTAGGGCGCCTAAGTGCATAGAGGTACAATGAATCTTTCGGAGAACATGGATAGACAACTAAGTCTCCAACTTGAGTCTTCTAAGTGAATTGGATGATGAAGAGAGTCTAGTCATTTTGGGCGCTAGTATCAGGATGAATCATCCAAAATGGGTGCCTAGAACTAGAAGGCACCAATGCATGAGTTCAAGGATCCTCCATTGGAGCGCCTAGCCCAGATGGCTATAGATTGAAAGTTTTAAAGCTAAGTGATGTCTCTTAGGTGAATTCCTAGCCCAGGTGCATGTGTTGGGAAAAACTCTTTGGCTCTGGCGCCTAGAATTGGGAGCTTTGTAAGATGCACCAATTGATGAAACATTTCCATTTTGCGCGCCTAGAATAGAACTCTCTCACATAGTTGAAATTGACTTGATAGAAGGAGATAAGTCTTAAGGACTAGTTTGGCGCCTCACTTGCCTATCTCACCTTTGAAATGCGCTTTGGTTGATGATCATCATTGATGGTGCCTAGTGAAATGAAAAGCTATTTGCATCTCCAGAGGATCAAAATTGGATTAGGAGATCATCCTTGCAGTTGAGATTGACAGAGAAGTGTTAAAGGAATCACTTCAAATGGGCGCCTAAGCTAGTTGAGGCGCATATCAATTCCACTGTAACTCCAAACTGACGCTTAGGATCCAGTCATCTCCTAAGGCGCAGTTCCATTCACCCATGACCTCGCTTGGTGTCTAAAACTTGGAAACTCCTTTGGAAAGCTCTTGTTGCACCTAGAAGATGAGTTTGGGATATCAATTTGCAAAAGGCTTAGAAACTCTTCAAAGATGTTAGGCACAATCCCATGGCACTGGAGCTCAGTTTTGGCGCCTTCAAGGAATAGCACATGAAGGAACTTGGGAGGTCAGGTGCTTGTAAAAGGGAACACCTTGGAACATCTTCCAGGGGTTGAAGTAGTAAGAAAACATCAAGTGAGTCTAGGCGCACTCCCTTGTGTGAACAGTTTAGCTCTGGCGCCTAGCCACAGAGTGAGCCAGAAGAAGTAGTTTGGACATTAGAAGATAGGTGCTCATTCTACGATGAAGCATTCCACCTTCCTAATCAACAAAGACTTGAAAGAATTGACAAAGGAAGCTAAGGCGCACCTTCTACTTGTTTCCACCTCCAGAATGCACCTAACCTTGAAAGGGGGTTCAAAGATGTTTGTTAGACCTTTTCACTCAAGGCGCTCACCTTAGGCGCACTTTCTAAGTCCTTGTCACCTCAAGGAAACACCTAGTTTGGAAGGCGCTTGCCCTGTTCTCCACTCCTTTCAATTGGCGCCTAGAACACAGAATGCATGAAAGGAGCGCCTAGACTCCAGAGGGCTCATTTGGGCGCCTAGCATTTAAAACACTTTCATAATGATGATGTTTTGGCGCCTACTCTTGGAAACAATCCAGAGCATCCATAAACTCTAATTGGCGCCTAATGTTGACAAGGCGCAACTTCAGGAGGAGGTCACCTCAACTTGGCGCCCAAGTCAGAAAAACCTGTAAATCCTTCAAATATGTGCCTACCTTGTGAGGTGATGAGTTGAACATTCCAAATCTTCAAATGTTGCTCAGGTAAGGAAGACATTGTAACATCAAGGCTTCAAAGCCTGTCCTTGTATTTCCATTGAATGAGTTGTACTTCATGCTATTGAAAGCATTTTCCATGTAATAAGACATTGCAAGTTGATTGAATCAAGTAACAAGACAAGTACCCAACTCTAATGTTGTTTCATTCAAATAGTTATCTTGATGTATATCTTTATGTTATTGAAGTAGTTGATGAATTGTTAGCAAGTAAAAGTGTTTAAGTAAGGAAAATTTTTCGTAGAACTAGTTGGGTATCTTACACTTACACCATGCCTATCCATCAAACATCACAATGCAATCAAAATCCTAACAACATGCCCATGATCCAAGATCAAGTGCAATCATGCAAAGATATTATCAATCACAAGCCTATTAAGAATGAACTAGAGTCTTCTAGTACCATACTTTTCCATCAAACACCATCATGTAATCCATGGCCTATCAAGCCTATCAAAGAAAATGCAAACATCCTATGTAATACAATCAGACTTTAAATATTTGAAGTAGCCATCTACAAATATCCATTCAAAAGTGGATTTATAATGCTAGTATGGACGCCATCAATAAAAAAGATTTGTATTAACCAAATATCCATATACGCATACATCAATATCTGTCGATATAAGTATAACATATATACAAAATAGCCATATAGGCTTACAAGAATGCCATATAGGCATACAATGTCAACTATGTACAATACAAAATATATGTCCACAAATGCCATATAGGCATACAACAGAGGAACACAATAAAAAGTCATTCCCCTCTAGCTGGTGAAGAGAATAAATCACGAGCAGCCTTTGATCTTCTAGGGGATGGAGACATGCATGTGGGTGGTCTACTATGAACCCGAGGGCTACTCCTCCTATTTAGTTCTTCCTGCACCTTTACCTGTTACAAAAAAAAGTATAGATATTAATATATAGAAATTACATGTTATAAAAAAATGAAACATTTAACAAAATAATCACTTACCGCTAACATATAATCTGTCTCCTCGCTTGCCTCAGTAGCAGGAATAGGCCCTGGTGATGTCATGTCCTATAGAAACCATCCAGATAGAAATTAAACTTCAAATCAATAATCTTTTGATTTTTCAAAAATAGACAACTATAACAATGAATGTAAATTGAAATTTACTAATCTGCCTCATACCCCTGTCAATGCCATAGAGCTATGAATTGCAGAGGCCACACCCTGCTCCATTGCCCTATGAACATGGGGAGGTGTATCCGCAGCCTGCATCATCTGGAAATAAAACAACATTATTCAATTACGAAAACTATAATAGTGATGCAAATCATGGCTCCTAACATACACACACGTTCATCTAAACATGGAAGTACACACAATAAAACACACAAATCACATACAAAAATTTAGTAAGTACAATTCATTCATTAAACTATTTATTTTATTACCTCCGTAAAGCTTTGAAGTCCACCACCGCTGGCAGGTGTTGCCATGAAATCTACAGTGTTAACCTATTCAACATCCAAAATCAGAAATTAGAATACCATTCATATAACGATGCTATTCACATGTAATATTTATAATTGTTTACTAGTTACATACCTCGACAGTAGATGATCTAGTGAAAAATGTAGGTGGAGAACCACTGAAAACTGCATCGACGCTATGACCCTGAAATGTCATTAAAATCATCAATTTAAATTAGTTAATCTTGTATTTCAAAAATGAAATTTAATAAATTAAATTCAATAAACTTGCTAATATTTACCTGAGTATCAAGGCCGAAAGTCTCACTCAGGAGGGTATCTGTCATCACCATCTGCTCAGCTGCAGATGTAGCCTGTGCACCTGCGTCCTGACTGTCCATGGGGTCATAACCACAGGCTGACCCGCAAGCCTGGCAAGTATGCGGTGGGACCCTACTCCTCGCACTATCTCCCAACCCACTCTGTGTTGCAGGATCGGCATGCTCTATGATGCTCTGGGTCAAGGCACTAATCGACCTCAGTGTATCGACCTCAACACTCTCCTTCACAATGGAAGGGATAGAAACATGCTCGTGGGCTGGTCTGTTGATTACTCGTCTCGCTACCCACTGTGGGTCAAGACGTGCCCCTGGTCTATCCTGTGCTGAGCCCCCACCTCTACCCTGGAAGTCCCGCATATCAAAATAGTTTGGCACTTTATTGAGGACAAACTCGGAGTAGAGTTTCCTCAAAAAGTATTGCAGGACCTCATTGTTATTGCATGGAGGATGGTCAAAAACCATCCACCACCTCTGCCCGAAATTGTCCCTTATCGCTTGGTTGTTGCACCAATGGATAGGGAACCTCTTGCATGTAATGGGTGGAGGTTGATTTGTTTGTGGGTTTGTGAAAATTGAACACAAGTCTACTTTTGTAATTTATAATTTTTTGACATCTTGGTATGACAATTTATCTGCATAGTAATCTCTAAACTCTCTCTTTTTATCAGTCCAACTAGTTATTTGCTTGCTAATTGAATTTACATTTGATAACATAGACTCAAGAGATTCGGCAAGTGTGGACCTATGCAAGGTTGAAGTGGAAGGATCTTTCAACCTTGCAATTATATCTTCAATTTGTTTTTTGTTGTTTTCAATTTCCCCCATTATATTATCTTGTGTTCCAGGGGCATGTCGAGGAATGAATGGAGGAGGTTGTTGTTCTGCAGGTATTTCTTCCTCAAGATTTTGTGGATTTTGAGGAGGAGGAGGAGGTGCATTAACATTTCCTACAATTAATAAAATATACATCAAAAATCAACAAAAACCTACCTATTTAGGAAGAAATTCAAACAAAAAAATAAAGATAACTCACCCCTTTGGCGTGCTCGACGTCGCGGCGGCATTTCGGCGATGAATCGACAAGTCTTTTGTGTTGAATGGCATTTTGTAGAACGCGAGCGCGTTTTTGAAGGTTTTTAAGCCGCAGGCGGAGGAAAAACTCAGAATGAAATAAAATGACTGCATTTTTTTTTATTTATAGCACTTTATAACGTGAGCGCATTATAACGTGCTCGCGTTATAACGCGCTCGGTAGTGACGAGCCTAAGGCTTGTCATTGCCAAGCCATAACGCGAGCGCGTTATAACACGCTCGCGTTATGCCTTAAATTTTTTTGAAAATTTTTTGGCCACTTTTTGGCCCCCCATCTTTTTGCACTTACCCATAAAAATAATTTTATTGGAAATTTGACCTTGCTACTTATAATCAGGGCTTAAATTTGATGGTCGACCTTGCCTGTCAAGCAATTTTTGAATGGCAGTTATCTATTTAAAGGTGCCCTTCAAATACTATGATACATCTTAGTATATGTAAAAGTATATACAAACTAAAATATGTATCATCATAGTTCTATATAAATTTTGACAGTCTATCCAAAATCCCTCCTTTCATGTGATACAATCTTTTTAAAATTTTGATTGCATTTTATGGTAAAAATGTTTAAATACAGCAATACAACCATCAATTTTAAGCCTTGATTACAATTTAGAAAAAAAATCTATTTTTTATATAACAATTTTTTAAACTATAAAAAAATTAAAAATAATACCACAAATAATTACAAGTCTATTGATTGTTATTTTTTTTATAGCTAACAAGATTATAGTTTTTTAATAGTATGAAATAGATATAAGTACAAGTTGAAAAATTGAACCTAAAGTTCGAGCACCTCAAGAATATCATTGAGCCATAGGAATCAATCATATACATTTGGAATACCCAAGTATTGCTACTCCCCTCCACATGTGAAGGACAATAACAACTAGATGTGGAGAAGGAATTCTTATATTTCAACTTTATTTTTATGTTTTAGATTCCTCTCCTTTGCATGTATGTGATCCTTTGCAGGGCATTAGGCCTAGTGGTTAAGCAACACCACAAGACATTTACTTGGATAGCTTTAGTCATTTTGCTCTCTTTCAAAAGAAAATAGAAAAACAAGATGTAATTTAAATAATATGGGAGACAGATATCTGATTTGGCCAATACTACTAATGGTTAGAGAGAGAAACTACAAAATTTGCCCTTACTTTTTGTTGTCTTGAGGTCTTGTGACATTGACACTAAAATTTTAGTATTGTCTATAACTTGGCTTTCCTACTCACTAGGCTTTATAGACTTTAATTATCTTTATAAATTATAAATTATAGACTTGGATTTAATTTTCATTATTTTTCATGACATTTCTAAGTGTAAATTGTTATTTTTTATCCTTGTTGATTTGTCTTAAATGTATTATGTCCCATGGGAATCATCTTTTGGGTATATATAAAGATGGAATATCAAATGTCTTAAGATGCACACAATATTCACCAACACCACAAGGCATAAAATAAGCCATATTTATTGATGGGTTTCAAGCAAAAGATGCATCATGTGTGAGTAAATCTAATCCCGATTATCACATCTAGGACTAAAAAAGTATTCAATGAAGTCACTAGATAGAGAATTAAAAGATGAATAGAACATGAAAGATTTACAAAACCAACATAAAACTATATCTATTGGATACATCTAAATTTGCAAATCAAAATGGTATCATCATTAATAATTTTGTAATTAGCAAGAAAGAATGTTTTGAGAAACAATGAAGCATTTGTAGAAATTCATAATCATCATTCTAAATATCCATATTATCATCATGCAAAAGCAATGAAGTATCATCGATATGATTCTCTAATAAATCATCATCATCAATCCATTATTGATGAAAAGGAGTGAAAGAATAATCATCATAAAGGTCACAATGATGGTTGGATAGAAGATGAAAATTTACAAATACAATTGTGCTCATAAGCACATCCATAGGGAGGGTAGACTTGCATTAAATTACTATTACTGGAGACAGGGCTTAAATTTGACAGTCAAGGTTGACTGTCAAGTATTTTTTTGTGACAGTTATCTATTCAATAGTGCCTTTAAAATACTATGACATGCTTTAGTATAACTAAATTATATAAAAATCAAATATATATGTCATCATAATCATATATAAATTTTGACAGTCTATCTAAAATCTCTTCTTTCATATGATACGGTCTTTTCAAAATTTTAGTTGTATTTTACAGCTAAAATGTCTAAATACAACTATACAACTATCAAATTTAAGCCCTGACTGGAGATGTATCATTAGATCCAAATAACAAGATTTAAAAACTAAAAATAGATGAAATGGTTTGAAGTCAAGAGTTACTAATGTTTTCACCCACTGAAACAAGAGTAGCATTGGGTTGAATAGTGTAGCAGGCACTATTAGGCTTTCAACACAATCAAGAATGAAACAATTTCAGCTAAAAAGAAGGTTCAACATGTTTGTTCTCACAAGAATTGTGATTGTAATTTATTTTGTTTGGTGGAGAAAAATTCTTAAGTTTTTTTGAAATTCATAGGTGATTGTTGGGTCTCTTTGAAAAACCCTATTCATTACAAACATGTTTACACAAATATCTAACAACAAAAATGAGGAAGGAACAACATGTTCACATATATATGTAAGGAACAAGGACAAATTCTAATTGTGAAACTAAAATGATTTGACCTTTTAGAAAATGCAAGGTTCCAAAAATGGTTTCTAACCCTACTAACACTAGAAATTACAACCCACTTCTTGAACCAAAACTTAAGGAAAAATAAAAGAAGGTGGTTTCAAAACCCATACAAATCCTATGACAAAGAGACTAATTTTTCAATCCTTAAAGAAAGTTGAAAGCATAATGTGAAATGATGTAGGACACTTGAAACCAATGTAGTAGTTATTATTAGGCTTTCAAGATAATCAAGAGTGAATCCAACTTTACAATTTATTTCACAAACAATCAAAATTTTGATTACCTATTATGAAAAAATGGGTCACTATAATTTAGGAATTAAAAGAACTCAATATTTAAATATTAAACTTAAGTTTGATAGGTCACAATGATGGTTGAATTAAAGATTTAAATTTCAATAAGTAATGAATGTGTTACAAAAGACATAAAAGAGCACATACAATTGTGTTCATAAACACAATGAAATCAATGGTACAATTTCATAGAAATCTTGTTCTTTGAGACATGTTGTGCTACATTTACTAGAAGAAATTAGCCAAAACAAAAAAAATGCAAACTCGTAGATTAGAAATGTATTCAAGTAAAGGCTAATTAAATAGCCATTCAACTCAACAATGTAGGAGGTATTATTATAACTTTGAAGATGTAATTTGTACCCTTCTCAAGCCTAGTCAGTTGTGGGCCCGATAGCCTATTTCCTTGAGTTTTGATAGGCTATGTGGTATGGTAAGGGGCTCCTTGTTTGTGGAGATCACCGGTTCAGTTATTTTTGGGTTTTAGTTGATGGCATTGAGTTAAGTTGAGGTTCAGGATTGTTGTGTAGCTCTCAGAATTTTTTTTAGCTTCTCGGATTGCTCTCCAAACTTCTTGGAGAAGCCGTCTATTTTTAGAAAGTCATCCGGATGGCATCATTCTTCATCCCAAACTTTCCTAGAGTACATTGATATAGTTTATTTCATATTTTGATGATGTTTGGGATTTTCTATAAAGTTGGGTGTATTAATGAGCTATTTAATTTTTATTTGCACTTTTATCTTCAAAGGATGGAAATAATTAAAAGTGCATAAGTGTTATAGCTCATTTGAAAGGGGAAAAGATGTTTTAATTATTTAGGCACTTAAAAGTGAGTGCTCAAGTTGGGAAAAGAGAAATAATTAAGTTGGAGGAAAAAGGTTATTATTTCCAAGAAATAATTATTATCTTGTGTAACTTACAAAGTACCTTTATAAGGAGGATGAGATATCATTGTTTTGTTTATGCTATTGATTTGATACGGTTAGGCTATTGGATTGAACCTACGGGTTCTTCCTTCCCTTCTTGAGGACGTCAGCCCTCTAGAAGAAGATCAGTTTCGGTGGTGAGAGATCCACCCTAGCTGGTTCAAGGTGATTTTAGCTAAGGATCACACAAAGATTCATGGATTTTGATTGTTTCTGAATTTTTTGGTTTGGAATTTGATGTTATTATACTTATTATTTTGGAGTGTTCCTTGAAAGGATTTGATGTATGTTTCTTGAAGATTTGATGAGCATGTTGTAGCTTACACACTTACAGGCCCTACACCTCCAGTTATGGCGTGGGGTTTGTTGGACCAACAAAGAAATGAAATCACTTTGCAATTTTGTTGAATAATGATCTGTAGAACTGGGTGCCAACATTCCTTGAGTTTGGTGTGATTTGGTGAAGATCCTTGTGGAGCCCTGCTGACCATACAATTGCAAGGATCATACCAGTTGATTTAGGGGCGTGTGGATTCTAGAAGGGAATCACCTAGTTTGGATTGCATATATCCTTTGGGATGGAGTCACCATGGTAAATGGATGATCTTGGCATGAGTTTTGAGGGGGAGAAACTTTAAGTTGGGGTTGTTTGAGGTTGTTTCAGTAATGTCATAGAGTTTTTAGACCTGCAAATGCATCACAACATTACCAAAAGAGACTTAATTAGACCTTCTTCAATCATTTCATGTTTGGTATAACTTGGTGCTCTTATTGCTCAGATAGCATAGACTTCCTTTCATCATTCATGTGTTTTTAATGAACTAATATGTTGCAGTAGTCCAAGCAAGTGGGAAATCAAGGTTACTAATTAAATTTGCAGCCTACACCTTTTATTGTAAACATTTACTTCAATGTTGCAATCTTTAATTGTAACCCATGGATGGGTATGACCACTAGTGTGGACTATGAGATCTTTGTTTTAATTTCTTACCCCACTGAATAAGTGACTTTATTGTTAGCTTCCTACTGAATAAGCAAAAGTGCCTTGTTTCTTATGTTCATTCTCCCACTGAATAAGTGGTGTATTCCCACTGAATAAGTGGATGCCCGTTGAATAAGTGAAAGTTGTATCTGATTTATTGCAAAGCATTATTATTGTTTAGCTGAAGCACTGGTATGCTCTCACCTCGCCCGTCTTGGAAACTTGGTGATCAGAAGGTGTGGAGGTGTTTATTTAATTGCATTTCATGTGCTAACACTATTGTTAGTGTTGGAAAAAATCTAAAAAAATTTGGGGTAGAACATTATAGAAGATAAACAAACTCATTTGAAATTCAATTTCACAAACACTAAAACTATCAATTACCCATTATGGATTTATAAATAATAAATAGTAAAATGTTGAAAATGATAACCCTAGTTAGATGCAGCAAGCCATTTATATGAGAAATAGTAAACAACACATTAATGGTCACCTGAACAACATACGGTAGACAAGAAATCAAAATACAACCAAAAAAATGAGTTGGGTCATTGCCTTAGTGAGGTATGAGGACCTCACCTTCCATTTACAGCTAGATGGAGGAGTGAAATAAAGAAATGTCTTCTCAAACACTAAACAAAAAATAAACACTCACCTAAACTTAACAAGTCAGAGAAGCAACTAGCCAAAAAAATAAAAAACAACATTGCCTTAACGAGGTATAACAACCTCGCCTTCCATTTGAAGCAAGACATGTGACTACATCAAACATGACTAGTGTCAAATAAACCTCCACTTAAGCTTTGCATTATCTTGACACAGACCTCCACATTAACTCTAGTGAATCCCTTCAATGCCATGAAACAAGTAGAGCAGAAGTGAACAAATACAAGGTGAAAATGCAACAAGATTTGGGAAAGAAGACGATCAATGGTGAACTACTACACATTATTTAATGTTGCATATTATAACATTGAAGGCAGTATAATTTCATATCTAGAGGCCATCCCATACATACAAGTATGGAGGCACACTTACTAAATGTTGTCAGATGGGAGTTGTGAGTGGAGACATGCTAATTAAATATCTTGCATTCAATGAAAATGTGTTTGGTTGCATGCTAAAAATAGGTCAATATGAACACATGGTGGGTTGATGGTGCTTTACAACTAGGGGTCCACATGTACCACCTTCAATCAACCATAAATTTGAGCCCCAAAAAAGTGGTTTCCACTCATCATCCTCGTCCACATGTTTGATTACTCATACACCATTGAAAACAAAATATTTTAACTGTCCACGTCACTGAATGCATGGCTACAAATTCTTTTAGTGCTAGCGAGGCACATATAATTCTATCTCAACCCCAAAAGTTAGGGCACCACTATTGGGTCCTCTCCCTCATTCATAAATTTGTGGTGGTCAATAGGTAGCAAAATGGTGGTATAATGCCCACAGGTAGTGTTAACCACCTTCAAACAAAGTACTTGCATCCAAATGGTGTTCACATGAATCCCTTATGTCATGCCCTTTCCTCCTAAGCCACATGCATGAATTTTATTTAGCCAAACTTGTCATTTTAGTCCCCTCAATTTTAGGTAAAATTACATCATTAAAAAATTAAATTTATAAATGTAAATAGTCCCCAATCTTCACTTTCTAAACATACAATTTTTTTTAATATCTCAGAGGTGTCTCCGGCTCAGCGACCGTGACCCTGTTGCTGAGTTAGTCTAGGGGAGCCGAAACTAACCCTCTGGGCCAACGCAATATCCCATCGCCTGCCCCATGACGTGAGTGGCTAGGTGATTCGAGATTTGAACTCGGGTGGGCATACTACCACGCACTTAGAGCAGGCAATCGCACCACTCGAGCTAAACCTCGGGGGCTCTAAAGATACAATTTTTATTATATTTTTAAATATTATATTTTTTATTTTTATAATCAACTTAAGTTTATCATAGAAAATAATGACATGTTTGAGACACTGGGAAAAATAGTAAACAATGTTAAAAAATCAAAAAATATCAATGTCCTTATTTAAAATAAACCAAAAATAATAATTTAGGTATATATGAAACAAGTTGCATAGGAGGTGAAAACAAGAACCGTTTTTATTGGAAGTGTGGAGTGATCTGCAGATTCAATGGCTTATGGCCCTCTCTCTCCAATTTACATTGATGGGTCATGGAATCATGGAAACCCCTTGTTGTTAGTCAGATTGAGCTTTTTCCCAGTACAAGGGGGTTCTTCATAGTATCTTTTTCTTCCTCTAAGGAAAGAGACTTAGTGTTGGACAGGGCTTGGATGTGGGGTGATCATTTGCTTTCATCAAACCATGGGCTCGTTCCTTCAATCCTCTCACTGAGCCGTTTGATACTAGACCAGTATGGGTGCGACTAGCGAAACTCCCTCTTCAATTTTGGGAAGATTCTTGCTATGAAGCTATTGGCAATTCTATAGGGTGCTTCTTGAAGGAAACTCTATGACCTTAGATTTAGGGCATACTATGGTTTCTCACATATTAGTAGACATTGACATCTCCAAACCCCTCCATGTAGATGTTGTTTTGATGGTTGAGGACAGGCCATGGACGCAGCTGTTGGACTATGAGGCTCTCCCTTTTAGGTGCAAGAGATGTTTTTCTATTGGTCACTTAGCCTCTAGTTGCCCTCATTCTCACCGCAAGGGTGTGGCAACTTGGTGAAAGAATTCTCTCGCTGATCATTTGACGGTTTATGCCTCCCCGATGGATGGCTCTTCCTAGGAGGGCGAATCTTCCCTCAAGGGTGATTCTCCCCAGGAGAATGACCCTTCCCATGATTCTTTGATGGTTGCCCCTCATATGGAGCCTTTAGTGAATAGGTCTGATGTTGTTCTTGCAGGGTCGGATCCCCTTTTGGTCTCATCTGTTGTGGGCCAGGATACTTCTTTGTCCATCCCTGCTTCTTCTTCTGTGTTGTCAACTTCTCATTCAATGCATGATTTTCTTTGGATGTGGTTTCTGCTGAGGATCCCCTCCTCTCACCTCAATCTAAGGACCTAGACTCAAAGCTTTCTTGGACTATTGTGTAGAGAAAGAAGAAAAGTCTCCTCAAATCTATCGTAGCATCACGATAGAGGGTTAAGGGAGTTAGATTTTTGCCCTTGGGTTCTAGTGTTGTTTAGTTTGTTTTGTAGCTAGGTTGTTGTTTGTCTGTAGTTTTTGTACTACTTTTGTGTTGAGTCTGGCCTGCTTGTGGCCTCTTTTGTTCTGCCAGGATGGGGGCTTTGTTTGTAAAGGGTTCAACCCCTTGTAAGCTACTTATCTTAATCAAAAACAAGTTGCATGAGAGTGGTGTCTCAAATGCAATTATTGTCAATTAAAAATTAATAATACAAAAATATTAAACAAAAAATTTAAAAATATAGATGTCACATATCATATCTATGTTCAAAACTAATATTTATAAATTTTATGTTTTGCTAAACATTATATGTAAGGGCATAAATGTTAATCAAAAAATGTAAAATTATAATCACTTTATTAAAAATTAACCAAATGTGATAGAAATTATTTCTTAAAAATTCAAAAGAAAAAAGAAATCTACATAGAAAATGTTATAAATCATTCATCTACATTGTAACTGACATAATGTAATGATTTTTGTAAAATTATTGGTCATAAACAACAAAAAAGTGGAACACACTATTGTGTTGTTATCCTATGTATGTGTTCTAATGTCATGTGCTTATGTGTTAAATGGTTTAGGGATTTGTCCTTTTATACAATAGTCTTGTATCCAAATTTGAATATTTCACACATGACTTAATGGGTAACAACTAGTTAAGATTGGATCAACTTGGGTCCATAATAAAATTGAATTTAAAAACTGGAGGTTGAGTTTGCTCAACTAAGATCAAGGTCAACAAGGTGGTCTTGACCTAGGACTAGAAATAAAAAGAATAACGACTAGGTCCATAGCGTTGGGGAATAAGGACTCGGATTTAATCTAAATACAGAAAGAATGTCAATTCTTACACATAAATATTCAAATTGAGCACTAAATTATTGCATAAAGAACAGAGGTCAAAGCAATTCCAAAATGAGTGGAGAAAAGTGTTAAGTATGCACATTTCACCTCTACAAGAATATATTTTAAATTCATAATATTCATAATGCACATCAAATTATATAGCATAAATAGACAAAATATTATATCAAAAAATGACAATAAATATTTACAAATCATTAAATAAACAAAATTATAATTCATAGAAAGAGTAATTTAAATTACAAATCAAGTATTAACTAATTTATTTATATAGATTAAATAAATTTATGAATGAGTCTATTAGGGATCAAGTTTTGTTGAGTGTAAGGCTCCCACACCATAAGGGATGAGGTCGAGATTGTGTTCTAGGTGACTTTGGTAAAATCAATACCCCTCAATCCTTGGATCATAGTTGAAGAGGTATCAACTTAGACTCGTGCTCCTAAACCAGGTTGCAAAAATAATATGGGTTTGACATAAAACACTTCATCAAAATATATATATTTATGGAGTAAATTTAAAATATATATAGTCTAATTGTGTCAAAGGTGTTTAACTTAAGTAGTGAAAGCATTGAGATCTTACTGTGGAGACTCAAATTCAAATCCCCAAAGAGACATTTAAAGGGGGACTTTCAAATGGTGACTCTTAGACTTCCATTGTGGCTTCTAATGTATACATCTAAGTTGTAATCTAATGTTGATATCTAAACTAGCTCAAGTGGTGTGGTAGTCACCTCTAACTGTCTAGTTGGCCACGCTAACTACCTCTTAGTGTGTGTGGTGTAGTCACAGTTAGGAGGGTCCTCAAGAGAACAGTCCCAACCATGCAGCAAGAGTAAACACAATAGAAAAAACTCAAAGATATGAAACAAATGCAGACTCAGTCATTCAGTATATCATAGAATTCAAGTACAATTTGGCCGGCAACATGCGGGCTTACAATTAGTGCTCACATGCCTGATTACAGAATATCAGAATAGGCACAAGATATAGCTTTGAAGCTCCTTCCCCAAGCTCAAACTATTGATCTTCTAAATTATATTGATTGCTTTCCTAGGCATCTATTACATCAATATATATCATCTCCAGTACAAAATATTCTTCTGCATCGGCCAAGGAAGGTTACCAACTCCAATGAAGAGGTGTAACATGTGTACATGGATAGGTCAGACCTAAATGAATATAACTCCTCTGCAAATGAATGGAATGATGTACGGATCTTGAGGAAGGTTGGCCATGAACCAATAAACATTGAATGATGTGCCTTTTAGCTTCGTAAGTCATGAAATGCTCTGTAAGTCTTCTCCTTTAGTTGATTATCTGAGACTATCAGGGTGCTCTATTATGAGAAAATAGCCAATCTTCTAATAGCGATATCTTACCAATACCTGATCCAAATGCTCTGAGAATTAGATATGATGTAGATGAATGGATCTAGATGTTAAGTCCATCTCTGCAAGATATGAAATGCAATTGTGGTAGAATGCGGACCAAAATACAGAAACTGCTACTGACTAAACTGACTAGAAATTGAAAAGAAACAAACTGAAATGCAAATGTTTTTGGTTGATGCAAGATTGATCTTGAACCAGGGATGCTCCTGCATCAGTGTGGTTGATCGTCCAAATGTAGTTACTGCCTCTTAGAGTCTAGTTATCTACCAACTCAAATTAGTCTCTCGCTGAATTACAATAGTGTCTCTTAAATCTATTAAAATAGAGAAGAAAAAGTCCCCCTATAATAACCTCTACCAATTCAAAATAACCTAAATAATTTCATCCTACCAATCATATATATAATATTACAATTTAAAAAAATAAATTTGTATAATATACATATATAATGGAGATTATTAAACTTTTCAAACATATTGACTAAAAATTCAAGAAAAAAGAGACAACTAATACAAAATTCATATAGTCATTTAAATTAATACTACATTTCAATACACTTATACATTAGAATAAGTTTGAGCAAAGAACACAAATCAAATTAACACGGCTCAAGTTATTTCTTCTATTATATAGTTGTATGTATTTAGTCAACATATGAGAAACTAGGTATATTTAAAATGTAAGTGAAAATTATGAGACCATTTGACACTTCAAATAATACCTTGCCAAATATTAATCATTGTAATGGAAATCACTCGATTAACACAGTTTAGCTTCTAGCTTTGTTTCAAATCATTTCCTTTGTTCAATGATTATGCCTCTTTTCTAATATTTTTTAAAGAGGTTTTATAATATTTGTTTATTATTTTTTAAAATTTCTTGTTATTAAGAGTATGAATCAAAAAGTAATTGACTTTTTTTTGCTAAGAGTCTAGAATTGAGGGCTATTCATTCTGCCAAAATCACTTAGAGCATGATCTTGGCCTCATCCCTTTAAAACATCACAAGCTTCATACTCAATAAAACTTAATACATAGTTAACGTTTGTTCACAAGTTACTCAAAATTACAAAGGGTCAAGTGACCTCTCATCCCTTCAAAACATCACAAATCGTATACTCAACTAGCAATCTCACTTTAGTGTGCAATGGGTATGCCGAAATTGAAAAAGTATTGGAATGGTTGACCATAACCTCAAGTCTATCACACAATGGAACATTTTTTGTCACTATGTTTATGTAGTTAATCTTAGTTTTGTAATCCGATGATGGGTAATGATTTTGTGTTTTAGGAAATGTCTCTTCAATTGTGATAGGTTGTAGAGGTAAAATTTGGAAATAATTATTCATAGGAAGGTTATGCATGTATCCATGTTCTCTACTTGAAATTGAAAGGTACTCTACCTCTCTCTCTCTCCCTATTTATCTCTCTAGGTCTTTATATATATCTATGTCTCCCTCTCTAGCTCTCTATTTATTTTTATCTCTCTTTCTCTATTTCCCTGTCACACTCTCTCTCTCTACATAACATCTTAAGGGTAAATTGATTACTTGGTGGAAGATGTGCAGAATTTGACAAAAGAAAGACTTCATGAAATGATTACTTTAATTGGAGGTTTTGATCTAATAATAGGTGAAATCCCTTCTAATAATTTAATAGGAAACAACAATATCTCTCTACATATGTTTCTCTCTCTCTTCTTTCTATCTCTCTACCTCTCTCCCTTTCTATTTCTCTATCTCTATCTCCCTCCCCCCTTTTCTCTAACACACTTCCTCTCTATGAGATCTCTCTCTCCCTATGCCTTCTCATGTTTCTCTCTTCCTATGTTTTCAAAATGACACTCTAAGAAGACTATTGGTGCACCAGAGAGATTCTCAAAGAATAAGTCAATACCCTTGCAAGGAGTTATGATATCCGTAAATTATTTTCTTCATCATTTATAGGCAAAACAAAATATCATTTTCAAACACAAGAAAGTAAATTAAACCATTAGTTATATGATTCTATTAATAGCGTATATAAGTAATAACAAATGACAACACCTATCAACCTATAGAATGACAATATTCTACTCCTGTTATTTTTCTAGGTGCGTTGACATTATTGATGTATTGGTTCTTTTCCCTTAGCCCATTTGTTGCTTTCTGGTGTATTAGAAATCCTAGTTAATTCAATAGTAGTCACACTTCTTTGTATCCCTAGATATTAAGAATCTCCTTTGTCTTGTGGGTTGGTACATTTCCTATTTTTCCCTAAAGATTGAATAGAGTGGTATACCCAAATGATGCAAAGTAACTTCTGCATCCCTAATTCTAGAGAACAAAGAGAGGACATTGATCTCCTTTAGATAAATAGGTTTCAAAACAAAAAGCTGGTATCTTATGATGAACAATTTTACATCTATGGAAGCCAGGTTTTAAATGTTTGGTTACAAAGTCTCCTTCATGAATATTTACATAATACAAATTTCTTTGTAAAAATAACTTATTTACAAGACATTTAGTTTGATATAATGCAATATTTTTTCTCATAAACATTATTTAATCTTCAATTAGAAAGACAAGTAGATCTATATCTTCTATGAATCCTCTCTCTCTCTCTCTCTCTCTCTCTCTCTCTCTCTGTATATATATATATATATATATATATATATATATATATATATATATATATATATATATATATATATATATATATATATATATATATATATATATATATATATATATATATATATATATATATATATATATATATATATATATATATATATATATATATATATATATCCCTTATCTCTCTTATATCTCCCAATCTCTTTCTCTCCTACTCTATCTCTATATCTCTCCCTCTCTCTCTTGTCTATTTTAAATTAGTTTCTAATTCTCTTTGTATTCACCTCTCTCTCTCTCTCTCTATCTATGTCTCTCTCCCCTTCTTTGTTCCTTTCTTTCTCTCCACATGACATCTTTAGGGTAAATTGATTAAGGTGGAAGATGTGTAAAATTTGACAAAAGAAAGACTTGATGAAATGATTAATTCAATTGGAGGTTTTGATTTCACAATAGGTGGAATCCCCAATAATAATTTAATAGGAAATGACAATATCTCTCTACATATGTTTCTCTCTCTTATCTCTCTCTTTCTATCTCTCTACCTCTCTCCTTTATATTTATATTTATCTCTCTCCATCTCTCTATTTATTTGTATCTCTCTCTGTCTCTTTTCCCTGTCACACGCTTCCTCTTTGTAAGATTTCTCCCTCCCTATGTTTCTCTCTCCTCTCTCTAAGATTTCTCACTCTACCACTCTCTTCTTCTCTATCTCTTTCTCTCATCCTCTATCTTCTCTCTCTTTTGCTCTATATGCCACTCCCTCCCTCTCTATCTCTCTCTATCTTTGTACCTCTCTCTCTATTTCTTTGTCTCTATCTCTCTCCACATAACATCTTAAGGGTAAATTGATTAAGGTGGAAGATATGTAGAGTTTGGCAAAAGAAAGGATTGATGAAATGATTAATTCAATTAGAGGTTTTGATCAGATAATAGGTGGAAGCCCCTATAATAATTTAATAGGAAACAACAATATCTCTCTACATATGTTTCCCTCTCTTCTCTCTCTATGTCTCTCTATCTCTCTCCTTTTCTATTTCTCTTTATCTTTGTTTGTCTCCGTCTCCCTCCCCCCTTCTCTCTCACACATTTCCTCTCTATAAGATCTCTAATATCTAGATCTATCTTAGTATATATATATATATGGTTTTTCATGATTGTTTACATCATAATTCCATATCATCTCAATCTTACATGGTCTCATGCTTGTTTGAGTAATGGGTGTCAACTTGGTCACAACTTTATTATTGGATTATATGTATCATGATTCCATTTTACACCTAAATTTTACAATGATTCATTCCTACATGTATTGTGGGAGATATCTTAGTCAAAACTCCATAATTTCCTCATGCATTGTGATTCCTTTTCATACCTCACATGCCATGCATGCAATTGCATATAGGTTTCACTCATTTTATTTACATTTTTGTGAAGCCAAATTCTCCAAACCCTTCCAAAGAATTTTCCATAGGGTTTGACTTTCTTCCCATCTCTATTTTTTGTAAGTTTTTATATCTTTAGATTAGATCTAAAATTTGTAGGTCATCTCCTTTATCCATAGTGATTTGACCTAGCTATTGATTTTTTTACTATGGATTTCCACCAACTGTTGTCCTTAGCTTATATTGAAACATGCCTTAAGGGTTTCAATGTATTTTACAATATTTTACCTCAAATCCATTGATCCTTGATGACATAATATTCATTTACCATAAGGATGAAAATATATGGATGGGTAAGTGCACAAAGATGGGGGACCAAAAGGAGGTCTTAAGATGCCACTTTTTTCTAAAATCAGGAAACATTGATGTTGGATGAGAAATTGAACATAGCTACACTCAAAATTTGATGATGGAACAAAAAAAAGAGTCATAGTGCTCTGAATCTAGTTTCTAAACTACTATTTTTTTCTAAATGTTGAGATTAAGGGGTTCAAAAAGGGGGAGCACACAAATTGGTCCTATTTTTCTCAAAAAAACATAACATAGCATCTAGTGTGCTCCCCCTAAAATGTAGCTTTTTTTAGTATTTCAAAAATTGCTTCAGTGAGAAATTAGCTAACACCATGTAGTTTATCCCTAATTTTTCTGATAATTTTTTCAAAAATAATTGATTTTTTAGTAATTTTCAAAGTGGACACATCCTGAAAAATAGAAAATTGAGCGTGCTCCCCCCTAAATTTTTTGAAAACTAATTGAAAATTAAAAAAAAATTGAATATGTGTAGAATGGAGTCTAGTTTCTAAAAATGTAACTTATTTCAAATTTTGATGAATGGTTAAAAAAAAGGTCAAAAATACTAGACATTGATTTTTGACAAAAAATGGATACACTAACAAAAGAAATTAAAGATGAAACCCTTAATGTACTCAAAATGTGAAAAACATTATATGGTTAGATAGCTAACAGAGAGATCAAGATTATGGTGGTATTTTTTTTGAGTTTTCATCAAAATAAGTGCAAACCTGATGGGGAGCACACTCCAGATTATGTGGTTTTTGCTACAATCTGAAAAAACATGTCTTTGGACGTCCTAAACACAGTCCAAGACTTTGGCTTGGAAGCCCAAGATAAATCCAATCCTTATGCTTGGAAATAACAAAGGCAATGCATAACTCTCTCTCTCTGAGAGGCAAAGAGATAGGGAGATAAGGAGAAAGTGAGAGAGATAGAAAGAGAGTCATAGTTTTCTATTTTCCATTTCCTTCATCGATAAGGGAGAGGGAGAGATAGGGAAATAGAGGAATGATAGGGGAGAAGGAGGTAAGAGATATGGAGATAGCGAGAGATAGATAGGTAGAGAGAGAGAGAGAGGAGACAAATAAGGAGAGATAGAGGAGAAAGAGGGGAGAGATAGGGTGATAGAGAGTGAGTGAGATGTCCAGAGAGATAGGGAGATAGAGGTTTGGGGTTGCTCGGGTTTAGGGTTTAGGTGTTAGTGGTTATGATTTAGGGGCATTATTTAGGGTTTAGGGGTTTAGAGAGAGAGAGATTGCTTTTTACATGCAACCCTAAACCCCTAAACCCTAAATAATGCCCCTAAACCTGAGAAACCCTAAGCCTCTAAACCCTAAACCCAAGAAACCCTAAATCTCTATCTTTCTATCTTTATCATCCCTCTACCTCTCAATCTCTCTCCCTAAACTTGAGCAACCCTAAACAATGCCCCAAAACCCTAAACCTAAGAAACCCTAAACACCTCTTTCTCTGAGAGGTAGAGAGAGATAGGGAGATAGGGAGAAAGTGATATATAGGGAGAGAGAGAGAGAGAGAGAGTCATAGTTTTCTTTTTTCTATTTCCTTCATCGATAAGGGAGAGGGAGATATAGGGAAATAGAGGAATGATAGGGGAGAAGGAGGTAAGAGATATGGAGATAGCAAGAGATAGATAGGTAGAAAGAGAGAGGAGACAAATAGAGAGAGATAGGGTGATAAAGAGTGAGTGAGATGTCCAGAGAGATAGGGAGATAAGGGAGAGATATGGAGATAGAGGTTTGGGGTTGCTTGGGTTTAGGGTTTAGGGGTTATGATTTAGGGGCATTATTTAGGGTTTAGGGGTTTAGAGAGAGAGAGTGCTTTTGACATGGAATCCTAAACCCTAAATCCTAAATAATACCCCTAAACCCTAAACCTAAGCTTGCCTCTAAACCCTAAATAATTCCCCTAAACCCTAAACCTAAGAAACCCTAAATCTCTATCTCTCTATCTTTATCATCCCTCTACCTATATAGGGAGAGGGAGAGAGAGAGAGAGAGAGAGATAGAAAGAGAGTCATAGTTTTATTTTTTCCATTTCCTTCATTGATAAGGGAGAGGGAGAGATAGGGAAATAGAGGAATGATAGGGGAGAAGGAGGTAAGAGATATGGAGATAGCGAGAGATAGATAGGTAGAAAGAGAGAGGAGACAAATAGGGAGAGATAGAGGAGAAAGAGGGGAGAGATGGGGTGATAAAGAGTGAGTGAGATGTCCATAGAGATAGGGAGATAAGGGAGAGATATGGAGATAGAGGTTTGGGGTTTCTCGGGTTTAGGGTTTAGGGGCATTATTTAGGGTTTATGGGTTTAGAGAGAGAGAGACTACTTTTTACATGCAATCCTAAACCCTAAACCCGAGCAACCCTAAGCCCCTAAATCCTAAATAATGCCCCTAAACCCTAAGCTTGCCTCTAAACCCTAAATAATTCCCCTAAACCCAAGAAACTCTCTCTCTCTCTCTCTCTCTCTCTCTCTCTCTCTCTCTCTCTCTCTCTCTCTCTCTCTCTCTCTCTCTCTCTCTCTCTCTCTCTCTCTCTAATGACACAGGTGATTCAAACTCCAATGCGACAAAGAGAGAGTGGGAGAGAGAGGGAGGGAGGGAGGGAGAGGGAGGATGAGAGGGAGAGAGAGGGAGAGGGAGAGGGAGAGAGAGGGAGTCTTGTTTTTGTAAAACATGTTCACGTTATAGGCTCGGTAATACCGAGCCATAATGCGAGCGCATTATAATGCGCTCGTGTTATGACTTGTATGGGACCAAAAAGTCATGTGGCAACTTTTTGGTCCCTCATATTTGTGCATATACCCGGATGCAATATTTCATTGTGTCTATGACTTTTCATCTTTCACAAAGCTTGTTATGGCCTTCCCTTCTATTTGAGATGGCTTTACTTCACCTTCCCATCAACTTCATATTGATTATCCCTATCCTATATCACTAATATTAGTGATTATGGTGTTCTTAATGTCGGTTATAATATGGTTAGCGATAAGCCTATGTTGATGATTCTTATTTTATATCTACTAATAGCAATTATCCCTTAAGTACTTTAATTTCTTTTCATGTTATAGATCTATTGAGGAAAACTAATATGCTCTTTCAAAATGAAAGAACTAATTTTTATAATAATAATAAATATAATAATAATAGATATAAATTTGTCTCTTATATATCTAAACGTTGATAGATTACAATTATAATAATATACAACATAAAACTATAATAAAACTTTCTTAATAGTTAGAATAAAATTAAAGCTGTCATAAAAACAAAGATAAAATTAGTAAGAATATATTACCTTATATCATATAAAATTAAAACTTTGCTACGTCAATTTAGGTGGGTGGAACACGTTCTAATGAAGACGTGTTTTGTTGGTGCAGTCAAATTCCATTTACAACTTTACCATGGTTTCATGATTGTATGCATCATAATTCCATATATGGTTTTAAATAATAATGTATTTTTAATTAAAATATACAACTTTACAATATAATAAATTATATTGATTTACATTATTAAAAAGGAAAAACATAATAATAAATATAGTTTTAATATAGATTTTTTATATATAAAATACATAACTTATAAAATGATATACCTTATTTTGTATTATTTCATGTATATTTTATTTGTGGTTTATTTTTATATAGTATTATAAAATTATATTATATATCATATAGAATATATTTTAATATTGTACATTCAAATTATTTAATTTTATATATTATATATTTATATTTAATTATAACTTAATACTATTTTATCAATTCAAACATTTACTTCTTTTATCAATAAAACTCCACATTCCTCGGAAGGTGACTTTTGTTTTCAAATTTTGTTTTATGTCCGCACTCCCTTTTAGCTCACCTCAGATCTGGCAATTTGCTATCCTCGCCTAAGTTATTTGCTTTCAACTATTTTCCCTTTCCTTTTCCTAGCGGGGGACATTTAAACAACATGAGACTTCTTTTGACATGATTTTTTCCCGGTGTGAGAACAACTGACCAGTTTAGAAAGGCCTCTTGTACTTGTCTTTCAAGCAGTGTGCAGAATAGCATTTAAAAAAACTGGTGACTACCGCTGACTAGAAAAACAATCTAGTGAATGTCCCTTGTCATGCAAAATAAACCTCCTGCTGAAACCGGCAATGGAAACGTCTATCAGGTTTTTCCCGTGCGTTGCCAATGAAACTTTTCCAGATGTTTGCAAAGGACTTGATAGAAATGAACGACCAATATGAATTCAATAGTCTTGCATCTCCTAAGGAGCACTCTCAGCCACATATTTCACTCACCAAGATGGTTCACCTCACAGAGGGAACGCCTTTAGCGTAATTAAGGATTGCTTTAGGAAAATAGAATTTTCTATGGAATATATGTAGGCTATAACCACAATGGCATTTTACAGGTGCGAAGAACACATGTAAATTCTTGAGGTACAAATTTAATGAGCTATATAATCATCTAACTAACCAAATATTGGCAATACATACTTTACTTGGAAATATTCCATAATCATTTCTTTAAAAATTCAAAATAGACAATGTATGTATGGTTCTTTAAAGGAAAAAATTAATGGTTAGTAAACAAATCATAAATATACTATCTCAAAGAAAGTTTAGTTTATTTTCCCCAAGAATATGGTATTTTTAAATGTTATTATCCAGCCATAATAAGACTAAAATCCTTAGGATGTAATTGTTGTTGTGCACGTTGTTATTAAATTGTAGTGCACTGGGGTTTAGAAAGAAAGGTTGGGGGCACAGGAGGTGCCAAAGCACCATTTTCTTATTATTGCTCTTTTTCCCTATTATTTCTCTCCCTTCATTTTTGAAAATGACACATTTGGCATGTGAAAAAATAAAACAAAAAACAATAATCGCACCGTTATTTTAAAGAACAAAAGAAAATAAAATTTAAAAACTGTGTCGCATTGGGTTTGACCAAGTTGAACGTCACCTGCACTTGGCTAAAATGCCCTCCTATTCTGCTATTTCAAAAACAATGACAAAAACTCAGAAAACACGATGAAATGAAGGAAAAAGAAAGCGAAAAGCAAAAATGGCGAAAGAAAACCGGCAAAAATAAATGAACATTCGAGATCAGTTTCATCATCTTGCATCCCTTGAAGATGATTCTCAATTGTTGATTTCACACACTAGGTCAATTCACCTCACAAAGGGAACACCTTCGGCATAATAAAACTTAATCCATAATGGACTCTTATTCACAAGTTATTCAAAATTATAAAGGATCAAGTGACCCTTTCTAATTTTGAGTAACTTATGAACAATTGTATTTTCATCGTTTAATACCCAAAAGAATCTTGAATCGGATGATTTCTTGCATCTATTAATCCCACTAATCATTTTACTTGTTATTAAAATGAAAAAACAACTATAACCAACAGAGGAAGGTATGTGATTTCACAATAGTAGTAGTAAATAATAGAGGAAATATTCAAATAAAATAAATAGAGGAAAATAATGTTATGATCAAGTCAAGGAAGTAGCTATAATGACCTATGAGAATTAATGTTGCTAATAAATTTAGAATTCTTGTTTTTCTTCTTAAGGTTTTAAATGTTCTCATTATATATATTAAGAATTTTTGGGTGATTTATTTTATTATGCCAATATTCTCTTGATTCTATGACAACACACTATTTTTGATGTGTGTTTTTTTCAAAATATTTTAAGGGATTAAATCTAATAATTGCTAGAGCAAACTTTGCACCCCTCAAACACTTACATGGTGATTCAAACAACTCTTAAATTTCTACACCAACTTACTTGGAAAGTAAACTACTTAAACATAAGGTTAGGGATCCACCTCAATACAGATGGTGCTAGATCAATATGTTTTTGCTAAGATTTCAAACAAGACTTTTTGTAAAGGCCCTCAAACCATCACAAAAGCAAATAAAGTAAATAATCCATTTAAATTACAAAATCACAAGTAACAAAAGTAAAAAGATATAATTAATCCACTTAATTACAACTTCATAATAATGAAAGTAAAATGATGTAATTAATCTGCTTAATTAAAATAAAAAGATAAGTCTCATAAATAGGATTCAATAAAGTCAATAAATCTTCACAAAAGAAAAACTTTATAAATAAGAATCCATAAGAATCATTAAATCTTGCAAAAGATAATCTCATCAATATAAATCAAATAAAGTCATTAAATCTTACAATTCACGTGCTCATCCCAGGTAAAAGCACTATAAAATAATATACAAGTCCATTGGCATTCATGCCATAATACATCCAATTACAAGTTACAATAAACATGTACAACAAGAATAAATAAATCAATACACTCATCAGTCGCATCAACCAAGTGGTCTGAGCCACCTGCGAGTTGAGAGATGGGAACATGGCCCAGGTGCTTTTTCACCCAACCATGAAGTAATTACACTTCCCTGGATCCCTTCATGAAACGAAGGAAACCTAGCTCTACACGAAATGTCTAGCTAGCTGAAAATAACTCGCAGGAGGGAACACTCGATGCAACCCTGATGTCTTAATGTGCAATTCTAAATAATGAAAAGCATATTGTCTCACAACAAGATGTGGCGGAGATATATATAAATAAGTTTTCTAGACAAAGTAAACATCGTTTTCAATGTCACCTCATTTAAATCTAAACCTTTAAACATAAAAACCTGGTTCAATTCTCGAAAAGAGGAAAAGCCATCTCTGATAATCCACATTCGGCATCCTAGCCCAGAAAGTAAGCCAAAACACATTCCTAGATAAAAATCTACCTTCTTTCCCAAAATAAACAAGTAAATATAATAATCAATAAATAAAAATAAATAAATCTAAAATCACTTATGACCATTTCTAATCCCTTTCCCATGCATTAATCATGAAAACACACCTTTAAAGCAATAATCCATCATTTGTTCATACAATTGCAACTATAAAACTATTAAATTGGTTTCATTTCCTAGTTCATATTTCATTCCATTTCCATAATATATATTGAGTTTTCTAAATCATTCTAATCAAGTATGCCAATTCTTTTCAAGAATTTTTAATAAGATAATGATATTTACATCTCAGAATTTACTCCTTCACAACAACATTTAAGGAAAAGATAAGTTCAACTTATAATCTATTCATTCCAATATTTGTAAATTAATAGGTTTTCTAAAATAATTTAACAACCTTACTGTCACTGCTGTGACAGGAAGTCAAAGAAACAAGAAAATAGTCTTCCTGTCGCAACTGTGACAGGAACTATAACAGAACTAAAAATAAATAACAGAGTTCATAATCATATTACTGTCACTCATTGATAATGTTTAAAAATAGATTTTTGAACAGCATGTAAGTAGATGATTATGTTTATAGGAATCTAATACTGTCATCTACGTTAAGAGAGTTATTTCACATAGCTCGGTCAAGAGGAAGAAGAAGTCGATTTCCAACAAAAGTCTGATTTTTAACAGCATTAAATATAGATGAAAAATATAGAATATACTACTGTGACAAGAATTTTTTTGGTCCAACAATACAAGACTGAAAGGAACTTTTATTCCGTTGTCTTAATTCAAGAGTTGTTTTTAACAACAAGACGCTCAGATTTGAAGAAGAAGAGGTCAATTCTATTAAAATATTGAATTCTAACAACAAAACAAGAAAGATATCTTTTTATCATATTTATGTCTACCAAAGAATAATCTCACAACTACCAAAACTTTGGTTGACTATTATTTTCAACGGTTACAACCAGTTTAAGAAGGAAAGCAATTTACTTAACATAATCCAAGAATATAAAGAACAGCAAGACAAGAACAGCAGGTCAATCCCATATCAACGTTGTGATTTAGAGAAGACCGATGGTAGGAATAAAATAGAGGTAGGTTGCTCAGGTTTAAGGAGCTAAAATACTTCCAAACAATAGGTCGATGGCAGGGAATAGGATAGCTGATGGAAAAGAGTCTTAAATCAAAGCAAGGAAATCATAAACTGGCTGCCCAAAAGAAACTATGCAGACCAGAACAAGACAAAACACAGGTTGATTTCACTAAGGTTTAATCAGTCAAATACCATCTTAAATTAATAGAATTCAAAACAAGAAAAGTACCTGGTTAAACTTGGTTGTGAAAAGGTTGATTACTTGTTGTGGTCGTTGCTCTTCTCTTTTATTTTGTTGTTGCCAAAAAAATAAAAATGTGTCCCCTTCGTTTGCTAAAATGCTTACTAAATATTGTGAATCTCTTCAACGTATTTCTGGGTTTTGTTCTTCTCTTTCCCAGCTTTCCAGAATAGTTTACAGTTTCAAATTTTGTTTTGATATGACAAAGTTATCGTTGTTTTTCTATCATTGTTCTTGACTGGTTTTTCTCTCCTTTTTAAAATGTCTTTTCCTTCTTTTTCTATTAAAAATTCCCTACCTGCTGCCAAATCATGGTATCTAATCTCTTGTTGTTTTCTCCTTTTTATTAAAACCTCCTCTTATTTTTGGCACTCTTAAATTTAGGTTTTCAACTGATTTTTATCAACTCCAGTTCATCCATCTGTTTTCATGATATTTTCACCTAAAAGACTCAAATTTCTATTTAATTTAGAATAAAATAGCTTATCTTACCTTTCTATCATTTGCATGATAGTAATATAACTTTGTCATTTGCATGACAATAATTTATTTTAATTCTCTTTATTTTAAAATTCTAAATATAATAGTATTATTAATATACTTTATTTATTTTTGATAACTCGTAATCACTTTAAATCAAGAAGTATTTAAAATAATAAAATAATATATATCTATATATCTATTATAATTAAATATCTTATTGCTTAAATCTAATTTTAGATATTGTCTTCCAAACATCCATATTTATATAATTAGAAAAGGTTATTATTTATTATTAAATAATATAAAATACAACCATATATATATTCACTATCTAAATTAAAATACACCAATTAAAATATAATTCGATAAGACATTAATTTTTATAATCAAATCATGCATTCGAAAAGGATTTTCATAACAATTAAAAACACAATATTTTTCTAAGCATCTAACCAACAATCACATTTATTATCCACACAATTAATGCATAATAAACCATTTAAAATGCAATATGAGACTACGTGAGTGTGTGATTGAATCAGAGTAAACCATCCCAAACAGTCCTTGCCAAGTGGCTAGAACACCTCTACCTCAACCATGTTCTCATCTTTGACAAGTATCTGCATTCATTCGCACTCAACTCGACATCAATAGGTTAGTTCCCAAAAACATAGCCAAAGCAAAACATCATAATCATATCGATAATATTTAATAATTAAATCAACCTTCTAATTTATGTAAATATAACATCATGATAATTACCTTCTCACATATGGAACTTACTCGAAGTAAAATAATCATGGTAAATATTCACTAATCTAGAATAATAATATAGTCCATAAAAATGAGACGTGACACTTTTTAGCTACTATATCTTGTCATTTGACTATTTTTGACATTTATATCCCTAAATTTTAGTTATCTTTTTAATTCTTCACAAGTGTCACACATATTTGACGGATTTCCCTAATCCTTAAAAAAATTACATTAACTTAAAATTTTCAATTATTTAGGATAGACAAATCACACCATTGTTTATAACAAATTGGGCCTTAAATAACCTCAATTTACTAAGGATTGTTTTTTATTTTCTATACTCATGCTTATTTTTGTGTATGTGTGTATTACTTGTGGATTGAATGTCCTTTTCTATTTAGATTTTCTCTTGTCTTAATCTTGTTGAAATGGTCCACTTAAAAAAAATTTAAATTTTGTTTAAGTTAATGTCTTAAATTTACTTTAAACATATTGTTGGAAGAATCAACCTACATCATTTAATTTGCTTAAGTACAAATATTCATGAATTTCTTTTACATCTAAATATGACCTCGATGATGGCTTACAAGAAAAAAATTTGATATGTAAGAACCCTATCTTATCTAAACCAAAAAATTTCTTTCGCTGCCTTGAATTTTCTTATTTGTTTCTTGAGAGTTTGGTTGGTATTTTTGATATTTTATTTTCACAAATATATTTACAATCAAGTAAAGATTGAAAGGTAGAAATATCATAGACAATTACTTACTAATGATGTAATGATATCAGCTCATACAAATATCAAAGGACAATACAAACATGTAGGAACATACCCGGATGGCAAATGTGGCTTCTTTATTGCAATGAATAATGATGAATTACAAGAAGCTCTCTGTTGTTATATATCAGACTATTCTGATTTTGAAATCAGGCCTCTAAATGATTACAAATATGCTCAAACAATGCATGAAACCCTAGCCAACTTGTAATAGATGATGTCTTGCCAAGGTAGAAGATGAAACCCAATGATAGTTGGTTGTAGCAGCTCCTCTAGGTGAACAAATGAAGTCTGATTTAGACTGATGCAAATATTGATGATGTTGATAATAGCCCATAATTGATGTAGATCACCAAACAATGCCAAGATTGCCTCCAATTGTTGGCTGCTAGGTCTAGGGTTGGAGCGATTTGACCTTAGATGTCAAATATCATCAAATGCCACTAAAATATAACATCAAAACCTCAAACAAAAGTCTGATATGAGCTTGTAGATGATTGATTTTATTGATTACCACCTAGATTTTGTAAATCATGCCCAAATGTGTCAAATTATGTCAAATTGTGAAATTGGGTATGCCTAGGAGAGGTGCAATTTCACCCAGCAGGGTTGAAGATGCCAAATAATGCCAAAATATGAAGATATGAACCTCTAAAACACAATTCCAGCCTACTGTCATAAAAATCAAAATCTTAAATGATGATGTCAAACTTCAAATATGCCTCCAATTGATGAGTGAATCACCTAAAAACCCTTGCATGATGAAAATACATGAAAATAGGATGGAATTGAACCCTGATCTGCCTTATTATTCATGAAACCCACACACAAATCCTTCAAACCCTAGTTAAAGATTAATTCCTTATGAAACCCTAGTTGTTTGAAGCCATATCTCCATCAAAAACCTCCAATTACGCACAATGATGAACTCCTCATGAATCCATCTCTCATGGTGGATTGGGTTTTCATCCAAACCACTACAATTCAAGGGTTTTCATCCTTGAACAAACTAAAAATCACTTTCAACCAAGAGCAAATACTCAATATGCAAAATACCAAATGATCAAGATATATGAAAAATGCTCCAAATGACCTCATTTTATACTTTTCAACTTGGGTGCCCAAATAAAGCATTATTTTATTATTTTTGAAGTCCACTGCCAAAAGAAAATAATATTTAATTTTTTTTATTTTCCTCCAACTTGGACATCCCCCATAAATAATAATAAAATAATATTATTTTATTATTTTTTCTTTTTCTCCTTTGAGCGGCCACCTTTGGCTTAATACAATACTATTTTAAATAATAAAATATTATTTATTATCTTTTGCGATCATTTTTATTTTTTCTTTATTTTTTCTCTTTTTCCTCATAAACACCAACTTTTGTGGGAAATATTATAATATTTTAATAATAAGATATTATAATTTAACTTCACTTCCAATATTTCATTTTTCCATCTTTTTCTTTATTTTCCATTTTCCCACCTAGGTCATTTTCCCTCTTGGCATAATATTTCAATATTTTTAGCTTTTAAAAATAATATAAAAATATCAATAGCCAAAAATACAATTTATCCCATAAAATAAAATTAGTTGAGCCACTAGAATCCAACATTCCATCCTCCAAGCCTCCAAGGTCCTAGCTCAACCAATAAACATTCCCTTACCAAACCTTACTCAAAAAGGGGGCATTACAAGTCCTCCCATCCCGAGATTGTTTGCCCTCAAGCAATCACATGTGACCAATCTATATTAGAACCAGCCAATACCCAGATCCCAAATCCATCTAGACTCACCATACATACTCAAAGTGAAATGAGAAACATCTCTCATCATAACATCCATAATACTCACACATACCTCCTCAAAGCTGCTGATGTAAAAGATCTTGGGACTGCTTCCATTGTTGTAAACTGATGCAAACTCATCATTACTCAACCTTCAAGTGTTGTAGTGGCAATCCCATGTACAAAAATCCATGAAATCAACTGCACTCATCAATGTGAACTCTGAAAATTTCATGATCGGCAATGTAGAACAGCCATCTCTCATCAATGCATGAAGTAGTGAACCATGAATTAGGGCTAGAACATCCATGCCCTCATGCTCATATCCATACCAAACCCAAACAAGTGACTCCATGACACTTGTCATAAATCCTTGAAGTGGGGCAGCCCCAAACTCTAACAAGGAATGATCAACATGATGTACCTGCACCCCATCATGAATCAACTCCTCAAGCTCTCCATGAATGATCAAAGGCTCAACCAAATCTGAAACGCTTATGTCTCCTTCATGTGTAGGCAAAACACTAGTGGTTGATCCACTAAGTGAGTGATCAAGCTCCAAACCTTTTTCCCTTGGAAGAAATAGAGATCTAAGATATGAATCCCTTTGTTGCCTTGTTTGATCTAGCTAATTGCAATGCTCCTTGACCTCTTGTAGATGTTGTCTTGCTTGGGAAACCAACAACTTTGCCTTTCTAGCTCTTTGTAACCATCCATCACACATGTCTTGAGTCTTCTTAACGTCCTCCATGGTATGATGTACCAAATCAGAATTGTTGTGGCTTGAATCTTCAACATACTCCTCATGCTTAACACCCAAAACTTGAGCGCCATCATTAGGAGACTCTTCCACCTTGTTTTCCTCATGTAAAGTGGCTGCTATCTCACGATTATGTGAGGAAATAGGACTAATCTCGCAAAATAGAAATTTAGAACTGTTGTCATACCCTTGTGTGATGTTCTCATGCATCTCAAACACTTCTCCTTCCTTTGTCAAATGCTCTCTAACAAGTGCAGATCCAATAGATGTTAATTTATCATTCCAATTATTACCATTGACAAACTCATCATAGAGATTTTTGGATATTTCATTTGTAGATGTGGATGAGTTGATATAGTGCCTAGATTGTCTTAACAGGGAGTGTTATACCGCTACAATCTATGGGCTATCCTCTGTTGGGACTCCCTAATATCTTGCCTTATTCAGGCAATGTTGTTCAAGATGTCTTTAGCACTGAACAGTGTGTTGTGCCTTGCACACACAGCCTATTTTTCCAAATGGAAACCCCCTCTTTTGCTTCAGTTTGGAGTCTCGGCCTTTGTTACTTATGATGATGAGAGGGTGAATTTGTGCTTAGAATGTAGGATTTGTTCCATATTTGAGTATTTTGCATGCTTGGAGTCATTTGATGTGATGCATGATTGATTTGCAAGTGTATTGAGTGGTCTTGTGCTTGAAAGATAGCCATTTGTTGCCTTTTGCACTAAAAATGACCCCAACTGCACTTTGCGTCAAAAACAGCCTCTACTGACCTTAGCGCTAAATTCACATCTGACTGACTTCCTTCAAACTACTATTAGGTCAGTTGGAGCCAAAATCCCCGTTGGATCAATTAGAGGTGAAATCCCCGCTAGGTCAGTTGGAGCCAAAATCCCCACTAGGTCAATTGGAGGTCAAATCCCCGCTAGGTCAGTTGGTGCTGAAATCCCCGCTAGGTCAGTTGGAGGTGAAATCCCCGCTAAGTCAGTGACCCCCAAAATCAGTGCTTTTTGGTATTTTGGCCTGAAAATTAAGTTTTCCAAGGAACAAATTAGATTTTCTTCATGGATTTGAATGGCACAACTAGTTATCACATCATGATGAATATTTTACCAAGTTTGTGTAAATTTTTGGCACGTTTTACGATAATTAATTCTATGACCCCCAAAAATCTGGCTTTTCGCAGAAAAGGCTATAAAAACATGAAATAAAAGTCCCCAAATGGATTCAAATGACCAAAAAAATTCCTATATCAATATATAGGCCAAATGGGTACTTGAAAATGGTAAAAAACTCAGAAAATCATGCAAAAATCACTGGATTTGTGAAGACTATAAGGAAGCAACATTGGCAATGAGTTGTTTTTGACTTATCCATAACTGCGTATGGGCATATTTTGATTCAAAATGATGGGAAATGATTGTTTAAGATGAAATTGATGCTTGGTCTTGTCGCTTGCAAGTCTAAGAGGACAAAGGAGCCAACTAAAGTCATCTTGAAAGGGTGAACATACAGAGATACCATGCTGACCCAGAGATGCAAAATTGACATTTTATCAACCAAATTGCTGGTGCACATGCAAAAGGAAGCCAGTATGATGTCCAAGATGATGGAAATAGGCCTCAAGAACTTAAAGACATAAAAGATCAAGTCTACTTCATTGTTGTTCATGTAGATCGAGTCTAATGTCCAAGTGATCCAGTCCAGGGTCATAACTCCTAGCTATTTCATCAGAATTTAAACTTCTTGGACTCATTGGAAAGATAATCTAATTATCTAGTTTGAACTTGGTTGCTAAGGCTTAACACCTAAAGTTTCGAGCCCCCATTCCACTCCGAAGGCCTCCGAAAATACAATTTACTACGATGTAGAAAATACCAAAAAATATATTTTCAATATTTTCCCAAAAATACCACTCAAATGACCCTGGACTGGATCACCAAGTAATGCATATAGTTACCTCAGCAGTCTAGTCATCAAGAATCAGTCAAGCAAGCATCTAGTTGCATATACCTTCACCAAAATACTCATTTGATCCAGTCAGCACTTAGAATCTCGTGAATCCACATCAACTCAAGTTTTTGAGTGTCATGTGACTTTATTTTGGCTTTATTAGGCCTTGAAAATTGACTTTTCATCATGTACAACCAAATGGGTATCCATTTTGTCCATATTCAATGTATTTGAAAGTTGTATTTTGTCTTTTTCTTAAAGGACAAACGCAAATCCGAAAATGTAACAAACTATTGTACTTCATTAAATGCCATGTAATATGGACCATTGGTGTTAAGTTAATCTCCATCGTCCATTGAAAACTCGGTATGGTGCCTTGTCTATAAAAGGGCCATCTCTTTCTCTCATTTGTAAATAAGATTTGATACTAAATTGATGAAACTCTGTCAAATTGTGATCAATACAAAGCAAGTTTTGTTGGTTGCTAGGAATTTGTGTTTATGTGTTGTCTCATTTTAGTTTTCATGGTTCATATCAATCTGAATTTAATTAGTTGTGATTTTGCAATGATTGGTAAATGTTAAGATATCTGATGGATGCTTTGGTCCATACTATTAGTGTTTGCTGATGGTAAGTTGTGTATAGTTAGCATGGGCCTTATCATTGAATATAGTTCGATTGCACTCCACTCGTTAAGTTGCGCCATTGTCCAGGTGTTTAATGAATGAATGCAATTTGAAAATTATAAGGATCCTTTGAAGATTGCATCATTTCTTACAACATTGTGAGTTTCCTATCCTGGTGAAACAAGGAATGGTTTATTGAAAGTATTTGTCTATCTGCAGCATTTTACCCAGTTGTGACTGTCACTTAGGATCTCTTATCCCTTCTCTCTCTCATTTCCCTTTTGCATTTTATTTATATCAAGTTTGTTAGGTTTGGTTATAAGCAACATCTACATTACAAATTTGTTGAAAGCATCATAGGGTTTCTGCATACATACTGTTGTCATATTCCATAAACCCTGCATTTGATGTAAGACCCCTTGTTGACATAGCTAGACATACCACTGAGTCATTCCAAGCGAGCTAAGACCTAGATGTATTATCTGTGGGGCAGTCCTATCTTGGATAGGATACCTTTTTCAAGAGAGGTGTAATCCCAGCAATCAAACCTATGTTGTTGCGTGCTAAAAACACCCATCAACTCAATTGGCGCTAGAAGGAGGGCTCGAACCAAGATTTTATACAGGCTTTCAATTGTGTTGGTTCATTGCACATGTTGAAATGAAGTGAATGTATAGAAAATTATAATGGGTACACATAAGGGTTTCAGTCATGAAATCCCTTCATTCTTTAGAGGACCGTCTCAGCAGTCATATCATGAAGAGAACTTCCAAGTTGATATCCCACTTTCTAAAGAAATTTTAGATAGGCAGATCAGGGTAAAGTATCCTCCATTAACACTGCTTGATTTTACTTCACCACGGGTCTGCACTATACATCCTGGAGAGCCACATGACAAGACTAACTGTTTAACTTTTCTCCAAAGATTGGATCTGCACTTAAAAGGATTGCTCCCTATCTTTGAGATTTACAAGCCTGAAGTGGGATGTAGGCACGACAGACATATTCATATTCAGAGCAAGACCTCACAAGGAGTTGCAACACGGATGGATGCATATGCATGCGATCATGTCTCAATTGAGAACATGCAAAGAGTTGAGATTGCAAATCCACCATTCATAAGTAATCATAGTCAGGGTAATCTACACATGAAAAAATTTGAAGTCCCTCAAGTTGCTCATTAGAATACATGTCCAGATGATAAAGGCAGGGAATACATATGGTCTACAAATCACCCAACTAATGAATGTGAGATTCATGACTGGTTGAAATCTCTTTGTTAGTCATACAAATCAGAAGAATATGTTGTTCCAGTCTGGTTAAAACTTAGTTTGCAGTCACAATACAATTAACAGAGCCATTCACAAGATCATATTTATGCTACCAAGGATGTGGACAAGGTACACGATAAATCAGACCTGATAAGTAGTCATGTTAAGGATGCAGATCAACAACCAGATGCTTCAAAAATATCAAGTTTCAAGCCTAAATTTGCTACTATAGAGGTGCAGAACAGCAATTCCTTACAGGTGGTTGATAATTCTAAGTTGGGACAGCAGGTTGTTCAGATCAGAGATATGCAAGAACAGAAAGAAATCAGTCCTCTGGATGAAAAATAGTCATAGATAGTAATGTAGAAAATTATTCCAGCTGACATGCTTAAGCTCCAATCAGATTTTCCAATGAAAAATGATGAAGTTCTTGACTGTATCAGCTCATTATATCACCATGATCAGTCATATCAGGATGATACAATCACTCCAATAGAGTCTCTAGCTGAGTTAGATGAACAAAATAAGGATAGTACACCACCTCAAAGCAACATTGACATAAAGAATCTACTTATAGAGGATGCAAGAGACTTTATTACTGCTACAGACTATGAACTTACAGTCCAATATCAAACACCAGCTAAAACAGGAAGATTGCTGATTAATGCAAAAGAAGTTTTTTCATAACATACGGCTGATTTTGATTGGAGTTTATCATTTGTTCCCCATGCTAATCTTGTTTACACTTGCATAGAAGAAGATCCACACATGGTTGATGCTAACCTACTGATGACAAATGAGAACATAAATCTACAATCTGAGAATAAAAATCAAACAGTCATGCAAAGTGATGACTTGGAAGCTTTTTCATGTCAATCACTTGATCACATCATCGAGTTGGTGTCAACAATGAGTAAGGATATGTTACTGCATGGGAATTCACCGCATATGTCAGATTTTGCTTTAGCCACTTCATGCAGAGTTCATCCAAATGATCCACATTCTAAAGAAGGTTGTCCAGACTTTCTATTTGCTTGGGAGGTCCCTGCAACATTCAGTGATCTAGTGGTACTTGATGCACAAGATATGGCCAAACACGAGTTGAGAGCCCCTGAAGATGAGAAGGTTTTTGGTGCAATACAACAAGGTGTTGAACTCACATCTCTGATCAACAGTACTGCAAATCAAGTTGTATCTTGCCTCTTCTCACTTGGTTTTGAAAGTTATCAATTTGATTATGGTGATTTAGGTAAAACAGCTTGCATCTGGATTGATCATGGCCCTAATGAGCTGCCCTAACTGCTCATCCTACATAACTGGTACCCTGAACATGAACACAATATGCCTTCACCTCACTTTTCAGAGTACAAAGATGAACTTGCCAGACTTAGGACATTGACCCGCGCCCTGTTACTCCTACATGTCCTAAGAAATAAGTCACGAGGGAGTGTAAATACTTGTTGCCCAAAGTTTTTGTACATAGTCTTACTTGTTTCTTGTTAGGTTTTAGTTAGTAGTCTGCTATTTTAGATTAGTTTTTGCTTTCTATTTCTGCTTTTCCTTGGCTATTGGTAGTTGTTAGTTGTGGGCTGTTAGTTTTCTTTATGTTTAGTTTCCTTTCTTTCTGCTTGTTTTGCTTTTGCCTCCTCCTTTGCTTTCTCTTCCTGCTCTTGCTTTTCTGGGGTTCTCCATTTCTTGAATGTGGTGGCAGTCGTGCAGACCTACAAGTGGTCCTTTGTTGGGCAACTAATCTGGTGTTTCTCTTTGAGACGCTGAAGTTTTCTACTTAGGTCTTCTTGTGGGTTCCACAGTTATACTTTGGTGGTATGATGTCTGTTCATGGGAAATGAGTCATTAATCGGTGCACTTGAAGTATTTTCTAGCCATATATCTCACTCTTAAGTAATCATGAAGTAGCTAAGTGAGTCTTGGTGATCTTGCATTAAGTGAAAAATCAAAGGTCCACCTTTGCCGCTATCAGGAGTCCACACCCAGCTAGCTGAGTTATCACAAGGGCAGCAGTATTGCATTGTACTCTGCCAAATTTAAGCTCAATGAAATGTCAATCAAATCAAATCAAAGAAATACAAAGAAAATCACGCTCACACACACCATAACTCAGTTAGATGGACAATTAAGTAAACTCTACCAGGGCTATGGACGCCTGACTAGCAGTGGGGCTCTACTTGAATGGATTTCTAAGACAAACCCGTCGGGGCTATAGACATTCGCTGGCAATGTGGCAATGTCTAGGTAGTTCATAAGTTGTGTACTAACCACGTAGCTTAATGTAAAGGATCTTGGATGAGTTTAGCCACTTAGGGATGGGAATTAACGTAACTGCACACACTAAGGTTTTCAGGATATGGATGGATGCACTGTGCTATTGATTTATGTTTCTTTGATAAGGTATCATGTTTTCTTGTCTAGCATGTGGCAAACACAAAGATTCTGGGTTCAAAACCGACATTTATCTTTGAAATGTTTTGGAGCATTTTCCGAGCAGAGTCGTCATTTGTTGTGCCTTACACACATGGCCCATTTTTCCAAATGGAGACTCCTCTTTTGCTTTGGCTTGGAGTCTCGACCTTTGTTACTTATGATGATGAGAGGGTGAATTTGTGTTTAGAATGCAGGATTTGTTCCATATTTGAGTATGTTGCATGCTTGGAGTCATTTGATGTGATGCATGATTGATTTGCAAGCATATTGAGTGGTCTTGTGCTTGAAAGATAGCTATTTGTTGCCTTTTGAGCTAAAAATGACCCCAATTGCACTTTGTGCCAAAAACAGCCTCTACTGACCTTAGCGCTAAATTCACCTCTGGTTGACTTCCTTCAAACTACTATTAGGTCAGTTGGAGCCAAAATCCCTGCTAGGTCAGTTGGAGGTGAAATCCCCGCTAGGTCAGTTGGAGGTGAAATCCCTACTAGGTCAGTTGGAGCTGAAATCCCCGCTAGGTCAGTTGGAGATGAAATCTCCGCTAAGTCAGTGACCCCGAAAATTAGCGTTTTTTGGTATTTTCGCCTGAAAATTAAGTTTTTCAAGGAGCAAATTAGATTTTCTTGATGTATTTGAATGGCACAACTAGTTGTCACATCATGATGAATATTTTACCAAGTTTGTGTGGATTTTTGGCATGTTTTACGACAATTAATGCTATTGCACATGAAAAGTCTCTGGCCCCCAAAAATCTCATTTTTTGCAGAAAAGGCTATAAAAGCATGAAATAAAAGTCCCCAAATGGATTCAAATGACCATAAAAACTTCCTAAATCAATATATAGGCCAAATGGATATTTGAAAATGGTAACAAACTCAGAAAATCACACAAAAATCACTGGATTTGTGAAGAGGACTATACAAAAGCAACATTGGCAATGAGCTATTTTTTACTGATCCATGACTGCAAATGGGCATATTTTGATTCAAAATGATGGGAAATGATTGTTTAAGATGAAATTGATACTTGGTCTTGTCTCTTGCAGGTCTAAGAGGACAAAGGAGCCAACTAGAGCCGTCTTGGAAGGATGAACATACAGAAGTATCCTGCTGACCCAGAGATGCAAAATTGACATTTTATCAACCAAATTGTTGTTGTACATGCAAAAGGAAGTCAGTATGATGTCCAAGATACTGGAAATAGGCCTCAAGAACTTAAAGTCATAAAAAATCAAGTCTACTTCATTGTTGTTCCTGCAGATCGAGTCCAATCTCCAAGTGATCCAGTCCAGGGTCATAACTCCTAGCTATTTCATCATAATTTAAACTTCTTGGACTCGTTGGAAAGATAATCTAGTTATCTAGTTTGAGCTACTTAGTTGTTAAGGCTTTTTAAGCCCCCATTCCACTCTGAAGGCCTCTGAAAATGTAATTTACTACAATGTAGAAAATACCAAAAATTATATTTTTGATATTTTCCTAAAAATACCACTCAAATGACCCTGGACTGGATCACCAAGACATGCATACAGCTGTCCCAGCAATCCAGTCATCAAGAATTAGTCAAGCAAGCATCTAGTTGCATATGCCTTCACCAAAATACTCATTTTGATCCAGTCAGCACATGGAATTTCGTGAATCCACATCAACTAAAGTTTTCAAGTGTCATGTGACTTTATTTTAGTTTTATTTGGCCTTGAAAATTAACTTTTCATCATGTACAACCAAATGGGTATCTATTTTGTCTAGATTCAATGTATTTGCAAGTCGTATTTTGTCTTTTTCCTAAAGGACATGTAAATACGAAAATGTAACAAATTGTTGTACTTCATTAAATGCCATGTAATATGGACCATTGGTGTTGAATTAATCTCCACCGTCCATTGAAAACTCGGTATGGTGCCTTCTCTATAAAAGGGCCATCCCTTTCTCTCATTTGTAAGTAAGATTTGATACTGAATTGCTGAAACTCTACCAAATTGTGATCAATACAAAGCAAATTTTGCTAGTTGCTAGGAATTTGTGTTTATGTGTTATCTCATTTTAGTTTTCATGGTTCATATCAATCTGAATTTAATTAGTTGTGCTTTTGCAATGATGGGTAAATGTTAAGATATATGATGGATGCTTTGGTCCATACTATTAGTGCTTGCTAATGGTAAGTTGTTGTGTATAGTTAGCCTGGGCCCTGTCATTGAATATAGTTCAGTTGCACTCCACTAGTTAAGTTGCGCCATTGTCCAGGTGTTTAATGAGTGAATGCAATTTGAAAATTATAAAGATCCTTTGAAGATTGCATCATTTTTTGCAACATTGTGGGTTTCCTATCCTGGTGAAATAGGGAATGGTTTATTGAAAGTATTTTTCTATCTACAACATTTTACCCAATTGTGACTGTCACTTAGGATCTCTTATACCTTCTCTCTCTCCTTTTCCTTTTGCATATTATTTATATCAAGTTTGTTAGGTTTGGTTATAAGCAGCATCTACATTACAAATTTGTTGAAAGCATCATAGGGTTTCTGCATACATACTGCTATCATATTCCATAAATCCTACATTTTATGTAAGACCCCTTGTTGACACAACTAGACATACCACTAAGTCATTCCAAGCAAGCTAAAACCTAGCTCTATAATCCTTGGGGCAATCCTATCTTGGATAGGATACCTTTTTCAAGAGAGATGTGATCCCAGCAATCATACCTATGTTGTTGCATGCTAAAAACACCCATCAACAAAATTAGCGCTAGAAGGAGGGCTCAAACCAAGATTTTATGCAGGCTTTCAATTGTGTTGGGTCATTGCACATGTTGAAATGAAGTGAATGTATAGAAAATTATAGTGGGTACACATAAGGGTTTCAGTCATGAAATCCCTTCATTCTTCAGAAGACCATCTCAGCAGTCATATCATGAAGAGAACTTCCAAGTTGATATCCCACTTTTCAAAGAAGTGTTAGATAGGCAGATCAGGGTAAAGTATCCTCCATTAACACTACTTGATTTTAGTTCACCACAGGTCTGCACTATACATCCTGGAGAGCCACATGACAAGATTGATTGTTTAACTTTTCTCCAAAGATTGGATCTGCACTTAAAAGGACTGCTCCTGATCTTTGAGATTTACAAGCCTGAAGTGGGATGTAGGCACGACAGACATTCATATTCAGAGCAAGACCTCACAAGGAGTTGCAACACGGATGGATGCATATGCATGCAATCATGTCTCAGTTGAGAACATGCAAAGAGTTGAGATTGCAAATCCACCATTTATAAGTAATCACAGTCAAAAGGGTAATCTGCACATGAAAAAAATTTAAGTCCCTAAAGTTTCTCATCAGAATACATGTTCAGATGATAAAGACAGGGAATACATATGGTCTACAAATCACCCAACTAATGAATATAAGATTCATGACTGGTTGAAATCTCTTTGTCAGCTGGACAAATCAAAAGAATATGTTGTTCCAGTCTGGTTAAAACTTAGTTTGCAGTCACAAGACAATGAACAGAGCCATGCACAAGATCATATTTATGGTACCAAGGATGTGGACAAGGTAGATGATAAATTAGACCTGATAAGTAGTCATGTTAAGGATGCAGATCAACAATCAGATGCTTCAAAAATATCAAGTTTCAAGCCTAAATTTGTTGCAACAGAGGTGCAGAAATGTAGTTCCTTGTAGGTGGTTGATAATTCTGAGTTGGGACAGCAGGATGTTCAAATCAGAGATATGCAAGAACAGAAAGAAATTAGTCCTCCAGATGAAGAACAGTCATGGACAGCAATGAAGAAAATTATTCCAGCTGACATGCTTGAGTTCCAATCAGATTTTCCAGTGAAAAATGATCAAGTTATTAACTGTATCAGCTCACTATATCACCATGATCAATCATATCAGGTTGATACAGTCACTCCAATAGAGTCTCTAGCTGAGTTAGATGAACAAAATAAGGATAGTACACCACCTCAAAGCAACATTGACATAAAGAATCTACTTATAGAGGACGCAAGAGACTTTATTGCTGCTATAGACTATGAACTTACAATCCAATATCAAACACCAGCTGAAACAGGAAGATTGTTGATTAATGCAGAAGAAGTTTTTTCATAACTTACGACTGATTTTGATTGGAGTTTATCATTTGTTCCCCATGTTGATCCTGTTTACACTTGCACAGAAGAAGATCCACACATGGTTGATGCTGACCCACGGATGCAAGCTGTATTTTGTCTTTTTCTAAAAGACAAATGGAAATCCAAAAATATAACAAACTGTTGTACTTCATTAAATGCCATGTAATCTGGGCCCTTGGTGTTGAGTTAATCTCCACCGTCTATTGAAAACTCGGTATGGTGCCTTGTCTATAAAAGGGCCATCCCTTTCTCTCATTTGTAAGTAAGATTTGATACTGAATTGCTGAAACTCAGCCAAATTGTGATCAATACAAAGCAAGTTTTGCAGGTTGCTGGGAATTTATTTTTATGTGTTGTCTCATTTTGGTTTTCATGGTTCATATCAATTTAAATTTAATTAGTTGTGCTTTTGCAATGATGGGTAAATGTTAAGATATCTAATGAATGTTTTGGTCCATACTATTAGTGCTTGTTGAGGGTAAGTTGATGTGTATAGTTAGCCTAGGCCCTGTCACTGAATATAGTTCATTTGCACTCCACTAGTTAAGCTGCGCCATTGTTTAGGTGTTTAATGAGTGAATGCAATTTGAAAATTATAAGGATCCTTTGAAGATTGCATCATTTCTTGCAACATTGTGGGTGTCCTATCCTGATGAAACGAGGAATGGTTTATTGAAAGTATTTGTCTATCTGTAGCATTTTACCTAGTTGTGACTGTCACTTAGGATCTCTTATCCCTTCTTTCTCTCCTTTTCCTTTTGCATTTTATTTATATCAAGTTTGTTAGGTTTGGTTATAAGCAGCATCTGCATTACAAATCTGCTGAAAGCATCATAGGGTTTCTGCATACATACTGTTGTCATATTTCATAAACCCTGCATTTTATGTAAGACCCCTTGTTGGCACAGCTAGACATACCACTGAGTCATTCCAAGCAAGATAAGACCTAGTTGTATTATCCTTGGGGCAGTCCTATCTTGGATAGGATACCTTTTTCAAGAGAGGTGTGATCCTAGCAATCATACATGCATTATTGTATGCTAAAAACACCCATCAACACGGTGCATGCCTTCCATGACTCCCATGATACTTATTTGTTCTTTGTTCCTGTCTTTGCTTCTTTTTGTTCGTTCAATGCTCCATATATTGATTAAGTCTAGATGATCATTGACCTTATCTAGAAGTGCTCTATACTCATCATAAGCAACCATTATATCATTATTTATGTGTGTTGTCATAACTCTAAAATTTTTTGAATCACACAACCAAACAGGCTGGCAAGATGTTAAGCTCTGATACCACTATAAGAACCTTGTCTTATTTAAACCAAATTATTTCCTTCGCTGCCTAAATTATCTGATTTGTTTCTTGAGAGTTTGGTTGATATTTTTGATATTCTATTTTCACAAATATATTTGCAATCAAGTAAAGATGGAAAGGTAGAAATATCATAGACAATTACTTACTAATGATGCAATGATATCAGCTCATACAAATATCAAAGGACAATACAAACATATAGGAACATACCCAGATGGCAAGTGTGGCTTCTTTATTGCAATGAATAATGATGAATTACAAGAAGCTCTATGTTGTTATATATCAGACTATTCTAATTTTGAAATCAAGCCTCTAAATGATTACAAATATGCTCAAACAATGCATAAAACCCTAGCCAAATTGTAATAGATGATGTCTTGCCAAGGTAGAAGATGAAACCCAATGATAGTTGGTTGTAGCAGCTCCTATAGGTGAACAAATGAAGTTTGATTTGGACTAATGCAAATACTGATGATGCTGATAATAGCCCAGAATTGATGTAGATCGCCAAACAATGCCAAGATTGCCTCCAAATGTTGGCCGCTAGGTCTAGGGTTAGAGTGATTTAACCCTAGATGTCAAATATCATCAAATGCCACTAAAATATAACATCAAACCCTCAAACAAAAGTCTGATATGAGCCTGTAGATGACTAATTTTATTGATTACCACCTTGATTTTATAAATCATGCCCAAATGTGTCAAATTATGTAAAATTGTGAAATCAAGTATGCCTAGGAGAGGTGCAATTTCACCCAACAGGCTTGAAGATGCCAAATAATGCCAAAATATGAAGATATGAACCTCTAAAACACAATTCCAACCCACTGTCATAAAAATCAAAATCTCAAATGATGACGCCAAGCTTCAAATATGCCTCCAATTGATAAGTGAATCACCTAAAAGCCCTTGCATGATGTCAATACATGAAAATATGATGGAATTGAACCATGATCTGCCTTATTATTCATGAAACCCACACACAAATCCCTCAAACCCTAGTTAAAGATAAATTCCTCATGAAACCCTAGTTGTTTGAAGCCATATCTCCATCAAAAACCTCCAGTTACGCACAATGATGAACTCCTCATGAATCCATCTCTCATGGTGGATTGGGTTTTCGTCCAAACCACTACAATTCAAGGGTTTTCGTCCTTAAACAAATTGAAAATCACTTTCAGCCAAGAGCAAATACTCAATATGCAAAATACCAAATGATTAAGATATATAAAAAATGCTCCAAATGACCTCCTTCTATACTTTTCAACTTGAACGCCCAAATAAAGCATTATTTTAATATTTTGAAGTCCATCGCCAATTCTTTTTATTTTATTTTATTTTCCTCGAACTTGGACATCTCACATAAATAATAATAAAATAATATTCTTTTTTTCTTTTTTTCTTTTTCTCCCTTAAACGCCACCTTTGGCTTAATAAAATAATATTTTAAATAATAAAATATTATTTATTGTCTTTTGCCATCCTTTTTATTTTTTCTTTATTTTTTGTCTTTTTCCTCATGAGCGTCAGCTTTTGTGGGAAATATTATAATATTTTAATTTATAATTTAACTTCATTTCCAATATTTCATTTTTCCATCTTTTTCTTTATTTTCCATTTTCCCACCTAAGTGGTTTTCCCTTTTCCCACCTAAGTGGTTTTCCCTTTTGACATAATATTTTAATATTTTTGGCTTTTAAAAATAATATAAAAATATCAATAGCAAAGAAAACAATTTATCCCATAAAATAAAATTGGTTGAGCCACTAGAATCCAACATTCCATTCTCCAAGCCTCCAAGGTCCTAGCTCAACCAATAAACATTCCTTTACCAAACCTTGCTCAAAGAGAGGACATTACATAATATAGATTTAATATCTTGTTTTGTTCTTATTTGTAACAAATAAACATGACTAATTTTCTTTATAACTAATTTTCTCACAGTTTTCTTGAGTTGACCACAATATAAATTTAATAAAATTGAAATAAAACATCCTTTATTTTGAAGTGTTGTATGTTCTATTTTGCAGTACAACACTTTTTTAAAGATTTCCATTATACTAGCAAATCAACAACATATAAACATGCAATTTTTACAAGTTTAACACAAGAATTTCATTCCAACATTTCAATATTATAATGAAAAATATTTGTTAATAGGATGGATATCCCTCGTAATAGAGAGGAAAATCTTTATGAATAGCTGATACAAAGACTGCACACATAAATGAATTCACCAAATAACCATACTGTGCTTGAAATAACGATCTCTCTTACCTCATACACACGATAATAGATCGTCCATTTAGTGGAGTGGGTCCCTTCCCCTAACATTATCCAATTTTAAATTTAAAAATTTTAAATGTTCCAATTTTTAGTTTTGAAAATCTGTTGGCAGCACAAAGGCGAGGGTAGCTAGTGTGTGAGGGATGACTAATATAAGATACAATAGTGAGGGAAAAAAATACCAAGTGACAAAATAAGATTTAGGGATTTTTAATGTTTAAAATGACAAATAACAAGTTATGAGTGGATTAGAGAAAATCAATGACAAAATTCAAATTGCTAGTAAACTGCAATTTGAGTTTAGAGCTTTCTAATCTCTACAAAGTTTGGGGGATTTTACCGGTGTCTTGATGATAGCAAAGTATATCAGATTTTTATGCTACATAAAAAGCTCCATTGAATCACTCAGTACTTGAGGGAAAAAAAAAAGGAAATTTTGGCAATAAGTGTGATTGATGTTCTTTATGAGATCAAATCACTTCCTAGTTAATTAGTATGGAAAGAAAGAAAGATAATTAAATATTTGATTAAAAAACATTCTACTTTAATTTCATAGACATTGGAAATATCATATCTACAAAAGATGTCTTATGCCATTAGAAAAATACATTGATATTTTAAATTAAGGGATGTGAATTCTTATGCCATTAGAAAAATACATTGATATTTTAAATTAAGGGATGTGAATTCTTATGCCATTAGAAAAATGCGTTGATATTTTAAATTAAGGGATGTGAATTAGAAAAATACATTGAGATTTTAAATTAAGGGATGTGAATTAAAGCCTCTAAGATAAAATTATTGGTTGAAGAAAATATTCATTAAGTTCAAATTGATAAAGAGGTCCAAGCTAACAAATGTAGAATTATCCCAATGCTCTCACAGAGAAATTTAGAGACATGATCTTCATCACAAAGATTATCACTCAATAAAACTGGTTTAGGCCTGCACCGCTCAACACCGCTCAAACTTCTAAACAATTACCAGGCTCGTGAATAAATCAGAGTGCTAATATACAAATTAAAATGTCATTTTCAAATAGTAGATAAATAATAAGGAAAAATAAAAAATAAATAATAGTATATCAAAGACAACCGCAACTTGTTGAAACCTAGCTTTAAGGAAAGGTCTTTAAAAGATACATCATCACATATAATTTACTTTGTCTTTTCATTCTGGATAAATACTCTGAGTTCTCCCAGCAAAGAAAAGAAGAAAAACTATATGTAAATGTACACCACACAGATGTGCAAAGAGTTGAACTAAATATATTACGAGCAATCTAGCAATCACACAACGTCCAACGGGCACGTCAAGAGGGTTTCATAAGTGAAGGCAATTCCCAATTAGTTTGAAATACAGAAATGGATGTAACAAATAGTTTTGCAAGAAGGGTAGCTGCTTAAACTCTATTTGAAATCTATGGCACTCCAAATGTATACCTTGCACATACTGAGAGTGTCAGCAGTAGAGCAAATGATCGAGAATACTTCTGGTAACATTGTGTGGAGATGTTTCCTTTCATATCAAATAATTGTAGTTCGTATTAGACATATTCTAAGTCTGTATCTTCTAGTGGATGCAATATATATAATTTCTTGATGTATGTTCTGATGATCTTAACAAAACAACTTTATCTTTTAAGAGTCTTGTGTATTAGTTTGGTGGTATGATTTGTGGGAGGGCCAGAAATGACACCCACATTTTTGGGGGATCGTATATAACGTGGACCACCCTTTGCAAACATCTAAATTTTGCATAAACTTGAAGCTTCGTCATGCCAAAGTACATGAGTACATGACCATATCCAATCATATCATATGATTCATATAAAGCATAAAACATAGCACAATAAACAGATGGCATGAATATAAACTATTCAAAAATGGATCTGCTCCTGACCGGACTGAGACCGGAAATGGCACCGGATTCCCGCAAACAAATGCGCATGTGGTTGTGGGTTCCCCAAGTTGCGGCAATGTTGGAGGTGCAAAGGCTCTGAGTGGCGCTTTGGGTTTGGGTTGTGGCTCCCTGTAGTCCTACATGGCCATCGTTAGTCCGGGGGTCCCTGCCCGCCCTTCTCAGCGTGAAAAAAATCAGCCCCTTCCCTATTCACAAACCTCCCCTATTGTGGTGTGTGGACAAGATGTGATAGACAACTTAGACTTTTATCTTCGTCATGGCTTGGACTAAATATTTAACGGTTTGTGGCCTTCACTTCCCAACTTACACAAATGGGTCTTGGAATATTGGAAGCCTCTCGTAGAAGGCAATATTGAGCTATTTCCTTGTGCTAGGGGCTTCTTCATAGTGACTTTTGCCTATTCAGAGGACAGAGATTTGATTCTGGATGTTAGGTTATGGATGTGGGGAGAGCACTCCCTCTCGATCAAACCATGGTCTACCTCCTTCAACCCCCTCACAAAACCTCTCAACATTAGGTCAGTTTGGGTTAGGCTTCCGAATTTTCCTCTCTAGTTCTATGAAGATTCCTATTATGAGGCCATTGGCAATGCAATTGGTCGCTTTCTGAAGGTGGACTCTACTACTTCTTTCATAGGCCACACAACGTATCCCGTATTCTGGTGGACATCAATATCTCCAAGGCTCTTCATGGGAGTATTGTTCTAATGGTGGAGGATAGGCCTTGGACTCAACTGCTTGACTATGAGGGCCTCCCCTTCCAATGCAAATGATGTTTTGTCATCGAACACCTAGCTTCTGATTGTCCCCCCTCTCATCGAAAAGGTGTTTCTACGTGGTGGAGGAACGCCCTCAATGATCACATGACTATTAACACATCCAACTCTCCGACTAATGGATCTTCTCAAGATGACACGTCTTCTTCTCCCATTCCCCTAAGGTGAGTCACTTTGCCAAGGGGGTTTCCCATGTAGTCGGCATGACTCTAGTGAATCCCTTGACTACTCCTTCAAATTAGGCCCTAGTTGCTCCTTCGTTGGTTTCCAACCACCCCACCCCCCCTGGAGCATTGTGTGGATCCCTACTCCAGATTTGTCTTCGAATTCTATGTAGCTTCCAACTTCTTCGACTAAATTCTCTCCCTGTTTGCATGAGATGTCTTTGGTGGAGGCTTGAGGATATCCCCCTCCTCTCTCCTTGTTCAGAGGATATGGATACTGGTGTTTTCCTGGACGATTGTTCAAAGAAGGAAGAGAGGTCTTCCTAAATCTGTTTCAAATGCCCATACTTGCGTCAAGTGTTCAAAAACCCACTTTTATCAATATCAAAAACAAATGACATGAATAAACATAGTCGTAGAAAATTAAAATCTCCGCTGGTGATCTAATAACAAGCTAGTTTGTTGTCTAATATAATCATTGCATTAGAGTTGGTCCCTAGTTGTCCCTAAAAACCTACACTTACAAACCTTAGTTATCCCTTAAAACCTAAGATCACTACATCAGACACGAAAACTTTATCAAGCTTTTGTCAAGTCGCTGAGTCTAAGTCAATATTGGGTCAACCCAGTATTGCCAAGTTATGAATTATGAAACTATGATTCTGAGAACTTTGGAATCGGCTTGTATTAAATCAAATTATTTTATTTGTTGTTAAAGATTTCTAGATAAGACCGCATAAAAATATGTGTTTATGATGTTTCGGGTTAGCTACTTCACCCATCATCAGAAAGAGTTTTTATTTGAGAAGAAATGTGGATTAATAAGGAAGAATAAATATGTAATATTAGGTTATAAATATAATTTGAAATTTGAACAAATACCCTATCTGCTTATGCAGTAAAATTTGGTAAGGTAAGGGTGTTATCTTTTAAGTCAATCTGAATTATTTTTATTGAGAAGGCCCGATCCGGTCACCGGTGGTGGTCCGAGGCTCAAACTTGCCGATTCAAAGGTGGAATATGATACGAGATTCGGGTAAATTAGAAAGGGCTCGTACCCTACATATTAAAAGCATAACACATCACATGGATCCAAAACGGATCAAATTGACAGGCCTGTTCATCACTGATCGGATCATTACACAAACCAATCAGGAAAATAAAAGAGTATTCAATCAAGTCTGACCCACCTTCATGTACATAATATGAGAAAAGTCTCATCTTCATATATACATAATATGAAAATAATCTCGCCTTCTTATACATGATAAGAAAAAAGTATGCAAGTATTACACTACCAAACTCTGAGTATCATACTATTAACTATCAACGTCATCAAAGTAGATTAGTCTTCTGTTTGGTGTACGGCTACTGCATAGAACACAATGGAAACTATCAGATTGAAAAATTAAAAAATGATCAAGAGAACTGCAGCCAGAATCTCCCACTGAATCGTTATCCTTAAATCTTTTTAACTTTGAACCTCTTTACTTCATTGTTTAACAATCAAAAAAGTGGGCAACAGCCATTTGCAGGCATTATTTCATCCATATGCACAGGCAGTAGTGAGCGTGCTAACACTGATACACAAAAGAAAAAAGCCGGTGAATGAGGAGCAATTGAGACTGCCAAAGGAGAGAACATATCAGCAAACAACAGAGGAAAAGCAGCCAGAATTTTCAGTAGCAAAGAAATAAATAAGGCCACAAACAAATTCTCCAAAGATAGATTGCTAGACAGTGTCGGTTTCAGTGAAATATACAAAGGAATCCTTGAATATGATACAACAGTTTCAGTGAAGGCAGCCAAGGTGGGCAACAGCAAAAGCAGAGAGCAAACACTATAGAACATAATTGCAGTAACAAGGCAGATTCATTCATCAAGCTATTTCATATTACTTTCAGCAGCAAACGATTCACAGAAAATGCAAGACAATGAGAACAATTTAACCTACAATTAAGTCATCGGCTCGTAATTCAGAGAAATTTGCAGAAATGCTCAAGCAATGAAAGCTTTCAGCCAAAGCAAGGAATTTTTTTGGTTAAAATCTTTACACAGACAGATGAATTTATAGCAAACTGATTTCACTGTGACGGAGACAAAGGTACTAAAGTTGTAGTAAATAACCATGGCCATGGATCTAAAGAGTAAGTAGTAGAATTAAACACAGACCTGACACATTTAATTGACCTCTTCCAGATGGCAAAAGCTTCCACCTCCCATGGTTGATCAACAATTCTATGAAAATCACAACCATTGCTTCCATCCATAGCAGTACTTCTTGTGGAATCTTTCCCACAAATGGAACGCCTACTTATTATAATTTCATTTGATTATATATAATTATATTATATATTAGATTTATTAGGTTTATGATTTTGATACATGTCAATTTGGTTCATACCTTTCATCTGCCTGCTAAACAAAAAAACATAGGAAAGAGAGTGACCCAAGAGCCAAGACTAATAGAAGACTTATTAACACACCCTTTATATATGCTTACAATCAGAGTGTTTTTGTTGAGAAAAATTGCCCCAACTTTAACAAGAATAACAAAATCAATACCACTATGTAACACATACAGATCTTCTCTCTCCTACCTTATAGTAAAGCTAAAAATTTACTATGAGGAATAAGTTCGCCTGTGAATAAACCTAAAATCGATAAGGAGCTGGATGCTACACCTAACACCCTCTACGAGGAAGCAAGTGCCCATTCATGCTGTGCCTTGAATGAATGAGATTAGTGTTCTCACTAGAAGATTCCTCCCTACGAGGTAACACATGCCAATTCATGTTGGACCTTGGACGTATCATATCGGTGTTATCAATAGAAGGTTCCTCCTTGTGAGGGAGCACATGTCCATTCATTCTGGACCTGGGAAAATTTACATTGTTCTTCTCACTTGAAGATTCCTCCTTCCTTATGTTTTGCTCTAAATCCATGCATAGGAATTGCCTAGGATATAGTTGTCCAGATTTGCCATGCAGGGAGCCACTCACATTAGAGCTCTTGACTAGCTTCTGTGAATGAGGATCTGTTTCACTCCCACTATGCCTTGCCAAGAAGCCTGAACCAATTGCTCTGCCAGGTTTTGCATGTCCTCCTGCAGAAGAAATATTAAATAACACTATGAAAAATCCCAACTAATTCAGCAAAAGTATGGGTCACAAGACTCGCAACTTCTCACAATGAGAAACAAACGAATATTGTCTAGGAAGAAGCATCAAAAGCAAAAGATCTGAAATACAGTGCTATAATAGAATTTTCCAGATTTACTATTCTTGACCTTGCACAGGAAGTCTACACAACAAAGCCTTACCTTGCAAGACTGTATGTGCCTTTGTGGTCACCTTCGTGACATTATTTAGACCTTCACCTTGTTCTTGCTTTTCTCTTTCCTGACAACTCACCACCGCCCTCATTTCTGATGGTCGCTCCCTGAAGAAAGAAATATTGTATTTAGTATCTCAACTAATCAAATGGTTCAAAGCCAGAGTATCGGAATTAAACACTAGATTATTTAAATAACAAAAATAACCTGGGTAAAGAGGAATGCTCTCTCTGTAAAGGCTCACAAGGATATCCTTTGTCATAATGCTCTTCAAGATGCTTAAATTGTTTCTTGAATTGACCCATAGAACTGTAAACAGTGAAATCTGAAATAATTAATATCAGCCATATCTAACATCATCACAACTATTACAAATTATATAATATCCAACCTCGGATACACAAAGTGTACATTGTCTGTCCCAAGCAAGTGATCCTTTTGCATATGGGGATGATACTCCAGAATCTGCCACATTATTGACAGTCAAAACATTATCATCTCTATGGCTTCAATCTTTAAAAAATGTCAAGTGATGCCAGTGAGGTAATTTGTGAAACAGTTCCTTGGACTCACCTCCTTATAAATAAGATCCCGTACATCCTCCTTTGACATTCGTCGCTTCTCAAACTCAAATTCCAGCTTTATAATGGGCTGTGCTGAAGGTTCACGTTCTCTTTTGGCCAGACCTATAAAGTATGGGTCGGCCAAAGCCTGCATTCCATACATTTTGATCATAGATGCTACAATGGTAGCAAAACAGTTCAACTATTGCCTACTAACTGTGACCAGGAAAATAAGACTCAAGATTAGATGATTCATAATAGATAGTAACCAAACTGTCAGCATACTTGTTCAGCAGAAGGACGGTCCTTCGGATCAAAAGCAAGCAATCTACCCAAAAGCCTTAGGGCCAAAGGATCTGCCTTCGGGAATTTCTGTGCAAATGAAATTGCAGGTTTCTTCCGCATGCAAGCTAGATATTTTCTGGCTTTATCATTCCGTATCTGTTCCAACCAAACAAAGCTATATAACTATTCACTCATTGTGTGTATCTTCTCTACTGACCAACTGAACCATTTCCATTTTCTTGCAGTTGTTTCACTTCAAAAATGTAAAACAAACCTCAACTAGCATATGTCAAGGCACCAACTCCTAGACTTCATTGAAGGTAAGAAGATTGATGCAGGGCGCACCCTAGATATGGCATCAGTAGGCGGCGTTCCAAGTATATCTGTGATCAGATCTAATTGGTGAACCACATTTTTCCCAGGGAAAAGAGGTCGTCCAGTCAGCACTTCTGCAAAGATGCATCCAACGCTCCATATGTCAACAGCAGGAGTGTACTGCAACAAAATGGCATAACAATCAATATCACATATGTTTCAGCCATGCATTTTTCAAGAGCACTATAACAGTGGCATGAGAAACAGAGTTATTCAAAATCACCATGGCCCATGTTAAAGTACAGCAAGCACAGGTACATGACAAAGGACATCACAATTGAAAATGCTAGTAACGATTATCAGTGAATACAGCCATTACAAACATTTTTGTCCAAGATGGACACAAAACGGTCCAATATGGCAGCCTGGACTCCATAGCACTTGAATAAATGGGGTTCTAAAACAACAAGTCCACAAAGAGAGCTATGCAAAGTGAATTTTTTTTCTTCTGGTCAAAAAAATCCACAAATGATCTATATGGTGGTGGCTTAACACACTCAGAAGAAGACTTCACATCTGAAAAAAAGTTCTCCTACACCAAAAAGCTTTAATCATGATCCAATTCAACATGTTCTCAATAGAAAAACGTTCTCCTACACCAAAAAAGCTTTAACAAGAATTCCACAATTCTTGGATGCAAGCCTGCAACCATATACATGTAATTTTCTGTACAAATTTATTTATAGAAATAAACAGAGAAAAGAATAAAAAATATTGATATAGACATTAAACATCAAACTCTATCATAGACATGTATAATGGTGTTTGTAATAAAAAAAAGTTTCTTGATGCTCAAAAACTCTTGTGCATTCTCGTAAGTTTTAATACCCAGATAGTAAGCTGAAGACGGCTTGTGGCCAAATAAAACTTAAGGGATTGGAATTTTTTTAAACAGATCACACCAAACATTTTAATTTCATTATTTATGAAATATTAACATCATATTTTAATATTCATGAAAACACAGAATTTAACCAGTACTTGCATATCTTGGAGGAATATAGTCAATTTAGGGAAATTTTATACAAAAAATTGTTTAAATCTTTGAAAAAAACTCCAAATTAAAGAATCTATTTCAGGTATGAGTGGATTGAGAATAAGTAGCTGGATATGCATTCCTAGGGCATCGTTTCCCACAGCATGTCAAGTATACCTTCTGTTGATATTCAATATTTTTTTATTTGACATAATCTTGGCAGAATATTTCTTTGCTTTCAGTCATTAACAATTGCTAGGGACATCACTGGACTGCAGGAAGTGAGATTCAATGTAATAGTATGTCATGCTAGTAGCCCAAGGACATCTTTTGTTAGAAGCGAGAAGTAAAATTGGGTGTTTGAAGAAAGAATGGTGTGTACTTATGTGCAACAATTAGCGGTAATGTTGCATAAAGAAGAAATTTCAGCTAATCAGGCAGCAGTGAATAGGATAATATAAGTGTGCATCATTGTATATCATGCATATAGAATAAATTAAAGAATATACCCACAAAAGGAGAATTATTAGGGATTTGCAATCAAGATGAGGCAGAACAATGGTTGTAGATGTTGATCTTGATCATGATGTATTTGCAGTTCGGTGAATGCACATATAACAGTTATAAACAGAGGGATTATTAAGTTGCTCCCCAAGGATGGTGATACCTCCTTAATTAGAAATTGGAGGCCTATAACTCTCTTAATGTTTCCTATAAAATCTATGCTAAAATGATTGTTTTCAGGTCGAGAGATCTCCTCCCTTTAATAATCTCTCCTACCCAAACTGGGTTTGTCAAGAGAAGATTTATTCTGAAAAATCTTATATCCAGCTGGGAGGGCATCAGCTGGGGGAAGGAGCCTAGTCAAAATGTTTGTATGGCTCTTATTGATTGATAAGGCATATGATAGTATTGATTGGGGCTTTATTATGATGGTCATGAAGGCATTAGGGTTTGGGGATGTTTTTTGTAGATATATTGAGATCCTTTTTCATGATGCTTCTTCACAAGTTTGTGTGAATGATGAATTTTATTTCCCATTTGATCTTCAAAGGCCTATTAGGCAAGGATGCTCATTGGCTCCTTCCCTCTTTGTAATTGCCGTTGAGGCTCTCCATTATGTGCTTAGTCATACCTGCTTGGGTCCTCCTGTCAAGGAGCTTTCTGTGCCCAATAATGACTACCTAATTGAAAGTCTGTTATTTTGAGTTGGAAGGATCACCACCCAGATCGGGTGGTTAAGAAAGGTGAGAATGGGGTGGTCCTTGCAAGCAAGTTAGATATCTTCGGATTCCATTTGCTTTGTTCCCCTCTTTCAAAGCTATGTGGGCTTGGGTACTGGAAAAAGTTGTTAAGAAAATTTTTAAGTGACAGGCTAATCTTCTTTCAATTGCAGGGATTTCAAGTGTGTCAGAAAGTTTATGCTTCTTTCTCTATCTATTTCTCTTCTGCTTGGTTAGTTTGTTCTTCTCATATGGAGCAGCTTGAGAAGTTGTTAAGTGTTTTTTTGAGGTCTGATGGCAAGAATGGTAATAAGAGGCATGTTGTTAGTTGGGACATCTGTTGTAGGCCCAGAAATGTGGGTGGTATGGAGTTTAAAAATTTGCTTCTTCATGGTGTTTCACTTGCTGTTAAGTGGATGCTCAAAGCTCTTAATGGTTGTGAGCCTTGGTAGATTCTTATCAGGCATAATATTACAAGTGGATTCCCTAAGGGTAAGACAAATTAGAAGGGGTGGGAGAATGAGAGAAAATTTATTGTAAAGTTGGATGTCAAGGATATCAAAAATAACCCCTTCTGCCCTTTTAGGTCTATTTGGTGATCTGTTGAAAAACTTGAAATAAATGGTAAACACCTTACTTTGCATAGAGGGTGTCCTGCTCTTAAATGGTTTAACAAAGGTATTAGGACCTGTTTACAAATTATTAATGAGAGTGGTGTTATTCCTTGGGATGCGCTCAAGATTATTTTCTACCTGCCTAATACTTAGAAAAGAACTTACTCTTTGATTGTTGTTGCTATTGGCACTGATCATCCGATGCTGGAAAGAAATTATGATCTCAGTTTGTGGGATAACTTCTCATGGTCTTGTGGTCAGAAGTTTCTAGATGCTACTGTTAAGAATGTTTACTACATGCTTTCAAATTTTGAGAACTTCCACTATCATTTTAACCGTCTTTGGGGGGTAAATGATACTGACTCCAAGTGGATGGCCAGGTTTGGTAATATTTGGTCAAGTGTGTTAGAGCCTAAAATGTTTTTTTTTATGGGTTTTAGTTCAAAAGAAATTGATTGTTGATGAGATTCTTGGGTCTAAGCATAGGTCATGTCTTGTGTGTGGGTTAATTGAATCTTTTGAGCATCCATTTTTTTTATGTTGTTCACTCTATCTCTTGGTGGGACATCATTTTACGTTACATTGCTGACTCTTCTAGTAAGTCTCGGTTTCTTTAACAATGTCTAGTTGGACCTTTCTACTGAGATTCTCTGGCTTTTGTGGATTAAAAGAACTTTACATGTGTTCCAAGGTAGATGCAGGGAAGTTGCTGGCTTCTCAAAGGAAGTTACCATTTATCTCATTTCCGTGCAGGTACACGAGCAGTTGAACTTAGCTGAGGCAGTGATCCAGCAGATTATTGAAAGTCGTCTTTTGAACAATGGCAAGGTTAAAGTGGATAGTGGTGCAGCTGCTGATAATGGTTCTTGTTCTAATAATGTTGTTGATATTTCTGATCTTGGAGATTATAATAATATTCCCGTTTCTGCATTCCCAAACTGATGGATTAGAAGTGCCTAAAGTACGCAGCACAGGACCTGGCCAAGAAGGTTAACATGTTAATTGAAGCTGATGAGAAGGCTGAGAATGATAAGATCAAGGCTGCTGCTGATTACTGGTGTTTTTTTACATTGGATCTGTTAATGTGATCTCCTTGCTAACTAGGTTGTTTTGAGTGCTGCAGCTTCTTGTTATATTGTACTTTTGCTTTACCCCTGTTGGTACTTTGGTTATGAACTTGTTATTATGATGGATATAGTGTCTAGATGTGGCATCATATAGCTCTGTGGGAGCTTATAGTTTGTTTCTTGTATCTTTTTGTGCTGAATGATGCTCTTTGATCCATATTTGTAAACTTTTCCGATATTAAAAATTTACAAGAAAAAACATTTATTTTCATACTCAATGAGAATATGACAATCAGACGTTCAAATGTACAAATTTCATATCCATATTTGAATATTCACTCATTTTTGGATTTCAACTTTTTTGTGTTTACAGCACCTGAAACCCTAGACCTACCTGAACTGAACCAGTCCAGGTTTGGATACCAGGTTGTAATGTCCCTTTTGGGGATATTCCTGATCTCTTGACTTGCAAACAATAATAATCACTAGAAATGATATTAGATATATTAAAGATCAAGAAATTATGATGATATTTAGCAATACATCCTAGCATTATTAATATTCAGATCAGTACATCTTAGCATCATTAGTATTCAGATTAATACGTCATAGCACCATTAGTATTCAGATCAATACGTCATAAGCATAATTCTCACAGCCAATCACATTGTGAATTTCTTGGAATTACTTGCAAATGGCTATATCAAGGCTGGTCGTCCTTGACTTGCCGAGAGCAGGGAAGGTGGGCCATCCTTCCCACTCTCAGTCCACCTTGAAGGCTGGCTGTCCTCCTTGATCAAGCCCAAGAGCATGGAAGGCTGGCCGTCCTTCCAATTCTTGGAAGACCCAGAGCATGAAAGGCTGGCTGTCCTTCCAATTCTGGTCCAAACTTGATAAGAGCACGAGAGGGGGGCCATCCTTTCATCTCTCGTGAACCGGAAGGTGGGCCATCCTTCCTATTTGCAAAACACTTCCTTGAATTCAAAATTGATTGCTTGATGAATTTGTTAGATGATTGTTGATTGAGTACCTCTTGATGGATTAACAAGTTTATTCTTCAATTGCTGCAATAAATGATTCTCTGTTGTATATATTTGTTATCTGTTGTAGATCCTTATTATATATCTTATTTTATTTATTTTTATTGTTGGATGATTTATGCTTTTCTTGCTTGATGATCCATTTTCCAATCCTTCCTTGTCCAATTTATATCTTCTCTTGGAAAGGAAGAGTCACAATCTTTCATATGGCTGCTGCTCTTTGAAGGAGTCACAACTCCGCATATCCGCTGTCCCTTATAATTATAATTTTAATTTAACAAGTCTTAATTCCAATCGCTAGTATGAAACTAGCATCACCTTTTCTTTAAATGTTTGTCCTCACAGTTATTGGTGCCACCTCTATTATGATCTTCCAACATCTTTTTTTTTTGGAAGCAGCTTCAATTCCTTACTTACGCGATTATTCATCTCTTTGAACTCATGCGAAGTAGGCTTGTTTTGGAAATGGGACATTACAGCCCACCCTACCCAAGATTGCTTGTCCTCAAGCAATCACCAGCTCGGATCCCCACTCATCCTTGTAGATTTGTAATTTCTAGACATTGATGGTCCTTGAAGAATTGTTGTTAGTATACTTGCCTCAATCCAACCGCCAACATAGTCCTTAAGATCATAAGGTTGATAACATTCTCTAAAGTATGAGAACAACTGATTATCCAACATTCTTCTAGTTTAGGTACTTGTATTTCCCCATATCTCTCAACAACAAAACCACGAGTTGGTAACGGGTTAAGGTTCATAACTTAAGTCAAGTTTTCTCTCACCCTCACCAATGACATCTTGCATTAGTATAGTTTGAAACCACGTAAAGGAAGCATCAACCTGAAGATCAATTTCTTCTTTTGGCGTCAACTACATCTTTAAAGAACCAATTGGGTTGGATGCTTTGAGTCAAACCAACAAAGTGAGCTTCCCATATATTAAGATGAGGATTTGAAGCACGACACACATCTATGACCTTGAATGCACTATTCTTTTCTAGAATGATTTCATATCTTTTTGGTTTGCTTTCAAGATTCTCATATTCTGTAACTAGTCCCTAAGAGTTTCTAGAAATATCCCAAGATTCTTCTCTCCTTTCATGGGGCAATTCGAGATCTATAGGGTGGTTATGTCCTTTACTATTTTTCTTTCATCTTCAATCCTGGGACGAGATATATTCAGTCTTTGTATAGAGTGAGCTCATCCACCACCTTGTACTTGTCCATGTCTACATACTCTTTCCATCCTTGTTACTAAACCTTCATCAGTAAAGTTATGTGTAGTACCACTATCAACTAATACCGTTACCTTTTGTCCTTGGAACACACTATGAATCCTAAAAAGGTGATACTTGGGGGCACCTGAAAGTGTTGCTAATGCACTACTTGCAAAACCCTTCTTTATCTTGTTTCCACTTCTTCCTTTTAGGTTCAATTTCTTCTTCCTCCACTTGCTCATCCATCATTGCTTCTATGTTGTGTACTTGTCCCTTTTTTGAACATCAATGCCCTGGCTCCCATCTTTCCTTACAAGTAAAACACAACCCTTTCTTTCGAAGTTCTTTCCTGGGTTCTTTTGTTACGTTGGATTGAGGAGATAATGACTCAATTTGGAGGAATGGTTCCTCATGTTGCTCGGTTGGTGCATTCTTAGAATGACTTATTCCTAGTTGTAATTTCTAACCTTAATTCCTTTTGGATTGCATCTTGTAGGGATGTAGGATCAAGAGCGCCCACCAAGCCATGGAGTGACTCCGTCAATCCCTCAATAAATAGGTATGTGAGCCTTCCCTCAGTAACACCTGGCACCATGGCTGAAATTCTTTGAAACTCTGCCACATAATTCTCTACTGAACCTTGTTGCTTTAATTGTGTCAACTCTTTGAAATGTCTTTCGAGATGCTTTTGATCAAATCAATCTATAAGTCTGTCTAAATTCGTCATACATCTTCATGTGTTGATGCCCTTGTGTGGCAATTCCATGGTGCCACCAATCGTGTGCAATCCCCTCTAAGTAAAAACTGGCAAAATTAATAGCATCATCTTCGGTCATGGGGCTAAGGTATTTAGTTTTTGCATCCATGCTCGTGCAGTGACCTTCCCCGAACCATCAAAATTGGGAAGAGTCATCTTACTCTACTTCATAAATCTTTGTTGGGCTGCTTTCTTTCTTTTCTTGAGGTATTTCTTGTTCTTGCATCACAATATTCTCTAAATGGAATATGTCTTCTAATGTTAGGATCAATTCTTGATTCTACACATTCATCAATGTCATTTGCTGCCATGTTGGGTTCTTCTTCTTCTCTTGGTTGCTCTTCTCTAGGTAAGAATGTAGGCCTTGTTAATCTAGGTGATGATCTTAATGGAGTTCTATTGTTACTCTCGGAATGGTTGGAATTAACATCTCTTCCATTGGTTTGGTTAGACCTAAAAGCATTGATTGTATTGTTCATGTTTTCAAGTGTTTGGAGAAGCAATTGTGATGTCTTCCCTTATTATCCATAAAAGGCCTCAATTCATTTCCTAGGTTAACCTCATGATCACCCATTTTACTACTTTTAATTTGGCTGCTACTTGCTTCTAGTTTTCTCCTTTCCCTATCTAAGGCCCATTGAGCTCTTTGGCTTAATTGCATACACTATCTTTGATCCGCACGCTGGCAGGATTAAAGCTCTGATACCACTTGTAATGTCCCTTTTGGGGATATTCCTGATTTCTTGACCTGCAAACAATAATAATCACTAGAAATGATATTAGATATATTAAAGATCAAGAAATTATGATAATATTTAGATCAATACATCCTAGCATTATTAATATTCAGATCAATACATCTTAGCATCATTAATATTCATATTAATACATCATAGCACCATTAGTATTCAGATCAATATGTCGTAGCATCATTAATACTCAAATCAATACATCATAGCATAATTCTCACAGCCAATCACATTGTGAATTTCTTGGAATTACTTGCAAATGGCAATATCAAGGCTGTTCGTCCTTGACTTGCCGAGAGAAGGGGAGGTGAGCCATCCTTCCCACTCTTAGTCGACCTTGGAGGTTGGTCGTCCTCCTCGATCAAGCCCAAGAGCATGGAAGGCTGGCCATCCTTCCAATTCTTGGCAAACCTAGAGCATAAAAGGTTGTTCGTCCTTCCAACTCTAGTCCAAACTTGATAAGAGCATAAGAGGGGGCCATCCTTCCTATTTGCAAAACACTTAAATTCAAAACTGATTGCTTGATGAATTTGCTAGATAATTGCTGATTGAGTACCTCTTGATGGGATTGACAAGTTTATTCTTCAATGGCTGCAATAAATGATTCTCTATTATATATATTTGTTATCTGCTGTAGATCTTTATTATATATCTTATTTTATTTATTTCTATTGCTGGATGATTTATGTTTTTCTTGCTTGATGATCCCTTTTCCATTCCTTCCTTGTTCAATTTATATCGTCCATTGGAAAGGAAGAGTCACAATCTTTCATATGGCTGCTGCTCTTTGAAGGAGTCACAACTCCTCATATCCACTGTCCCTTACAAATATAATTTTAATTTAACATGTCTTACTTCCAATCACTAGTATGAAACTAGCATCACCTTTTCCTTAAATAAATGTCCCCACCATTTGACATAATATTGGCGCCACCTCTATTATGATCTTCCAACGTCTTTTTTTTGGAAGCGGCTTCAATTCCTTACTTCTACGATTATTCATCTCTTTAAACTCATGCGAAGTCAGCTTGTTTTGAAAATGGGACATTACACAAGTTGGGTCTGTCCCAGGCATACCCAGGGCACATGCCTGTGCATTCTACCCAGTACATCTTGCATGTCACTGGGATGAGCCAATAACCAAGGGAAAAACACAATTCTTTTTTTAAAACAGATATTTAGGACCAAAAAGAACTCCTAAGTTTTTTTAATCACAATTAAACTCTGTAAAAAAATTTCTCATAAATGTTTGCAAGTATGTGAATCCTGATTACTGTTTTCTGGGAAATAGGCAAAGTGAAAACAGAGAAGAAAATGAATAAAAAGAACAATGATATTATACTCCTTCAACTGCACAACCTTCACCTTCAACCCCACGAGCCCCGTGCTATTATTACCCAACCATACCTCCATTAACCTTTATACTCTCCTCTTTATCCATTCTTAATTTTTTTTTAAATTAAAAAAATTTCTAACTCAAAAGAATAATTTATTATAATATATATATATATATATATATATATATATATATATATATATTAATTAATTAATTTAATAAATAAATACATTTATTTAATAGTTCTTCCAAAATCAAGCCATTCCAAAAAGTTGTCATAACATCCATCTAATGTACCTGCCAACCAAAAAAATTGCTAAAGACATAATGGTCCTGATAGAAGTATACCTAGCAACTAGAGCAAAGGTCTCCTCATAGTCAACTCCATCTCTCTTAGAGAACGCCACCTTGAATCCACCATTCATTTCCCCACTGGTCTCGACACTATATTCCACACATCATTCTTCACAATGGAGTTCTACTCCACCATGGCATCTTGTCATACCTACTAACATGTTGCCTCATCATTACTAGAAGGCTCTGCATCAATGATGGAGGACAACAATGCAACATAATTGGGAAACTTCTTAGAAGGATCACTTACCTGAAAAGAAGTCTTTGAAGCACCAACTTGCTCCTCTGCCTCTTGTAATGTCTATTGAAGCCATTTAGGCTTCTTGGTTGTACTAGGGGGTGAAGTTATCTTTGTACCAATACTAGAACCTGCCTAATTTGAACCTGTACTCCTAAAACCTGTAGATCAACACTTGGGGCAGCAAGTGTTGTCTCCTCAACTGCAACTAGAAACTCCTACAATGTGGAAGACCAGGCATCTTGACTCGCTACTATCTTCCTCTAAGATGGAACATAGATCTTGTAAGCCTTCGAGGAATCACTATAGCCAACTAGAATACCCTTCAAACTAGAGGGTTCAAGCTTTGTCCTCTTCTCTTCTAGAGTATGAACGAAAACTAGACTCCCAAACACTCTGAAAGGTGAAACATCTGGTTTCTCCCCTGTAAGAGCTTTCCTCTAGAGTATTGTCCTTCAACACTCTATGGTGACACATGTTCAATATGTAGATTGCAGTACTACAAGCTTCTGCCCAAAGTAACATGGGCAGATCTAAGTCATGAACCATAGACTTAGCAATCTCTACTATGGACCTATTATTTATTCACCTTGAAGTCAAGGAATCTACACACCATGTCCTTCAAAAAAGGCAACGATCCATAATTCAGGTGGCCAAATCTTCTATGCCAAAGATCACACAAATTGTCATTACTGGTCAACAAAGCTCTCAACTTCACCGAATCTACCAAACCTTAAAGGCCACCCTCTTGAGATCCCTTGGCCAAGACTCGACCGAGATCAGGACTATGTTTCCAGATGATTATTTGTTGATCATCAAACTCAGCCCTACAAATTTGTTAGACAAGAAACTGAAAGGAGATTCTTAGTCATGTCAAGAACATACGATACCTTATGTAGCTCCAGAACTTCTCTTGCTGACATGTAAAATGAGATGGACCCTATTCTAGTCATTGAGTACTTGGCATCATCACCAAGCTCCACCTGCATGCCAATATCTTGTTTCTCCAATCTAAAGAAGCTTGACCTATTCGAAATCATATGCCTTGAGGCTCCACTATCAACATACCATCCAACACCTGAGACTATGTTGGTAGAAAGGCATGATACCGTGCCAAAGATTGTATCAAGCCTGGCAATCAACTCGTCTACTCCTGAAGCTTTTGCACTTCTTGCAAAGTGTTTATGCTATTGTTGTTTCTTTCCCTTCCCTTTCATCTTCTCTAGACATTGAGAAGCATAGTAACCATGCTTATTGCAATTGAAGCACTTGCTATGACTCAGATCCTTCTTCTAGTGATTAGAAGACCTTGAGTCTTCTTTCTTCTTCTAACCATTTCTTGATCCTTTCTTTCCTCCCTCACCTTCCCAATGAGGGCCTAGTCTGGAACATCATCCTAAAAATTGCTTGAAACTTCTTGTAGTCTCATCTCTTCTCCAATGAAGGCATCCACAACTACTAGAAGTCAAGAAACTTCTCTAGACCACTAATAACTTGAACAAAAATTGTGCCATGGTGGACCAAAGCTATTCAAAGTAATCCGGTCTAGCTCATTATCATTGACTTCATCACCAACTACACCAATCTGATCTCTAAGTTTTGCTAGCTTCATCAAATAGCTTGCCACTATATTTGTCTTGCTCATGTGGGTAGTGTTGAGCTTGTTCCTCAAAAGCATCACCCTAGATACATTCACACTATGGTACAAGGTTGCCAAGGCATCATACATCTCCTTGGCAGTCTTCTTGGGGGCAATATGAGGGATCAGATGGTCATTTACCAAATCCAAAAAGATTTGCTTCACCTTCATTGCCTTCGTGTTGTGTTCTATCAAATCTTTGGGATCTATGGGAGGCAAAACCTTCTTCTCCACAATATACCATAACTCTTTCTTCCAGGATATTCTACAATCTTAACTTCCACAGCACGTAGTTAGAGGATCCCTCCAACAAGTGACTCTTGTATAGTGGGAGTTGCCATTGCTGCAATTATTTGAGTAGGATTCAATCTATTATTACTAGATCAACTAGGCTTTCACACCCACAACCCTTCACAAGTCCACATGCCAATTACTACAACAATTCTACTTCGATCATGGACATAACTGAAGAGCACACGCTTATACTGAGAGGGGATGTGAATCAATATAAGAATAATTTTAAACCTTTTTAAAAAACCGAATAATCAAAACTTGATAGTGCACATGAACCATAAGCAAAATGAACACCAGTTTTATGTGGAAAACTCTTTCAGGAAAAAACCATGGCAAAATATTTGCTTTTATTAATAAGTAGGCACAAACCTACAGAAAACACCAATCTTCGAATACAAAAGTGAGCTTCAACTCACTGGAAGCACCAACTCAGTACAAGGCACCAACCTTTGATACAATAGGCACAATATCTTCTTGTGACTCTTTCAATGGAAGACGAAAAACAGTCACATACAAAACTGCAAGCACTTTCTTTAACTCAGCTCATAATCTTCTCATAGATCTCCCCTTCAGTACTCTTACCAGTCTGCTACTTTTCTTTTTCTAAATCTGCAAAATCTGGTTTTTTGAACTGATTTTCAGTCATCCTTTTTACACACAAAAAAAGATCATCACATACAAAATCGTTCTTACTTTTTCTTTTTTACACTATAATATCTTGAAAAAAACTTTCTAATAAGAAGCTGCTGCAGTTTCAACCTGATCGATGTCTTTTTCTATTTTAAACTCATGGCATAAATCATACTTAAAATAAAACTGTCTTATGTTATGAAGCGCTTTTAAAAGCCATAAAGCATGGCGCCTTTTGACAAGGATAGAGTGCTTTAAAAAAAGATGTAAAGCTTCTAAAATAAGGCGCTTTCCAAAACAGATATAAACTGTAAAATAAGATATAAAGCATGCTATCTTTTTGCTTTCTTTTTGCATGATATCTTTGGTACTTTCTTTTGGCATATGTTATCTTTTTGTTTTTTGCATGCTATCTTTTTCCCTTGCTATCCTCTTCACTTGCTATCCTTTTCACTTGTTGTAAATCATAAATAAATCAGATTGTGGCGCCAACATAGAGCCTCATTTGTATCGTTGCATGTATGAAATCGGTTATGGTTTCCTTTGACATCAATGACAATATTCTAACAGTAACACCCACTAAAATCCTCTAACTACTATCTACTTCTCTCCATACACGAAATTTGGAAGGTTTCAAAAACTAAGCTCTGATACCATGTTGAAAATTCCTCTACACCATCGTAAGCAGATTCTGATTTAACAAGGGTACACGGGGACGCGTCCCCACCTCCTCTAGCCCCGTCCCCGTCCCCAGTGACATTTCCGGGATGGGGGGACGGCTGGGGACATCCCCTTGGCGTCCCCAAGAAAATGAAAAAAAAGGAAACGTCCTTGGGATGTGCAAAATTTATAGGGGACGGCAGTAGGTGAATCGGGGACGCTTGGGCGTCCCCACATCTATAAACTTTTAAAAAAATGATTTTTTAACTGGGTCGACGAGAACCCTAAAATCAAAAATCAAACCATACATTATGAAAAACATTTAAACAAAACTTAAAAGTTAAAACTAAAGTCATATTGAATCAATGATAAGTTTTTTGTTTTTCTCATGGGCAGCAGTTTCTCTCACGCCGCCATCGACTCTCACTCAGAGCAAAAAAAATGCATAGGAAATCGCATAAAGAAGTTTGAAAGCAGTGTGTTTGGGCGCAGGAGGACAACGTGGGCGCAGGAGGACAGATAATCCTTTGAAAGAAGTTTGAAAGCAACATGTGTGTGCACAGAGAAGAACAAAAAATCACAGGCCGCCATTGTCAAAACATCGACTATTTAGTATTTTATTAACAAGCCGCCATTGTCAAAACGTCCACAGCAAGTCAAAAAATCACAGCCACAATTTGTCATTTTGATTTGAACTTTCAAAACGTCCAGGGCCACCATTGTTGCAGGTATATGTTTTTTTTTTGAGGTTTTTTCTTGTTTTTTAAATTTTTATTTCATTGTTCCTAGTTAGTGTTAGGGCCTTAGGCTATTAGTGTTAACCTGTTAGTGTTAGGCCTTAGGGAGATCTAGATTTTGAAAATGGAGTCTAGGCTGTTAGTGTTAGCCTTGAATCTGATTTTCATTTTGATTTTTTATTTCTAAGTTTAGTTATATTTATAACTAGTTGTAACTTGTAAATTTTTTTGTTTCAGTTCTGAGTTCTCTCATTGTGCAACCTGAAACCTCTCAAATTCAAGACTCAACTATGAAACAAAGTTCAAACACAAAAAAAAAAAAAAAAAATGAGCAGCAGTGAAGAAGTTGAAGTGGGCAGTGAAGAAGTTGAAGTTCAAATAATACGTCCTCAAACCCAAAAGGACCAAAACACATCTACAAGTTCCTTTGGAAGTGGAACTCCAAAAGACCATTTTAAATGCCCTTCATCCTCTCTTCAAGAATATGCAAAAGGACCCTTCAACCCCAGAAAACCCCTGCTTCAATTTGCCACCAATTTGACTGGTCCTAAGGCTAAAAATTCAGGGGGCACCAGGCATTGGTTGTGTCATATTTGCAACAGTGATTATCATGGGAGCTACAGCAGGGTTGAACATCATTTATTGGGTGAGAGTGGCCATGGGGTTAGAGTTTGTGAAGATACAAAATTGGAAGAACAGGTTGAAATGCTAAAGTTGGTAGGGGAAAGTGAGGAAAAACATGCAGCGACTTCTACTAAGAGGAGGCGTTCAATGCAAATGCAATCTATTTCTAATGATGAACATTCCAATCTATCAGTTGGATAGGGACTTGGACAGCATTGTGATAAAGGCAAGAAGGCCACTTCTACCACAGCCACAAGTGAAAAAAACACAGTGCTAGGGATGATGAATATGCAAAAGCGTGAGCTAGCCGATGATTCAGTGGCAAAGTTTTTGTATGCCCATGCCATCCCTTTTCATTTGGCAAGGTCTCCTTATTTCAAAAACATGTTCAAAGATGCAATAGCAATTGAATCCTCTTATGTTCCCCCTAGAGAACATAGATTGCGTACCTCCCTCCTTGACAAACAATATTCAAAGGTGAACATAGTAATGGAGGAGATGAAACAAACATGGAATAGGACTGGTTGTTCCATTGTGATGAATGGGTGGACTGATATTTGACATCGGCCGCTCATTAATATTATTGTTACATGTCCTTCTGGTTCATACTTTCTTAGAGCAATTGATTGCTTTGGGAAACGTAAGGATGCTGATTTCCAGCTTGTCCTTTTGAAGGAGGCCATAGAGGAGGTTGGGTCTTCTAATGTTGTGCAAGTTGTGACAGATTCAGCTCGTGTTTGTAAGTTGGCTGGATTGATGGTTGAGAGTGCTTACAAACACATTTTTTGGACTCCATGTTGTGTACATGCTTTGAATAATGCTTTGAAGGACATTGGCAAAATAAAATGGGTGAAGATAACAGTGGCTGAATCTAGATCAATACAAATGTTTATATGCAATCATCAAACTTCACTTGCATTATTCCGATCCTAATCAAAGAAAGAATTCCTCAAACTAGTTGAGACTAGATATGCTAGCTATTTTATTTTACTGGAGAGGATGCTGGAGGTGCAAGATGCTCTACAATCCATGGTGGTTGCTCGAGAGTGGAAAAAGTGGGCTCCATCAAATACAGATGGACAGAAGGTGAGAGACATGGTGCTTAATGAGAGATGGTGGTCCAATATCAGGTAAGAAATATTTACTTCATATTTTTCATTTTTGAGTTTCTAACTTTTTGCTTTGCTTTTTCTTTAAATTATTAGTATTAATATTACTTAGTTACTAATAACTATATTACTAGTATTAAATTCAAATTGTTAATGTCTTACTATTTTTAAATTTTGTTTGCAGATATATTTGCTCTACCATATCACCCGTTATGAGTGTGATCAGGTATGCAGATACAGACTCTCCTAGCCTTGGAGAGATTTATGAGATTTTTGATAGCATGCTTGATCAAATGAGGCAAGCAATTCATGCCGAGGATCCTGAATTACAATTCTATGAGCAACATATCAGACCTATTGTCACAAAGAGGTGGAACACAATGAACACCCCTCTTCATATGGCTGCCTATGCTCTTAATCCGAAGTGGTATGCACCTAGACCTGGCCGAATGCTTCCTTCCGAGGATGATGAGGTAATCGAGGGGCTTATGGTAGCCCTTCGTAAGATGTATGGCACTGAGGAGGCAACTGTACTTCGAGAGCAATGGCTTCAGTTTTGCGAACTTCAAAGTCCTACATTTAGCAAACCAAAGGCTAGGACGGATAGGGCCACTATTGCACAAAAAAACCCCATGGATGGTGGAAATTTCATGGGAAGGACACACCAGAGTTGAAGCAACTTGCTATTCGTTTGCTCTCACAGATTGCTAGTTCCTCTGCTGCAGAGAGGAATTGGTCCACCTATGGCTTCATCCACTCGATCAAGAGGAACAGGGTTACCTCAAAACGAGCAGAAAAACTAGTTGTAGTTCATAGTGCCTTGAGACTTCAGAATCGGCAGACTACTGAGTATCGACAGACTCCAGCAGCACGTTAGGATGTTGACCCTGAAGATGTTAGGCATATTGATGAGGTGCAACCAGGAATGGTTGGAGTTCTATTGGATGATCCACTTTAGGCAGAGAGTGACAGTGACACAGATAGTTCTTTTGATCATGATATTGATAGCCCGAATGAGGCATAGATATTAGTCTTTAGATTGTTGTATTTTGAAGTTTAAGACTTTGGGTTTAACAGTTTGAGTTAACTAAAACTTTATCTTTAATTTTGAAGTTTGAATTTTGAACTTCAATTTTAGAATTTGAACAACAAAATGCTTTAATATTGCTGTTATGAATCTTCAATCTCATGATTATCATTAAATTTTAATTCTATTGTTGTTTAGATTGCTGTTATACTAGTTTATTGAAGTTTATACTGCTGTTAGTATGTTAGTGTTACACTACTGCTGTCATGATTTATTCACATATTTGATATTGATAATGTTGTTAAGTTATTAACATATATGATATCTCTATTTCATATTGATATTTTGAAAAATTCATATATATATATATATTGAAAAATTCATATATTGCCGTCCCCTGTCATCCCCAAAAATTGGCCCTCGGATTGCCGTCCCCGTCCCCAAAATTTTGTTTGCAGATATATTTGCTCTACCATATCACCCGTTATGAGTGTGATCAGGTATGCAGATACAGACTCTCCTAGCCTTGGAGAGATTTATGAGATTTTTGATAGCATGCTTGATCAAATGAGGCAAGCAATTCATGCCGAGGATCCTGAATTACAATTCTATGAGCAACATATCAGACCTATTGTCACAAAGAGGTGGAACACAATGAACACCCCTCTTCATATGGCTGCCTATGCTCTTAATCCGAAGTGGTATGCACCTAGACCTGGCCGAATGCTTCCTTCCGAGGATGATGAGGTAATCGAGGGGCTTATGGTAGCCCTTCGTAAGATGTATGGCACTGAGGAGGCAACTGTACTTCGAGAGCAATGGCTTCAGTTTTGCGAACTTCAAAGTCCTACATTTAGCAAACCAAAGGCTAGGACGGATAGGGCCACTATTGCACAAAAAAACCCCATGGATGGTGGAAATTTCATGGGAAGGACACACCAGAGTTGAAGCAACTTGCTATTCGTTTGCTCTCACAGATTGCTAGTTCCTCTGCTGCAGAGAGGAATTGGTCCACCTATGGCTTCATCCACTCGATCAAGAGGAACAGGGTTACCTCAAAACGAGCAGAAAAACTAGTTGTAGTTCATAGTGCCTTGAGACTTCAGAATCGGCAGACTACTGAGTATCGACAGACTCCAGCAGCACGTTAGGATGTTGACCCTGAAGATGTTAGGCATATTGATGAGGTGCAACCAGGAATGGTTGGAGTTCTATTGGATGATCCACTTTAGGCAGAGAGTGACAGTGACACAGATAGTTCTTTTGATCATGATATTGATAGCCCGAATGAGGCATAGATATTAGTCTTTAGATTGTTGTATTTTGAAGTTTAAGACTTTGGGTTTAACAGTTTGAGTTAACTAAAACTTTATCTTTAATTTTGAAGTTTGAATTTTGAACTTCAATTTTAGAATTTGAACAACAAAATGCTTTAATATTGCTGTTATGAATCTTCAATCTCATGATTATCATTAAATTTTAATTCTATTGTTGTTTAGATTGCTGTTATACTAGTTTATTGAAGTTTATACTGCTGTTAGTATGTTAGTGTTACACTACTGCTGTCATGATTTATTCACATATTTGATATTGATAATGTTGTTAAGTTATTAACATATATGATATCTCTATTTCATATTGATATTTTGAAAAATTCATATATATATATATATTGAAAAATTCATATATTGCCGTCCCCTGTCATCCCCAAAAATTGGCCCTCGGATTGCCGTCCCCGTCCCCAAAACGCCGTGAAACATATGATTTTAAAGAAACCTAAACTAGATAGCTTAAAACTGAAATCCAATCAAAACTGCTGAACTATAAATGCTAGAATCTACAAACACATACACTAACTGATAAATAATCAGATCTGCTCCAAATCACATCACTGTTTTGTTAATCAGAAAATATTAGTTACAATGCTTTGGAACACACTCTAAAAACTGAAATAAAAATACACTTACCCTAGGCCTTCTTTTATAGCTGAAGAAGAGACCCTAAAAACAGGCTGGATCCTAAAACTGGATACATCAACCCTTGATCTAATTTTATCCTAGGAATCTGTACCCTTGAATAGACAAAGTCAAACTTGACAAAAGCAAACTGCTAAATAAAGGACTGCTATTTAAAACTGAAAACAAACTACACAAACGCAACTGCTAAATCTGAACAGCTATGAATAGAACTGATGTTCTCTATGATTGTACACTGCTGAAGTACGCCTAGGTTCCATACGAGTACACTGCTGGAGGATGCATTCTGAGGTACCATAATCTAACAGGTGGAACATTATCCAAAAGTCTAGCATTAGGTAATTCTAAACAAAACTGAAAATTAGACAATTGGTATTTCTTGTTGTTCCTGGTCCTATATGGGCGTCTTACTACATTTCCACCACATTGTTGTTAATTCCAGACATCTCATTAAGATCTTCCAAAATTTGCAATCAAGAGAATCCTTCCAAGCAAGTTTTGCACTTGTGTCCATTGGACTAGACCACTTTAGAGCTACACAAAACTCCTATGCGTCAACCAACAATGATGGAACAGCCCAAATTATCTCCTTGACTGCCCAGTTGGCAAGTTTAGACAAGAATGATTTTTCATGTTATCTTTAGTTTCTACTTTCTTGCTTACCATAATGTTTGGAACTAGTTCTTGCTCTTAGGTGAACCCCAACAAGCTTTGAACAAGCTTCTGTATGCTGAACAGCATCCTCAAAAGTTGCATACCTCAAGTATTTGACATAGCCCTTGATAGATTCTTTCTGTCTGTCAATATTCATCTCAACAACATTCAGCAAGGGAATGCTTCCAAGAAGTAGAAAAGAATGATGGAAATCTTTGAAGTTGTGATTCACGATGCCAGGTTATTATATATTTTGTAGAGACCTGAAGTGATTTTTATTGGATATAAGCCTCAACATTGTGGCAAAAGCTAATAAAGGACCCTCTTATTGCTTCCTCCATAAATTGTACAATTTCTGACTTCCAGTCATCACCATCATTCAAGTCTGCACACGAAGCTATTGCTAGTCAATTCTGGAGGATAAGAAAGAGCTCTAACGTCACCATTATGAATCCAATCATGCACCTTTTATAACTGTTATTAACCTTAAAAAATTTGAAAATAAAACGGACCAGAAGCCTGTACTCTGAAAAGGAAACCTAAAACTGCAACAAAATCTTAATTGAAGGTGTCATAAAATCAGATATTTGAAACTATTGTAAACTATGAAATCTGAATCAATTGCAAAGCCGGAATGTTAAAATCCTCTAAGTAATAAAATTGAATAGAAACATGAATTCCAAACTTCTATTTTGTTAAGTCTTTTTGAAGACTGGGAAGCAGGATAATTGTAACAGAACTAACTTCGCCTTAAGGAAGGCTCACATTGGTGAAACTAGAAAGCAAACTAAGCTATGATATTGCTGGAAGATAGACAAGGCACTAAATACAAGAGGACAGAGAATTCTTTCCCCAAGTATGGTTGCAAACTCAAAGGGTTTCCAGGAATAGTATGGTCATTGAAGAAAGTACGGTTGTCAACTCAAAGGGGATAGTGCATAGTGCTTTTAAAAGCAGTTTCTTTGTGCTAGACTGCAACCCTTTAACAAAGATCGATTGAAACCCACTCAATAATTGCATGTACAGGTCGAAATGTCAGGGTCTTAACAGATCCAATATCTTTGCACATAAAAATTTTCCAAGTACTTCAATGGTAATATCTTCCCAACCAAATGGAACCATAGCAAAATTAGCCTGGCCATAAGATTACCACGAGTTTCTAGCAGTTTTGTAGGCTTCCTGACACTATCCACACTTTCCTCCTGCCCAAGCAGTGCATGTAGTTAATTATACCAAATAAATTTGCCAGTGACCTTACCTCTCCAGTGATAACAGTTTGAGTTACCATTAAATCTGCACAAACTGTTTTTGGTGGAAAAGCATCACAGTCATAGTTGCCAGGAAACTCCATTTTGGGAACATAGACAAAGTACCAGTACCCATAACCCAAAATTTCCGGTGATTCATTTACATATAAAATAGCTGATTTACTCACGTACCCTAATTTGATTGGTGTCCCCATCCCCATACCCGTACCGGTACCACTACCCTGCATCTCCTGGTAACTATGATCACAGTAAAAACTCATCCATGGTCTTTCATATTTATCATGTGATATCATTTCTTTCATTGGACGCCCCAACAAATCCATAGTTTCTTTGTGCCAGACTGCAACCCTTTAACAAAGATCGATTGAAACCCACTCAATAATTTCAAGTACAGGTCAAAATGTTCATTTACATATAAAATAGCTGTCTCCTTATTCATTTACTCACTTACCCTAATTTGATTGGTGTCCCCATCCCCGTACCCATACCGGTACCAGTACCCTGCATCTCCTGGTAACTATGATCACAGTAAAAACTCACCCATGGTCTTTCATATTTATCATGTGATATCATTTCTTTCATTGGACGCCCCAACAAATCCATAGTTTCTTTGTGCTAGACTGCAACCCTTTAACAAAGATCGATTGAAACCCACTCAATAATTTCATGTACAGGTCAAAATGTTCATTTACATATAAAATAGCTGTCTCCTTATTCATTTACTCACATACCCTAATTTGATTGGTGTCCCCATCCCCATACCCGTACCAGTACCAGTACCCTGCATCTCCTGGTAACTATGATCACAGTAAAAACTCACCCATGGTCTTTCATATTTATCATGTGATATCATTTCTTTCATTGGACGCCCAACAAATCCATAGTTTCTTTGTGCTAGACTGCAACCCTTTAACAAAGATCGATTGAAACCCACTCAATAATTTCATGTACAGGTCAAAATGTCAGGGTCTTAACAGATCCAATATCTTTGCACAAAAAAAATTTCCAAGTACTTCAATGGTAATATCTTCCCAACCAAATGTAACCATAGTAAAATTAGCCTGACCATAAGATTACCACGAGTTTCTAGCAGTTTTGTAGGCTTCCTCACACTATCCACACTTTCCGAATGCCCAAGCAGTGCATGTAGTTAATTATACCAAAGAAATTAGCCAGTGACCTTACCTCTCGAGTGATAACAGTTTGAGTTCCCATTAAATCTGCACAAACTGTTTTTGGTGGAAAAGCATCACGTTCACAGTAAAAACTAGCCCATAGTCTTTCATATTTATCCATGTGATATCATTTCTTTCATTGAACACCCCAACAAATGCATAGATCTACTCCTCTCCGGCCACCTCTCCAGTCACAGACACAGATGCATATTACAAGCTTTTTCACTACTAGAGGAGTTACTTTGGCCTTGGATGTTAGTGTGATCCTAGTGGGAGTGCCCCTCCCAGCCCTCAGCACTCTCCGATGAGCATTATCAGATCTTGTATCAGTCCCTTCACAGTGATCGATAATGGCACTAGCAACATCACCATTTCTAGTCTTGGCAGTGATACTTGATATTCTTCAGTCCGCCTTTATAGCAGCTCTCTGCTCTTCAGGGTTCTTGTTCCCCTTTCTTAGCTATTTGCACCTACTTTTGGGCCACTTGATTTGGTGGTCCCCTATAGTTTTGTATATTTTATTTTTGTTTGTGTTCTTCTCCTTGGTGGGACTTTTCTAGGTTCTCTTCCTAGAACTCTCTATTGTATACTGCTGTTCTCTTGAGTCCCATTGACCTACTTTTGGATCATCCATGGACATTAATATAATTTCTTTATTTCTTTCTTTCTTTCTAATTTGGAAATTTGCATAAATTTCAAAAAACCTGCATCAAGAATTTGAACCATGGGGTCTTGGATCTTTCTTAGACATCAAGGTACACAACCCATGGAATGCATGGATTTCAATCAGGACTTCACCTCATCTTTGCTCATACAAATGACACAATTCCTCTTCTAGATCAAATCAAATCAGGATTTCACCTCTGTGTTGCACTTCCTTTGTGTTTAATGCATTTCTTAACTCTGATTTTGTAATGATCTCTCCAATAGGTCATTAAAAAAAGCATTTTAATCTATCCTACAACAAGCTATATGTGTCCCTCCACTCACCAAACAGTTTAGAACTTCAACAAATTTGCTTAGGTTAACTGCATTCCTAGAGAACATTATAAATGGCTGCCACCCAAGATACATGTGCACTAAAGGATTCGTAAGTTTCTACGCCTTATTAGGCAAAGGTTTTATTCCCCTTAAGAAACTATCTTATATCGCAATGATAGTTGATCCTTTATAACGAAATCTTAGTAGTCCCTCACAACATATCTGTTGGCATTATAATATTATCATAGTCTTATTTCTTTATTACCCAAAGTAGATAATCTCATTAATCATCCCAGGAAAAGAAAATTGCATTTTCAATTCAAACAACATGATGCCAATCACTAGTTCAAAACATTGTCATAGTACCATCTTTGTCTTTTGATTAACAACTTAACCTAGAAGAATGACCAAACCATTACTGTTAACTAACACACGAGATAACAGTCATTGATAAGGTCTTGTCTCATTTCATTGTCAACATACAATCAGCAATAGCATGCCACAATAGGAAGCCCCACAAATGCCTCATTTTGGATCTATTGTACTTCACTTCAACTATGGCAAGCAACTAAATAAACACCTATTCAATGATGTATGAAATTATGAATGCTACGGCCCACATATAGACTACTAATACATCCCTTTTTAAACCCATAAATGCAATCCAAACCAACACCTTAATAAAAATAAACAATTAGGAGAAGCAAGGACGAGTTCTGGTGAGGAAGACAAACAATCATCCTCCCTCGTGCTCCATCTTGCATCTCGTGTGTTTTCTTGGAGATTGGGGTGTTGTTCTCTTTGTGTTGTTTTGTGTTCTTTGTACCTAGGAGTGTGTTTCCTTGGTATGTGTTGTTAGTTCTTTTTTTTTTGTTATTCTTTTAGGTTTTTATTTTTAGCAAGAGGGTGTCTTCTCCTTCAACCTTGGTTTTTGTGCTCATCCGCCCTCTTAGAGATATTGTTTGTAAGGTCGATGGTGGTACAATGTTGGACGGAGATGTGATGATTTAGGTACCTGTTGTGACCTAATCACACATCGCCCCATTGCAAATGGGGACCCCCCTTTTTTTAGCTCCGATGCTTTGCTTGAGTCTTAGATGATGTCTTAGATTTACGTCATGATGAAGTCAGTGGTTGTTCTTTAATCTAAGGGGAGTTCTCTGTTGAGTTTCTATTCAAGAGTCATTTGATTTTCATTCTGGGATGTTTCTGAGAGCCTGAAAATGACTAAGTCTGATACCCTGAAAATCCTGAAAATTGACTAAGTCTGAAATCTAGTGGGTCCTCCAAATTCTAGAATCTGCATGTTAAATCCTATGGATCTAGGACCTATCTCAAACATCCTGGAAGTATATTTCAAAAATATTTATACTTAAATATATTTTTTAAATATACTTCCACCCAAGGACCTTCACCTTCAAAATTTGCAAGAAAATGGTTAAGGAATTCAAGGTGCATTTTCCCACTTGTAGAAACCCAAATGTGCGCCTAAGGTGGAGACTTAAATGTGCGCCTAGAGGAGAACAAACTTTGAACCACTCCAAACTATGGCCCCTTGATTGAAATTGATGTCGGAAAGCGTTAAACATTGAAAATTTGACAGAGAAATGACCTTAAAGTCTAGGCGCATTTTTGCATGTGTAGCATCCACTTTTAGCGCCTTGATATCAAATGAAGTTCAAATCAATGATAAATTGTGCCTAAGAGAGAAACTATTCACCTTGAGTTCCTAAAGATTGATCCTAAGCTTAGGCGCATTTTGTGTTTGAACTGCTTCATTTTGGCGCCTAGAGATGAAAGGTCACTTAAGCATCCTCCAACACACCAAGAAGTCAAGTTAGGCGCAAATAGCCTCTGTGTAGCCTCATTCTGGCGCCTTAAGCATGAAAGGAGTGTCTAAATCAATAAAAGATGGCGCCTAGAATTGAAATGAATGATTAAGACCTTAGAAAGGTGGCGCCTTAAGAGGCCTAGCCTTCCTTGAGTTCATGAGGTTGATCAAGCTCATAAAATGCTCATCTTGAACTTAGGCGCAACTTCACATGCAAACCATCATCAAAATGCGCCTCAGGGGAGATCAATATCATTAAGGGAGTCAAGGCGCCATTTCACACTTGGAGGATCCTAAAATTGTGCCTTGCAAAAGGAGGACTTAAAACTATGAAATTTGATGTCATTTTGAGGTAAGAAGTCCTCTAAACACTTATTCAATGAGTTAAAACCATCAAAATGCCAAAAAATAGGCCAAGTATGCTAGGCGCATTTGCCTGTCTCTCCACACCTCAATGAGCGCCTAGAAGAAAAATACATGAAATGACATTTTGGAGTGGGCGCTTAGATAGGAAGGATCATCATAAGGCATGTTCAATCATTCGGAATCATTAAAATAGCAAATAAAACCCAATTTGGACTAGGCGCACTTTTCTCCCATGCCAACTTAGATTTGCGCCTAAGGAAAATCACTTAAGTTCATGTTCATAAGTAAGCGCCTTGAGAGGAGGGATCATTTTAAGCCATTACAATTGTTTGAAATCATTTAAAATGACAAGTATGAAGCTATCTTGTGCTAGGCGCACTTTGCTCCTCCAGACACCTAGATATGCACCTAGACTTCAGAAGGGTTATTTAGATGTTTAAAGATGATTCCTTTGTGTTATAAAATGTTTATCATAAGGATTGATGTGTTTCTTGGTTTGTATTGCAGGAAGATTGAAGGAAAAGAAGTATCACAGAGGTAGGAGCAAGAGCTTGGAGTCACCTTCAAGCGAGGAGTGAGGCTAGAAGGCCACTATTAAGGAAGAGTCATCATGTAGCTGCTCCAAAGGAACCTTTCACCATCATCATGCCGGAACACTTCATTATCAATGACATCAAGTTCAACATCTATCCATTAAGCTTCAAGTTCTATCAATCTTCAAGTATCAATTAGCTTCTTCATCAATCATCACTTCAGGGTCAACATGGCAAGTGTACTTCATCTTCATCATCATCAAACATTTCAAAGACATCCGTCAAGCTTCAAGTTCCTCCGGTACATTCAAGTCTCCTTGAGAAGTCATCTACTCCACATGTAAAGGTGTTATCATCAATATCTACTCTCTAGGAAGTATCATCAAGGAAGATCATTCATATACCCTGCAAGAAGAAGAAATATCCTAGAGTTAGTCAAATGAAGCAACATATATCATACACATCCAGTTTACAAGAAAATGAACAACGTAGAATCAACAAAGGTACACCCCAAACATACAAGTTCAAAGCAATTACATCTGAAGACATCACGAAGATGATGCAAGTTGGGAATAGGCTGAGGTGGCACCTACGTGGCAGATACTCATCATCAAGCCAATCACAGTTCGCCACTTCATTCAACAAGCAAGAAGCCAAAGAGGACGTCCATGTGGAAGATACTCAAAAGATTCCATGTTATCCTTGTCTTCTTGGAAAACGTGCCTTCATTGCCTCTCTTATGTACTAAAAATAGCAAATTGTTGTAACTACCTGCTGAGATGGCATGATCCTGGCCCTTGGCAACTTGAATTGATCCTAGCCCTTCACTGTAATTCTGGACCTCTATATAAAGGCCTTGTTGCCTCATTTGTAAAGTAATAGTCAGTAGGCAGTAGAGTAGAAGAGTAGAATAGGAGGAGACTCTAAATTCTCTGAGTACTTTAAGTTGTTGTAAATATTTCTCAAGATTAATGCAATGACATTGGAGCTTTTTTGGTGTTAAGTGTTGTCTTGTGGAATAACATAGTTTCTTGTATCTTAATGAAATGGAGAGATGTTTCTGAGTAGATTAGAAGTAGATTAGCAGCTCATTGATGTAATGCATGTTGTATTGAATATTTGATCAACTCCTAACTCATGCTTTTGACATTCATCGTTGGTGAAGTGTTGTGTAAAGCTAGTCTGAGCTTCATTTGCTTACATTCGATTGTGGATGCTTGTTTGAGTTTCGTCGTTTAATGGGTGCTTATATAAGCTTTCATGATTTGAAAACCATTCGCTATCCTTAGGAGATTGCACCAACTCCACGTAGTTGTAGGCATCCTTGGCGAAGTGGAGTTAGGTTGATTAAGGAGTTTGTCTATTCTTGCATCAGCATTGCTTCATTGACCTTAAGATTAGTTCCTTTAAACCTTATCTTTTGCCTTTTCTTTATTATTGAAGCATTGTACATATGTCATCCACACTAAAAGGAGAAATAAGTTGAATGAAACAAGAAGAAATCTACGTAAGTCCCTTTGTGATTACTAGCAAGATCACATCAAATCACTGAGTCTATCCAATATAAATGACGAATATGGAACCTTGAAGTTGTCTCATTGGATCACATAGCTTAGCCTTTGAGAGACTTTATTCAAGAGAGAATAGGATACCTAGTGTTTTATTCTATTGTTGTGTTGTCTAAAAACAATCATCAACAGTACCCTTGTTGGTGGTGACATAGGTAAAATAAATAATGATTTTAAGACTTCTTGATCCAAGAACTAGGATGGATATTCCACTAGCATAGTCGTTAGCATACAGATAGCATTTTTAACACCTCCTAGTGACTGTCATACCATCTCTAATGGTTATTACCACTCAAACCATATGTTCTTTCTTATCCAAATCTCCATAAAGAAGCAAATACAATGACACAATACATGAAATCATGCTCAACACATCTGCAATACACAAATACTGCTGAAGAAACCCTCAAATGGGAATAAAACTCCAAGAAGACTGAGCAATGCTTCTCATGCCACTAACTTTCATCTATTACAAGTGTTTATATTGCCTTTTGTGCTAGATCAAGAGCACCTTTATGGTAACAACCAGCTCCTTACACCTGCACACTAATTTGGCATCAATATAAATATGCAACAACCCATGCTACATTCATAAAATCGTTTACATCCATCAAAAACATAAGGGAAACATACAACAACCACTATCTCACTCCAAAAATGGTCTAAAAACTACCATCCAATATTGGCTAACCACACACAACTCCTGGAGAAGCAATAAAAAGACCTTCCTTCAACTACCCAACACGAGGAAGTGGAAGACCAAACGTCAAAAGAGGTTTTGAAATGCTCAAACCCTTCAAATTCCACTTACCGCCCACACAGTGACATATTCCCACATCTGTCAAAGAGGATTTTGCTAGGGAAAACACCCGTTATCTAATTCTAACAAAGAGAACATGTGTTCTCCCTCTACGGAAGAACGCATACTCTCCACTTGTGTAACTAAATAACATACCAAACAGACTTTTCTAGGTGATTTTTAGGTCCACAATTTTGATTGGAGACATTTCAGAGGTGTCCCATTCCATCCTGTTGTGACCAAATCACACATCGCCCCATTGCAAATGGGGACCCCCGTTTTTTTAAACTCCGATGTTTTGCATGAAGTTCTGATGATGCCTTAGGTTCATTTCCTCTGTCAATCCAATAAGTCTCTCCTAGAAGATTTTGCTTTATAACTGGAGGTCTTATCTGGAGGATGAACTTGTAGTGATGAAGACTCTTGATTGAATTCTATCCAAGTAATGAATAATGAGATCAATCCTGAAGTATGTTTGAGATCCTGAAAAAGACTAAGTCTGGGAGCCTGAAATCCTGAGAATCCTGAAAAAATGGCTAAGTCTGAAATCTGGTGAATCCTCCAAATTCTATATTTTGCATCTTAAATCCGGTGGATTCGGGACCTATCTCAAACATCCTGAAAGGTATATTGAAAAATATTTAAAGTATAAGAAATTCAATCTCTCAACTTATACTTTAATATATTTTTCAATATACCTTTACCCTCGCGATCCTGAAAAACGCCTGACTTTTCCAGAGGATTCGAAAAGCTGATCTAGTGCGACGGGATGTCCAAGTGGCGCAAAATCTTGGCGCAAAATCACAAGGAAAAGGCGCTTGAAGATGATGATTTCCACTTGATGATCTAATGCGCCCATCTAAAACTTTGAAGTGATGCGAAAATGTTGAAAGATCTCAAGTTTGACATGATTTTAGAAGAATTTTTTTATGCCTTTTGATGCGAATGCCAGAGGATTTCAATCACTCATCTACTGCGCCCAAACTAAAAGATCATTTTGAGGGAAAAGATGAAGATTTCAATGCCTTGATCTAATGCGAAAATGAAAAGACACCTCTTAGAATGAATCTTGGAGCGAAATTAAGATGATAAGTGTCAGGATTTTTTTTCCTCAACTGATGCGCCACCAAGAAGAAAGAGGAAGTCTTGAGGGTTTTGACTTGAGAAGGATCTAGCTTGAAGAGGATTTGAAAACTTGAACTAATGCGCCAAAATCTAGAGGATTTTTTTTCCCTCAACTGATGCGCCTCCCAAACATTCAATGCAAGTGTTAGAACCACTTCACTAATATGAAACCAGAAGGATTTCAAAAGCCTATCCAATGCGCTAGAAGCATGAGGATTTCAATTTTTGATCTAATGCGCCTATCCCATGTCAAGTCTCCAAGGCCAAGTCTAGAGGACTTCTAAAGTTCATCTAATGCGAAATGTTGAGAAGATCTTAATCTTTCATCTAATGCGACCTCATGAGGGGAAACTCCAAAAATACCAAAAAGCTGATCTAATGCGCCCAAGTAGTTTCAATGTGAAGTTTGAAAGATCCCTATCTAAAGCGAAATCTAGAGGATTCTCCATGCTTGATCCAATGCGCCCTACAAGGAGGAAAGTGGACATCTAAAGTCAAGTCTTCAAGGCTCTAGTTTTTGAGGATTTTGAAGCTTTATCTAATGCGCCAACTTCATGACTACACCTAAGTTTTGAAGATCTCTACAAGGTTATCCAATGCGCCCACTCCAAGGTCATCCAATGCGCAACATAAGGAAGAATGAGATTTTGTTTCTAGAGGATTTTTATTCCTCATCTAGTGCGCCAACACCATGCATGATTTACTTCAAGGTAAAGGCCATCAATATACCAAAGGTTTGAAGATTTCAACATAATGAAGTGATGCGCCACTTCCAAGACCCTTTATCAAAATGCTCAACAAGAAGAAATCAAAAGTGGCATCTAGTGCGCCATACATGAAGGGAGAACGAAGTTTGTTTTGAAGACTTCAAATTACCTATCTAATGCGCTAGGAACTTGAGGATTTCAATCCTTCAACCAATGCGCCACTCCCTTAAGCAAGTGAAAACTAGTTCAAATTAAAGCAATGTTGAGAGGAGTCTTAAAACTTGATCTAATGCGAAGTGTTGAGAGGATTTCAATCCTTCATCCAATGCGAAATGCTAAGAGGAATTCAAACCTTGATCCAAAGCGCCATACATTAGGATTTTGAGGGTGTCTTAAAGTGAAATGCTTGAGGATTTCAATCTTTGATCTAATGCGCCTAGAGGGTTATGAAGAAAGATCAAGGTATTTCAAAGAAGAAGGCTTCAATCTACTCATCCAGTGCGAAATGCAAGAAGAGAGTCAAACACTAATCCAAGGAATACAAAGAGGGCCTAGAAGATGTTATCCAATGTAAAAGGCAAGAGGATCTTAATCTTTCATCCAATGCGGACTTGTTGAGGAGATAAAATAGTGGAGTTTTAAAAGGAAAATTGTAGGAAGATTTGAAATCCTTCAACCAATGCGCCCTTCTATAAGAACTTCAAGACCTTGACTAGTGTGCTAGATCTAGAAGAATTTGAATACTCCATCCAAGGGGAAGTAAAGTCAAGTGTTGAAGGCAAACTTTAGAGGCTTATCAAGGAGGAATCTAGGAGGAATTCACTTATCTCAACCAGCACGCCATCTTAGTAAAGTTTTCATATCATTCAAGTTAGACATCAAAGTCCTTAACTCATGTGCTTAGATTAGAAATGCTTGTAATGATTCTTATGTATTATGTGTTATCGAAAGGGGATTGATGCTGTTTCTTTACTTGCGTTGCAGCAAAAAGGAGGAATCATCTAAAGATCAAGTGATAAGAACCTTTGACAAGCAAGGAATGAGAAAATAGCAAGGCATCATGTAGCTGTTTCAAGGGTATCCTTCATCATCCTTGTGTTGGAATTCTTCATCAAGTGGCATCAAGTTAAGATTGTCTAGAAGACATCCATCCGAAGGACATCATCTTCATCAAGACTTTCCGAAGGCATCCACTCTACTTCAAGGAAACCTCATGTGGTTGCTCTAAGGAATCATTCAAGATCATCTTCCAAGAGGCATCATTCCAAGAGATCTACATCAAGCGAAGGCATTCATCCATCTAAACTTCAAGACTTTACAATTTCAAGTCTAAGAGAGTCTTCTACTCTACATGAAGAAAGCCACATCATTATCATCATCATCTACTCCACATGAAGAAGCATCAAGGAAGATCATCAACTTACCTACAAGAAGAAGAAAAAAAAATCATGAAGTTAGACAAGTGAAGCAACAAGTATCATACATCCAGTTACAAGAAGAATGAACAAGGCAAGATCCACAAGATGTATTCCTAAACATACAAGTTCAAGCAATTACATTGAATACATCACACAAAGATGATACAATTTTCAAAGTATGCCGAGTTGGCATCTATGTGGCAAGTACACATCATTCAATTTTGATTAGCCGCATTATTTAATGCATTCAATGTATCATTTAATGAAAGAAGCCAAAGGGGTTCCTATGTGGAGGAATATTTTAAATGCTTTCGCCTTACCTTATCACATTGGAAAATGTGCCTTCATTGCCTCTCTCTTTTGTGCTAAAAATAGCAAGTTGTTGTAACTACCTCTGAGGTGGCATGATCTAGACCCTTGGCTATCAAATTGATCTCAGCCATTCATTGTAAAACTGGAGCACTATATAAAGGCCTTGTTGCCTCATTTGTAATATATATAGTAGAGTAGATCATTAGTAGTAGTAGAGAGTAGATTTTAAGAATAGAATAGAAGAGACTCTCAAAATTCTCTGAGAGAACTTGAAATTGTTGTAAATATTCCTCAAAGTTAATGCAAAAGACATTGAAGCTACTTGTTTGGTGTTAAGTATTATCTTGTGGAGTAACATGGTTTCCTGAATCTTGATGGAATTAAGAGATGTTTCAAATAGCTTAGAAATAGATTAGAAGTGCATTGATGTAATGAATATGCGTAAAGATATTTGATGAATTCTTCTGGTTCATACTTTTCATGTATTGTCGAAGGCAACCCACTTTGCAAAGTTAGACTGAACCTTCATTTTCTTTAGTTCGGTTGTGAATGCTTGTTCAAATTGCGCCAGCTGTGGGTGTTTGGATGGGGATTTACAACATGAAAATCCTTGAGTTTTCTTAGAAGATTGCACCATCTTCGTGTAGTTGTTGGTTCTCATGGCGAAGCGAAGTCTGGTTTCATGAGGAGTTTGTCTATCTTTACATGTTTCATTATCTCATTGTCCTTAGATTAGCCTTCTAAACCCTTAACCCTTTTTTCATTTTCTTGATCATAGAAACCTTGTATATACATCATCCACATCAAAGGAGGAATAAGTCGAATGAAAGGAGAAGAGTCTATGTAAGTCCCTTTGTGTTTAACAGCAAAATCATACTTAATCGCTGAGCTGTCTCTTACCGAAAACATCAGAAGGAACCTTGGAGTCATCTCGTTTGATCACCTAGTTCAGCATCCGAGAGGCTTTGCTCAAGAGAGAGTCAGATACTCAGTATTTTACTCTAATTGTTGACTTGTTGAAAAACAACCATCAACACATCCCTGATCCTTCTCTGGCAATTTCACATCCCTGTTGGGGAGAACATGCATTCTCCGCCTATGTAACTAGACAACATGCCAAACACTCTTTTCTGGGTAATTTTTGGGTCTACAATTTTGATCTGTGACATTTTAGAGGTGTGGTATTTCATCCTTGATCCTTCTCTATCAATTTCACATCCCTATTACAACCGTTTGTTAACAAATTCTTCAGTTATGCTTCTTGGCAACACTCTCTAGATCTAACTTGACCCCAACAGTCCAAATCTCTTAGACCTGATTTTTCCAGTCACTTCCACTTGGGGAAACAAATCGTTTAAATAGGCTCTAGTTAGTGAGGAAGGTGCTAAAGTTGCGGAGGAAGCATGCTTTGAGGTTGCAGAAGGTAATGGAGGGTCCTCCCAAGCATCAGGCGAAACAACTTGTGAGCAAGGTGAGATCCCTTCTGTTTTATCTTTGATGCCTAATGAGGCCATGCAATCCGTGTTGAATAACAAAGAGCAGAGACTCAAAAATGTAGGAATTTTTTTGTCTGCCTCACCCATAAATCTCTTCCTTTTAGAAAAAAATTTGATGATTGGATTGGGTCGATGTGGGATAAAAAATTGGGCTTGTATGCTTGTTCTGTCAAATGTTGCATAAAGGAGTCTTTTTTTATTTGTTTCAAGAATGATAATATGCACAAAAGAATCATTACAAAAAACTTCTGGAATGTGGGTCCTTCTATGTTCAAGGCTTTCCCCCGGGACCATATTCTGAACCTAATGAGGTGGTTTTACAATCTTCTCCGAGTTGGACTGAAATATGTGATGTGTCACACCATATTTGGTTTTTGCTACCACATGTTTTGAGGCCACTAGGTGAAGTTATTAAACTAGAGGAAACAAGATCATCTCTGCCTCATTACTTTTAAGCCAAATGGCTGTTCCCCAGAATTTTTGTCTATTGATATACATGGGGTCTCTTTTCCTTGTAAAATCAATGGATTCGGTGATCTAAAATCTTGTTTTTTTCATAAGAAAGATGCGCATGTTAGAAAAGACTGCCCTACGTTAAAAAGGAATGTAACTGGGCAAATGCGTAATGAAAATCCTCCCTTTAATCCTAATGAGGGAAGGATGGAAATTGATAATGTTGAAAAAGATGAAGTTTTGGACCCTTACGAGGTCTTGGAGAATGCTCCTTCTAACAAATTAGATCAAGGGGATTATATTGTTATCCTGGCTGATGTGGTTATTATTAAATTGAGGAATGGTCCTTCTAACAAATTAGATCAAGAGGATTATATTGTTACCCTAGGTGATGTTGTTATTATTAAATTGGACAATGTTCCTCCTAAGATATTAGATCAAGGGGATGACATTGTTATACAGAATACTTGCAGCTGTTGGTAGTTGTATACTCATGTATCTAAATCTTACTGCTATGCCTATTGTTAGACATTCTGCCATTTTGTAGCCTCAGTGCCTTTTGTCATTTTTGTAGCCTTGGCACCTTTTGTCGTAATGAAAACAATGAAATTTTAATTGTTTACTGCCACTATACTCAAATCAATGAACATTGAACATTGAATGTTCCTTGGTCTGCGGGTGAAGTTGAATGGTTCTGAATGAGCCCACCAGGGATCATGTCTTGCTGAGTGCAAGTTCCCCTGACACCATAAGGGATGAGGCCTGGATCGTGCCTCAGGAAACTTTGGCAGAATGGATACCCATCAGACCTTGGCTCTTAGCCAAAGAGATATCAGCTTAGACTCATGCTCCCAATTCCAACAGGTTGCAAAAACAATCTGGGTTTGATATTAAAAAAATTAAAATTAAAAATTGAAAAAATCTCAAATTTGATGCATTTTGTGAATGACTAAACTTGAATCTTGATGTCGTGTACAGCTAAACTTTAAGAATTTGAATTTCCGTATTATTATTATTATAATACTGCCGTCCCCAAAAAATGGCCTCCCAAACTGCTGTCCCAAAACACATCCACCGTCCCCACCCTAGACAGACCATGGAACATAGACCTAAACATCCAATTTTCCGCTGAAAATTTTATACCTAGCATGACATGCTTTTATTCGTGACTAGGCAGATAATGCTAGAGATATGATATGTCATATCCTGCAATACCGCTTCCTGTGTTGAAAAATAGTGTTGTCTGACTTGATAGAGCTTGCCTTAAACAACTGCCCAAGGCTCCACTAAAACCATAGAGAGCTATGAAAAATAACATGAGCCATTATATTGGTTTAATCTTTAAGATATCATGCAGGAACTTGTACATGAAATGCATCATCTTTACGTTGCATTCAAATTATGCTAAGAGATCCTTCACCCAAGAGCTGAATTAAGAATCTAAGATATTTGGCTTCCCTAAATTCTATGCCCATGCCAAAGGAGAAAAGTTTATTATAGTCAAATGTGTCGTACACAAGTTCATAAATTTTCTAAAAACCATGCCATGAATATTGCAGAATATTTTTGTAAGTCAAATGTGTCACACTCAACATAGCACAGCGTAGTCCCTTGTTGGCCTGTTCACTTATTTTCTATACCAAACGATGTCAGTTTTGCCTGCCAAACTTAAAGTTTGGCAAAATTGATAACTTATCTCAGAAATAGAGATAAAATGTAAAAACGAGAGCACATATTAAATTAATACTAGTTAAGGGTATTGATACCTTTGAGAAAAAGGAACCACAAAGCTCTGGAGCTCGATACCATCTCGTGGCTACATAATCCTGCACATAAAAATCTCTCTTTTAGAAGTGCAACAAAACGAATCACTCTCAATCTAACAAAAACTATTGTCAAAGATGTCTATTTATTTATTACAGACCGTCCAGAAAACTGAAGTTGAGGTATCATTGAAGGCAACCCTAGCAAGACCAAAATCACAGATCTTAAGATTGCAATCTGCATTGGCTAATACATTCTTAGGCTTGAGATCCCGATGAAAGACATTTGCTGCATAAGAAAGAACAAATTATATCCATCCCAGAAGCACAGAATATATACAACATGAACTCACTTCAATCCACACTTCAACTTATCAACCAAAATGTATTGAAAATATTAATAATTTTTAAGTCAGAGATAAAACTATAACTTTTGTAGCATAGAGCACTAGATGGATTAACACCAATCAGATGAAACAAGATACAGACATATACTACCATCAAAATTAGAATTTTGAGATTATTTCCACAGGTTCTCACTTTTGAAACATGTATCTGGAATCAAATGTGTTATATCCATCCAAATTCTTTATTCGTCTGCACAATATACTACCATTTGTAATAAAATAAAAAAATAATAGAATGAATTGTTGGTCATTATCGTGTAATTCAAGAATATTGTAGTAAATTATAGTGGTACTAAGAATTCTTCGTTGTCCCAACTCAACTCTCTCAATGTTTGTCTCATTTTACAAGGCTGAAGGCACCATGATTTTACTATTCATATTTCTCTTGATGGCAGCTGGATCTGTCCATTAGGCCTGCAAATTGATGGTCTGTTGTATCCAATTAACTTAACTTTTTACTATTTTTTCATTTTCTTGATGCAAAAATCTTCTATACAGTTTTTTCCAAAGGCTTGATATGAGCATCACTTCATGGACTCTAGAAATCTTATGTTCTTACTTTAAAAAATAACATCATATATTAATAAAAGAACCTTGGAAATTTTTACCCCAACAAAGGGTTCAATAATAAAGGGAAGGAAAGGGCAGACGGCAGAGGTGAAAACTTAATTGGTAACATCTAGAGAGATGTCTATGAACCTAAATTTTCTGGTACTGCCAAGGGTAGCCCTGCCCCAAGTGAGGGAGTAGACATATTTCATGATTTTGAAGCAAGGTAATCTCTCTGTATGTTATTAGTTTCGGAAGGAACTCAAACCATATTGATTAAATTTTGACTCTCATCAGGGATTTCAATTCTGGGTTGAATAAGATGTGACACGTTAAATCATTCAGTTATTTCCACCAAGTCAAAGGAAACTGTGGATGCTTTAAACAAAAATCTTGTAACCCGTGGAACTTGAAAGCCTTAGTTGACGAAGCAACATCCTTGAATGATAAATTCTGAGCTAACAAGTTGGTAAACAGAGGTGCAGAAGATAACTTATGCAACCACTCCCCTCGACCAGGGGATACTTATGTCTTTAAAGGAAATCACTTTATATGAAGCCAATTATTGTTAATGCTTAGCATTAACCCCAAAGGCCTATCATGGGAACAATTTCTTTAAAATGAAACTTGTGGGTACTTCATATCTATAGATTTTGTACTCTGTTCTGAATCATTGTTTAATAATGGCCTGGCATGATGCATCCTATAAGAGGACTTTTATGTATATCAATACTCGTTAAATTCAGTATGAAGCTGGTTCTTCAGATTATCTGTTAGCTTTTCTTTGATTGATCATCAAATTTGAACATAGGTTGTCAAACAAGTTTTAAGCTTTCGGATTAAAGCTTATTTTGTGTCTCTAACTTTCCATGAAAAGAGCATTCTTGTTGCTGGTAGAACCATCTGATACATAAGAAGGATGAACTTCTATTTACAAAATGAAATACAGAAACTACAGCCTCCTTTGGATTCCACCTTCTGATGATGTTACAGATAAATTTGAAATTTCGGACTCTCCTCAATTATCTTATTTTTCTTGACAGAGCTTCCCACAGTGTCAGTTCTCAAAATGAGCCAAAATCAATTACGAATACAGGGTCTGAGGAAAGAATCTGTCAAAGGTATGGTAAAAGGTATCTGCCAATCATTTTCAAAAAGGATGTGAAAAGGGTTGTGCTAATTACAGGCATGGTCTTCAGATTTCCATCTAGAAGGTCAAAGAAGAAGAGCATGCATATGGGTTGAATCCTCTTTCTGAAATCTCATAATTCTAACCTAGCTAAGGAATACATTTGGCCAGCTGAACAAATATGAAAGTCTTAGTGTCCATCCTTGGGCTTGCATTAAGAAGGATTTGACTCGGGCTTTGCCTAAGAATGCCAAAATATTTGGTCCTTGTTTCAAAATCTCCAAATGCATCTTATCAATGTAGAGAGGAAGAACATATCAAAAGGGATTGTCTAAATAAGAGCTGTCGAAGCCCCACAGAAAGCTAACCTTACTTATCCTTCAACCTCCTTAACCACTTCCTTGAAAGAGTTGACGAAGGAGCATCCTCTTAATGTTCAAACTTCTGTGAAGGAATCAAAACCTGCCACTAAATGCTTATTTCTGCAATGACACAAACTTTCAATAACAGAAGTGTTCTGAGTATAGAGATATAAACAAACTAGAGAGGCATGGAGGGTATGGATGTACTAAATTTTTTTATCTTCATTTTTTATAAAAAGTCAATATTCTAGTGCAACATATTGTCAATTATTAACAAAATGTCTCCTAATCCTGCCCATATACAGGCTGGGGCTAGGAAAGAAAACTCAAATCAGAGCTGTTACATGTACATTCCCTATGAATCAGACAGCTCCAACAAGTACTAGAAAATATTAAACCTACTGATATCTAAAGACCTACTAAAAAGCACAAAGTATCTAAGTTCCGATCAGAATGAACTTCATAAACTATACATATTCAATATAGTTGTAAAACTTTACAACCACATCCTAGCGAATTTGCCATTTTGAATTCCTTAAGCAATGAAAAAAAGCACAAAAAGTAAAAGAACAATGTTCAAATCCCATGCCAGCCTCTGCCTCAGGTTTATGAGCATCAGGAGGAGCCCATGTTGGAGTAGCTTGATAAGCTTGTGGACATGGGGTCATAACAAAATGTTCATCCCCATAAGTACCTGCTGTTCTAGAACTTTTTTTATATTGATAATAATTTACTAAATCAGATTACAATATAGGAGGGCCACACAGGCCAGCACAAATTGCAGAACTAGAACAGAATAATAATAACAAAATGCAACAAAATCTCCCAGGCAAATAAGGATGGCCTGGGAGTCGAACACAGGTCATATAGTTAGACCTCTTACATCATATATCAAAAAAGAAAAATGACCGACTGATAGACCCTGTTCTAGAACTTTCACTAGGACTAGCTTGACTTTTAGGTGGGGGCATAGGGATACCTGTAGCATACCACACAGGTGCATCCCCGGGTTTCATATGGCATCCTAGGCATCTAGGATGTCTTGGGGAGAGAAGGATGGAGACAAAACACCCCCTTGCCACCCTACATATTCTGGAAACATCCTAGGCATCTAGGATGTCTTGAGGAGAGGAGGACACAAAACACCCCCTTTGCCACCTCACATCTTCTGAAAACATTGGGATATCACAAGGTTGTCCCAAGGGATGGGGTGTTTCCATTTTTTTTATTACTGGATATGTGTTGCTGTCCCGTGAATATCTTAGTGTTCCCAAAAGTTGTTACAAAGTTACATGAAACTGAATAATGTATTATGTAATGTGATATTTACATGAGTGAGCGAAAGCTCAATATAAAGGAAATATAGAGTCTAAAAATAGACAGCCAGCCTGTAAAAGGCAACAGCTAAGAAAGCAGAAAGCAAAGAGATAAGAACTAAACTAAAGACTGAAAAGCAAAAGCAATCTACAACTAAGATTGACCATTATCTAAGATATATTAACTTAATACCCCCCCTTAATGGTCAATCCACTAACTAAAACTGATGCCCCCCGAAACAAACTGCCATCCGAGACAGATGGAGGCATAACCAGAGAACAGAACCCGAGCACGGGTGTCGAAACACAAACCCCAAGGAATCCGAAGAAGCAGAACACAAATGAGGAACGCAGATCCAGCTGGAGACAAGAAGGGGCTAAGCGTTGTAAGCGCAAACCAAGAAAGCCCTCAAAGCTGTGAACCACGGCGAAAAGGCAGAAAGCTCTCCAGAAACAGCGACAAGGCAAAAACATTTGCCAAACCAGGAAGCTGCCGAAAACAGAAAACAGAAAACAGAACCCCATTCACAGGGCTACGGAATAGGTACCAAACTTTGATAAGTTCCTGCAGAGAACACTAATGAAAAAATTTGTTGCCGTTGAACTTCTGACTGCTTTTGAACCAGGATGCCATGTTTCACGTTTTCCAAGACATGAAAAAATGGATTACAAATTGATGGCACAGATACCGAAGTAGATAGACGGCATAGATATTGAATAGAACCCTTGCACGAGTTACGAAGCACAGATTATGAAGACACGAAATAAATCTGAAACACAGATACCGAGGTACAGATCTCGAGATAAATCCAAACACGGATTTCAAAAGTCGGGTCTCGAGAATACGAAAAGCAAGAGCACAAAAAATCCGAACACGGAAATCAAGGAACCGAACACGAATTTTGAGTCAAAAAGTATGTCTTCATATCAAAAAATAGAGAGGGACCCGCACAAAAGATTCCTGCCAAACAAAACGGAGGCTCCAATGCTAGGATTCACATAAAGAGATGCTTGAGACAGAAGGCGCTGACCACAGCTATCAAAAAGACCATGCCAAAAAGGAAACTGATGCCCAAGGAATAGAATTCGACCATAAATGGCAAACACAAATGGCAACTTTCTATCACGACTTCACCTTTACAGATGATAGTCACATAATCGACCATGCCATTAATCGAAACCAAAGCCGATGAAAAACTGACAGATACACGTCGCTCTTTCAAATGCGACCACTAAGAAATTGATCCACCAGAACACGAAATCGCTTCTTTTAGAAATAAAAATATTTGAAATCTAAATTACAAAAAAAAAAACTGAAACAAAATAAAAATACCCATCATTTGCCAACTAATTATATAATATTTGAAAACTAAATTACAACAAATAAAAATAAAAATACCTATTATTCAACAACTAAAAGAAGATGGAGTTTTTAATATATATATATAGTAGCCATCACCCCACTATTGTACCACCATCCCCAAGCTTTTTGCCAACCCAATAATACATCTGTAAGGGAGAGAGAACCCAGTATGCACCTTCTAGTATCCTATGATTTTCTTAAACAAATATTTAATAAGTCAATAAAAGCACATATTACTATGCCCTTAAAGCGGAAACAGACAATTGATTTCCCATCATATTAACCCTTAGAGGAAAGACAATGTAGCTTACAGATCTAAGTAAATTTCGGTAGCATAACAATATGTAAATTAACACTTTAAGAACATGAAAGAAGAATAGAAGAAAGATAGACAGAAGAGAAGAGACACCAATATACGTGGGAAAAACCCTTTCGGGTAAAAATCCCCACACTCCAAAGCATTGAACCAATTTATTAATTTGCAACAACAAACATGTTACAATACACTTGCAGGCTCAAAGCCTTAACATGGAGATTTACATCTTGCTCCTCTGGAGGAAAATTGACACCATAACCCTGCATAAAACTCTCCTCAATGCCTCCATCTCAAGCCCTCAATATATAGACTCATGGGGGCCCGAAAAACAACCATGAGGCATTACCATGGGCCCAAACAAGGTCGAAAAAAACCATGGTAAAAATCCATACGACCCACATTTCACAGTGCCACTTGTCCAGCACTTACAACCGTCACCGACACTCGTCCAAACATGTCATAGGAATCTCCTATACATGGGCGCCCCGAATTTACTAAATTTGACTATGACAAATGCTTTTACACATCTTACAGTTGTCATAAGTCTTAAGCGTCATAAACCTTTTACAACACCAAAAGATACCGACACATGGCAAAATACCTCTACCACAAAATGGGACGCCCAAATCCACATGTAATTCCAAGTATGCATCCATGTCACCTTCTTCGTAGAGTGACACGTCATCGTGCCACTCCCACGAGATGACATAATAATTTTGCACACTTAATTAAAAATTCGGGCAAATAATAAATAAATTATTAATACAACATTAGGAACTTGCAAAGGTTGAGACACCTTAATTCCCAACAACATCTCCTTATCTCAAAAACTAGGAAAAACATTGGATACCCCACCCCTGCACAATCTATATATATAAGTGCTTGGTTCGGTCTTTACATATCACTCTTCAATGATGGGAATACATTGTTGCTGAAACTAGTTGCCAGAACAAGCAAGTAATTGCTATCCACCAGATAAAGAATGCAATTCTAAAGAAGTGGAAAGGTGAGCACATTCCACCCAGTCTAGCGTGCTAACCCTTGGATACTCTTCTCCATGGTTTTTATGCATTCAACATGTTAAGAGTGCTGAAAACCAGTTCAGGCTGGAGCTAGGACTGGGTTAGGAAATTTCCTTCCAAGGGTATCAAAGAGTTAGTACCACACTGCTGTGATCTGTAATCACTAATCAACATGGATATTCCAATGTACGATTCATCAAAATAGATTTATTTCTTACATATTCAAACCATGCTAATACATATGTGTGAATGCTTAACCAAACCACATGACCATAGTGCAACTCTGAGTATGATTATCAATTAAACAAACAGCTGCACATCTATGTATACATCTGATTCTTATCTACATATGCTATGAGATGTTAAAACTCACAAGGAAATAACATAAGCAAGCAATGGCAAACAACATCACATGAATAGATAATCAAGAAGTGATTTACCCTAGAGAAACCTAAATAGGGAGAAATCTCTAACAAGAATCCACTATCAATCAATTGTACAAGCTTGCTCCCTTCTTGAGGGCCATTTAGGGCACCAACAACAATGCATCCTCTTCCTTGTGCATAGCAAACTCAATGATTCTGTACAGTCAAGCTATCTCTAGAACTACAAACTCTAGTTGCCAAACATCTAGGATCAGTAGTATTGGAATTCTCTGATTCACAACTCCCACTGTGGAGATTTTCTATTAACTCCCCTTAGCACCTAGTCAATGGGTGTATTTATGTTAGAGGCTGAGCAAAAGAATCAAAGAGATGAACTGCAACCTCTCTTGTAAGAAGAGGCAGAAAGAAAACAGATTTAACTTCCCAAAAACACTTGGCCAATTTTGGCTGCTAACAAAACTGTGTGTCAGCCAGTTCCCATCAATGACATTTCTGCCTACTTCCAACATGGCAAGACCATTGTATCCCCAACTGAATGTCACTGGTAGACATATCCTTCCATTTGGTGGGACTCGCACCTGTTCTTTCCATATTCTAATTATGACTCCGCAAGTCTGATCTGAGACTCAACAAGATGGTTGATCCCTTCAACCAACTGAAGCTAAATGCTTAACCAATCATAATTGGATCATGATGCTGGACATGAATCCCAATAGCCCATTGAAAAGGGCACCCTAACATGCTTAAAATTAACTTCCACGACGTTAAAACCATAGTTGGAAAACTCGGGCGCGGCAAAAACTCGACAGACCCAAAATTTGCGACTTGCAAAAAACTTGGCAACTTAAAATTTAAAAAATAACTTAAATTTCTTTAAAACACAACTTCTTTACAAAATTCAATGACAAAATGTATCCAATGAGTACAAAAGTGTTTTCTATTATATTTGATCTACGTCCCACGGAGTTTCTTGATGGGGAGATGGGGGAGCAGGTTTTAGGATGAGGGGACCAAGGGCCTAAGTTTGGGGACGACAGGGGGATAGTGGTGGGTGGGGGGTTTGGGGGCACAGCCCCCAGTAGGGTCGAGGGACAGCGTCCCTCGCAAGGGTCTGGAGGCAGCGTGCCCAGTGGGGTCGAGGGGCAACGCCCCTCGCGGGGATCTAGGGGCACGTCATTATCACAATTTTATCACACAAACCAAATTAAGGCCTTCGATACCACACAAACCTTCACGGTGCATGTCATTTTCACAATTTTATCACTATGTTTTCTGCAATACCAAGTCCTTACTTTTCCTATCCTAATACAATAATACCCACTCTTGTAGCCTTTAGCCTTTCTCATTTTTTCACCTTTGTGACCGCTTAGGGTGTGGGTTGGGACCATAGACCATTAGGGTTAAGGTTACTAGCACGAAGATCCCAAAAAAAAATCTAATTTTTAAAAAAAAAACTTTTTGCCTCAATTGTTGTGTCTGGTGAGTTTTTTGCTCAGACTCCTCGAGTTTTTGGCAAAAACTCAGTAGAAAAACTCGGCGAGTTAACTGTCGAGTTACTCACCAGAGCAAAAAATTGGCAACTACTCGTTGAGTTTGCCAACTATGGTTAAAACTATACCTTAAGAGCAAATATGTGGATGAGTTGTTGGAGGTTTAGTAGGTAGGTGTGGACTTGAAACCTATTAGCAACTTCAGGGGACTGGTTTAAAAAGGATGAGTCATATTGCACAACTAAAACAAAGTATGAAGTTGATTTTTTGTGGTTCGTTATAAAGGATAGTAAATGAGATCTCACAGGAGAACAATGCTATAATGGCTAAGGAAAGCCAAAATTATTTGCTACAAGAGGGGCCAAACACACCTTAGGAAGCCTTGTTGATGTCCAAGGCAAGGTTGACCCTAATGTATTTGAGGAACAACAAGAATATCACCATCATCCTATCCTGATGGGGCCTAAGTCTTAGCTTCTAACTGAAGCAGGTTGCGTCTTGACTTTTGTTTGTTCTCCTTCTATAGACTTTTAAGTCTCTTTTCTGAAACTTGAGATCGTGTGCATTTGCAACAGTTCTGAATCTTTATTTATAGTCAGTTCCCTTGGAAAAGGGCTCCTTAGCTCAATGCATGTCATTTCAAAGATTTAAGAAACTCTACTGCAAACCTGGAATGAAGATCCATACCACAAAATCTGCAGTTAGAGACCTTAAAATTCTCTTCAATTTACTACCCTAAATTAATTTCATTTGTCCCTTGGGTAGGTGACATTCCAAGTAGGAGGGATTATTTGGTACAATGAAGCATGCAGGTATACACATCAATTTTTAGCCTTGGTTCATCTCCTCATGTCTACCATTTCTTGTTTGTGTTAGCTCTTTCAATAATGCTTTGAAAACAACGATGCTTTTTGAAGAAATATTATTCTATTATTGAATGTTTCACTACACCCTAGGGTGTACATACGTCTCCCCTTGGTCTCTTCTTGTGAAAAATTTCAAAAACATACTTGGTAAATGAAAATCCAAGGCAGAATAATAATATCATACTTGGTTTGGACAAACATCTTGATTCAACATACCTTGTTCACCTTCTAAGGAATCATTTTGAGTGTTCCAATCCAAGGGTAAGTCATGGATCCCCTGTTATTGTCTCTGGTAATCAGAAAGAAATTCAATCGTATTGGTTATAACTTATAAAGGGAGTCCATTTGCAAGTAATATTCATTGGTTAGATGGTGGTGCCACAACTTTTGGACTGTACACAGCCACACCGATGCTTATAAGTTATAGCTATGGCCTCTATGGTGTGGTTCTCTATTTGACTGTCCTACTATGATATCTTGCAATGCACACCTATATCATAATGAATGATGTGAATGTCAAAGGGGCAAGAGATTGTAGTAATAAGTGGGATTTGTTACAAGGTGAAATAGGAGTGAGCAAACTGTAAAAGTATGAGGACTGGCTGAGGTATGTCCAATGAACAACAGGAACCCTTTCAATTCCATGTATGTTTATTGTATTGCAATTTGAATTTTTCTTGTGAAGGCAAGTGACCAAATACCAAGGGCATGTTTTCCCCATATGACAATAATTCTACTTAACATTGTCATCATGTTCAATTATGATTGACCTTTCTAAGCATCATGACTTTATTTCTTTGGAAGCCCAATTTCACTGTAATGTCCCCTTTTCAAAATGGGATTAAAATAATAATAATATATTAAAATGTCAAAAATATAAAATATAAAATTAAAATATTAAAGTTTATTTTAAATAATAATTCCTCTCAAGTAAGGGTCGTGAAAGAAATCCGAAGAGTTATGTCTTTTGGGGGAAAAGTCTATTTAAGAGAGGCCAGGCAAGGAAAAGAAGGCATGCATTGATGAACAATTTTATTTTTGATTTCTACCCCTTGATGGAGCATGAACTGTGATTTAGCAACCTGAGGACGAAACCCCTCAAGATCTGAAATTAGAGGATGAAAACCCCTGATTCAAGCACATTTGGAGACATTTCAAAGGCATTTCATTGAAGATAAATAGCTGCAAAAACGGACTGTTTTACCAGCCACTAGAAAGAGATAATTTGGTCATTCTAAACTATTTTCTAAGGTTCATTATATGTAAGGAAAAATATTAAAATTTAAAAAGGACATTACAATGGTATCAGAGCTAGATCTTGCCAGCCTGTGAAAGAGAAGTCAACCTATGATGTAGAGAGCTTATTTCATATAAATGACAGAAGAAGAGATATGGCAGATAGAGAGAGAAAAACTCCTTTGGGGAAAGTTCTTACACATAAGTTTGAAAAGAAGATCGATATAATGATAGACATGTTGGGTCAAATGCTCCACATGAAACCAAATAATATGAATGCTTCCAGAAATCAAAGGAAAAAAGTTCATGTGAGGAAATCACAAAGCCCAATACAAGATGATATTCACGCCATGTATGTAGATTATTAAAATCTTCCAACCGAAATCCAAAAGGCTGTCTTTCACAAGTTCCATGTGTATTAGGGGTGTAAATAGGGTTAACTTAGATTCTGCCAACCCTCCTCCTGCAATATCACAGAATGCGTTCTTGGCATAAGTTCTTTGCCAATGACCATGACTAGGGCTCCTGTTATACCCAATGGGAACTCATCAAGTGTATGCACTCCACAAGTTCAAGCTTCAGTAAGAAGTTGGAGTACTGCTACTAGAAATAACATTCTGGCTGATGTTTTGAAGTCAAATAATACACAACAAGTTCAAACTCAATTGCAATGTGCTCCCTCTACAACTATACATCCCTTTTCTCACAATCAGCTTGTTGATAAGTCTGAAACAGTGGATGGAGATCATCATTTATCAGAAAAGCAACTCCAGGCGTCTAATTCTATATCAATAACATCTTCTATGGGTAGGTCTTCTGCCATGGCTAATCATTATAATGTCAGATCTCAGCAATTTGTTGGTCCTCAGAAAGCAGTTGGACCTAACAAGGAATGGAAGCCAAAATCAACAAATCAGATTGCAAGCGTTAGTCTTGGAATAATAGGTACATCCACTGTTAACACTAGTGTTTCTAAAGTCAGTAGATTACCTTCTCCAGCATCAAGTTGTGTGAAGATTGAAGATGCAACTGCCAAATCACATAAAAAGTTAGAAGAGATGAATGTTCAAGATGATCGACATGTTATCATGCCAAATTATCTTCAAGTTCCTAAAATTGAGCGTACAAGGCTTAGTTTTGGATCAAGGATTGCGAATTACAAATTTCTAAGACTGATTTGGGATCCTGCTATCTTCAAGAAAGACTCCGTCAAGTGAAGAAGAAATTTTGAAGCATCCTAATCTGTGATTGCTTCAGGTATCTTGGGAAGGGCGGACTGTAATGTCCCCTTTTCGAAATGGGATTAAAATAATAATAATAAAAAAAAATTAAAATGTCAAAATATAAAATTAAAATATTAAAGTTTATTTTAAATAACAATTCCTCTCAAGTCAGGGTCATGAAAGAAATCCTAAGAGTTTATGTCTTTTGGGGGAAGGAGAAGGGGGCATGCATTGATGAACAATTTTATTTCTGATTTCTACTCCTTGATGGAGCATGAACTGTGGTATAGCAACTTGAGGACGAAACCCCTCAAGATCTGAAAATAGAGGACAAAAACCCCCTAATTTTCATTGCTGAGTTAGTGGACGAAAACCCATGATTCAAGCAGATTTGGAGACATTTCAAAGGCATTTCATTGAAGATAAATAGCTGCAAAAAGGGACTGTTTTACCAGCCGCTGGTAAGAGATAATTTGGTCATTCTAAACTATTTTCTAAAGTTTATTATATTTAAAGAAAAATTTAAAAGGGACAATACATTCACCCTTGCACATTGTGTTGGGTCAATTATCTGAACTCAATCAATGACAGCTTTGGCAAGTAGATCCACAACACATTTGCATTTTTATGGTTTTGAATGTGGACCATCTTCAATTTTTCCATAAGCTACAATATTTGGGAGTCTATGTGTTCCATTTTCCAATCGAATTGGAGGATTGGGGAGCTGCCCACTCTATATCTAGCTTTCTCTTACCTGAGGATCATCCTCAAAATATATTACTAATATCTTATACTCAGTTGCCAACAGAAATCTCCCCTCCAACACAAGAAGTTCAGCCCAATTGTTGGTTTGAATTTCTATGCATTGTTTATAGTGATGTGTGACTGCCCTCTGTGGTCTCTGATTATTCCTCCTATACTTGCTTTTCCCAAGATCTTATTAGCCGTTCTGTCAAAGCTGAATTTAAATTGTCCAAATAGAGGTGGGTCCACTTTTTGTTTCCTCTTACCACAAAGTGTTTTGAATTTATAAATTATAATGAATGAGAAAAGATGTTTGACAAATGGGAAAGTTGACAGTCTTCCATATTTAAGGTTCAAGTTCCCAAAGGGCAAGCTAAAGCATTGAAATTAAGTGACAAACTGCACCCAATTCTGGGTTTGAAGTACCTCAACTGACTAATGATGACTGGATGCCCAAGTGCTAATGAGGAAATTTAGGAGTAATTTGCACTAAAATGGTCCAATGCACATAAAATCTCCAATTTGCTGCTACAGTTTTCATGACTTTGCATCTAAATCTGTCGGTAGAATTCCTCAATCCTCATATTGATGTCACTATATATAAAGAACTACAATATCTGAGAAGGTGAGTACAAACATCCAGGCCCCCCTCTCAGGAGTTCACTCAAAGTCTCTGGAAATAATTTTACCAATGCCCAAAATGCACCCTTAATACCTGTAACACCTTGAAAAATCTTCCAAATTAAAAATCATACTTTACTTCAATTATTCAATTCTACCAAATTGGCAATTGGGATTAGCTCAAATGGTGGATCAATGGAGCTTTCATAGGATTGCCAAGGTTCAAGTTTCCAAAGGATAAGCTAAAGCATTGAAATTAAGTGACAAACTGCAACCAATTCTGACTCTTAAGTACCCAATTCTCAGTGCATGCGAAAAAATTAGTTATGAAACAAGCTCTGACTGCCCAGTCTTATGGCGGTTAATCTAAACACACTACAAATTATCAATCTAGATCTTTGCTCGGAGAAAATTAAAAATAAGAGAAAAATAAATATTTTAATAGATATGTGTCACAGAAGCCTGGGGCTGTTGGATGCTGCCATTTGTTTGTAGTCAGAGTCCCAAATAAAGATCTGAGTGCATCCCGTTGTAGCTGCTGTTATTGCTATTTCATTTTCTTGCAGTGCCCCATTTTTGGGTTGATTCCCTTTATCCTCCATATCTGGAAACACAAGAGGCGATCACAGAGGAATGGAACTGCTCATATTAAATGAATCTGCAGGTGGAGACTACACTTTCAATGCCGGAGTTGCACACCATTGTAATCAATTTCTTTGGTGCACAGATTCCATGACACAAAACGAACAAGATTTTATCCAAAGTTTCTCTCTCCAATTAATGTCTGAGATGATGATAAAACAATGGAAAAGGCCTGCAGGGGGCATCACAGGGATGTTAGGGACATCCTGGCATCCTCCCAGAGTCCCTTTGTGGGGAAAGCCCCAGGGGGCATCCCTGGGACATCCCCAATTTCTGAAAAAAGGGGGGGGGTGGGGGAGGGAAACGTTCTGTCCCCATCCCCATCTTTGAAACTCCATAAAAACCTCAGGGACGAATTCCCGGGGAACGCTGAAAGAACATATTTCTTAAAAATCAGAAAACAAAACTGTGGGCATTCAACCAATGAAATAATCGGCCTACAATGCATTCCATCCACCGCACTAAGTTTTGAAAAAAACAAAGTTGAAAATTCTATCCAAGTTAAGAATCAAAATTCTATCCAACATGCTGAATCCAAGACCATTCTATGGAACAGATACCCTCAACAGTGATATTTAAGCCAAAGGTTGCCCTAAAAAATGAGGAATTTGCCATATCATAATTTTTTAAAATAATATTTAATTTCAATTATGCAGTCCAAACTAACAAAAAAAACGCAACTGTATTCATGATATATTAGAAACATATCAAAACGAGATGAGCTCAACAACTGTATTCATGATATATTAGAAACATATCAAAACGAAATGAGCTCAAGCAGTAAAAGCTTTGGACTTTCCAAAACGGACTGCCAGGTTCAGATCCCTCAGAGCAACTCCCAGGTGAATGTGAAATTAGAGATAGCAACCACAGCAACAAAGCAGAAGGTTTTCTTATAAGTGGAATTTAACAAATTAAAAAATAAATAAAAATTATTTCAACCCTTTAGGCCAAACTAAAAAAATATTAAATTGCTACTTGATTAATTTAACAACCAAATATAGCATCCATTATTCAGGCCACACTAAAATCCCAAAAAAAATCTTAAATTGCTACTAGATTAATTTTAAGACCAAATAAATTTCAATTATTCAGGTCAAACTGAAAAATCCCCAAAAAAATCAAGTTTTATTTCATTATTTATCAAACATAGAAACATACTTGTGGGAATCAAATGGAATGAGCTTAAGCAATATAATTATGAGGTTTCCAAAGCAGAGCCCAAGGTTCAAAATCTTGAGAAACATGATAAAATGTTGAAATTGAGTAAAATGCCATATCCTACAAATGAGGCATGGTAGAAGTTCCAGATGGATTTTACATAAGAGGTTATTTAAACCAAACTAAATAATAAAAATCCATGAACCTCATATATTAAAAAAGAATGTGGGCATTCTCCCAGTGGATTCATTGAGCCTAAATTGCATACCTTGCCCTATGCTAACCTTCAAAAAGACCAAACTAAATAATAAAAATCCATGAACCTCATATATTAAAAAAGAATGTGGGCATTCTCCCAGTGGATTCATTGAGCCTAAATCGCATACCTTGCCCTAAAGTGCTACTAGATTAATTTAAAGACCAAATAAATTTCAATTATTCAGGTCAAACTGAAAAATCCCAAAAAAAATCAAGTTTTATTTCACGACCCTTATATTATCAAACAGAGAAACATACTTGTGGGAATCAAATGGAATGAGCTTAAGCAATATAATTATGGGGTTTCCAAAGCAGAGCCCAAGGTTCAAAATCTTGAGAAACATGATAAAATGTTGAAATTGGGTAAAATGTCATATCCTACAAATGAGGCATGGTAGAAGTTCCAGATGGATTTAACATAAGAGGTTATTTAGACCAAACTAAATAATAAAAATCCATGAACTTCATATATTAAAAAAGAATGTGGGCATTCTCCCAGTGGATTCATTGAGCCTAAATTGCATACCTTGCCCTACGCTAACCTTCAAAACAAAAAATTGAGTAAGCAAAACAAACAAACCCTACAAACTATTGGTATAAAGAACGTTACCCACTGGGAAATTTTGAAGGACTAAAAATTTAAGTATTGAATCATAGGTGATCTTTCGATTTAAAATATCCTAAAAATATATAATTATAATTTATAACCCAATTGTAACTAAAAACATAGATTTTTCTACCAACAAAAATATATATCGGTAAATCTATAGATTTTATATGAAAATCAATCTTTTTGAGCTCAGAAAAAACGAAACCTATATATTATTGGCAAATTGTGAAAAGGATATAGAATTTACTCTTAATAAATATATAAATTTTAACAAATCTAACATTTTTTTCTACATTTTATATGAAAAATGAATCGTTTAAGTTTAAAAATAAAAAAAAATGTATATTGTAGGCTAATTGTAAAGAAAAATATAACTTTTACTTCAACACATACTACCAATACATGTATATTTTGGAAAGCCTAATAATTTTAAATACATATTATACGAAAACTGAGCTAATAGTTTTCTCAAAGCTTGTTTAATACCGAATCTAATTCCTGGATATTCTGTGAAAGAAATAGTCAATTGGGGGAAAATACCCTGGTTACCAACCTGTATGAAGATACTTCATGGCTCGGAGAAGCTGATACAAAAAAAACTGATAATGCCGAGGCGTCAAGTCTCTATTTGCTTTAATAACCTGATGCAGATCGGACTCCATCAACTCGAAAACAACATAAACATCCTTGAACTTGCGGCTACATGGGGGAAGCATTATGTGCTTGATTTCTACAATATCAGGATGGCGCAAGAGCCTCAGCAGTTTAATTTCTCTCAAAATTCTCGTCGCATCGGATACATGCTCAAAAACATTAGTCATTTTTTTGATCGCCACTTTCTGCCCCGTCAAAGTATCGACTGCAGAACAAACAACGCCGTAGCTTCCTTTTCCCACCATTTCCTGCACTACATATCGACTCCCCTCGCCATAATCACTGAAAAAATCCACCGACTGCGCCATTAGGGCAATAAAATTGAATGCTCAACTCTATGTTTACGCTTAAATTCTCAGCATATATACATCGAGTAAGGTCCTAGGTCATCCAATCGGCGTTATATACAGATTGAGAATACTCAGATCTTTTCTGGATATATATACATTTAATATACGTTTACAAAACCTCGCATAGGTGCCAGATGTGGATCGCCCACCGATATAAGAATCTAGACCCCAGTTAAGTTGGATTTGCGGTGGATATATTCATTGAGTATATGTTAGACAACGGGAATATCAAAGGGATTTGTAAATTGGGTGTAGAATTGGAATTGAATCGGCTTACTGTGGACATTTATAATTCACGCTTTTAGTGACGAAAAAGATGTACGACTTTATCTTATCTGAATACATAAATATCTAAGCTAGAACTAGAATTAACTAGCAAGTTTACCTGCAACGAATTTACCCGTAGGGTAAAATGTTAAATAATAATATATTATAACTTAAATACATAATTTTATGTACCTAAGCGTAATATTACTACACTTGATTCATTATGACAATTCTAAAAGGAATTGTATCTATAGGATAAAATGTTAAATAAAAAAATGGTTACAATTTATATACATAATGTTATGCACCTAATCGCAATATTACTACACCCAATTCATATGACAAATCTAAAGGGAATTGTATCTTCTATTATATTCTATGTTCAACAATTTGGTATCTTATAATATATTGCTTTTGTATCAATGTATAATGAGTTCGGCATGGGTTTGGTTAAATTGTTTAACGCTAACACATATTTGCAGGTAAGAAATATAGGTTTCAAAGTTTGCATGAATTGCACTTTGTCTAGTTATATTTGGCATATCATTACAATTGAATGGGACTGTAGATGTTGTAATGGGGGAATCCATCCATCAAATGGCTTGTAGGGTGGTTGTAAGGAATCGAGAATAATTTTACATATGGTTAATGGATAAGACAAACTCCACACACCATTTTGCAATCATACACATGGTATGCACACCCTAAATTTGACTTACCAAGAGATGATTTAATGGAGTTTGCTTTAAAATATTTAGTGCAGGTTTTTGAAACATGTTTCTATAAATGGTGTTGATACATTCCAAGCTATTTGAAACAAATAATCAACTTCCATACCTCACCATCTTTCTCTGCTCTTTATTTTTAATACGTTTCTATAAGTGGTGTTGATTCATTCCAAGCTATTCGGAATAAATAATCAACTTCCATAACTCACCATCTTTCTCTGCTCATTATTTTTAATAAGTGAAGACAATCGGCGAGAACAAAAATTTGGAATCTTTTCTTCCGTACTTGTTAAATAAGAGAAAACAAAGGGCGTGGATCTAGAATTGGAAATATTTTTCTTGAGGCCACCATGGTAAAACTTAAACAACTTGCAGACAATGCCTGACAATGAATCATAATTTCTCAGGTACATGACAAACTACATGGACCCATCGCTGCCAACCTCTCATGGTTAAATAAATATTTTAAGTTTTTTATCAGAAGATTTTAAACAGTTTGTAATGTTATTTTTGCAACGGTATTGTGCAAGAACCTTGTCTAGTTCTACCCTGAATTTCTGAGTTTTATAGGTTTGACATTTTGTCAAACACTTGTCATGCAATGTGACTGAGTTTTGATTTATGAGTTTAACGCTTGTTTTTTATGCTTGTTTGTGATGGTTTTCATTGGAAATACATATGCCAATATAGTAGAAGCATAACACATAACTTTGCATTCATAAACATCAAAATACCAACACCAATCATATCTTTGTTATCACCATAATAAGTCTAATTACAATTTATGACAAGTTTGATACACTTATGACAACGATTACAAACCCTATTCAAATGAAATATTTGAATAGTTAAACTTATTCCACATACCCGGTGTTACATCTCCAAACTTTGACTATGTTTTACTTTTACTTTTATGTGGTTAAGTGGATAATTAATCATAGATTAATGATTTGACATTTAGGGAAAATGTCAGAATAAATCATTGATTTTATGAATTATGATTAATACATAGAATTAGACATGAGATTACATGTTATTGAGATTATTTAAGCATGATGTATAATGATTTATTGATGATACATTGATCATAGTTTGTATGATTGTGAGTGAAATAGGAAATAAATTTCCACCTCCAAGAATGGAAGGAGAGCATCATCGGAGAGAAAAGAATAGATGTTTGGGAAGAGACAAGTTTGCCATTTGAGTTTCAAGATGTATATCTACTGAACCTTCTCGAGATGGGGTATGTATTAGTTAACTCTCCTTATTGAGTCAATCTCAATTCGACCATTGTCGATTTGTCATTAGAAAAGGATTTTCGACGTCAACTTCATTTAATTGAGTCAAGAAATGTTCAGAGAACATTATTGTTGACTAGAATTTAATCTTTCCTTGTCGGACTTCCCGATATATATATATATATATATATTACCGCTAACTGCTATAGTGTGTCGGATGCAATACCTGATACAAGAACAAGTATGGTTGGAGTGGAGCTATATATATATATATATATATATAGAGAGAGAGAGAGAGAGTATATATACTCTATATATATAGAGAGAGAGAGAGAGTATATATATTTCGAGAGTATTGATTTAACTAGATGTACGTTTGTGCAAGGTGCGAGGGGGAGTAAATCTCAACCCCATATTTGCATTTAATCATATGATTATATTATCCCCACATCTGTACTTGTGGTAATATTACCATCATGTTGATGTATTGTATTTATTTATTAGTGTATTATTATATTGCTAAAGAATATATATTAGTAAGTCTTAATCATTGGTCTTTTGTGATAAGACTTTTTTGTATGCAATTCATTACACTCTCGTAGTAGTGCATGTACTTTATCCACACTATTGTGGAGTAAGTGGAAATCAAACCACTATTGCTTTGGAGATATTCTTGATGTTGAAGTAACACCTATAGCTTTGCATGCTACAAGGTGGAGAACTTTTAGAAGAAATTAGTTATCTCGCGGGGTGGTGGGATTATCATGCATTATTATTTTATTTGAAGGAGATCTTTTGGATAGAACATCACATAGAAAGGATACGAAACAAAATGACATAGGGATAACTCCAAGTGCTCGAGGAGAGTTGTGGTTGGCATTGAATAGGTACTATTATTACAGGCGAGCCCATGTATGGCATAGGACATATTATCCTTATTGTCAATGAATAATATTCTTTGTTAGAGTATTAACTCTCTCTCTCTCTCTCTCTCTCTCTCTCTCTCTCTCTCTCTCTCTCTCTCTCTCTCTCTCTCTCTCTCTCTCTCTCTCTCTCTCTCTCTCTCTCTCTCTCTCTCTCTCTCTCTCTCTCTCTCTCTCTCTCTCTCTCTCTCTCTCTCTCTCTCTCTCTCTCTCTCTCTCTCTCTCTCTCTCTCTCTCTCTCTCTCTCCACGGCCATAAGAGGTCGACTTTGTTATGACAAAAGCTTGCTTTGTTGAGCATGCCTTGCATCTACAGTAGGCCAAAGGCACTCAAAAGTTTAACACATTCTTGTTGCCAATTGAACGTAGACTGTAACAGTCTTTTCTTATCCATAGTAAACAAAGGACCTTGATATTAGTCAGTACGTTGATATTTCAAGAGTTTTAGATTCTTTTATGAAACCAAAAACTAACTTTCTATAGTATTATGAAAGTAATTTTCTTAGACGACATCTCTGTGCCAAACAAAGTTAATAATGAGCCTGCAAACAGCATGTGTCGGGCTGATATGTTAATCTCTTTTTAAGAATTCAATTTATAGCCAAAAATAGAATGAGTCTTGGGCAAAATAGATGGATTCGAGGTTCAGACTCTGAGCCTAGTTGTTAAGAAAATGGACTTTTGAGTCCCAAAACTGCCATATATTGTTATCAGTTAAAGGAAAAATAATGATTATCACGAGTATATGTATATATATTATTATTGTGATCAGCAGGATCTTTTGTGCCATCATAGTATGCATACGACCATCTTGGTGGTTAACTTGAAAGGGTATGTGGCTAGTAAGAGTCATGTCATTCAATGACATCCATTCATCTATGAGTTGATAAATGTTCTAATTGAAAGATAAGTCTTAGAGTTTTTTTTTATAATGTATATCAAGTAACCTTTTTAATTATGATAAGGGTTCTTAATTATTTCATTTTTGTATGAGGGGAATTAGAAAATATAGTTTTCTAAGAATATCCCAAACATGCATGATGAATATTTAAATCATTTCATAGGTATGTGGTTAACTATAAATAGACATTTTATTGTCGATTTGGATTAGATAAGAATCCATGAATCAAGTCAAGTATCTTGAACAAACTTATGATATTATCAAACTATTCTTTATGTCGATATTAGACACCAAGACCAAGAATGTTTATAAACTCTAGAAACAAGGAATAGAGTGACAGGGAGTCATAGATTCCATGTTGCAGATGCAACAAGAAACTTCTTCAGAAGATTAAGACCTTGATCTGAACTATCTTGGCCTTGTACTCCAAAATTCAAAGTTAATTTAACCTAAATCAAGAGGACTATGGATGAGAATTATTAAGACATCCCATGACTAGAATTGGTCAAACTAAATTCACTGTAGGATGAGATAGCTTCTAAGTCAAGTTAGAAGTGTGTGAACAATCAACTATGTTCATTGCAAAACGTCTAATTATATTAAATCTTTGGCCAAAGAAATGCATCTGTCTCTGCATGCATTAGTTAGTTCACTGTGTTCTAGATTGCATAACGATCCAGTAGTGTCATACTTAGTTAGAGGGGATCTATGGTTGTACAATTGTGATTGGTTATGTAGGACACAACACAAGAAGCTCAGATGGCATAAAGTTGTTAGTTCTTTATATCTATTCCCTTCGTGAAGGGTAGGGCCACTTCCAAGAAGGAAGGTGTGCAGGGGACCTCCGGTCTGTGGTTGGAGAGAAAGAACTGGAGTGATTCTCTCCTTCCCAAGCAGATGCCAAGCCAAGATCTATGAAGACAAATATCAAAACTCCAGATGCAGTATATTTATTAATATGGCTTTGACAGTCAAATTTTATGTAAACTTATCTTTATTGCCATGAGCAAGATATTGTAATTATAAAGTGAAAGATTTCACTAAAATGTTATCTTTGAATATGTTGTAACTTTTAGTTTGAAAATATTCAAAAAAGATATGCTTTTTATTTATTGATTATGCAAACGAATAATGTGTTAGCAAAACAGATGCTTATGATGTTTATGATTATTTACTTTTTAGTAAACTTGGAATGTAAATCTGGGTAATATGAGAAGATATGTTACATATGGTATCAGAGTTACCAGGTGCAGTACATGGACCTATGAGTTCACTGCATGAAATCTTCCTCAGACACTAACAATTGCTAATGTTTGAATGTTCTTTTGCCAGAATGGTAAGGACAAGAATAACCCCAAGGAAGAAGGTAACAGGAAATGGACAATACCTAAAGTCTACGAGGGAGCGAGCATCAAGAATGAAAAGCCTAGGCCAAACTGGTTACCTGGAAGGCGCGTGGTTAGCTGACACTAAAACCTTTGTTGATGCTATTAAGCGCATCAAGCAAGAGAAGGAAAAGGAGGACAAAGCAATTAAGGTTATTGTTCCTATCTCTGAGAGTAAATCAATTGAACCCTCTCCATATAAGGACTTACCATTTAGATGTGGTCCTAATGATCTTGTTATCAGTTGGGAAGTTATGGATGAGTATCTAAGGGTACATCCACCTTCCAAGTCTGACTTGACAAACCTCGAGGGTGAGGATGAACCTGGGAAGATCTCCCTTTCTAACAATGACTTTCAGTTGCAAGATGTAAAAATTTGTAATAAATGATGGATATTATGTGATCCATAGATACTATAATACAATTTGAAATTTTGGCAAAGATTTCCTATCTTGTTTAACATTGTATAATCAGAATGGATTTATGTTTATGAATGGATTCAATAGTATGAAAGACTAATTGAATACCTAACATGAAAACTTAAGAAGAAGTGGAGTTACAGCATCGTTCGGACAAGAACCAGTCTTGGGGGTAGCCAAGAGGAGGGGCAACCTTCTAGAAACTCTGATGCAAAGCTTGACCAAATTCTTGCCATGCCCCATGAAACGAGGGCAAGGATTGGAAATTTAGAGCAAGAGGTCATAGGTCAGAGTAGACTTGAACATGAAGCCTTCCACGAGGGGTGAAGATGAGAGATGTCATGAACATACCACCCAAAGTGGACGTGGAGACAATAACTTAGAATTAAGACAAGATGAGCATAAGAGGAACCACTTGGCCCTCGAATTATCCAAAGATATAAAAAAGGTTACATCTCTCAAATTTGATGGGATTGTGAGCAGAGATGTCACGGAGGCATGGCTCATAGAAATGGAGAAATATTTTGAAATAAGAAACTATTCTGAAACAACCAAAGTGGTATGGGGAGCATACCAATTGGCTGGAGAAGCATCCACTTGGTGGATGAACAAGAAGATGGAGCTGGGATTAAGCTCGTTGAGTCTAACCAGGGAAAGGTTTGTGGAACTCTTCAAGTAAATATGGTTGGCATAGTTGTATTTTGATCAGAAGCTCATAGATTTTCCAAAACTTGAGACAAGGTGACTCATCTGTGAATGAGTACTGGGAAAAGTTCACTTGTCTCCTTAAATATGTTCCCCAATACCAGCAGGATGAGAGGTTTCGCATCTAAAAGTTCATCATGGGTTTGAATGCCCAAATTAGAGGTGAGGTAGATGTGTATGGTCCCACTATAATGGACCAAGATTATGAGTAAGCTATTAAATAAGAACAAGAGTTGAAATCCATATCTGCATACTGAGAAAAGAACCATAAAAAGTTTAATTGGTCACAATCCTCCCAGTCATTCAAGAAAAAGGGCAATAAATAAAATTCCAAAAGGAAAGGTGATAAAGGATTCAAGGATAACCAGAATGAATCCAGGGGTGATAAGATAAACAATAATAACTCCAAGAAAAATGGAGATAATAGGAAAGCCCTATGAAAAGCGAGGACCCGCGGGAGGGTGTTTTTCATGTGGCAGTGACCATTATGCCAATCAGTGTCCTAATAAGACACGAGGGACTCAACTGTGAGGAAATCCCTCACCCTCGCAACAAGTAGCCTTCCAATAATGAATACATGCAAATTTGGATAACGGATAGGTGAAGTATCAAATTACTCCAATTGAAACCACAGGTACTTTACTTGGTATTCCAATTTTAGTTTTAATACATACTGGTGCTATAGAATGTTTTATTTCTCTAAAAGTTTTAAAGAAGATATCTAGAAGAGCTGGTTACATGGAAAAATCATGGTTGGTAGAATATGCTAACTGTATACACCTAAAAATGACAAAGACAAACTAAATAAATATTTATTATTTATTTAATTCCCATTCTTCTATCATTTAATAAATTCATCAATTTATCTATTTGATTCACATTCATCATTAAGAGTCCAAATATTAAATAAATATCAATTTATTTAATTAAATCAATTAAACATGTTCTTCTAATGTCATCCCTTAATTAAGTAATAATCAAATTATTTAATCACAAATCATCCTATTCCAAAGTCTTCATTCATAATTCCACATCATCTAATTCCACCTCACACATCCACCTCACCTTGTTGCACATGTAATTAAATATTTTAATATTTAATTAATCTATTTTCCCTCACCCACATGTCCTATTATTCCTCCAACCATCCCTATTCCAAAGGGCATGGTCTCTCCATGTTACCATGGTCAAAGGGTGCTTTAAGACACTTGTCCCATGAATCCCTATATTCTTTCTAACCATCCTATAATCATGGTCTCCTTGTTTGACCTTCTCTCCTTGGTCATGGTGAGCCTTGTGACATGTGGACTCGTGTCACACCTTTCTCTCCTCCATGTCAAGGTGAGAGGAACATCTTCCCCCTTTCTCTCCCTCATCTCAACCAACTCAATCCTCACCGTACACCTCTCAAGACTTCTTCTCCACTGTTAAGATCTTGACACATGGATTTGGCCCCTCCTTGGCCTATAAAAGGAAGCTCATTCCCTCATTCTATAATCCACAAGCTATAGCAAACTTACTCTGCCAGAATTATACCAGCGTGCCTTTGGTAAATCATCCATATTGCTCATTGCATTATCTCCATTATCATCATATCCACACAATCATGACTTCAATCATCCATCTCTCATCTTCATAAGAGTTGCATTGTAGGTAATCTCCATTGTATTATCCACTACAACCGTTCAAGTATTGTCATCTTCAACAGCGAGGAAGTGCACACTTCTGAGAGCTCTATTCATCCACAAGATCAGTACAAGATAGGCGACAATGGAAGCTTCGAGGTAAATCAGTCTTCAAGGTAATATATCTTTGTTTATTTGATTTGCATCATATTCCATTGAGTTATTGGATTACTAGTAGTTTAATACAATTGACAATATTTCCTCTAAAATTTTTGGCGCCCACCATGGGGCCTTGTCCCATTTTTAACTTCCATCTGAGTGTTTTGTGAAGGTTCAGTCACGACAAGTCATTCCTATGCATACAACATTTCTTGTTGCGCTTATACCTTTATGTGCATCCAAGCTGTATTGTTGTGCATCTGACGCATTTTGTTGCGCTTTTGATCATCATGAGCATATACAACGCAGTCTTGCACATATGAGTCATATAGTTGCGCATTTGCGAATTCGTGCATATACACCGTAGTGCTGCGCATATGACCTGCAGTCCTGCGCATTTGATTTGTAACAGAAAGTTGTAATATTTTTATAAGTTTTTCCGTACTAACTCTCATTTGCAGGTGTTAAAAAGCTAGACTTAGTCATTTTAGCTGCATTATTAAGCCACCTAGAACTAATTAGGAGAGAGTAACTTAATATGTTCATGCAAATCATCACATAAACATAACTAGGAGGAAAGAAAATCATTTTATTGCATCACAACTTGCATCTAGTCCCAACCTAGGGGTTCAAACTGAACAATTTCTTTATGTTTTTACTATCCTTCACTACAATCTATCACATAGCTTAATAAGGGAAAGTAACACTTGTTTATTTCTTCAAACAACAATCTACACCTAGACTTGTTAGAGGGTTAAAATTAACAAAATCTTTTCCAAGTTATTGCTATCTTGTTAAGAACTTTTGTGCTTGATAGAGTTAACACATTTAGATATTTTTCTTTTAACTAGGAGGATAGAGAACCACTATTTTTTCATGCTTGAAAATGATAATAGGCCTGTGCTCTCCCCTTAACTTGGTAACCAAAATGCCAAACTTATCATTTTGTCTTTGTCACCTTTAAGAGAGGCCTGCCCTTGGGAACGCATTTCTTCCAAGCGGGACGACCTTGAGTGATAATAGGCTAAAGCCAAGCCACCTCCAAGTCACTTAAAATAAATTATGTTTGTGACGAAAGTTGCAAACAATGGGTGTCGTTGTGTTACACCGACAAATGTTTCCCCCAAAACCCTATGGAGCGCAACCTCTACAGGCTGGGAAGCCTCCTTATCGGAGTGAATTGCCACATGTGTAACCACTCAAACGGATGCCTTGACTAAAATCCATTTGTTCTAGTAAGCCAAAATCCCCTATTTGGTGACACAAGAGGAGTGACCTCTAAAGCTGTCCAACGTCATACACTCATCTAGTGTGGAGATAGAAAGTTCAACTCTTCGAAGGAACTGTACTTGATATGCATGAGAAGTGAGTGCCATGGAGGGGAGCTGGTGCTATCAAGTTACTATTTGTCCAACCTTTTATGCAAGTGGCTAGAGTAAAATCCAAGTTGGAACTCATCAACTATTATCTTTGCCATCCCTAGGATTGTAATTGTTTGTTTTTAGTTTTGTTAAGTAATCATGGAAACCTTTTGTTCTCTGTGTTTTCTAGCAATAACTTGAACCAAGATCAACATTACAAACCTTAGATTAACTTAGGAAAACATTCCAAACAAATCAAACTGTCAAACTGAAGCAGAAGACCAAGAACTTGCAGTTCTACGCATTTAAATCATTATGTCGCGCATATAACAAGTTTTGTTGCGCCTTTGATCCTATTGCGCTTTTAACCCATTCTGTTATGCATTTGACACATAGAGCAGTGCATATAAACCACAGTACTGTGCATACAAAAATCAGAGCATTTCAATCAGATCTGCGCATTTGACCCACAAAGTTGCGTAATTGACCCTTTATCCTGCACTTTTGAAGCTGCGCATCAAAAATAGAGAGATATTCCATACATTGTGAGGCAAAAACATTATCAGTTTAGAGTACCCTTTTTGCTATAGTTTAAACCTAAAAAATTAGTTGTACCTTGCAATCACCTTTTTGATATCATTTTCACAAACACCTTCTTTTCACACCATTACCTTGCTATCAAAACACCTCAAATCAAACCACAACTTGCTTCTAGGACCTAGTTGATACTCTACCAATCCAAACAAGAGCTAGTTAGTTTTTATAACAAGACTTCAAATCATCCTTTCCAACAAAAACTATACTAGTATAACCTTGACAAGAGAATAGTCTTTATCAAATAGTAGTATCAATCTATCCCTATTTAGACTACCCCTTGTATCAACACTTCGATAGCTATTAAGCATTATAGCTCAAGACTTACCTTGTTTGAGGCAAACATAGAATCAACAAAAACCTTAGCAAAATCTATTTTAAACAAACTCACCTTCTACCATATCACACTACCCATCACAATCAAATCCAACAAATCTCACAATCCCAAAAATCTTGCATGGTGCAAACTAGATCTCAATCAAAACAAGAGCAAAACATGGACAACCTCAACAATAACATACCCGATTTGGATGATGAGGAAGTCACTCAAGAGGAAATCCTCCAACACCTCCAAGATCCTAAGTTCCAAAGGATAATGGATAGAGTTGTTGCTATAGATCCCCAAAAATATTTCCTCATGCTTGCTCAACAAGGAGCAAAGCTGCCCGCAGACTTTGATCTCTCTAATCTACAGGAGAATAATGCCTCAAATAAAGCTGAGTCGTCGAAAGATGGCTCCAAAACTAACAAAGAGGCTCCAAAAATAGAAAAGGCTAAGGATACACTCAATCCCTTGGATGCATTGACAACCAAAATCCAAGCCTTACAACAGCAATTGGTAGATATCCAAAGTGGAACAACAATGAAACATTATTCCCTTGAAGATATCTCACCTTATCCATTTGACAAATCCTTGCCCATGATACCTTTTCCTATATGATTTGAAGTACCAAAATTTGACAAGTATAGAGGAAAAGGAGATCCTAGAGATCATATCAGGGAATTCAGTGTCGCTTGTCTTGAATTCTCCCAAAATGAGACTTATCTAATGCAACTATTCCCTAGAAGCCTAGGAGGACAAGCTATGGAGTGGTTTTTGCGTCTACCTCCCAACATCTGCACCTTTGATGAATTAGTGACAAATCTGTCACACATTTATCATATAACATAGAACATAAAATATCCATGCTAGACCTTTGCAATAACAAACAAAAGGGAGGAGAATCATTTGCATCTTTCCTACAAAGGTGGAGGCAACTTGCGAGCAAGTTTCCCTATCATATACCTGAAAAGCAGATGATAGAAATGTTTGTACATAATCTATCCACTGAGCTAAGCTATCAAATACAAATTCAATGTCCATCAACTTTCAGTAAGGTCGTTAAGATGGGGCTTCTCATTGAGAAAGTCTTGATAGCGAAGGGGCAAGTAAAGATATACAAAGACACCCCCAACTCTAACAACAATGCGAATAAGTCATGGTTTTGGACCAAAAACAAACCCATAGTGAATGATGGTGTGGTAGATGCAAAACGTGTGGTACCAAAACAACCTATTTCAACCTATCCAATTTGCATAACAACACACCATCTACCAAGCCTCAAGGCACTGAACAAAAACAAAACAACTTCCCTCCAAGAAGAAAATTCACACAACTTGGCGAGTCACTTGAATCCGCACTTAGAAAGTTAATTGGGGGCAACCTCATCACACTTCCACCAGTGTGTGAATACGAACCTAAGTTCAAACCTCCTTGGTGGAATGACAATAAATTTTGCGAATACCATAGAAGCAAAGGTCATAAAACCAATGATTGTATGAAACTCAAGCATGTCATTCAAGACCTTCTTGACCAAAAACGTATATCCATTAATGACGGACATACTACCAATGATGAACATATAGCATTCAAGAATCCTCTTCCTCATTATGAAAAGGGAGGTCCTTCAAACCAAAACAACAACAATGGTACTGACAAAGTAAGCTATAACAACACTTCTTTTGAATACACCATCAATCATATTTCCCCACATGATTCACACATCAATGTGATCACCATCAATAATCAGTTTGACTATAATGTGACCACACGTCGTGGAAACATAACTTTGCAAGGGTCTCCATCGAAGCTATCTTCCACATCCAAGTCACCCTCCACATCAAATCAGTACAGCATCATTGACCAACTTCACAAAACACCCGCACATATATCCATCTTGGAGTTATTGTGTTTATCACCATCCCATAAAGCCATTTTAGAAAAAAACACTCTTGGAGACAACTGTTCCTATGAACCTTGCCCAAGATAAATTACAGGCTATGGTAGGCCATCTCACCACACCACATTTCCTATCCTTCACTGAGAAGGATGACATGTCAATAAATCAACCGCATAATGCATCCCTACACATTGAGGCCCAAATACATAAACACAGAATAAAAAGGGTCCTAATAGATGGAGGGGCTGGTTTGAACATTTGTACACTAAAGTTAATCCTTGCATTGGGGTTTTCTAAAAATGTCGTGGATCCCAAGAAAAAGATAACCATTAAGGCATATGATGAGGAAGAAAGAACCTCCAAAGGAATGGTGGTTTTGCCAATATGAGTTGGACCGGTAAAAAGAGATGTAGTGTGCCAAGTTCTCAACATGGAGCTTGCATATAACATTCTTCTAGGCAGACCTTGGATCCATGCAATGAAGGTTGTCCCATCAACGTATCACCAATGTATCAAGTTCCTGCATAACGGTCAAGAAATAACCATACAAGGGAACCCCAATCCATTTCAGTATTGCAATACCATACAGTCTAAACTAGAAGTTGTAATACCCACCAATAGAACAACTTCTTCTTCCTCCAACCAAGTGGATCCAAGTTCCTTAGATTCCACCTCAAAAACGTCAGAGCTCAAAATCAAAGTCAAAGACAATGGCATTGGGGAGTATGTTATTGAACAATCTTTCTCTCTAACACTATTGCCACTATCACCAAAGTCTTATGGGAGACCAACAATGAACAAAGCTAAGTCACTAGAGACTTCTATGTGTCCTTTAATTAAATGGGGAAGCCTATCCGATGAGAGTGATGAAAAAGATGTCTTACAATGGCTTTTCAAAGATGAAGATAGTCAAACCAAACCAAAGGATCAACAACCTAAGCTTCCTACAGAACAGTACGGTCGAGGTTTTTCCATGTTACAAAGGATGGGATACAATGGTCATGGTCCCATAGGACTAAGAAAGGATGGTATCATAGAACCTATCAAACCCCCTACTCAAACAACCCAAGATACTATGGGGTTAGGATACCAAGGTAAGAAGAAGAACAAAGGCAAAGGTAAACAAAAGGTTGAAGACAGACAAGCAGCTACCACTAACTTAGTGGAATAAATTCACCACTTGCAAGAGGCTAGTGAAACTGATTCAAATGAGTATGAGTGGGATAGCCTCTCTAAGATGTCTTGTGAAGACAAAGGGATTGATGTGGTACAATGGTATAGAAATACTCCAACAATGCATGAGGGACAAAGCTCTAGGGCTAGACCGCTAGAGTCTAAATCGCAATATGACGAGAATGAACCTCACAAAGAGAGTACGATATCAAGCCTGATGAACCAACTTGAAGAGAGTGCCATAGTAGATCTCGTTAATACCTCATCCCATTCAAATGAATCCTCCATCCTAACCATAACTACCCTTGAGTTCGATCAACTAGATGATCCCTTACCTCTAGTTCACCCTGAATTAATAGATTGGGATCTATCTGAAACATCACTTGAGCTAGAAACCTTTGAAAATGATGATGCCATCATCGACTATCTAGAGCTTAGAGAACACTTACCTATAGGAGACCACAAGGCTAGCTTCCACATCAACCTTAACGACAAGGCATACTTAGGAGAGAGTTCCAATCATTTCAGTTGTAAAAATGTCAAAATAAATACAAGATCTAACGGTGAAAAATGCTCTGTGGCAATGTTAGATCATGAAAAAGGAAAAAGAAAAGACGTATCTGAAGGTGAAAACCTCTCTAAGGCACAAACATATGAAAAGCTTGACCTCTCCCCCTTTATGCACATCTAGAAAGATCTTTAGTATTGATTGAACCAGCATAACCAGTCAACATCAACACAGAGGCACATCCAAGACTCCTTTATCAAGCAGAGTCATTATCAGCACAAGAAAGAATAGAGTTTGCTAAGTTCTACCGAAGAAAGCAGATAAACTTTGCTTGGTCTTACGTTGATATGCCAGGTATTGACCCTGATCTAATCATGCTCCATCTGTCACTTGCCCCAGGAGCCAAACCAGTTAAACATAAGCTGAGGAAAATGCACCCCCACATAGCCTTAATGGTAAAAGAAGAGCTCAAGAAGTTACTAGATGTGGGGTTCATTAGAGCCATTAACTACCTAGAGTGGGTCTATAATATTGTACATGTTTCAAAGCCTGACAAGAGAATCATGTTATGCAACGACTTTAGAGATTTAAATAAGGCTTGTCCGGAGGATGACTTCCCTTTACCAAACATTGATATCATTGTCAACCTCACGACAGGTCACACCATGTTGTCCTTAATGGATGGTTTCTCTGGATATAACCAAATCAAGATAACACTGGAGGATCAACATAAAACTGCATTCACATGTCCATGGGGTACCTTTGATGGTGTGTTATACCATTCGGTCTCAAGAATGCAGGGGCAACGTATCAGTGAGCAATGACAACAATCTTTCATGAATGATGCATACCATCATGGAGGATTACATTGATGATATCCTAGGGAAATCACTAACTAGAGAGGGACATCTTGAAGTCTTGGACAAAATATTCACAAGACTAGAACAATTTAATGTACGGTTGAATCCTAAAAAGTGTGTTTTCGGAGTAACATATGGAAAACTACTTAGGTACACCATATCAGCAAATGGAATAGAGGTGGACCTGGCAAAGGTCAAAGCAATTATGGAAATGCTGCCACTAAAGAATCTAAGTCAGCTACGGTCTCTACAAGGAAAGTTGCAGTCAATTAGAAGGTTCATCTCCCAACTAGCAGACAAATGCCATCCATTTTCACATCTGCTGCAAAAAAATGTTCCATTCAAATGGGATGATAACTTTGAGCTAGAATTTCAGTACCTAAAAGAATATCTGATGAATCCACCTGTCTTAATGCTACCAATTCAAGGCAAGCCTCTACTATTATATATCTCAACTACACCCACAGCTTTGGGAGCACTGCTAGCACAAGAAAACCATGAAGGAAAGGAGCAGGCAATCTACTACATCAGCAGGATGTTAGTAGGTTATGAGCTTTAGTACACACCAATTGAACGGGCATGCCTTGTAGTCATCTTCACTTCACAAAAGTGGAGACACTACATGCTCTCTCACTCCATAAATTTGGTAGCAAAGATTGACCCACTAAAGTATCTACTCAGCAAAGCTACCCTAATAGGTAGAATATCTAAATGGGTTATGATTCTCAGTGAATTTGACATTGAGTATATGGATAGGAGAGCCATAAAAGGATAGGTCATCGTAGATTAGTTGGCGGATGCACCTTTGATTGATAACAACCCCTTAAGCTTTGAATTTCTAGATGAGTCTATTTTCAACGTCACTACCACAACCTGGAAACTCTACTTTGATGGGTCATACACGCAACATGGATATGGAGCAGGAATCTTGTTAGTAACACCACATGGGGATACAATCCCTAAATCATAAAGACTTCTATTTCTTTGCACCAATAATGTGGCCAAGTATGAAGCCCTAGTTATCAGCCTAAAGATGGCAGTCAAGTGGAAGGTCAAAGAACACCATGTGTATGGAGACTCACAACTTGTCATTAATCAAATAAATGATGAATACCAAACAAAGGACGAGAAGCTGATACAATACAAGTGTATGGTGGATGACTTCAAGGAATATTTCATTGTGATCTCCTTTGAGCAAATACCAAGTGTTATGGGTGAAATAGGTTTAGATCAATTAAGATAAATAATAACCCAAACAACAATAGAATATGCGAATAACAAGAATAGATGAATGAAATACAAACTTACAACCTGTTACCCTACGGCTTCCATTGGTCGCCTATTCTTTCTTGATCTTGACTGATGAAGGTGGTCCTCAGGGAGCTTGCTTCCTTGCTTCGATTTTTCAAGATGACAAGGAGAAACAGCTATGTGATATGATTTTTTGCATTACGATGGTATGAAGAAGAAGATTCCCTAGAGGAATTTTGGCATAGTAAGGATGCTAGAAGAAGGTCTCCCTTAATGGCTTAGAGAGGGGTCCTATTTATAGGATTTTGGAGATGAGGATGGAGGGTCAGGATTCATCTGATCAGATCAAGGGCTAGGAATAAAAGTGAATCTTTTATTCCTTAGTGGATGAATTAAAAATTCCCATTTTGGGAAGAGTGGAAGTGAGTGGGAGACATCTGAATTTAAAATTCAGTGAGTGGGAGACATCTGAATATTAAATTCAGTGAGTGGATGAGTGGGGGACAAGGTTAATTAAGTGGCATCTTAATTAACTTAAGTCTAGGTTAATTAGATAATCAGGATGTATCTAATTAATCAGGGATTAGGGAAATGGATAAATCAATTAAATGAATATTAGGAATATTCATTCAATTAATAGGATAGGGTTGTAAGGTTAAATGGATCAATTAGGTGAATTAATTGATCACCAGGGACATGCAGATTGGGGGAGTGGATTAGTGTAGAGGTATGGAAATTGGTTTTGCAGAGCAGTCCAATTTTTGGTGTCTACATTTTGCCCCTCTTTGAAGCAATGTGTTTTTATCACGTTGTTTCAAAGAATAAATAGTCTGATAATGATGCATGCCCCAGTTTGCCCCTGGGACAGGTTATGATGATAGGAGATTGGACGGGGATAAGGTAGAAGGCGTGAGACGGACAATCTCACGATGAGATATGTTGACAGGGGATGAAATGGGTGGATGCAAAAGAAGGGATGAATGATGGTAACACACACAAGCAAGTATGCCCAAATGATATAGGAACAACCAAGGTATTGCCCCTGTCGAGCGGTAAACCAATGATATAGGTCGATGATGTCTGGTGTCAGGAATGAGACATGTCGTATAAGACTCCGGGTCTGGTTTCGACAATGTGACATCTTGTCTAAGACATATGATAACGATATACGACAGTGTTGTCATGGCGGGGAGTGATATATCCCTAGACCAACACGGGAGGCGTGTTGTCATGGCGGGGAATTATGGATCCCTAGAGCAACACGAAGGATAGTTATGACTGATTGATATGGTTTACGACCTAACAAGGTTCAAGACCACTGATTGTGATCGGATCTTTTGATAAGATTGACTTGACTTGATTGGCATGGATTAAGGATAGACTTGATTGGCATGGACCTAAGATATGGATCAGATGAGACATGATATGGAACCAATATGGATCAGATAAGACACGATATGGATCAGATATGGATCAGACAAGACATGATATGGATCAAATATGGATCAGACAAGACATGATATGGAACCGAGATGGATCAGACAAGACATGATATGGATCAGATATGGATCAGACAAGACATGATATGGAACCGAGATGGATCAGACAAGATACGATATGGATCAGATATGGAACAAAAAGAGCCATGACATGGAATAGATATGGAACAAACAATACGGATGACAAGGAACCACCATGGATATGTAGATGGATGGAAGATAGTAGATATGGATGGTCAGGTAGAAGGAACTAAGGATGTGATCTCCAAGGACTACGTCGCATAGGAATAACGTGCCCCCTTGTAGGTAGAATACTTCAGATTTTTCATGGCAATGCTAAGGACGATAGGAGGATGAGAGGATAATGAAGGGTTTGCCTGGTGTGGAGGGATAAGGTATGTCAAGAGACATCTAGAACATTTGTCAACATTGTGCCCCCAATCTTTATCAAGACCAAATAATAGAGGAAAGGAAGACTGGATGGATGGACAGGACAGGATAGGAAATGGTATGAAAGGAAACTAGTAGGAGAAGAGTGATATGCCGATGAGACAAGGTGCCCCCAAGTGTAGGTGACATAGAAGATCAACTTTACACATGACGCCTGTTTGCTAGGTTTTCATCATGGTACTTATCCAAGGCGCCTGTTTTCCAAGTTTTCACCATTGGACGAAGGGATTTTTCTTTACTTTTTTCATTTTTGTTTTTGAATATGTAGATAGGAGAAGGTGGATATGGAAAGACTCAAGTATAGAGTTCCTTGAAAGGTGATAGTCCCGCTAGATAGATATTGTCGAATGGACAATGTCAAGTGTTCTCACAGATGTTGGTAGGGGATCGTATGAAAGTGATATGGCGTAGGTAGATAGTGGATTATGATGCAGAATATGGAGGGAAGGCTTATGCAAAAGCATGGACCATAGGAATAGGATGAGGAAGATATGTAGGATAATAGTAGAAGGAAGGGGAGATGGAGGTATATGAAAATGTTGTGGAACGGAAGGGAATCATGACCAACGATTGCACATACCATGGTAAACATTGAAGCTGGTGATGGGAAAGTAGTGTAGGAGGCAACAGAGACTTTTGCTTGTGGATGAATGATTTAGGAATTTATGGACCCACATAGACTTAGGATTTTTCTGATTTTTGTTTGCCATGTGGGATGGAAGAATTTCAGACTTGTGGATGGCATGGGAGAAAGTGGATGGTTGAGATTCTTGAGAGGTGGATGCCTCATGTATCTTGAAGGATTTTTTCTTAGGTACCCAAACCCTTTTGCTTTTAGATAGTACTTGTGGAGGTATGGGTTTGGGTGTATACAACTTTTGTGCAGCTTTTGGTGTAATCATTTATTGCTTGGGAACCCACACCTTTTTCAATTTGGCATTGACATGTATGGGTGTATGCAACTTTTGCGCAGCTTTTGGAATAATCATTTGTTGCTTTGGGATCCACACCTTTATTAGTTTGGCATTGAGGTGTATGGGTGTATGCAGCTTTTGATATGGACACTTCTTTGATTCTTGGCTTTTATATCCTAGGTCATGAGGACTCTTAGGGTTTTTTACTTTATAGGTAGAGGCATCCACATATTTATCATTGAATCCCCATGGGATGGTAGAAGTGAGGTTGGTGAAAGCTCCTTGTTGATACAATATGTACGTTTGTCAGCCATGATTGGGATATGTAAAGGATTTATAGATGGATGGATAAGGTGTTGGAAGCAGTGGTGGTAAACGGCATGGAGGGGTGTTAGGAGTTCGAAGTAGAGGAGGTAAATTTGATGGAGGGAGATGGATGGTCACATGTTTTTGACAATTGTAGGATGAGGGAGGTGGAATGGCGACATATGTTTTGGGGATATGATAGGATGTGCGATGGAAAGTGGTAGACTTAGGAGGAGTGGAGGAAGTACCAATATCTTAATTATGTCGAAGATGTGTGGCATAATGGATGTATATGAAAATGTTGTGGGCGAGGAGTAGGAGAAGAGTGATATGCCGATGAGACAAGGTGCCCCCAAGTGTAGGTGACATAGAAGATCAACTTTACACATGACGCTTGTTTGCTAGGTTTTCATCACGGTACTTATCCAAGGTGCCTGTTTGCCAAGTTTTGACCATTGGATGAAGGGATTTCTCTTTACTTTTTTCTTTTTCTTTTGTTTTTGTTTTTGAATATTTAGATAGGAGAAGGTGGATATGGAAAGACTCAAGTATAGAGTTCCTTGAAAGGTGATAGTCCCGCTAGATAGATACTGTCAAATGGACAATGTCAAGTGTTCGCACAGATGTTGGTAGGGGATCGTATGAAAGTGAGATGGTGTAGGTAGATAGTGGATTATGTTGCAGCATACAGAAGGACTTATCCAAAGATGGAAGGAAGGTTTTATGTGAAAGCATGGACCATAGGATGAGGAAGATATGTAGGATAGTAGTAGAAGGAAGGGGAGATGGAGGTATATGAAAATGTTGTGAAATGGAAGGGAATCATGACCAATGATTGCACATACCATGGTAAACATTGAAGCTGGTGATGGGAAAGTAGTGTAGGAGGCAACGGAGACTTTGGCTTGTGGATGCATGATTTAGGAATTTATGGACCCACATAGACTGAGTATTGTCCTAATTTTTGTTCATCATGTGAGATGGAAGAATCTGAGACTTATGTATGGAACGGGAGAAAGTAGATGGTTGAAATTCTTGAGAGGTGGATGCCTCATGTAACTTTAGGGCTTTTTGCTTGGGTACCCAAACCATTTTGTTTTTAGGTAGTACCTATGAAGGTATGGGTTTGGGTGTATGCAACTTTTGTGTAGTTTTTGGAGTAATCCTTTGTTGCTTGGGGACCCACTCTTAATTCTTACTTTCTTCTGTCAATTAAATAAATATTCAAAATTTATTTGATTGTTTCATTATCCCATAATTAAATAAAATCAATTTATTTAATTAAATTCCCTAAATTCTTTTAATGTCTCATATAATTAAATAATCCTACATTATTTAATTAATCATAAATTCCTCTATCCTAAGTCCTAAATTCCATAAATCCACCTCACCAATCCACCTCATCAATCCACCTCACCATGTTGCACATATAATTAAATATTCTTAATATTTAATTAGCTAATATCCTCCATTTTCCAAAATAAATCTTAAAATCAATTATCCTCCACAAATTGAATATTTTATTCAATGTTCCCCACTAGCCTTCACAAATTGAATATTTTATTCAATGTTCCCCACTAGCCTTCACAAATTGAATATTTTATTCAATGTTCCCCACTCTCCTTCACCAATTGAATATTTAATTCAATTGTCATAATCCACTGTCCTCCACTATTGAATATTTAGTTCAATGTTCCCCACTCCTATCCTCCAATTGAATATTTAATTCAATTGTCATAATCCACTATTTTCAAATAAAAGATTTTTAATTCACCCATTATGAATTAAAGATTCACTTTTATTCCTAGCCATTGATCTCATCTGGTGATCCTCACCCTCCATTTCTTTTTCAAGAAATCTATAAATAGAACCCTCTTCTAAGCCATTTAGAGGGGATTCATTATTGCATCAAATCTATACTCAAAATTCTCACACCATTCCACTCTCTAAGTATCCTCCATTATTGTGTATTTAAGCTCATCTTCAATCACACAAGGTATCAATAGCCATTCTTCCTTTGGCATCTTCAAACAAGCAAGTAAGTCAAAAGAGCTTCTGAGGGCTTCAATCAAGATCAAAGCAAGATAGGCAACAATGGAAAAAGATAGGTAAATGGGTTTTGTAAGTATTTCTACTTGTTTGGTTTGATTCTCCATTTGCTTTCACCTTCTATTGATGTTTGGGTTATGTTTTCATTTATTTTGAACTAACACATTCTCCCCCTCACATTTTTGGGAGCTTGCTTCCTTGCTTCGATTCCTCAAGATGACAAGGAGAAACAGCTATGATACTTTGTGTGATTGAAGATGAGCTTCAACACACTAATGATGGACGATGATATGAGAAGATTTGGGTAGAGGTTTGGTACCTGAAGTGGTCTCTTAGAGAGATTTGGGCAGAGGTCTGATGCCTAGACTTGGTTCTCTAAAATGGCTTAGAGAGGGGTCCTATTTCTAGGATTTTGGAGATGAGGATGGAGGGTCAGGATTCATCTGATCAGATCAAGGGCTAGGAATAAAAGTGAATCTTTTATTCCTTAGTGGATGAATTAAAAATTCCCATTTTGGGAAGAGTGGAAGTGAGTGGGAGACATCTGAATATTAAATTCAGTGAGTGGATGAGTGGGGGAAAAGGTTAATTAAGTGGCATCTTAATTAACTTAAGTCTAGGTTAATTAGATAATTAGGATTTATCTAATTAATCAGGGATTAGGGAAATGGATAAATCAATTAAATGAATATTAGGAATATTCATTCAATTAATAGGATAGGGTTGTAAGGTTAAATGGATCAATTAGGTGAATTAATTAATCACCAGGGACATGTAGATTGGGGGAGTGGATTAGTGTAGAGGTACGAAAATTGGTTTTGTAGAGCAGTCCAATTTTCGGTGTCTACACCAAGGTTGGAAAACAAAGCAGCAAATGCAATGGCCACTATTGCATCCTTGAAAATCACTCGCGTTATGAGTTTTTGGTGGAGCCAGTCTCCCATCCAGCCTATGAAAGCCTAAAAAATAACACCATTTACCACATCGCAGGAGTTGATTCCCCTTTATATGGAAAGGTTTACACCTATCTAAAAGAGAATATTCTACCTCTCGACCTGTCAAACAACCAAAATGTACGTTCATACGCCAATCATCCCGATATACCATTATTACCGACACCCTGCATAGACGAGGTTTAGATGGTACTCTCCTTAGGTGTTTGGATAGTGATGAATATCATACTGCTCTAAGAGAGGTTCATGAAGGAATATGCGGGATGCACTCTAGTGGTCCTACTCTAGTGAAGAAACTCATGCATTTAGGATATTACTGACCGAGCATGGAAACAGATTCCTATCATTTTGTCAAGCGGTGTAAGAAATGCCAGATTCGTGGTAATCCGATACATGCACCCACTCAGGAATTGCAACCTTTAATGACACCTTGGCCCTTCTGTCAATGGTGACTTGATCTAGTAGGCAAGATTCGCCCTTCCTCCTCCAACGACCACAAATTCATTATCACAGCCACAGAGTATTTTACGAAGTGGATTGAGGCCATTCCATTAACCAACGTCACAGGGAAACAGATTTCATCCTTCATCTTAACTATATCATATGCAGATATGGTATTCCATTATCCATTGTCACAGATAATGGAAGACCATTCAAGAATCAGGATGTACAGTAACTCTGTAGTAAATTCCATATCCAGCATTGTTTCTCCACTCCATACTACCCATAATGTAACGGCCAAGCTGAGGCATCGAATAAAACCATTTTGAAGATACTCAAAAAGACTGTCGACGACGCTGGCCAGGACTGGCATATGCAATTGAACCCCGCTCTGTGGGCCTACAGAATCAGTATACGCACACCCATAGGTGCAACACCATACACCCTTGTCTATGGCTTTGAAGCCATATTGCCTATCAAAGTTGAAATTCCTTTGCTCAGGGTGTCGTTAAAGGGACTCATAAATGATGAGGAATATAGAGTATCAAGGCTTCAAGAACTAGAACTGCTAGGAGAACGAAGACAACATGCCTTTAACCATCTTAAGGCATACCAGTAGAGAATGTCAAGGAGCTACAATCACAAGGTTAAGCCACACATTTTTCTAGTAGGTGATTTGGTCCTAAGAGAGAATCCACACAATCAACATGATAGAGAGAATAAGAGGAAGTTTGAACCAAATTGGTTGGGTCCCTATGTCATAATCATTGCCTATGGATCAGGTGCTTATCATCTCTCAACATCAGAAGGTGAACTATTTGATGATCCCATCAACAGTATGCATCTTTGAAGGTTCTATACCTAATAACCCCAATGCAAGGGATATAAAAAAATGGTACAAATAGAAGCAAGTGGTGAAAACCTGGAAACAAGCACTGTTTGCAACTAACCGCTACCTCCATCTGTTAGTAAAACCCAACTTGCATCCATTTTTCCTATCGTACTCACCCAGTAATTACATCCATTCACATCTACCTAGCAGTAACTTACCATTGCTTGGTGTCTTGTCACCCTTGTCACCTTATCCAATAAGGTCATCCCATTGCATCATCATGTCGTTCATCCTATTGCAAGTCTGTTGTTAGTGTCAGTATTTCCAGACTACATCACCTCTGAATTATCACGTAGGCAAGGCCATCGTTGATGTGCCCCCGAGGCTCCTTCCCCATGCATCCATATCCCAAAATCCTACCATAAACCTATGCTTCATACATCCATCACTAACATCAGCCTTCAAGGTCAAATTATGTTGCCTCTGCGTCATCACGTAGGCAAGGCCATCATCGATGAGCACCCGAGGCTTCCCACCCCCAGGTCTTTAGGTCAACATACGTCCATCCAGTCGAACTACGTTGCCTCTGCGTCGTCATGTAGGCAAGGTCATTTAGCAATGAGCCCTCGAGGCATTAGGTCAGTCCCGTAGGGCCTGTCACATTGTTCATCGTCAGTTCACCCATAATAAATCAATCCTCTACTTGACTAGGGGCAAATCCTTGACCTAGTCAGAGAACAAGATTCTTGAATGCTATAACTTCAGAGGGTAAACAATCAGATCACAATTTTGTCACTAGACAACAAGCAACATGACAAGTACATTTTCAACATCATCTTGGCACAAAAGATAGCAAAAACTACACTTGACAAATCCATTTTGGCCTAAGACATCAAGTTGATTCTATCAAGTTATTACAAGAAAACATGTTTTGGGCAAGAAAGATTTTTTTCAATGATTGTTTTAAAAGTCTTATATCATGATTTTTGTTACTATGTCTTTCTACGCTACTCAACGATATCTCAAACTAGAGAAGCTATGATGGGGGCATAATCATTTTGTTTGTTTTCTATTTGTGGGTTTATCGTTAGTAATGTGAAAGCCTTGTCTAACGACATGATAAAAAAAATGATCATCGAGGACATCAAAGGACTAAACATGAAACAAGTTTAATCCTTGTCTGTTGATACGCAAGCAATACTTAGGTCATCTTGATTCAATTATAATTAGATGCTTGTATTAATTTGCTAAATCAAAATCCATTTAAGTAATATTCGGGTCATCATGGTTCAATTATACCTAGATGCTTGTATTTTCTTACAACATTTTTAAAAGCTCAATGATGAAACAAAGTACTTCAAATACTCGCACAATCAAAGATGACAAGAATCCATATCCATACTTATCCCATTGCATTCCATTTCATTATAAGCATTTTATCATTTTACCAAAATCCGTGTGTTTTTCTGATCTTACATTTATCCAATATCTTATCTTTCATTATCTTTCATTATCCATTCGTTAACCATTGTCTATCTATCATTATCCGATTTCTTATTATTCATTATCAAATCACTCATTATCTAATTTCTTATCTTTCATTATCCATTCAGTTGTCCAAATCATCTTCTTCTATTTTCTCTTGAAAAATGTATTGCTATTAAGATTGAGTATACTTGGCATTAGCAAAAAAATAATTTATCATGTGTCATAATCAGGTCCATCATCATAGATGCATATCATTTTGTTCATTAGGATGCATAAACACAAGTAAATCATAAATTGTCCATAGCAAGAGTTGCATAATCACATCATTCATCCATTTGAGTTTCATATGTATGTATATCATGATAGAAGAAAAAAAATGCAATAACATAGATAGAATGATCATCAATTAAACCATCTTAATGCATGCATACATGATTCATTATCCTTAAGTTTAGCATTGTAGAAATCAACACGTGTAAAAACCATCCCATATAGGTACATCTTGCATCTAGCATTAGGTTAAGCATCATAAGCATGTAGAGGCATCATGTCTAATATCAAAATCTATAGAAGCATCAACATAATCATCATAATGTTGCATCATGCAAATCATCATATAGATCACCAGGTCCATCACATAACATAAACATATGCATCAAAATCATAACCATGTAAGTCATCTATAAGCATAGCACATCATAGCATCATAACTTAAGTCATGTCCATCACAGTAAATCATAACATAGTCCATTGAATCATGATATCATATCACCATCATCAAAAAGAATAAGAGTGTCCAAGTATACAATGATGTCAAAATAATAATACATCTCAAAGTGTCCAAAACAAAGTGGTGTATACATGTCCAAATAAAAGTACTGGAAACTAATGCATGTCTAGACATAGCTAGGAATGGCTCCCCCTTGATGGTGCTGGTTGTGAGGGCGGGATACCTCCTCCTCCACTTGATGTCCTTTGTCCCTAGTGCCACCCTTCTTGATGTACCATGAGGTGGCCCCATAGGTCCCATCACCCCGCCACTCTCTGCGAGTGTCCTCTGTGATCTATTGTGGTAACTAGAATGATAGCTGCCTGCCCTGTGCTCTAGAGGCACCACCTTCTCATAAAGAGACCACCAGTAGAAGATCTCCTGGCCTACCCTAACCATCTCTGTAACTATCTTGCCAGTGGGACCCTATCCAGCAGTCTGATGTACCTGCTCTAAGAGTGCCTCTACCCTCATATACCTCTGAATAGCTATGTCTCACTCTAACCAGGCAGTCTGTAGGTCACTCTGTAGTTGTGTGATCTGGGTCTGCATCTGCCCTATCTGTCCCTACTATTGCGCTAGCATAGACTACATCTGAGCCATCTGGGCTCGTAACCTAGCTATCACTCCATCATTTGGTCCCTGTCCTTGTGGCTGTACTAGAGGTTGGACCTGTCTCTGTAAAGCTAGCTGATCCTGCTAAGTGGGATCAATCCACTGGTGAACCCTCCTCCCATCTCCATCTCTGTCATCATCCCCATCATCACCATCATGTCCACCATCATGACCTCCTCCTCCTCCTCCTCCACCGCTATCATCCCCTATCATCTCTCCGAAGATTCTATCAATCTCAGAGATGAGATATCAGTTGACCCGCATCAATCGTGTAGTCAACTTCATCAAATTTCTAAGTGTTTTGTTAAGCAAAGGTCAGATGCGCAGTTCTGACTGTCAAAAGTGCATATTTAACTCATATGCGCAGATTTATTTCACTTGCGCAAGGCTGCTCTTCATTTGCGCAATAGGATCTTGCATGCACTGACAAATTTTAAAAGCACAGTAAAACATTACATGCGCAACATACCTCTTTACATGTGCAATAGGATTTTGCTTACGCCAAAAAATGCTTCATTTGTGAAAAAATTGCATATGCGCCGATTCTGGCATCATATGGGCTGAATCACATCATATGCACGATAACACGCATCATATGCACAATTCTACCTTTTGGCACATTTTAAACCTAGAACTTTGAGCTATAATTAATACTATCATTAATGACCCTAATCTAGAAACGAAGTAGTACTTATCGGTAACCCGTAGTCTTCTGGACGGTTGAACTGTCGTATCCACTCAAATCGATGAAGCTTAATAGGAAACTGTTGCATCTTCGTTGGCTGCTCTGTGCTCAAAAGGCTCTACTCTTCACTAGGATCTCTCTTAAGGAATAAGTGTGCAAATTACTAGCAATGTGACCCCACACTCCTATTTATAGTGCATGAAACCCTAATGGGAGGTGCTTGACCTTGTGCATGCTGGGGCACATTCTTCATCCCATTTTTCTTCCACGTCAACTAATTTCTTCTCCAGTCTATCTCATCAACCTTTCTCATCATGAGATTGTCTATCATCCTGTGGTCACATTCTTCCCGTCCAATCTCCTGAGGGGGCATCCTATCGTCATAAACCTGTACCAGGGGCAAACTAGGGCATGTATCAATTGCAAAAAAGTTTTATTCTTTGAAACATGTTAAAACACATTGTCTCAAAGAGGGGCAAAATGTATACACCTAAAAATGGCAAAGACAGATTAAATAAATATTTATTATTTATTTAATTCCCATTCTTCTATCATTTAATAAATTCATCAATTTATCTATTTGATTCATGTTCATCATTAATAGTCCAAATATTAAATAAATATCAATTTATTTCATTAAATTAATTAAACATGTTCTTCTAATGTCATCCCTTAATTAAATAATAATCAAATTATTTAATCACAAATCATCCTATTCCAAAGTCTTCATTCATAATTCCACATCATCTAATTCCACCTCACACATCCACCTCACCTTGTTGCACATGTAATTAAATTTTTAATATTTAATTAATCTATTTTCCCTACCCACATGTCCTATTATTCCTCCAACCATCCCTATTCCAAAGGGCATGGTCTCTCCATGTCACCATGGTCAAAGGGTGCTTTGAGACACTTGTCCCATGAATCCCTATATTCTTTCTAACCATCCTATAATCATGGTCTCCTTGTTTGACCTTCTCTCTTTGGTCACGGTGAGCCTTGTGACATGTGGACTCATGTCACACCTTTCTCTCCTCCATGTCAAGGTGAGAGGAACATCTTCCCCCTTTCTCTCCCTCATATCAACCAACTCAATCCTCACCGTACACCTCTCAAGACTTCTTCTCCACTATTAAGATCTTGACACATGGATTTGGCCCCTCCTTGGCCTATAAAAGGAAGCTCATTCCCTCATTCTACAATCCAAAAGCTATAGCAAACTTACTCTGCCGGAATTATACCAGCGTGCCTTTGGCAAAGCATCCATATTGCTTATTGCATTATCTCCATTATCATCATATCCACACAATCATGAATTCAATCATCCATCTCTCATCTTCATAAGAGTTGAATTGTAGGTAATCTCCATTGCATTATCCACTACAACCATTCAAGTATTGTCATCTTCAACAGCGAGGAAGTGCACACTTCTAAGAGCTCTATTCATCTACAAGATCAGTACAAGATAGGTGACAATGGAAGCTTTGAGGTAAATCAATCTTCAATGTAATATATCTTTGTTTATTTGATTTCATTGAGTTATTGGATTACTAGTGGTTTAATACAGTTGACAATATTTCCTCTAACACTAACCAAACAAGAGCTCAGGTAGAGCAGTGTTTGTTTGAAGACAAGGTTGAACTCTTGAGTTTCTCAACTGAAGTGAACCTTTATGTAGCCCCATTAGGACCATATGATGTCATCCTTGGAATAAATTGGTTATGGAGGCATAGGGCTAAGGTGGATTATTTTACAAAAATAGTAGAATGCCTAGATGACCTTGGGAATAGAGGTTTTCTACAAGGAACTGCTAGACAGATCAAATTGAGGCAAATATCTGCCATACAGATGAAGGGAGACTAGAGAAAAGGGTGTCAACTCTTTGTTATTAAAATGGAGAGAATAGATGGTCAAAAAGAGTCTATTTTTCAAGATGATTTGATGTATTATGAAATCAAAAACTCCAAGGAGTTGAAGAAAGAGAATCCATAGATCAAGAGAGATTAGATATGGATAAGTATCCATTTCTTCAAGATTTTGATGTATTTCCAGATGAATTACCTGGATTACCTCCTAAGAGAGCTTATGACTTTTCAATAGATATAATTCTAGGATCAGAACCTATATCTAAAGCTCCTCATAGAATGAACACAATAGAGTTGATGGAGCTAAAGGCTCAGCTACATGAATTGCTAGAAAAAGGATTGATAAGACCCAATGTTTCACCGTGGGGAGCGCCAATGATTTTTGTTATGAAGAAAGATGGCAGATTGCGCCTATGTATAGCTTTTCATATGCTAAATAAGGTAACGATAAAGAACAAGTATCCATTACCCCGTATTGATGATCTCTTTGATCAAATGCGAAGGGCAGCTATATTTTCAAAGATTGATCTTTGATAAGGATACCATCAATTAAGGCTAAAAGATGAAGATATCCATAAGAAAACCTTTAGAATGAGGTATGGACACTATGAGTTCGCCGTCCTACCCTTTGGACTGATGAATACACCTGCAACCTTCATGAACTTAATGAATAGTGTGTTTAGAGATTGTTTGGACAAGTTTGTCATTGTTTTCCTTGATGATATTTTGATTTATTCCAAAAATGAGGAAGAACATCTCCAACATTTATGGATTGTTCTTCAACGATTGAGAGAGCATAAAATTTATGTCAAGCTCTCAAAGTGTACTTTTTTTCAAAAAGAAGTACAATATCTAGGTCACATAATCTCTACCAAGGGAATTGCAGTAGAACCATCAAAGATTAAAGCCATTCTGGAGTGGCCTGCACCAAAAAATGTGCATGAAGTCCATAATTTTATGGGTCTAGCAGGGTACTACAGGAAATTTGTGACTAACTTTTCAAAAATTACCTATCCCATTACTTCTCTACAAAGGAAAGGCAAAAGATTTGATTGGTCAGAAAAATGCTAGGAGGCATTTGATCACCTTAAAGATAAATTGACTACGACACCAATTTTAAAGGTACCTGACCTGGAAGGTCATTTTGTAGTCATCACCGATGCCTCAGAAGAAGGATTAGGTGGTGTACTTGTCTAGGATGGGCAAGTTATTGCTTATGAATCTGGAAAGTTAAAATCTTATGAGCATAATTATGCTCCTCACGATCTTGAGTTGGTAACAGTTGTACATGTACTGCAAATGTGGAAGCATTATTTACTTGGGAAACCTTTTGAATTAAAAACAAACCATCAAGGACTCAAATATTTGTTTACTGAACCGCACCTTAATGCTTGCCAGAGAAGGTGGTTAGAGCTAATATTTGATTATGATTTCGAGATTAAATACATTCAGGGGAAGGAAAACAAAGTGGTTGATGTCCTAAGTAGGAGAAGACATATCTCCTTGACGATCTCCATACATTCTAATTTTAGCAATTAGGTATTACAAAAGTCTAAGGGAGATGAATACTATGAGTAGGTTAGCAAGCTCTCGCGGACAATCCTCATGATTCTAGGTATGATGGATTTCACTTTGAACCAAATGGACTATTAAGATTTAAAGGAAGAATGTACATTCTAAACTCTAAGGAGTTAAGGAATATTGTGTGGAAGGAGGTTCATTCTACACCCTATTCAAGACATCCTAGAGTGATGAAACTACTAGCTAATGTAAAACCATTATATTTCTGGAAAGGAATGAAGAGGGATGCTGCAAGGTTTGTAGCAGGATGTCTAGAATGCTAGAGGATGAAATCAAAACATCATCACCTGGTAGGACTTCTATACCCTCATGAAATTTTGGAATGGAAATGGCAGATCATTAGCATGTATTTTGTATAGGGACTTCCTATGTCTAGAAATAGACACAATGTTATTCTGGTAGTGGTAGATAGACTTACTAAGGTAGAAAATTTAATACCCAAGAATTTGATAGATGGAGCACCAGTCATAGACCATAAATTTGTGTAAGAAGTATTTAGATTGCACGGTATTCCTGAGAAGATTATCTTGGATAGGGATGCCCGCATGACATCAAGGTTTTGGCAAACCTTATTTTCCACACTTGGTACTCAATTAAACATAAGCTCAACTTATCATCCTGAAACGGATTGCCAAACAGAAAGAGTGAACCAAGTGTTGGAAGATCTATTGAGAATGTATTGCATGGACCAACAATACAAGTGGGAAGATTATCTTCCTCTTGTGGAATTTTCTTACAATAATTCCTATCATTCCACTATCAAGATGGATCCATTTGAAGCATTATATAGAAGAAAGTTTTGAACTCCTATAAGTTGGGATAAGCTAGAAGATAGGATTAGCCTTGGTCCAGAAATGCTATCAGAAATGGAAGAACAGGTCCATCTAATTAAGAAAAGGTTAGTGGAGGTGAATGATAGACATAAAAGCTATGCGGATGCTAAACACATTCCAAGATATTTCTCAGTAGGATAGAAAGTTCTGTTAAGAGTCAAACCACAAAAGAGTTCCATTAAGTTTGGAAAGTCATCCAAACTAGCTCCTAGATATGTGGGTCCCTTTGAAGTTTTTGAGGAGGTAAACCCAGTTGCATACAGGATTGCTCTACCGCCAACTCTTGCCATGATACATAATGTTTTCCATGTTTCTTATTCAAAAAAGTATGTTGCAGGAGATAATCATATTCCTATTCTTGATTGGAATGCCTTATAGGTGAAGGACCCAGGGGTGGTAATGATTGAGGCCAACAAAGTGTCGAAATACGTAAGATACGCTTCTGTAATAAAGAAATTGCTCAATGCAAGGTCCAGTGGGACCAGTCACCTACGAGAATTATCATGATATTTATCAAAGATTCCCTCATCCATTTTAAGCTTTTTACTACGATGAATAAAAACTTTTATGTTATAAACCTTGGATACATTAAATCATCAGGGATGATGATTCTTATGGGGGGAGATATGTTACATCCCCAAACTTTGACTATGTTTTACTTTTACTTTTATGTGGTTAAGTGGATAATTAATCATAGATTAATGATTTGACATTTAGGGAAAATGTCAGAATAAATCATTGATTTTATGAATTATGATTAATGCATAGAATTAGACATGAGATTACATGTTATTGAGATTATTTAAGCACGATGTATATGTTGCAAGTATGGGCCTAACCGGTGTTGTCATTGATGTCAACATACACCTATTGCATTGATGATGAGGATTGGATGAATTATATGTTAAGGATATTGAGAAAATTAGTCCTATCAGGAACATAGAAGAACAGTGAAGACAGTAAGGTAAAGATCCCAGCTAAGATGAATATCAAAGGATGTGCATCAGAGGGTTTGTAGATATGTATCTTAAGATGATCCAGTAAAGATTTGAGAGGTCCGCATGAAGATCTGAAGAAGTTATGGCCACTTGAGTAAAACCAGTTCTGGCAGATGTTTAGAGGTGACAGAGTGACACAAATAGGTTTAGTGAGATCTGGAAATACAAAATCTTGTTCTGCAGATTTGGTGGAGTGTTTAGGAAGTCAATGTGAATTGACAACTCAATTGGTTTGTGGTCTGAAGGTTCGCAAGCATCTATTCCAATATGACAGTGATGACAGTCTGTGTTATTAAGGTTTCAGATAAAGGAGAGAAAGATTTCAGTAAGCAGAAGTAGTGTGGATGTTCTTGGTGATTTAGGCAAGCTTGTGGAGGTCTTTGGATTATGTCCAGTTTGTGTTGATGGTCCGCATTGAAGATTGAGCTCATAATTGAAGAATTACTTCCGGATGATGGTGTTCTTCCTAAGTTTAGCCGACCAGATGAGTTACACATCCTGTGGATGATCTTGAAGATGTTCTGTGAAGATTGGCGCGTTCAGATCTGTGTGGCTGACAAGGTGTTGATCTGCGTGAAGTCTTTTTGTAATTAGTCATGTTGTATTTATGTATTTGCTCTGTAATGTATGCTGACTTGGATGATTATCCTAAAGTCAAATGTCTTGTATAAATAAGAGATTGTGAAGTCATTTCATAGGTATCTTGTGGAGATGAGAGCGTGGTAGAGAGGAGTAGAGTGAAAGGTAGAGTAGAAGTATTGAGCTTAAATGGAACTGACTCAAGCATGGTGAAGATGTTATTCTTTAGTTCAAGTATGTAATATTTATTATTCTATAGATAGTGTGTCTCTTGTAGGTAGTGGGCCTCTTGTGAGAAGTGTGCTCAGGTAGTGAGCCCTAATTGGCATGTGCCATTTGTTCTTCTTATTCTTTTAATAGAGAATATAATCTTAGGTTAGTTACCCCGTGGTTTTTCCCTTAACCGGGTTTTCCACGTTAAAATCTTGGTGTCATATGTGTTAATGTGTTTCTGCTCTTGAATTGTTTCATTATGTTTCCATGATTGATTTATTAGTATGCTACTAAATTACAAGAAGGATTTAAGTAATTAATTGGAAGAAATTTTTGGACAACTCATTCACCCCCCTCTCAGTTGTCTGTCTTGGATCTAACAATTGGTATCAGAGCTAAGTTCCTCTAAAAGAGTTTAACCGCTTGAGGAGATCCAGGATGTCATCCTACAAGAAAGATAGTCGGAGGTTTGATGGAACCAATTACACTCTTTGGAAAAGCCGCATGGAATGTCACTTGCAATGTATGGGAATGCAATATTGGATCATAACTTCAAAGAAGTATGTTCCTCCACAGAATGGTCCAAGAACTGTAGATGAAATCAGAGATGCTAAAAACAATCTTCGGGCTAAAGAAGCTCTACGAAGTGCCTTATCTGATTCAAAACTGACAAATGTTATTGATCTAAATACTACATTTGAGATTTGGGAAAAAATGGAACTTTTGCATGAAGCAGATAAGTATGTCAAATGTGCCAAGCTACATAGTTTGAAAGGAAAATTTGAAAACCTGAAGATGAGAGAAGATGAAAATATCACTACATTTATGCCAAGAGTAAATGAGCTTGTTTGTGGCATTAGATGTGCTGGTGGAGTCTTGGATGAAGATGAGATTGTTGCCAAAATTCTCAGATCCCTTCCTGATTCTTACAGATACAAGGTTGCTGCTATTGAAGAATTCAGATCCTTTTCAAATATCACAAGAGATCAATTGGTTGGTAAATTAGCTACATTTGAATTGTCTGAGTTTGGAGATGCACCCCCCAAGACTAAATCTGCATTCAAAGCTAGTGCCTCTGTAAAAGGAAAACAAAAGTTTGATCCAGGAGACGAACTCTTCAAAGAAACTTTCATGGTATGAAAAAACAAGAAAAGATCTGGAAGAAGATGAAGTAAAAACTGCTCAACTTGAAGCTCTTATTGCAAAAAGACTGCCAAGAGGATCTAGTAAGTATGAAGGGAAATTGCCTTTTAAATGTTTTAATTGCAATAAGATTGGTCACTTTACCTCAAGGTGTCCAAAAAGATTTTCAAGACCAAATCCTAACAAATCAAGATTCCAAAAGAAATGTTACTATGTTCATGGAGATGATGATGATGAAGGAGTAACATATGATGAATCAGAAATAGGAAACAAATTTGGAAGTGACTGGGTGTTTATTGCCATCAAGGAAGAAGATCCAATGCCCTCTGAATCTGTCAATCATAAAATGGTAGAAAGAGCTCAGGCTGCCCAAATTGAAGAAAATGATGATTGGGTCATTAACAGTGGATGCTCCAACCATATGACAGGTGACAAAAATAAGTTCATAGATTTGGAAAGATATGAAGGAGGAGTGGTAAAATTTGGTGATAATTCTGCTGGCAGAATCAAAGGTACAAGAACTATTTCTTTTGATGGAAAGAACAAAACCAGTAATGTACTGTATGTTGGAGGTCTAAAGCACAATCTTCTCAGTGTTGGACAGTTGGTGGACAAAGGCTATGATCTCTGTTTCAAAAATGGAAAATGCAAGATCTTTGAAAGCTCCGGAACAGAGGTTGCATCTGGTACTCAAACAAAAGGTAATATCTTCCACTTGGTTGGTACTGGCAAAAGTTGTTTATTTGTTCAAATTGATCAAAGTTGGTTGTGGCATAGGAGAATGTGTCATGTGAATTTTGACAATATCATCAAGATAAGCAACACTCAGGCCGTAAGAGATCTTCCAAGACTAGTGAAACCTACTAATAGTTTGTGCAAAGAATGTCAGTTGGGTAAGAAAAGCAGAGTCTCATTCAAAAGTAAGGAATAGTCTTCTATTAGATTATTAGACTTAGTTCATACTGATCTATGTGGTCCGGAAAGAATCAGGAGTGTGCAAGGTGATAGATACTTCATGTTATTAATTGATGATCACTCTCGGATGATGTGGGTGACTTTTCTGAAAGAGAAATCTGAGGCTCTTGAGAAATTCAAAATATTCAAGGCTATAGTAGAGAATGAAACCAGTTTGAACATAAAATGTCTGAGGTCTGACAGAGGTGGAGAATTCACATACAGTGAGTTCATAGAATTATGTGAGAAACATGGGATAAAAAGACAACTATTTGATCCAAGGACTCCACAGTAGAATGGAGTAGTAGAGAGAAAGAACCGGACCATCCAGGAAGCATCTAGAACCATGATGATGGAAGCAAATGTTCCTTAGATCTACTAGAGAGAAGTTGTAAGCACTGCAGTCTATACTCTTAATAGAGTACAAATCATAAGCAATACCGGTAAGACCCCTTATTAACTTTGGTTTGGCATCACTCCCACTGTGAAGTATTTCAAAGTCTTTGGTAGCAAATGTTACATTAAAAGAGATGAAGATCTAGGCAAATTTGATGCTAGAAGTGATGAAGGAATATTCTTGGGTTATTCTACTCAAAGCAAAGCATACCCGTGTTACAACAAGAGATTGAGAAAGATTATATAAAGTACAAATGTGAAGGTTGATGAAGGTATTAAAAACCCTCAAGGTTTTATGAATATGATGAAGATGATCATAATGATGTTTTGGTCCAAGGAGTCCAAGCCCCTTCCAAAATTCAGATCCAGACTGATCTGGTAAATCATGAAGAAGAGATAAGTTTGAATGAACCTGTTCAAGAAACAGAAGTGCAAGAAATTCCCAAAGTTCCCAAGTATGTAAGACTAAATCACTCTAAAGATAAGATCATAGGTGATAAAAGCAAAGGTGTTCAAACAAGAAGAAAGATTGCTCAAGATTCAGAAGAGTATTGTCTGATTTCAAAGATTGAACTAAAGTTAGTGTTGGGTGAATATTTTGTCGTTTAGCTAACTAACGACAAAATGGTTATATCGCCACAACTATGATGAGACTGAGTCTCTCCTCTCAGCAAGGGGAGGTTCCCTCTAGATTATGAGCTCTTTCTAACAAACAACTTTTAATACTTAAATAAACTAAAACTATTCTTGGGGTGTTTCCATAGCATCCTATTCTCTTTTTTTCAGAATAGATGTTTCTCTCTTACAAAATAACAACTTCAGTATAGATGATATTTGATAATTCTTGAACCGAGACAAACTATAGAAACACAAAGTTTTCTAATGTTTGGCTTATTTCTCACAAACAAACTTAATTGAATTCAAATGTAGCCCAAAGTCTCCACTTGCACCCAATATAACATATCTAACTTGAACACAACAATTTACAGCACAAAGTCTCTAAACAATTCCGTTCTTACAAATAAACACAAACTCCCGCAATGAGAAAAATAGCACAAAGTCTATTCAACCAAAACAAGAACACTCCTCTCAACTTTCAATAAACTCCACGATTCCAACAATGATTCAATATGATATAACACCAATGACATAAGAACATTGATATCATACAACAAATATGATTCAACTCAAAGTTTGATACTCAAATTGCCTGCTTATATTGATATTCACTTTGAAAAATATGATAAACATAAAAGCTCAAAGTCTTAAAATGCTTTCCAATTTGGTAGAGTTTCTTTGCAATAGAAAAAATATAATATTTACAATGGGGGTCCTCTTTATTTATAAGAGAAACCGAGAGCAAAAATAGGAGAATCCTAACTACTTTAACTTATTCAAATAGAAGAGTCCTATTTGACTTATGACTTCCTTTGCTTCACATGTAATTACATTTTAGAAAATTACATATGAATATGTCCATAACAAAATTCAAACTACATATACAAAAATAAAATAAACTAAGGGATCAACTTTCTCCATCATTCTTCTTTAGGAAATTCTGGTACATGTCCTGTATAGCTGCCATTTCACATGCATCTGGTTTAGCTATATTTTTTGAGATAGTGCAGGCCCAAAGAATTGCATCTTTTACTGCCTTTATTGCCTTCTCATGTTTGTAGAGATTGTCCTTCGGGTTCTCAAAAGTCGAATGCTAATCATAAAGATTATCCATGGAAAGTACTGAGGGCACCTCATCTTTGAATTTCCTTTGAACCATCTTTTCAAAGGAACTTATCATTTCATCTGCTAAAAGAAACTTATGGTCTTCACCTATGAGGGTGCATGGGAGTTCTTCCAGCCTGTGTAGAAGCATGACATTGCTGTCTTCACTGGCTTCACGAGCTTGACATAGATCTTCAAGTAAATCTTTTATTATGTGGATACGATGAACCAGAGACTCCTTAGTTTTAAGATATGATTTCCTATTTGCAATGACCCTGATGGTGATCAGATTCTTTATCTTAATCTTTTTCATCTCTATCCACTCCTCCAAACTCTCTTCCTGATCCTGGAGTTCCTAGGAAAGTAAGTCAACCATGTTATCAAGCTTGACTTTGGCTTTATCCATCTTTTCTTTTCTTTCTACAGAGGTCTTCAGTAGAATTCACCCTTGAGCTAGCAAACGTTCCACAATATCTCCTACCACTCTTCCTCTGGCCTGAGCTTTTTCCACCTTCTGGATTAGAGGATCTTCTTGTTGCAAGTATGAGGTTATCCAGTGTTGTCATTGATGTCAACATACTCATATTGCATTGACAAGAAGGATTTGATGAGCTGTGTGCTGAGGATATTGAGAAAATTAGTCTCAGTCAGGAACAGTGAAGAACAGTGATGAGAAGAAGGTAAATGTACTGTATAGGATGAGAACCGGAGGATGCGGATTAAAGGGTTAGTAGATATGAGTCTTGAGATGCTCCAGTTAAGATTTCAGAGGTCCGCATGAAGATCTGAAGGAGTTGTGGCTACCGGTATAGAACCGGGTCCGGCAAGTATCCGGAGGTGACAGAGGATCACAAAAAGGTCCGGTGAGGTCCGGAATTGTATTATCCTAATCTGCGGATTGGAAGGAGTGTTTGGGATGTCCTTGTGATGTATCATCCTGATTTGTGTATGATTTCGAGGTCCGGAAGTACCTCTTGCATTATGACAGTGGCGACAGACTGTGTTCTTGAAGTTCCGGATGAGGAAGACAAGAGATCCCAGTAAGCAGAGGAAGTGCGGATGTATCCGGACAGTCAGACAGGTTTGTGAAGGTTCTTGGATCATGTTTAGGTTTTGTTGTTGGTCCGCATTAATGGTAGAGCCCGGAATTGAAGTTATTCTTCCGGATGAAGTTCTTGCTTTGTGTAGCCGACCGGATGAGATGTTCATCCTGCGAATGTTCTTGTGATGGCCGACCGGATGTGTTATTCATCTTGCGGATACTCCTATGGTTGTTTGCCGACTTAGATGCTTGTTCCTAAGTCGATGTCTTGTATAAATAATGATTTGTGAATTCATTTCATAGTGAGCAGTGAGGATGAGTATGGTATAGCGAAGAAACGTGCGAAAGGCAGAGCAGAGATTGTTGCGCTTAATTGGAACTGATCCGGACATGGTAGAGATGTCATTCTCCAGTTCAAGACTGTGATTTTCATCACTTTGTAGACAGTGTGTCTCCTTGTAGGCAGTGGGCCTCTTTGTGAGCAGTGTGCTCGGGCAGTGAGCCCTTATTGGCATGTGCCATTCATTTTTCCTTATTCTTCTAACAGAGAATAATTCTTGGGTTAATCACCCCGTGGTTTTTCCCTTAACCGGGTTTTCCACGTCAAAATCTTGGTGTTCAATGTGTTGATGCTTATCTGCTTTTGTGTTTATGTATTATGCTTCCATGGATGATTATTTGATATGCTGCTAACTAACAACAGTGAGTTAAGTGTTTGAATGAGAAGAAGTTTTATACAACTGATTCACCCCCCCCTCTCAGTTGTATGCCCTAGATCCAACACTTCTACAGTCACTGCCATGGGTTCCACAATTTTAGATGACTTTACTATTTTTTGAAGAACCGCAGCAAGTTGTTCTGCTTTAGCCTTATACTGTTCTTTTTCCTTTTTGACTTCATCATATTTTTTGAGCAAGGTGTTGGTAGTAGTTTGAAAATATGCTTTTATGCCATCATGAGTTAGCTTGCCTAACTCAACCTTTGAGACGACATAATCATTCATGTCAAAATTGTCAACAGTAGCACCTTCTAGTGGCTTATCAATCTCTGCATATCTAATTCCTTTCTCATTGATAAGCCTAGAAACAGTCTTAGGCTTTTTCTTTAGAGTGTTTGATTTCAAAGGTAACAGCTTCTCAATATCAATCTCATCTAGTGAAATAGGTTGCTTCTTTCTCTTGGGAGTATATGCAGAAAACCATGGGGGAAGCATAGAAGCACTAGTAATCAGAGATGGTCCACTACTTGTTTCACCAGATCCATATTTACACCTGTTATAGTCACAATAGGACTGGTGTTGGTAAAAACTGGACCTGTGTCAACACCCTTTTCTGAACCATCCAGAAGATTTTCTAAAATAGATTGTTCACCAATATCAAAAGACGGAGAAGATAAACTTGGGATAGAACCGGAAGAATCAAACACGGTCCCAAAACTAGTTTTTATAGAAGTAGGGGTATTATCAGAAGAAACAATGAAAATAGGTGAAAGAGGAACACTTGAAACTATTGGAAAACTACCAGAAACAGGAACATGAGGAAGGGGTGTAGAAACTTGTGTTTCAGTCGGAAGATCTTTCTCAGGGGACTGATGTGGATCACCAAGTTGTTCCTTTTCTACATCTTCATCCTTGCCTTGTTTAATTTCCTCTTCCTCATCAGATTTATCAGATACTTTTGTTTGTTGGGCATCCTTAGATTTCTGAATATTTTTCTTTTCAGTCTCAACATCTTCAACCTCCATTTGTTCAACATTTGTATCTTCAACACGTAATTCAGTGACATTAGAGGTTTATGCAACTTCTTTCTTTTTCCCTCCCTTGGATACAAACTTAATTTTGAGTTTTCGTATTTTGGAGGAAGAAGGGGTGTCACTCTTATTCTTGGTCCTATTTTCTACTTTCTTGCCTGTTTGCTCCTATGCTTCAGTCTCTGACCCTGTGAAAAATTCCTTCAATTTGATCCCTTTGCTTTCCAACCATATGTTTGTGTTAGCTAGGATCGGTTGAAATCTTTACCTTATGGAAGTTTCCTCTTTAACTAACCATTTCACCTCTGGAAGAGGTGAGACTTCAACATTCTCAGTGTTATACTTGGGATCTAGAATATCCCCATCATCCTCCATTCCATCTGGAATATCAGTGAGGCCCACCTCTTCAATCTGACTCAGATGAAGTTTGCAGTAGTCTAACTTCCTGATCTCATTTTGTGTCCTGAGATCAGCCCAAATATCTTCCACCATAGGCACATGAAAAGTTGACTTTCTTTTGATCTTATCTTGTACTCTCCTAAAGTCAAAACGGTCCCTTTTCTTGAAAGTTCTCATAGTGACCAGCTGTAATTCAGAATCAATTGGTTTTACCTTGTTAGCCAATTGAACTGAATACCTTCCAATCTCTACGGGAAACTTTATCCCTAACTTCTTCAACTCCATTTGTTTATTATGTACCACAATCAGCTGCCTACATAACTCCATGAGAACAATACAGTCACTGGGATACTGTGGAAGAATATAAGAGTAGCCAGGATAATACCCTACTCTGAGATATGTGAAAGTGGGGAATTGTACGAACAAGCAGCCAAAAGAATTCACAATCTCCCAAGCTTCATCTGAGACCCTCTTCTGAACAAGTTCATTGTCCCATAAGCACATGAATACTGAAAAGAAAGCATCATTAACCCTTCAGAAATGATGGATTGATCCCTTCAAAGTAATTTGAGGATAATACTCATACACAGGAACCAATCTCCTGTCACCAACCTGAGTCAAACCGGGAAAGCTCCTCATGCTAGTAGCAGCATATACAAGATATGAGGTCATATAGAATTTGAATGTTGTGTTGACCTTCACCAATTGTTCATGCAATGCATCACTGATTTGCTCTCCCCAGAATATTCTCTGTGTGCGCCGAAGAATCACCTTGATGTATGTGTACATCCATTCTTGAAACTTGGAGGAAGAAGGGAGTCCTCTGATACGACTCAAAAGTGTGATCAAGTCACAAACTTCCTCTACAAAGTTACTCCTAGGGAGATCCTTTGGCCATTTGGTCATATTACTTCAAGGAATTTTCAACCATTTATTGTTTATGTACCTTCTTGCAGCTTCCACATCTGTATCATAGTCTTTTTGCCCTTGAGCAAAATCAATTTGTCCAATGTTTACAATAGGTGGACACATGAAGATTTTAACAAGAAATTCTGCATCCAACCTCATGATCACATTCCCTTGGGAATTTGTCACAACCCTAGTGTCCCTGTTGTAATGGATAGCCACCTGAAGAACGAACTCGGGATTGTGGGTAGAAACTGGAAAAGAAGCAACCAATAATCTTTTGCATGTGTCTGGAAGGGTTTGTCTGTTTAGTTCTGTCCACAAATTCTGCCATATCCACATGTCCTATTTCTGTATCCCTGATTTCATCAATATTTGACTGCACTGAAGTGACAGGGAAGACCCCTTGGTATTTGTACTTCATGATTTTCACTTTGGATGGAGAGGGCTCCGTCATCAGCTCTGAAACGAACTCTAGAAGAGATATCTACCACAGATGCTTGTTGAGAACTGCAAAAGGCCATGATCTTGCAGTTAGGGGAAAAATGGATAAATTGGGATAACCACAATTTGATGATCATGAATAGGAAAACATGCGTTGAATGGCTTGAGTGTGCGCAAATCGAGGTAAAGGGCGAAAGCGGGTTAACAGGCCTTGAAAGGTGAATTTTCCCAGTGCTAGGAAAAATTTAGGAAAATGTGCACGAGCGGTCAAAATGACCGCTCCTGCATGAGGGAGTATTCACATATGTAAAGTCGATCATTTTGATCGCTATTACATGTGTTTGGGAAGACTTTACAACTCTCGTGCAAAGTCGGCGAAAAATACCGCCTTTACATGTATTTGGAAAAAAATGTTTTAGATGTAGAGGCGGTCAAAATGACCGCCCTTACATCAGGGTAACATTTGAGTCTTTGCAACACATGCGAAGTTGGCGGAATGGACCGCCCATGCATGTAGTCTGAAAAGGTTGTGTATGGTTGGCGAAATAGACCGCCACTACATCTATTTTGGAAACTCTGAGTTATGGGTGCAGAAGCGGGAGTTTTGACCACTATCGCACGTTGGAAGATTTGCGTAAGGATCATGCAAGGGTGGTAGTTCTAATCGCCCTTACATGTGGGAAAGACTTAACACATATGTAAGGATGTGACGACGGGGGAAAACTCTGCTAATACACGTGAAGGTTTAACGTGTTAGGTTCATGTGAGAGTGGCAGGAAATACCGCCAGTGCATGAAGGAAACTTCAACCAAAGTTTAACAAGATGGTGAAGTAGGGTATGATGACTCTGCCGCTACATGAATAAAGAAATGATGAGAACACAAGCATTCAATGTAGGGTTTCAAGACACATTCAAACGTATGCTTTCGATGATCCAAAGCAAAACAAAACATTTACATAAATCTCAAAATGAAAAATGTTTAAATAAAACCCTAAAATAAAGAAAAGCAAGAAAAAATGAAATGAAGACTTACCTTCAAACAAGAAACCAAAACCTAAATGCGAGCTGAAGAAGTGAAGTCCACGATAAATCAAAATTTGTAATTTTTCATGGGAGGAGAGATCTCAAGGAGGTTTCAACAACTTGTTTAAGGTTTCAACAATGGAAAATAACTAATCAAAATGACTAAAACACATTTAAAAAGGTTAAAACACAAAGCCATTAATGCCAACACGAGTCGCATTAATGCCACCATAGTTCCAAGATTTGGCAAGATTTGTCAAGGCGGTGAAAAATCCCACTCATACATGTGAAGGTTTGATGTGCATAAGCAGTAAGAACAACTGCCTTTACAGGTTGAACTTTGTCAGGGAACGTGCATGGGCGGCGGTTAGGACCGCTTATGCAAGTTAAAAAAGAAACTTTAATAAAATATGTAAAAGCAGCCAAAAGAGCCATCATTACATGTAAAACAACAAAACACATGTAATAGTGGTCATTTGGACTGCTATTGCATGCAATCACAAAAACTTTTCTAACACCTCAAAATATTCAATAATCAATATTTTGGCGAGCTTACGACTGAAACAAGCTTCACGGTTTTTGAGAAATCATCATAAGGAAATGTCACAAATTCTTCTAGGATGTTAGATGACTTCACACGAGAGCAAGAGTACTTGTCTTGATTTGCGAACTTAGAGTGTAGGCTACGAGACAGACAAGTTTCGTAGGGGTTGTCTACAAAAATGAGCGTAGCTGATTTTGAGAACAACAGTCAGTAAATAAAGCATGCAATGATGAAAGCTGGACTAAAGCAATGGAGGAAGAGTTGATGCAAATTGAGAAAAATCACATGTGGGATCTTGTTCCCAGACCTAAAAACAAGAATGTGATTGGAACCAAATGGGTCTTCCAGAATAAACTAAATGAGGATGGTGAAGTAGTCAGAAACAAAGCTAGATTGGTCTGCAAGGGTTATTCCCAAGTAGACGGAGTTGATTTTGAAGAAACTTTTGCTCCGGTGGCAAGAATTGAAGCAGTTAGATTATTTCTTGCCTTTGCTGCCTTCAAGGACTTCAAAGTATATCAGATGGATGCCAAGTTTGCCTTCCTGAATGGTGACTTGGAAGAAGTATACATTAAGCAACCGGATGGATTTCAATTGTCTAATCATGATGATATGGTCTACAAGTTGAAGAAAGCACTGTATGGACTCAAACAAGCCCTAAGAGCTTGGTATGAAAGATTGGATAAGCATTTTTTGAAGATTGGTTTGAACAAAGGTACTGTTGACAGCATCTTGTACTTCAAAATTGATCATGAAAACATCTTAATTGTTGAAGTGTTTGTTGATGATATCATTTTTGGAGGAAGAGATAGTATGTGCAAAACTTTTGCAAATCAAATGAAAAGTGAATTTGAGATGTCCATGTTTGGGGAAATGAATTTCTTCTTGGGTCTGCAAATCACTCAAACAAAGAAAGGAATTTTCATTTCACAGACCAAATATGTGAATGAATTGTTGAAGAAATTTGGGATGGAAGACTCAAAACCAATGAGTACTCCCATGGCAACCGGGTGTAAATTGAGCAAAGATGATGACTCTCCTAAGGCTGATCAGAAAAAGTATAGGTCAATGATTGGAGGATTATTGTATCTCCCTCAAACTAGACCTGACATTATGAATGTTGTTGGTCTTGTTGATAGATTCCAAGCTGATCCTAGAGAATCTCATGTCATGGCAATCAAGAGGATTCTTAGATATCTAAAAGGGACAGTTGAGTATGGTTTATGGTATCATAGAGATCACAATTTCTCTCTTCATGCATATACAGATGTGGATTGGGCAGGAGATGTCGATGACTAGAAGAGTACCAGTGGTGGAGCATTCTTTTTGGGGAAAAGATTAGTGTCTTAGCTGAGCAAGAAACAAGAGGCAATATCTCTGTCCACTGCAGAAGCAGAATATATTGCAGCAGCAGGTAGTTGCACTCAAGTATTGTGGATGAAGCAAATGCTAAGAGACATCACAGTGGAATATGAGGAACCTATCACAATCTTCTATGATAATTCAAGTGCAATAAATATATCAAAGAATCCAGTGTTGCATTCAAAGACAAAACATATATCCATCAAGTTTCACTTTTTGAGAGAGCAAGTGAACAAGAATGAAGTCAGACTAGAGTTTGTGCCTTCCAAGGATCAGATTGCAGATATTTTTACTAAACCTCTGCCTAACAACTCTTTTGAGTATCTTAGGGAGAAGTTAGGGGTTATTACCCCTCCAGTTATGAATTAAGGTGCACTGATGTGCATCTGTCTGGTGGATTTCATAGTCATATCTTGTGGTCCAGATTGATGATGGGAAGTTGCCACTCAGGGGGAGTAGCTGGTATGATTCTGAAGTGATGCAAGTATGTGCCCTTTTCCATTGATGTCAAAGGGGGAGAGAAGATATGTGAAAAACAAAAAGTGGTTGCTGATCAAAAGGGGAGCAATAAAGGAAGAGAAGACATATGAATGGTTGTTGGTGTTAGGGTGAGTTATGTTAGTCAATGAGGGGGAGTTATGTCTTGATGGTTAAAACATTTTTTTCACATCATATGTTGCCATCAATGACAAAGGGGGAGATTGTTGCAAGTATGGGCCTAACTGATGTTGTCATTGATGTCAACATACTCCTATTGCATTAATGATGAGGATTGGATGAATTGTATGCTTAGGATATTGAGAAAATTAGTCCTATCAGGAATAGAGAAGAACAATGAAGATAGTAAGATAAAGATCCCAGCTAAGATGAATATTAGAGGATGCACATCAAAGGGTTTGTAGATATGTGTCTTAAGATGATCCAGTAAAGATTTGAGAGGTCCGCATGAAGATCTGAAGAAGTTATGGCCACTTGAGTAAAACCAGTTCTAGCAGATGTTTAGAGGTGACAGATTGACACAGATAGGTCCGGTGAGATCCGGAAATGCAAAATCATGTTATGTGGATTTTGTGGAGTGTTTAGGAAGTCAATGTGAATTGACAACTCAATTGGCTCTTGGTCTGAAGGTCCGCAAGCATCTATTCCAATATGACAGTGATGACAGTCTGTGTTCTTAAGGTTCTAGATGAAGGAGAGAAAGATTTCAGTAAGCAGAAGCAGTGTGGATGTTCTTGGTGATTCAGACAAGCTTGTGGAGGTCTTTGGATTGTGTTCAGTTTGTGTTGATGGTCCGCATTGAAGATTGAGCTCGTAATTGAAGAATTACTCCCGGATGATGGTGTTATTCGTAAGTTTGGCCGACTGGATGAGTTACACGTCCTGCGGATGATCTTCAAGATGTTCTATTAAGATTGGCGCTTTCCTAAAGGAAGATTGAAGTCTCAGATCTATGTGGCCGACAACGTGTTGATCCACGTGAAGTCTTTTTGTAATTAGTCATGTTGTATTTATGTATTTGCTTTGTAATGTATGTCGACTTGGATGATTATCCTGAAGTCAAATGTCTTGTATAAATAAGAGATTGTGAAGTCATTTCAAAGGCATCTTGTGGAGATGAGAGTGTGGTAGAGAGGAGCAGAGCAAAAGGCAGAATAGAAGTATTGAGCTTAAATGGAACTGACTCAAGCACGGTGAAGATGCTATTCTTCAGTTCAAGTATGTAATATTTATTATTCTGTAGACAATGTGTCTCCTATAGGCAGTGGGCCTCTTGTGAGCAGTGTGCTCGGGCAGTGAGCCCTAATTGACATGTACCATTTGTTCTTCTTATTCTTTTAATAGAGAATACAATCTTGGGTTAGTCACCCCGTGGTTTTTCCCTTAACCAGGTTTTCCACATTAAAATATTGGTGTCATATGTGTTTCTGCTCTTGAATTGTTGCATTATGTTTCCATGATTGATTTATTAGTATGCTGCTGAATTATAAGAAGGATTTAAGTAATTAATTGGAAGAAAGTTTTGGACAACTGATTCACCCCCTCTCTCAGTTGTCTGTCCTGAATCTAACAGTATAATGATTTATTGATGATACACTGATCATAGTTTGTATAAATATGAGTGACACAGGAAATAAATTTCCACCTCCAAGAATGGAAGGAGAGCATCATTAGAGAGAAGGGAATAGATGTTTGGGAAGAGACAAGTTTTCCATTTGAGTTTCAAGATGTATATTTACTAAACCTTCTCGAGACGGGGTATGTATTAGTTAACTCTCCTTATTGAGTCAATCTCAATTCGACCATTGTTGATTTGTCATTAGAAAAGGATTTCCAATGTCAACTTCATTTAATTGAGTCGAGAAATGTTCAGAGAACATTATTGTTGACTAGAATTCAATCTTTCCTTGTCAGAATTCCTTATATATATATATATATATATATTCTGAGAGTATCGATTTTACTATATGTACGTCTGTGCAAGGTGCAAGGGGGAGTAAATCTCAACCCCATATTTGCATTTAATCATATGATTATATTATCCCCATATCTGTACTTATGGTAATATTACCATCATGTTGATGTATTGTATTTATTTATTAGCGTATTATTATATTGCTAAAGAATATATATTAGTAAGTCTTAATCCTTGGTCTTTTGTGATAAGCCTTTTTTGTATGCAAGTCACCACACTCTCGTAGTAGTGGACGTACTTTATCCACGCTGTTGTGGAGTAAGTGGAGATCAAACCACTATTGCTTTAGAGATATTCTTGCTGTTGAAGTAACACCTGTAGTGTTGCATGCTACAAGGTGGAGAAATTTAAATAGAAGAAATTAGTTATCCTGTGGGATGGTGGGATTATCATGCATTATTATTTTATTTGAAGGAGATCTTTTGGATAAAACATCACGTAGAAAGGATATGAAACAAAATGAAAGGACACAGGGATAACTCCAAGTACTGGAGGAGAGATGTGGTTGGCATTGAACAGGTACTGTTATTACAATCGAGCCCATGTATGGAATAGGGCGTATTATCCTTACTGTCAATGAATAATATTCTTTGTTAGAGTATAACTCACGGCTTGAGAAAGCCTATATTGATATATAACCATATTCTCTATGGCACAGATTAAGAAGGCTAGAATATATATATATATATATATATATATATATATATTATTGTGATCAACAGAATCTTTTGTGCCATCATAGTATGCATATGACCATCTTTGTGGTTAACTTGAAAGGGTATGTGGCTGGTAAGAGCCATGTCATTCAATGACCTCCATTCAGTTATGAGTCGATAAATGTTCTAATTGAAAGATAAGTCTTAGAGTTTTTTTTTTAATGTATATCAAGAAACCTTTTTAATTATGATAAGGGTTCTTAATTATTTCATTTTTGTATGAGGGGAATTAGAAAAGATAATTTTCTAAGAATATCCTAGACATGCATGATGAATATTTAAATCATTTCATAGGTATGTGGTTAACTATAAACATATATTTTATTGTCGATTTGGATTAGATAAGACTTTGTGAATCAAGTCAAGTATCTTGAACAAACTTATGATATTATCAAACTATTCTTTATGTCGATATTAGACACCAAGACCAAGAATGTTTATAAACTCTAGAAACAAGGAATAGAGTGACAGGGAGTCACATATTCCATGTTGTAGATGCAATAAGAAACTTCTTTACAAGATTACGACCTTAATCTAAACTATCTTGGTTTTGTACTCTAGAATTCAGAGTTAATAACCTAAGTTAGGAGGACTATGGATGAGAATTATTAAGACATCCCATGACTTGAATTGGTCAAACTAAATTCATTGTCGGATGAGATAGATTCTAAGTCAAGTTAGAAGTGTGAAAAATCGACTACATTCATTCTGAAACATCTATTTATATTAAATATTTGTCCAAAGTAATGCATCTGTCTCTGCATGCATTAGTCGATTCACTATGTTCCAGATTGCATAACCATCTAGTAGTGTCATACTTAGTTAGAGGGGATCTATAGTTTTATGACCATGATTGGTTATGTAGGACACAACACTAGAAACTCAGATAGCATAAAGTTGTTGGTTCTTTATATCTATTCCCTTCGTGAAGGGTAGGGCCACTTCCAAGAAGGAAGGTGTGCGGGGGATCACCAATTTATGGTTGGAGGAAAAGCACTCGAGTGATGCTCTCCTTCCCAAGAAGATGACAAGCCAAGACTTATGAAGGAAGATATCAAAACTCAAGATGCAGTATATTTATTAATATGAATTTGACAATCAAATTTTATGTAAACTTATCTTTATTGCCATGAGCAAGATATTGTAATTGTAAAGTGAAAGATTTCACTAAAATGCTATCTTTGAATATGTTGTAATTTTCAGTTTGAAAATATTTAGAAAAGATATGCTTTTTATTTATTGATTATGCAAACGAATAATGTGTTAGCAAAATAGATGCTTATGATGTTTATGATTATTTACTTTTTAGTAAATTTGGAATGTAAATCTGAGTAATATGAGAAGACATGTTACACTTGGTATTGTGTCTCCTTGAAATGTACAACTTAGATATACTTTGAATAGCAATGAAGGATGAATGAATATGAGCATTGGAAGTCTGATATAACAACTTACACAAGACATAAATCTATATATGCAATATGATGATGAAGGTATCCACGAACCCTCCAATATGGTAGTGCTAGATCCTTGGCATGGGGATTCCACACAATGGCAATGTCTCTACAAAATGTCAATGGTAATCAAACCCTATACGAATGTTTGGGTAGGGATTCAGTCTCCTTTCATGCTAGTCAAACCTCCTTGGAATATCTCCTCAACACCTAATGTCTCCATGATACCAAAATGTATAGTAATTATCCTTCCATGGGTGGCGGTGACCTCACAAAGGGCAGTGATTCCTCTTCAAAAAAGTACTCAAACAAGTACCAAAAGTCATCACAAGACCCTGCTCATAAAATCAAATATAATCCTTACCAAATTGTACCAATTCCAAATTAGTATTTGGCACAAATCTTCCAATTTGGAAGTCAAAATCCTAGCAGCTGTAAACCTGCAAATGAATGTATTTTCCAACTCCTCCTCAATGCCAAAATCCTCTAATGAAGCTCAATAGTAAACCCTAGGTGGATTCACCTCTCAAGTGGTATTGGGTTTTCGTCCAATCCACTAATTTCCAAGGGTTTTCATCCTTATAAATGGTCAAACCTGTTGTTGTAGCTCAAAGGAAAATATCCAATATGCAAAATGACAAATACAATATGATATGAAATGATCTCCAAATGACCTCCTTATAAAGCCTCCAAGAGGTCTGCCCAAGTTTGCCAATTTTATTTATTTTTTCATCCATAGTAAAATAATAATTTATTTGACATTTTATTATATTTTATTATGTTACTTCTTTCCTTTCTCCAAGTGACTTTAAAATTAGTTTCAGTTAACCAACTTTCCTTTCTCCAAGTTTCACTTAACTAACTTTCCTTTCTCCAAGTCACTTTTGCTACAATGGCTCAACTATTCATTCCCTTATCATACGAATTAGCCTACAGGAATGGTGAATTGGCTAATCATCCTCTACCAGGTGATCACTCCGAAAATGGGGATATTACATATTGGAATTATGCCTTTCTGGTATTTAAGCTAAGATTTAGATGGAAACAATATCATCGCTTAATTTTTTTAACTATTAAAATAAAAAGATTTATTCAGTCAAGTTATGTGTTTCAAAAACTTCAACTGGGTCTTTCTTTGCACGTCTAGAATATTTTCATGTGCCTTCAATTTTTCACTAAAACGCTGGCACAAGATTCTCAATCCTCACGTCTAGGGAATTTTGTGGTAAATTATAGAGTGCTGAGCATTTGTGACATGATTAGGAAGCTAGTGAAAAATTTGCCTCCCATGAATAGGATTCAAATTATACATAAAGTTAGCTTAAATATTCACAGTCATATTCAGGTGCGTGTAAATTATGCAAAGCTACCCTAGAAATAGAAGCAAATTCAGTTTATATGCAATAGTTTATGAGAATGTTTAAAAGATTCGCTTCAACTAAAAGATGAACTTTGTGAAAATATGACTATTAATCACAACTCCTTTTATCATATAATTGAAGGCAACAAATACAAATATTACAAAGAAAAAAAACACCACACCTTTATATGTTACCATAGCCATGGCTTCCAATCACCAAGAAATATGGTTTAACCTTCTCTGCTTCCTCGCATATAACATTCATTACATCTCCAACAACCCATCTAGTCACTGTATCATAGACTCTAAAAGATAAATTGATAACATAACAACAGTGTTTCTTGTATTTCTATGCATTGGCTGGCCTTTTACATGTGTCTTCATTGGGTGGAAGAAGACAGGTTTTTGGCTAGCACAGGTGCATCGTAGTAACATGTAGGAAGCAATGACCATTGCTTATAAAGGTTCCAACGTGTGTAATTCTATAGAATTTGTTTAAATATACAAATTAATATTTGAACAATATAAAATAAAAATACTTGCATATACTTAATTGTTATACTTAATTATTGTGCATTATTTTAAAAGGAAGAAAGAGTTGATGGTGTAGTAAGCCAATGAAACATCAACTTTCATAGTTGTTTTGATTCATAAGAAATTAAAAAAAATTAGATTTTAAGAAAGTTCTAATTACCTTAAAGAAGTTAGAATGTCGGACTAAAATTTATCATGTAATTTACTGCTAATTTTGTTGATGGTTATGGCCAAATTTTGGCTGGGTTGAGTTTACAATTACAACTATACATAGATTGGACACCAGTCAGATTTAGGTTGGACTAGTTATATGAACCATAAACAACAAATGTAGACAATGTTCAAACCACTATATTACATAGATTTAATTTGTCACATCTAGTGATTGAGGTGGACCATGAATATTGTAGTGTGAAGACTGGAATTGTCAAGACGTTTAAATTCAATGGGTATGCCACAATATATTTGAAATTAATAGTTATTTATCCCAGAGACATCTTGACAATATATTTCTTGGTTCTGGGGTTTTATTTTGTAACTTGATTCTACTATGAATTTCATGTTTAAATGATCCAGCTTACCAAATATTTTCACCCCACGACTTTGCTATTTTTGTGGTGGAGGTTCCATTGGCAGATACATAAGATGCTTTTGGTGATTTGGAATCGTAAGGAGTCATGTATTCATAAAACATTCGCATCCAAGCCACAAACTCTACATCATCAGTAGATTTGTCCCAGTTGAGTACATACTGAATATCATATAAATATACTGCTCGATAAGGGGAAGCTGAGTGGAGGGTATTCAATTTATTATGCCTATCATGTCACTTTTACAGTTTCGCCATAAAAAATCTAGAGCAATCAACATATCAGACACAGGCTATTGATAGTGTACATGTTGATGTTGTTACTGATGTTGTTGTTCCAATGGATCAAAATGCTCTTTGTAAAGGGAAGGAGATTGTTGAAGATTCTCTTGATTAGTTAGAGGGACAAATTGTCATTGGGCCATATTCTAATAGTGATATTGATATGGATTCTTTACCTTTGCCTGTTATTCCAATAAAGATTTATCTAGAGTCTTGGGTGCAAGAATGTGTGGAATTGAGAGTGAGATCCTTTGAGAAGATATTAAGACCTTGGTTGATAAGATAGATTAAAAAATGTGATGATAAGTAAGTGTGACTGTATTTGAAGATTATCAATTTTTCCTAGGAGTATAGACACTTCTAGTATTTTGATGGTTGGAGAGACTTTTATTAGCTAGTCTAGGTGAACAAATTATTTTGGTAATCTAATTTATTTTTTGACTCAACTATGATGTTTCTTGATTAATATTTGTACTCAATTATTCGAAGGAGCTATATTTGTAGACTATTTCCAATATTATATATATAATTATTTTTTTAATTAAATATTCATACCTTTATTTTAAATAATTAATTTTCCCTACTCTCTTATATAAAATTCATTCTAAATGTTTATATTATTTATTTATTTCCCTAAGAAGGGAAAGAATATTATCATTTATTTTATTTCAAATGTTAGCAAATCATTTAAGGTGTCATTTATAAACTACCATATTACTTAAAATGTAGGAGACTATAACTAAGATTTTAAGTACACTACATATATATCAAATTCTATCTTCCTTAAAAACAATCCAATATACCTACAAATACAGATGAGGTGAAGTATACCTACAAAACGAAGACAGAGATTAGTATTGTTTATTTTAAATAACATGTGACAGTATTTATTGGTTACTTTAAGCAGCATGGGACATCATGTACTACTTTCTTGATTAGTAAACATTTTATGAAACTTTAGTATACGTATAATTCTACAAAATAGTATTTTTAATTAAAGAAACCAAGACCTGATTAATTAATTAATCTTCTAGGCGTCTATAAATTTGTTCGCATTATTCTATAAATTATAGGAAGTATCTAGTCTAAATTTTTTTAGAGCAACCAGAATATTGAACACAACCTAACAATCTGACTATCGAAAAAAAGATGCTCCGACATCTATTCTCCTACAAATAAGTCTATCTACTAATTATGGAATTTAAATTAATTAATTAGTTAGTTTTTTAAATTATAGAATATGTTTTTGAAGATGTTAGGTATTGTCTTCATGCTTACAAAACTAATTTGGTACATAGAATTTTCCTTGCAACACATAAGTGAATTAACAAGAAATAGACAAATGTAACAAATTTGCCTCAACTCATTGTTCTTGTGTTTGCAGTGAGTTGGTGTCTGCAAACATCATTTGGGAACTTGTTAAGTAAGGGTTATGTTCTCTTTCACCAAGGCGAATTGATTCAACAACTATAAACCAAGATTGAAGATAGTAGGCAAGCATGCAAGGATGCCTAAGATGATGTATATTGATGTATGCTATGATCAAGTTTCTATAGAAACTATTTGTAGACACCTAGATTTGACCTTGTCATCCATCCTAGTAGTCTCCTGCCATCTTATCCCTTCCCTTTAGCCAATTAATTAAACAAATAAATTACATTTATTTATTTAAATAATTTTATCCATTGGTGCCGCTTGGTCTCTGTTTCGCCTCTTTTCTGTTGCAAGTCGGGAGTTGTAGGGGGTAGTTACAGGTGTTTGTGGGTGGGGTGGTGATTGTTGCGCGGGGTGTTAGTTTTTTGGGTTTTTGTTGTAGATTGTGGGCGTTGGGAGTTTTCTTTTAGGGTTTTTCCTTCTGTTGTTGTGGCCTCGAGGGTTTTTGAGTAGTAGGGTTATGTGTTCAAGGTGTTCTTTTCTCCTTTTTTTCCTGGTGTAGGGTTTATTGCCTCTTTTGGCAATGGGACTTGTTGTAGACCCGTTCAATGGATCTAAGGTGTCTTTCTAGGAGGCTCTCAATAGAGAAGATCCCTCTTCGTCTAAGGTTCTTCAGGGTTTGAATGAAGAGCGTGTAGCTCAGTTTGGAAGTCCTTGTGTTTCCATGGTGAATGGATTCCTTGAGAGGAGCCAGGAAAGGTCAATTTTGGTGATCCATTTGGAGTCCGTGGAGGAGGATGTGTCTTACCTAGCAAATAATGCCTTAATTTTTAATTTTATGGGGATCCATGTTTCTTTGCCTTTTATTGAATCATGTATAAGATGTACCTAGAATCCTAAAGGTGATATGGAGGTTATGCTGGCAGTGAATAACTACTTTTTGGTGGTGTTTTCAAATTTGACGGATCGTAATAAGGCCTTTAAGGGAGGCCCGTACTTTTACAATCAGGTTGGACTTTTTATTAAGCCTTGGCATATAGACTTTAATCTAGTTGGGGAGCTTCCTTCCAGGATCCTTGTTTGGGTTCAACTTCTATGGTTCCCGCTTGAATTATGGAGGAATGATATTTTGCATATGGTTGCATTGCTACTAGGCAAGCCAGTGGGCCCATCGCAATAAATGTTGGATAAAAAGGTAATTTCTTTTGCCTGCATTTGTGTTGAGATAGATTTAAAGAATCCTTTGCTAGAATCTTTAGAAATTTAGTTAGGATCATCTTCATGGACTTAGCAGTTGGATTATGAGGCTCTCTCGTTTCGTTGTCAGGTCTACCATGAGTATGGTCATTTGTAAAAGAAGTGCCCCAGAGTTAACTCTACATGGTCTTAGGCTGATAAACCTCCTCAACCTACTCCTAAGATGGATAAGGGAAAATCCCCAATTGCAATAGAGGAAATAGATAAAGAGGGTTTTATCCTAGTAAAACCCCATAATAAGGGAAGAGGACAAAAGTGGACTCTCAAGGATAGACAAGTTGATGGGCTATATTATTGATTTGATGCCTTAGATGTGGGTGGCCAGCAAGGGATGATTTCAAAAGAGCTACATGATGGGTTAGTCCCCATGGGGATGGATTGGGAAGGTTTAAGGGAGGAGGGCATTTGTGATAACAATTAGGTGGAGTTTGCAGTCATATGGAAACAAATCAGGCTCCTATGGTTTCTAGATGTTTGGAGCCAATTGGATTAGTGGAGGTGGAGGTTGGTTTGATTCATGTGCCCCTGGCCATCCTTCTCAGAAGGAAATTCAAACTTCTAGGGCTAGCAATAGAGCCCAACCTTCCCTCAGGATTCAACAAAAGAATCTAAAAAGGGTTCCTTGGAGAAGCCTCCCAAGTTGGGGTGGAAGAAAGATCAGGAGAAAGTGAAGATAACAGGTGAGACTTTGGTGGAATCAGGGTCAGTTAAAACCATTGATTCACATTTCTCTATTCCCCATAGATGATCATGGTTTCTTGGAATACACACGTGTTGAACAACATCCCTAGTCAAAAGGTTATTCATGATTTGATTCAGGTTCATTCGCCTGATATGGTTTTCATTCAGGAGTCGAAGTTGTCTGTGGAAGGCATGTCCAACATTGCTTCTAGATTATGGGTTAGAGGTCAATGTCAGTGTACTGAGGCTCAAGGTAGTGCAGGTGGTGTTTCTTGCTTATGGGATCGATGTAAGGTGTCTCCTATTTAGTGGCTCTCTAGTAGATCCTATATTTTGGTGGTAGCGATTAGTTTTGAATCTGGAGAAGTTATTCTTTTCACCAATGTGTATGCCCTGATTGATGCTCTAGGAAAATCTTCTCTCTGGTCATATATTTGCTATGTTCATTCCTTATCCCCTTATTTGCCTTGGATTATGGTAGGAGATTTTAATGCTATTGTTAGTCTGGATGAGAAAAGGGGGGTTGGACAGGTTAGAACCTTCCTCCACATTGTTTAGAGATAATATTCTTCTCTTAAACCTATTGGACATAAAGCCTTCCAATGAATTGTTTTCTTGGAATAACAGAAGATGTGGATAGAACTGTATCTCTAAAAGGCTGGATAGGTTTTTGGTTTCTAGCTTCTGGGTTGGAAGCAACTGGGTTACGAATTCTAAGATCCTGGATTGGAAGGGATCAGACCATTGGCCTATTAAATTTTTAGCCTTCTTGTTTGGAACTACTAAGAATCCTTCTTTAAGTTTTAGGTTATGTGGCTCAGAGATCCTTCTTTGCAAGATTTTATGGTAGGTTGGTGGAGTAAAGGTATGTTGACTTATGACACTGCTATGTACTCCTTTGTTAAGAGGTTGCAGTATGTGAAGTTCCAACTTAAGAAGTGAAACAAACAATATTTTGGTAACATCTTTTTGGCAAAGACGGATGCCCAATCCCATTTGGATATCATTACCCGACAGATTAGGGACTTTGGCCTCACTATGGGGAATCTTAGGGATGAAACAAAAGCTATGAAGGAGCTTGCAGAATGAGAATTACGCAAGAAATTTTTTTGGAAGCAAAAGTCGCGGATTGATTGGCTCTAGGAAGGCGATAGAAATACTTCTTTTTTTCCATAATTCCATCAAAGATAGAAGACATGGGAATGAGATTATTTCTTTGGTGTCCTCCCAAGGGGTTCAGCTATCCTCTGGCTAGGTGATTTCGGTGGAGACTTCTTGGTTCTTCTCTTCTTTGTTTGCAGAGGATTCTCCCTTAGCAGTTGATGATGAAAATAATGTTCTAGATTGTATTCCTTCTTTGGTGTCTAATGAGATGAATGAGGCTATTTTTAGTCCCATCTCCCTAGTTGGATTGGAGAATATTGTGTTCCAATTGAAGAGAGGGAAGGCCCTTGGGCCTGATGCCTTCCTGGTTGAATTCTTCCAGGAATTTTTGGAGATTATCAAATATGATCTTTTGGAGGTGGTTAAGGAGTCACAAAGGAGAAAGCATATGCTTAAAGCCTTGAATGCTACATTCCCAGTTCTTATTCCTAAAATAGGAGCTAACTCGCTGAATCTTTTTAGGCCAATAACTCTATGTAATGTTGTTTATAAGATCATCACGAAGCTGATTGCTAAACGACTTAAACCGTGGCTCAATGGGTTGATTTATGAAGAGCAGGGTCGATTTGTTACAGGTAGGCAAATTCTTGATGTTGTTGTTGTGGCGACTGAGGCTATTCACTCCATGGCATTGTCCGAGGAGAGAGCAATGTTCATTAAGCTGGATATGGCCAAAGCTTATGACTGTGTCAAATGGACTTTCCTTTGTAAGGTTCTTTTGGCATTTGGATTTAGGATTGATTGGGTTATGAGTTGTGTTACTTCGAATTCTTTCTATGTTCTTATTAACAGTGAGCCTATAGAGTAGTTTGCTGCTTCTAGGGGTCTTTGACAAGGGGCTCCTTTGTCTCTGTACTTGTTTATCCTTTTAGCTGAAGGATTGGGCAGACTCATAAAATCACATGTGAGACAGGGCTTGATCCAAGGTTGGAGTTAGGGAAACAACTTGCCTCCTCACTTTCAATTACAATTTGTTGATAACATTGCTTTGATGGGTTTAGTTAAAGACAATGAGGTGGTTAATTTAAGAAAGGTATTGGATATTTATCTAGCTACCTCGGGACAAAGTATTAATGAAGACAAGTCCTCCATCTTCTCCTTTAATACTCCTCAACTTATTCAGATCAAGATTGCAAGGATTCTCATATTTCATATTGGGACCCTTCCTCTTGTTTATCTTGGTATCCCCATCCATGTTGGTAGCTTGTCCAAGGGATTTTGGCAAGATATTCTAGACAAGTTTCATAAGAAGGTTAGTCATTGGACTTGTAGATGGCTTTCCTCGGCTGGGAGAGTGACTTTATTGAAATATGTGATTCAATCTCTCCCTAATTAAAGGTGTTTTGTTCAGGGGGCTCCCTGAAGCTTCATTAACAAATTTGATGCTCTATCCAGATAGTTCTTATGGGTTGGTAATTTGGAGTCTTCAAAGTGGAGTCTAGTTAAGTGGGACTCCATTTGTAGGCTGAAACAGGAGGGAGGACTTGGTCTTTGTCAAGCTAGTCTTTTTGGTTAGGCCTTAGCAACCAAGTTGTATTGGAGGTGGTGTACTTGTCAGGATCAGTATTAGGCAAATATCCTTAATTATAGGTACTTGGGGGGAGTGGAAAGTGTTGATGTTCCAAGGACTAGCCTCTCTGATAAAGGATCCATGATCTGGGCCACTCTTAAAAGGGGCACCAATTTAATTAAGCAGGGGTTGTTTTAGATTTGTAATAGGGGTTCTGAGGCTCTATTTTGGTATGATTGTTGGGATGGTTTCCTGCCTATCTTGTCTGTGTTTTTGTACTTACAACCCTTGTGCGACCTCTTTCTTGAAGCAGGGTGGTGTTGTGTTGAGCATCTCAAATCGATTCAACTTTTGGGTCAGGTGGAGGTGTGCATATGGAAAGATTCTTCTTAGTGGTTTCCAGGGGGATTGTTGAAAGATTAGGAAGCGTTAGCTAGGATTCGTACTAGCAAAGTTTGTAGTTCTCTGAGGGAGCACGATACTCTTGCCTGGAGTCCTAATTTGAAAGGTGTGTATTCAATTACTTCTAGATATTGGGAGTTGGATGGGTAGAAGTTTGGCGAGATTGATTTCCCTTGGTGGAAGTTTGGGTGACCTAAATGCAACTTTTTTCTTTGGTTGGTTGCTCGTAATCAGTGCCTCACTTCAGATAACTTATGAAAGAGGGGTTTTCAGGGTCCTATTTGCTTCCTCTATAATAGTAGTGAGGAATGTTCTCATTTGTTCTTTCAATGTTCCTTGGCTAGAGAGATTTGACATCTTTAGTGGGGAGCTTGGAAGCAAGCTTGTGTCCATGCTTCTTCTCTAGTGGATTTTTGGAGAAGTTTGGGAAGAGCCCCGACTAAGGCCTCTTTTCTTTAGGTTGCTTGGAATATTGGTCCCTCTTTCCTCTTATGGCAGCTTTGGCTAGAAAAGAATCAGAGAAATTTTTAGGAGAGGAAGTTGGTGGTTTAGCAAATGTGGCAGAGGATTCTTAGTATGCTCTAGGAGAGCTAGCAACTAAGTGTGATATTTCCCCTAAGTTGGATACTAGTGAGCTTGAGGTGGCTTAGAATTTGAGTTTAGTTGATAGCAGTTTATGCCTTTCCTAGTCCAAGAGAAGTGGTCAATCCAAGAGTAAGATTCAGAGAGAAGGAAGGTGGTCTCCCCCAACTCTAAGTGTTTTTAAGATTAATATTGATGGCTCTTCTAGGGGGAACTCTAGTCATGTGGGGATTTGGGGATCATGTGGGGATTTGGGGATTATGGAGGGATAGCTCTGGTGTTGTCCTATTTTTCATCTCTATTTATAGGGGCAACAAATGAACAACTTTATGGAATCCCTATCTATCCTCTGTGCTATGGAAGAGGGTGTGCTCTTGGCTGGCAAAGGATTAGCTATGAGTCTGACTCCCAGATTGTGATTAACATTGTAACTAATGCTTTTGGATTTGATCGTGTTGATGTTTTTTCTCTCAATGTTTTGGATCACACTCCATGATCCATCATCAGGAGAAAGAGAGCAAGAGAAGAGAAACAAAATTCTCTAAATTACAATCATGGACTATGGAAAATTAATGACTTCTATTGTGATTAACATGCTAAATGAGCAGAATGTGGACAACATGCATTAACAGTTGGCTTCGATGGTTAGATAGATTCTCTGAGTGAGTCACTTGATGGATTTTATTTCCTTTGTCCACATCCCTAGGGAGTGGAATAGAGTGGCTGATTGCTTGGAAAAGTGAGCTTCGAAACAGGTGGGGGAGTGGAATGTTAGTGATTGGGATCAAGATTGTGTCCAAAATTTGGAAAGGTTGATCTCTGAGGATATTGTTGGTTATTTGTGGTCCCTGTTGGGGACTTTGGGGTTTGGGGGTTTTCCCCTAGTTCTGGTTTGGTTGGATTGTGGTTTTGTGGTTTTGTGGTTTTGTTCTGGCCTACTGTCGTTTTGTGGGTTGTTGCTTTCCTTGGTTTGTATTGTTGGTTTCTTTATTAATAAATTTTTACCCCTCTTTTAAAAAAAAAATTATCCATTTTCCCCTAGCTTGTCTTATAATTAATTAATTAATTTTATTATTTAATTAATTATTAGCTCCCACCTTCTTCCATAATTAATTAAATAATTTTATTATTTAATTATTTATCTTTTCTCACTTATCCTCATCTTGGTACAAAAATCTAAAAATCCTAGGTCGACCTTATGAGGATAAGTCCTATCCTTCCCTTAAGTTGTCTCACTTAATCTTGTCCATCCATCCTTGATCCATGTCTCATTTGATCTTAGCCATTGATGCCTACTTTAATCTTAACCATTCATTCATTTGTCCTAGATTATATAAATTAGAGCATCCTTTAAGTCATTTTTCCCCTAGAGCACGACATGATCAAGGAGCTATTATCTACACATTTTGAGACTGTTATGCCTCTAGTGTGAGCAATCAACATTTATACATCAAATATAATTATCAAATATTAAGGGCAACAATGGCTACTTTGGTAATATTATTTCATTTCCTTTCATTAGTTACTTGCTCTTGATGTGATGTTGATTATGGAGTAAGTTCATTGATGCATTTGTTCCTTATTTGATTTCCATTTTCTGCATACACATTGTTCATTATGTGTTGACTCAAAGAGTAGAATTTTTCACTTGTCACCTTTGGGGTTGTATTTAAAGGCTAACTCTAGTTCATTTTTGGATGCCTAGAATTTATAAGAGAATCTTGCAACTATAATCATTCAAGCATTAAATCAAAGCATTTATTACTGTATTATCTTCTTACATCATCATTTAGAGCATCACCTACATGTTTTCCCATTGTCTTCGATAATTTCCAAAATTCATTAACTCAGTGTCCTAGGGGTTTAACCTAGGGGAGACATTTTCCTTGTCATTTGCAAACTCCTAACAACACACAACGAAGATTTTTAAACAGAAAAAGATACAAGCATTAAGGTAGACTAGGAACAAACATTAAAATATTTACAATGATCAAATCCACATATCTAGTTTTAGGAAATTCTAGCAATTTTGATGAACAAATACTAATTTCCAACATAACCTTTATGAGAGAAACTACACTAGATAAATTACTAAATCCACAATGCAAAAAAATATTAAAGCACACACAAAAGATAACATTAGATCTACCCTAGAAAACCTTTTAGGAAACACCAAACAAGAAAACACTTCACCACACATATTACCAACTGGACATGGTTACATTACAATAAGACTTTCATCCATGAAATACTACTTCAATGGTAAGCAACTCAATTACAATCCTCCATGTGATCAATCCAATAGTGAATAGAAATTCGTTACAACAACACCATGCAATCATGCATCCCACACCATGCCTTCCCGAATATCATTTCACTCCAATGCATTTTACGTACCACTACTACGTGCTTGCTTATATAGACCAAACTTGCACAAATCTACCAACTAGTATTACATAAAACCATGATCCCAATAAACCATGTGCTCACCAAACCATGTGCCTAATGTGTGACTCTTCACATTCCCAAGAGTCATCCAACATTCCAAGGCATCTCATGTGGTCATATTTGTTCTCTTATGATCCCTTGATATTAAATGCATTTCCCAATGTGACTCCCACATTAAATACATTTCTAATGTCCCATACTATTGATGTCAAAAATTATATTGACTCAACCAATCAAATCTTTCACCAATCATAAAGGTTAAAGAAAAATTAGACTAGTTTGATAATAAAGGGGTCTTTTAACTAGATATCTAGTTTAGTGCACAAAGGTAGTTTAATTGCTAAGGTAAACTAACATGTGTGTGAGTGTGTTTCAACCTAGCAGATTCTAGTAAATCTTAAGTTAATTAATCTACTTTATGACTTAGTCATAAGTGAGAATAGTTATAGAAGAGAATTGCTTCATTTATGAATTAAAAAGGATAGGATGACTATGAATCCACACTATATTATAAATACTTGATTGTAAATGATTGATTAAACACAACGAATGAGTAATAAAAAATAGGACATCAATGATATATTCAATGTCAAATGATTGTTGTCAAATAAAGCTACTCTAAATAAAAAGATCAAATTTAACTAAACTAAAGAAATCACATCTAATTAAATACATCTTTAACTAATTTTAATGAAATAAAGTACATCATTATCCCAAAATACAACATCACGTAAGTACAAAAGAGTCGTGGAGCCTGATTATTTGGATAAAAAACTATTGAGAATCAAAACAAGTTACTAAATACACCAAGTTGTAATAAACAAATTGTTTGAACAAGTAAAATAGATGTAAACATTAAAAGAATAACAATATTTCATGCCATTGAAGTGCCTAAAGTATCCATCATTATATTAAAAAAAATCCATAAGTGAAGCCACACATGATCACAACATATTTTAAGATCATCAAAAGATTAGCCTTGAAACATCATCAAATAATCAAGTTAACATCAAATTAAACCAAGATATGCTTGATTGCTTCAAGCAATATTTGTTACCACTAAAAATTGTGTTGTTAATCTTGAACTACAATTGCATGTTTGACTTAGTAATTTATCCTCCAACAGATTTTTTTTTTAAAATTGAATAGAATTTAAAGAGTAAGTGTACTGGTATTGTCTCTTCAAATGGATCTTCAATGTTCTTTTTAAAGATATAAGTTGGTTACAATAGTTATCAAATCTATATTTTAAAGTTTTAATGGAAAAAATTAAGTTTCATAAGACTTAACAAATTTAGTTTACTTTTAGAATGTAAAAGGGACATAAAATATACTTTATAACTTGAACTTAAGTTATAAATTTGTTGACTTATAACTTGAAGTGACTTTAATAAATCATAAAATAACTTTACAAAATAAAATGACCTTGTAAAAATAAACTGACTAAAATAAACTTGATTTGATTTTTTAAACACATTGTCAACAAATGAGTCACTTAATACCTTAGGTCACAATGATATATAACAACACATTATCAATAATCTCATGGGTGGGGCCCCATTTAATCAATGGTTTTAGCCCAAGCTAAAGGTTAAGCAAGAGTGCTTCATCTTATGATTCTAGGCTTGTTTGATATTCTCAACATCATTCATTATTTTATAATCTAGAACCATTTCATCAAAGAAATATCAGCAAACCATTCAACATGGCATAAACATTTCACATATCATATGCATATCTAGAAAACACCAAAATACTAGTTTTGCACATATAATATTAAATCAAAAATTTCCATAACAAATCTATCCAATATATCATCAATGTCAAAGATGATAAAAATGACGTTCATTAAAACTAAAATAGAATATATTAATTATGTTCAACTAAAATAAAAGTTTTACATGCTAAATATACTATGCTACAATAAAAGTCTGAACACTAAAGTGAAAGCAAATTCAAATTATTCACTCAAAAATTGCTTCCCTTTCCAATCATTTTACATCTCTTTAGAATTTAGATCCACCAAAATAATTCCTTGATTCATCTCACATTCTTCAAACTCATATGGCTTCATTTCCATCTCCATTGGGATCACTTTACCATGTCCTTCAACTTCCATTTTTACCTTTTTCTAATTTGTGTGATCACTGGTGGGGTAGAAGGGAGCCTAGCACATTTAGAGTCGAAAGTGGAAGGACTTGGCTCACTAGGTGCAATTAGAAGAGAAGAAGCAAGGTTATAGGCTTCATGTTGAACATGAGGGATTATACTACTACCTAAGTATGGAAAACAATAGTTTTTGCTATGATATTTGCTTCTTTACCAAAAATGGAAGGTATTCCAACTTCACATGTTGCATCCTAAGCAATAAGCAATTCATGAGAAATAAAAAGGAGGCTTTTATTGGGATAAATATGCAAAGGATTGCAAACAAAACAATCACAATTATATGAATTCTTTGTAGGGGCATGCAAGATAGGCACATTATTCACATGTTAGTTAGGGTGGTTGGAACTATCATGAGAAGCCATCTTTAGAATATTTCAAATTTGAGGCCCCCTCACATCGAAATGCAAAGACACTTGAGTGCCCCAAAATAGACCTTAAATAACATTTGGTTGTAACTAAAAGTTTTGGAAAAGTATGTTACCACACCCAAACTTACCAAGACCTCTCCAAACGCTAAAGGTTTCATCTCTACTAGTTCTACAAGAAGATTGGGATCTTCCCACTTGTTGCCCCTAGACATTTCTTGACTCCGAGCTATGAGAATCTCCATCGTGATCCCACACATACATCTTTATGTTTAGCATGGGATTAATTTATCAAACAAAATGAACAATTCAAATGATCCTTATTCATTTTTCAACTTCTGACCTTCAAAAATCAAAATATAATCACATGTAATATCAAACAAACTCTACAAAGAATAAATGATGTCATCAAAACAATCAAATTTATTCAAAATAAATCATTTAAATATCCTTTAATGTGTAGAACAATCAAACAATTCAAACATCTTGTAACAATATATTACAAACTATTTGATCGTCATCATTTATTCAAGAACTAACAAAAAAATTATGCAAGAATCTCTAAATTTCCATATTATAAACTTCTAAAAGGGCCATGTCACTTTTGTCTACAAATAAGATTTTAATTTATTTTATAACAAGTTTACTAAAGATTTAAAAATATAAGAATTGACCACCACATTTGTTCTTTCAATGAAACTAAGAAACCCATTTGAAAGTTTATATCACTAGTATGTAATATTAACTGTAAAGCCTTTACTATAATTCAAAACCATATTATTCACCAATATCTCATTTCCAACACTTAGATACAAATATGACCAAAATAGTGAACAAAAATTCAAACTCCACCATTAACTTCATTACCAAAATATTTTCAATAGATGACCACAACAATGTCTATTAAGATCTAATACCTTTTCTTTCTCCATTCCAACAAGATGGCACAATGATCAAAATTCCATTCATTAGGAAACAACTTACAACTAGAAATTAACAAATTAATTTTTAAAAATTTTAACCATTGCATGCAATATCATTATCATTTCAAACCCCATCATAATGAACTCATTCTCAAAATAATGGCAATCCTACATTTATATCAAACTCTTTTTATTTTAGGATGCACCCATAATGACATGTAAGTAAAGAAAACTTACATATTATCCTTTGCAGCGAAAACCCACAAGAAGAAATCATCATCCAAACTTGGATGATTTCAAGAAAAAATATTGAAAGTTAAAATTGCATCACCTAGATGTAATGAGTGCTAAGTGGACCATTCATTCACAAGAGAGATGGGTTCATGTGAAGCACTACTCATGAAATATGGGTCATGTGTTTGACTCAAAAACTACGCAGTTGAACCCTGAAATAAAATATCATAATTTCAACTTTTACTTTCAAAGATACGAAACATGCAAACTTTTGAGAAAAAGAATATCCTTTATCTTCAAGCAAATGATAGTGGAGAATTGAAATGAATTTACTGCTTCAACAACTCAAATAATATCAATATCTTTCAACAAAAGCACCCAAATGAATGAAACATACTTATACAGTGACAAAAATCCAAAATGATGATAATTTAAATCCCTAAACCAACAGAGCTTCATTTCTCATAGGTGGCCAAACCTAAATAGAATATTGAAACTCTCATTCAATAATCCAAACAATACCTTCTCTAGGAAGCTTCACCACTTTTGAGTTCATTCAATAGATACAGGGAATACCATACGACAACATTAAAGGTATTAATTTTACCACCCTTTTGAATCAAATAGTACCAACATTTCATGTGATGTCACTTCACCTTATTACCATGTCACTTTCAAAACATTTCCACATCAAAATATCTAAATTCCATGTCAACAAGCCATTAAAGCCACTTTGTGCCCATCTCATTCAAAAGGAACAATACCATATGTCTCAAGATTAAAAGCTAGAATTGTTAAGCATTGGGGTGTCTCAATGATAAAATCAATAGACATAGGTTTACAAAGTATGTGAAATCTAAACCTGGGTCTCGATAAACCCAAAATCCAGTGATTTAGAATGTAGTCAAAATTACATCAAAGCATGGAAGATGTTTACTCGATAGCCAACATTTTAAATATGTATTTGAACCCTTGTAAAATATTTCAATATTAGGTTGTGTCAATCTTTAGTCTCATGGTTTCCTAGAATTCTTATATCCAAATTCAACTTGTAAGAACACCCCAAATGGTAAAACCCAAAGGAATTATATCATTTTGGACAAGATGACATACCAAAAATTGTGCATAATATGCTTGTAGTAGGTGAACTCCTTTGTGACACCTAAAAATTATATTTCATTTCAAACACAATACTTTGACATCCACTTGATCTTAACATTAAGAAAGGAAATAACAATGAATGATTCTAGTAATAACAATGAATGATTCTGATTTTGAAATGGGCTCTCTCGCTCCTCTTCTCGCCCATGTTCCTGGTTCATAGGATTCATCTGTTGCTACGTTAATTGCAGGGTTTTCTTCTACTGTTGGTGTGGCAGCGGCTGTTGGTGCGTTGTTCGTGGGCTCAGCTATTGGTGTAACGCCTATGGGTGTCGCTGCTACGGTGGGGGGCTTGCAGGGTTTGCCTGTAACTATTGCCATTGGTGCACTGTCCGTGTCTGCGGCTGCTGCTTTACAGGATTTGTCTGCTACTTTTAAAGTAGGGGTTCCATCTGTTGCTGGGGGGTCTGTGACTATTGGTACACCATTCATGTCTACTGGCTTAGTTGCTGGTGAAACGCCTGTGGGTGTAGCTACTCTAGTGGGAGGCTTGCAATGTTTGCTTGATGCTGTTGCCATTGGAGCATCATCCGTGTCTGGAGCTGCTACTGTTGCTGCTACCTCTTATGCAAAGATTGTTAGTAGTGGTTCTCCTTGAAGGCGTGAGGAGTTTGCTAATGCTGGTGCTGCTTTGGTTGCTAGGAGATTTATTTCTTAGTTGAACTTGCCTCCCCTTGTAGTGGTCCTAGGGGATGAGGTTTTAACAATGTGGACTATTTCTCTAAGCATTTGACCGTTAGTGGCCTTGACTGGGTGATTTGAACCTCTGGATTTTGGAGCATTGGCACCCTATCACGGAAGGGAAAATAGAAATTTACCCTTGTGCAAAGGGTTTTTTTGTAGTTGTTTTTGCTTCAGTTTCTGATCGGAATGTTGTCCTTGATACTCATGCTTGGTTTTGGGGCCAACATTCCCTCCTTCTCAAGCCTTGGGTTCCCTCCTTTAACCCGTTGACTGAGTCTTTCAATAGAATGCCTGTTTGGATTTGCCTCCTGAATCTTCCGCTGCATCTTTGGTGCAATTCTTGTTATGAGGGTATTGGTAATTCTTTAGGTTCTTTTATTATGGTGGATCAAGAGATTACCTTGTTCTCTCATACCACTTACGCTCGTGTTCTTGTGGATCTAGATCTCTCTAAGCCTCTCCTTGTGGTGCAGAAGCACCTAATCCACAGTGGCCTCCATGAGGCATTAACTATTTACAGTTCATTTTGATGTCTCCAATAAGGACCTAAGCTGACCATTCAATGTAATAAGGTATGTTTGACCAATGCATGTTAATTTAGTTTGTATCTAGGTTTATGTTGTAAGTCCCAAGGACATTTGTCGATCTATAATCTCAAGGTTGTTAGATAGTTAGGAAGTTGTTAGGCAGTTGGAGGTTGTTAGATCTCCCCAGCTGCTTGGACTAGTCTCCCAGCCGCTTGGAGTCAAGTCAGTACTATTGAGGGTAAGTAGATAAATACCCCAAAATCATATCGATTGTGATCATGATAGATAGTTGTAATCAGTTGTAGTTGAGTTCAGATCTGATCAGAGTGTCTACAGTTGTAAACAGAGCATCTGTGCATGTGCATGTTCTAAAAGACATAATAAGATTCTGTGTTGTACATCTTTCTGGCATTCGAATCCATTGTGCAATCAATTTTCTGTTCTGAGGCCGAGATGGGTTCTTAACCCATTCCACTGGTTAGATTTCTTTGAAATCGGTGGAATGGCTGTACATATCGATTTGTGTTTTTATTTTGTTTTTCTGTTTGTTCGATTTCATGCTTGCAGGATCGAGTACACGATGCATTAATAAACCCTAGCATTGTCATATGCTAGGTTAGTAGGGTGAAGATCTGTGTTAGATTGGCAAAGGAATAGATCTGGGTAATCGCAAGGTTTGTGGAGGTTCAAAACAACAAAGATTTGTGTTGTTTCATTGAAGATGCTTTTTGTGTATATATCGCAAATGCATGTCGGATATACAATCTGTGAGTATATCGCAAGGGTCTGTTGAATGTGTAAGTTGCAAAGCATATCGGGAGTCCTTGGTGCATTGTATGTCAAGATTGTATGTAGTAAACATACATTGCGAAAGTACAAGTCTATCGGCATACAAAGGAGTCAACGGTTCGGTCAAACCCATCAAATGCATATTTGAATTGCATGTTGCAAATGTACATTGTGAATGTACATTGTTGGTATACATTCTGTGTGTATATCGCTAATGTATGTTGGGGTCTATTTCATGTGTATCTTGCGGTTGAATGTTCGTGTGTATCCCGCAAGTGCATATTGCGGTTGTATGTGGTGAATGTACATTGCGAATGTACATCGGGTTGGATACAAGGAAGGTCAACGGTCAAACCTTTTGAATGCATGTTCTGAATGCATCTTGTGATTGTATGTTATGATTGCATATTGCAATTGTATGTTGAAACATACATTGTCTTTGATACAAGTGTCGACCGGTAGCGACGGTGGAGGAAACTGGTGTTCGCAGGTCATGCGATGTATGTACAAGTGTTCAACATAAGGGTAGAGTGGCATATACATTTGGGTCGCCGGCAGTAGCAGGTCATGCTATGCATGTATAAGTTGGTTGTATGTACATTGGAGAATGTATCTTGCGGCAGATACAAATCTGAAGACATACATCGGAGAGAGAGATGCAGATCGACGGGAGAATTCCTAAGTAAGCCAATAGGGAATGTTTTGCCGATAGTGGGTCGGTATGAGATATGTGATCGAAGGAATGGTATTTTAGTCAGCCGATAGTGGATAGTCTTGCCGATAGGCAAGTAAAACATAGACATATAAAGGGGAATGAATGTTAGGGGTTTGGGCTCTGCATTATAGTGGTATCAGAGCTCAACAAAAGATTTGGGCTGTTGTGTGTTGATTCTATCACTAAGAAGGCAGAAGTAGAAGGACTGAGAGGTTGACAAGATGCCTCCGAAAGGTAATGGTACTACTAGAGAATTGAAGGAGATGAAGGAAAAACATGCCAAAGAGATGAGGAAGATGAAAGAGCTTGCAGAAGCACTTCAAGCCAGGCTTGCAGCCTTGGAGACAAACAAAAGAAGGGAAGTGGAAGACAGTGAATCAGAAAAAGAAAATGATGGTGAAGAATTTGAAGATGTAGATGAAGATCTAAATCCTAAAGATTAGATATTTGCAAAACTGTTAAGGGCAGTTCAGAATGACAAACCTAAGGTAAAGATTGATGTTCCAAGGTACACTGGAAGTTTAAATGAAGAAGAGTTACTTGATTGGATTGTTGCATTAGATAATCATTTTGAATGTGAAGAAGTTCCTAAGGATCAGAAAGTAAAGATTGCAAAGACCAAATTGGGAGGTCATGCTTTGGTATGGTGGGATTACATGCAATCAGAGAGGAGAAAGTAGGGTAAGTCAAAGATTTCTTCATGGGACAAGATGGTAGCAAGAATCAAAGGTAAGTTCTTACCCAAGGATTATGAAGTTCAAATGTTTAAAAAGCTTCAATTTTTAAGACAAAAGGAAATGGATTTGAAGGCATATACTGAGGAATTTTATAAATTGAGTATGAGGTCTAGTCATCATGAGAATGAGGTTGAAAAGGTTGCTAGATACTTGGCTGGTTTGAGATTGAACATCCAAGATGAATTAGTTCTGGCTAATCCTAAGAGTGTAGAAGATTGTTATCAAATGGCAATCAGGATTGAGGAGAAAATGAAAAGGGGACAAGATAAGTCCATGAGAGGAAGAGGAAGCAATATAAGGGGAAGAGGATCAGCCCCTACAATAAGGCAAGCTAATGGGGATCAAGAAGAGACTGGTAAAGGACAGGAGCAGTCTGATTTCAAAGGTGGATGGAAAGGCACAAGAAGCAGATTTGGAAGTGGTAGAAGTTCTAATGTTTTCACTGGGAGATGTTATCATTGTAATGAAATTGGCCACACAACATTCAAATGTCCATAAAGGCAAGGTTCATCATCAAGAGGTGATAGGAAGAATGACAAGAGGGTTCAACTTGTGTAGGAAGAGGAGGTAGGTGAAAGTGTTAACTCTCCAATGGGAAGTGTAGCCCCAGCTCAAGAAGGAGAATCGTTGATGCTAAGGAGAATAGTCTTGAAGACATCCAAGGACATGCTACAAAGGACAGCTCTTTTCAGGACCAAATGCAAAACCAAAGGTAAACTATGCAAGGTAGTAATAGATTTTGGTTCTACAGATAATATGGTATCTCAGGAAATGGTGGATAAACTGAAATTAGAAAGGATTCCTCATCAAAATCCTTACAAAGCATCTTGGGTAAGTGATAGTCAATCACTTTTGGTATATGAACAAGCATATGTTGATTTTCAGATTGGAGAATATCAGGATAGGGTTTTGTGTGACATATTGCCCATGGAATGTTGTCACCTACTTTTAGGTAGGCCATGGCAATTTGATAGGAGAGCATTGTATGATGGATATGCCAACACATACACCATTAAGAAGGATGGGAGAACTTTTGTGATGACACCATTGCAGGAGGATGCTGCAACACAGAAGGCAGCCAAGGTCATCTTAGTGGGAAAGAAAAAGTTTGTGAAGCTCAATGCAGAAGACACAAAGAAAGTTGAGGATACCTCAAGGAATGGGATTGCTGGAGATCATATTTTGAAGATGATTTCAGTTCTGATTGATGGACATCAGATGGATCAGTAGAAGGTCAAGGAGCAGGTTTACAAGCAGCCACCAGTTGATTGGAAAGACAAGGATGCAATCGTAATAGGGACAATTGTTTGTCCTCTAGAGACAACAAGGATTGAAAGGCAAACCTATTCTGCCATAACAGCAGTACAAGGAGCATTACCTAGGGTTTACAATGCAGGTGTTAGAGCCTACACTACTAGGCATGAGTCTTTGGTTCCAAGGAAGCAGGTTACAGTTCAGAGATCATGGGGAAGGCATGAGATAGCAGAGGCTAAAGGTGGATCAAGACAAAGAATTAACTCATGGGACATGAGTTCTTTTGTCGGTGGGGAGTATGGTCCAGGAGCACCTAGTCCACAGTGGCCTCCATAAGGCATTAACTATTTACAGTTCATTTTGATGTCTCCAATAAGGTCCTAAGCTGACCATTTAATGTAATAAGGTTTGTTTGACCAATGCATGTTAATTTAGTTTGTATCTAGGTTTATGTTGTAAGTCCCAAGGACATTTGTCGATCTATAATCTCAAGGTTGTTAGACAGTTAGGAAGTTGGAGGTTGTTAGATCTCCCCAGCTGCTTGGACTAGTCTCCCAACCGCTTGGAGTCAAGTCAATACTATTGAGGGTAAGTAGATAAATACCCCAAAATCAAATCAATTGTGATCATGATAGATAGTTGTAATCAGTTGTAGTTGAGTTCATACCTAATCAGAGTGTCTGCAGTTGTAAACAGAGCATCTATGCATGTGCATGTTCTGAAATACATAATAAGATCCTGTGTTGTACATCTTTCTGGCATTTGAATCCATTGTGCAATCGATTTTTTGTTCTGAGGCCGAGATGGGTTCTTAACCCATTCCACCGGTTAGATTTCTTCGAAATCGGTGGAATGGCTGTACATATCGATTTGTGTTTTCATTTTGTTTTCTATTTGTTCAATTTCATGCTTGCAGGATCGAGTACAAGATGCATTGATAGACCTTAGCGTTGTCAAATGCTAGGTTCATAGGGTGAAGATCTTTGTTAGATTGGCAGAGGAATAGATCTAGGTAATCGCAGGGTTTGTGGAGGTTCAAAATAGTGAAGATTCACGTTGTTTCATTGAAGATGCATTTTGTGTATATATCGCAAATGCATGTCAGATATACAATCTGTGAGTATATCGCAAGGGTTTGTTGAATGTGTATGTCGCAAAGCATATCGGGAGTCCTTGGTGCATTGTATGTCAAGATTGTATGTAGTAAACATACATTGTGAAAGTACAAGTCTATCAGCATACAAAGGAGTCAACGGTTCGGTCAAACCCATCAAATGCATATTTGAATTGCATGTTGCGAATGTACATTGTGAATGTACATTGTTGGTATTCATCTTGTGTGTATATCGCTAATGTATGTCGGGGTCTATTTAATGTGTATCTCATAGTTGAATGTTCGTGTGTATCCCACAAGTGCATATTGCGGTTGTATGTGGTGAATGTACATTGCGAATGTACATCGGGTTGGATACAAGGAAGGTCAACGGTCAAACCTTTCGAATGCATGTTCTGAATGCATCTTGTGATTGTATGTTACGATTACATATTGCAATTGTATGTTGAAACATACATTGTCTTTGATACAAGTGTCCACCGGTAGCGACGGTGGAGGAAACTGGTGTTCGTAGGTCATGCGATATATGTACAAGTGTTCGGCATAAGGGTAGAGTGGCAGATACATTTGGGTCGTCGGCAGTAGCAGGTCATGCTATGCATGTATAAGTTGGTTGTATGTACATTGGAGAATGTATCTTGTGGCAGATACAAAGTTGAAGACATACATCGAAGAGAGAGATGCAGATCGGCGGGAGAATTCCTGAGTAAGCTGATAGGGAATGTTTTACCGATAGTGGGTCGGTATGAGATATACAATTGGGGGAATGGTATTTTAGTCAGCCGATAGTGGATAGTCTTGCCGATAGGCAAGTAAAACATAGACATATAAAGGGGAATGAATGTTAGGGGTTCAGGCTCTGCATCACCCTGCGAAGATTGTGTTGCAGGTTGCTGATTATTCTTGGAGGTAGATTTTGGACTATGAAGGTATTCCCTTTTGGTGTCGTAGGTGCTTCACTACGGGTCATCTAGCTTCTGGGTACCCTCACTTAAAGATCCCTCATACTTCCCCCTGGTGGAAGAATGCTTTACTTGAACATCTTATAGTTGATGCTGCTGAGGATATTCCTAGGTCAAAGGCAGCTGAACCTTCCTCTAATGATGATGGGTCTACTCCTGGTATTGACGTGGTTACTAATTTTGTAGCTGAGGCTGCTGCTGGTGGTTCTATTGCTGGGTTTGCTACTGAGACTTCTAGCATTATTTCTGCTAATACTGCTATTGGGGCAATGTCTTCTGTTGGGGTTGCTGCTGTGTTGTCAGGGTCCTCCCCTATTGCTGGTGTTGTTGGGTGTGCTACAGGGACCTCCCCTGCTACTGCTATTATTTTTGGAACTGCTACAGGGACCTCCCCTGTTGTTATTGTTGCTGCTAGGTCTGCTGTTGAGATCTCGACTACTGATGTTATTATGTCTCAGACTAATACTATAGGTACACAGGTTGTTGCTGGGGCTGGTGTTATGCCCCAGGCTCCACCCCCTTTTGAGGATTTGTAGATTTTCTCCTCCTTCTCCTTTTTCTGTGGATGGAGATGATGTTTTTCGGATTGTTGTCCAAAGGAGGAAGCGTGGTCTTCCCAAGCATGTTTCACAGAACCGCACTCGAGCCAAGGGTGTTCGACTTGATAGGTCTGGTTCTGCAATTGTTTGGGTTGTTGTTCCTTGCAACCTTATTGCCTTCTTGTTGCTTAGCCTATTGGGCTTTACTGTCTATCTATTGTTAAAGCATTGTTTCTAGCTTGTGTGAGGCCTTTGCTTGCCCTCTGGGCTATTTTGTAAAGGGATTTGCACCCTTGTTTTGCATCTTACCATAATCAAAAACATTGAAAAAGGAAATGTCCAATTTTACTTCAAACTTCATTGAATTGTGAAGATTATATAAGAAAATTGATTTGTAATGGTATCATATGATGCAAATTTAAACCAAAACTACATGATATAAACATGTTCCACATTAAATTTTCAAAGATTACAAAGTTAAGTTGAAATCAAATGAGTGATTACAATTGTAAAATCTCATTAAGCACATCACACCATGATAAATAATCGAACATGCAAACATTAGAGCCTAAACTGAAACAAAAATAAGTTGGCCCTGCTATGAAATTAGGGTGATATAACTTAGTGAAAGGGATGAGTGCAATGTCAATTTTAAAAAACAAGGGTGTCCCCATTTTTTTGCAATAATAGTGGCAACCTCATGAGCATGACTTGGGAAAAAAGACTTGACTTGGATAATTAATTACAAAATTTCAAGAGTGCAACTAGGTAAGTTTTTTCTTGATTCAGTAAGCATGAACCCCTTTTAAAAATGCGTATGCAATTTTAAGGGATGTTTTGTTTGGCTAGGGTGGTACAAAGAAAGGTAAAGAAGAACTACTAGGAAATTGTGAGTTGGAAGAACAACATTGAGCAAGCAACTACACAAAATCTGAGAGTGAAGTATAGCCCCAACAACAAAATATCTAGTAATAATCTAAAAAATCGCTTGTTATGATAACTTCTAAAACATATCTTTTAGTAAAATTAGACAATATTTGTAAATATATGTAGTCCACAATTTTGTTCTTTTTATTTCCAAGATGAATATTTGGGCAGCAAAGCACAATAATAAACATTGGTTTAATCACAATAGGTCATAGAACAAAACAGACAAGAAGCAAAATAAATAAAAATGGGAAACAAGACAAAAGAAAACATGAAACAAGACAAAAAGATGGAGACTAATTGTTAAAAGGCTTCAAATGATGGCCATTAACTATGAAACATTTCCATGTAAATAATACAAATGAAAAGCATTCTTTCTAAGTATAACAATAATTTTGTATGGCCCAAACCACAAAGAATTTTTTTATGATTATTTCTAGGAGTTTCACATGCCTTATCCCATAATAATACAAAAGCACCCACTTTAAAGGATTTTCTTGAATTTTTCTTGTCAAGGAAGTTTTTAAGTTTGTATTTGGCCTTCTTAATTTTCTAAAGTGTAGTGATTATAGTGTCATTGAGAGAAATCAAGTCATCAAGCCTTCATTGAAGAGGATTAGAATCTTTGTTACTGTATTGCAAGGTAGTTCTAGTAGATGAAATTAAGAGCTCCGTAGGCAAAGTAGCTTCAAAACTATATGTGAGCACGAAAGGAGAAAAAATTGTTCCTACTTTGATGGTTGTACAATTAGCCCAAAGTGTCTAAAAAATATTAATATGCCATACCCTCTTGTTTTTATTCACAATCTTCTTAAAAAATTTAACCAAAATTTTGTTTATGGATTTGACTTGTTTATTCCCTTGTGGATAGTACTTAGATGAATGACTTGAAATAATAGAATAATGCATTAATAAGGTTGGATATAAGCTAAAGACCATTATTAGAAATGATCTCATAAGGAATACTAAATCTCAAAAAATGATTCTTAAAGAACTCGATCACTTCAATAGTGGTTATCTTTTAAGGACTATGGCTTTAGGCCACTTTGTGAAATAGTCAATAGTTGTCAAAATATATCTGTCTAGTAGATGAAGGTGGATGGATATAAAAAATAAATTCTATTCCCCACATGGTAAATAATTTCTCTAGGATGACAGGATTTGGAGGTGTAACATGCAATTTATCTCTATTAGTGAATAACCGACATGGGACACTAGATCTAACCAGATGATAACCATCTTTGAATAAGGTGGGCAATTAATAACCTACATGAAGAATCTTATGGGTTGAAATCTTTGCATCAAAATCTCCACCATAAACACATTCATGATAGCTTCTAAGAACCTACTTAGTTTGATTGTGAGTTAAACAACTTAATAAGACACCATTGTGATTTATAAAAAACCAAGAAGTTCTTGCAAGAAAAATGAAGTTTAAGGCTAGGAATCTCAATGCTCTTCTTTTTATCAAGGAAGTTAGGACAATATTGATTTTGAAAATAATAAACTAAGTTATGATATCACTCATCTTGTAGAAGCATAATGTCCCAATCTTGCATTTATAGGCTAGTTTTGAACTTAATTGTCAATTCATGAGCTTTCATGGTTTGAAGATGGGGTTTATCTCTTAAATTATCATTGATGGACAAAATGACTACATTAATATTAGATTATGCATTTTTAGCAAGATGTTTAGCCAAATTGTTCCTTTTAATGGTAGGGATAATCAAATATTGATGTCATAGAAACTATTAAACCAACATAACCTTCTACTTAGATATATGCACTAGCAAATAATAATGCAAGGAAATAGTAGCAAAGTAATATTAGATAACCAAATTTATTGAATGATTGAGTGATTATGTTGGTTAAATAGTACAAATAATCATGTTCTTAAATAGAGTAAGGGTGAAGCTAATTGATGCATAATAGGTGGAAGCTAACTAAAGCTAAACTAGCATAATAGGTGGAAGTTAGATATTGATATACCATGATAGGCTGAAGCTAACTAAAGCTAAAATAGCATGATATATGGGAGAAAAGTCAATATAAACCAGCTAAGTGTCAATTAAGTGCATAAGACATGGGCGTGCGATTAAGTGATACAAATATGTAAGTGTGCTTAAGAAAATACAGTGGATAAATAAATAAATATGAGAATAATACTAGCCTAGTGAAATGATATGAACACCTAGCTCCTAGTGAACACTCTAACCAATTTAACAAATTCAAGGTCAAATTATTGAAGCCTAAAAGTCCACTTTTCTAATCTACCATCCAAAACATGCTACTTGAGGACATAGGCCAAAACATGGGCATTTGACCTAACAATGACTTTATTTCCCATGAGAAGATACACGAATTTTCCAAAAGGAGTAACTAAGGATAAAGAAAACTTTTTGATCAAAGGATACCTTATTTATGCATCCTTAAGGGCTTGACTTACATGATAGAGCCTACAACCTTGGTATTAGCATTTACATATAAAATGAAAGGATCAAGGACATATAAAGTTTCACCAAAACATGGACAGAAGATATGGATTTTTTAGTATCATAAAATATTGAATCAACATTTCTACCCCATCTATTTAACTATGACCTTTCTTAAGAAAAATCTATAAAGGAACAACTTTGTTAGCAAAACTAGTAAAAAAATAAAGTAAAAATTAATCTTTTCAAAGGAGTGCAAACCAAATTCATTTTTGGGAGGATGTAACTCTTGAATTACTTTGACTCTTTTGATATCAATGGGAATCTTGTTCTTAGAAATGATATTCCCTAAGAGTTTTCCCTTAGTTACTCCAAAAATGAACTTTTTAGGATTCAGGAAATCCCAAACTTTCTATAGCAAAGGAAAATTTCACATAAGTGATTGATGAGTTTATTTCTTTTCGTGGAATGCACTAAAGATCATCTAGGTAAATTTGGATAATAGCACAAATTAATTCATCAAAATCCATATGCATGGCTCTTTGAGATGTAGCACCTGCATTGATGAGCCCAAAAGGTATTTGGTTAATTTAGAAAAAGTGTCCCTCCTTGTAGTGAAGGAAATTTGGTGTTTGTCTTTAGGTTTCATAAATATCCGATTCTATCTAGAGAATCCATCCAATAAGGACATTATCTTTGAACTAGTGACTTGCTACAATATTTGATCAATATTGGACAAAGGAAAATTATCTTTAGTACTGGCCCTATTTAAATCCCCGTAATCAAATCAAAGTTAAATATCTTCATTCTTTTCCTAATTGGAACTACATTGGAAACCCAATTGGATATCTCACCAAAAAAATGACATCATCATTCAACATTTTATCACTCCTTATTGATGGTGTCTTCTAACAAGGGGCTAAATTTACAAATCTTTTGTCTCACAATTTTTATACTAGGTTTGAGGGGTATTACATGTTATATTATCATAGTATCATAACCCTTAAGATCCTAATAGTACCAAGTGAAAATGTCCATGGATTATTTGAAAGGTTTGATGAACCAGTTTCTTTCCCTTTTAGTTTATTTTATGCCTAGATAAACACATTTGGGGTTTTCTTCATTCAAAAATTAATGGGAATAGTCTTCCCTACTAGTCTTCTTGGCGGTTCATTTGATTGAGAAATCTTGTGTTGAACATGGATTTGAACTAATTAGCCTTAAGGGTAATCTATTTTCTTTTAGTTGCAATTAGTCACTTCCATTTAGGACATAGTCATATTTATCAAAATAATTATCTTGCAAAAAACATTCAATGTGCTTATCACTTTAAAAAGCTAGCCAATTAGTATCATTATCGAGGATATGGGATCTTAAATTTTCAACAAAGAACAATCAACCATTTGTGGAGTAGTTGTGGAAGTGGGATTAGATGGATATACTACCAACGTATTAGCTTGGGAATTGAATTCCCTAAGGATATGTGTCAAGATGAAAGCTTCAAAGTCAGAGATTAAATCCCATACCTTCTATATTACTTATGAAGGTATGAATAATTTGTTTTGTAGATCCTCTTAGCCCAATTAATGATCAAATATAAGTCTTTAAACACTTTCAGGAATTATATTCCTAACTCTATGGATTTCTCAAGTCTAAGGCATAAAACTTCAAACTTGATTGTATTATTTGTAGCTTTAAAGGGTAATTGGGAAATGTTGGGACCTAGATTTTTTAGCTCCTAGACTTGCCTTCCATCAAAAGTCCCTTGTTTGGTACCCTTCCTATTGTAGTTGTTGTGAATAACCCATCATTGATATTTGATGAGAAAAACCTTTCATGGGTCATAATTATTCTACTTTCACCTTTAGTTTGCCTTTGGCCTCCCCATGTGCTGCTCATGTGTTAACTTCACCGAAAAACCCAAAAAATTCCAAGTTTGGGGAATTTCCTTAGTCATTTTTGGCCTTGTGGGTTTTCTGATTCTTTAAGAACTAGCAGAGGTCTAGGTCAAAACTTTTCCCCGGCCTTGACCATTTTGTCCCCTTGGTTCTCAAGTCCACAGTTCCTCCGGGATCCTGATCCCACTAGTGCTCTCTTTCTTCTTTGAACATGGATGGTGGTGACGTCAGCTTTGGCGATGGTAAAATTTTCTAACTTGTGTTGGTGCATTTTGTCTCTTTCAGTGCCTTGGTGGAATTCCATGTTTCCCTCGCCCCTTGGAACTTTTTCCCAAAGTTTCAATTTCCCCTAATTTTCCATTTTCTCATTTTTCCCCTTTCTCCTGCTTGCTTGGGCCAGAATATTTCCTTGGCCTAGACCCTTCCATCTCTCAACTCCTATCCCAAGCTGAAACTTTTCCCAGGCCTAGATCCTTTTCCTCTTCAGATTTTTGGACCCTCCCAAGACTTTTGCACTTTGTTTCGGGGTTCCCTAAAAACTTGATTCCCCGCGACCCCCTTTTTCTTCTTTTTCCCCCACTTCCCTTGCTTGTCCGGGTTGAAACTTTGTCCCCGCTCAGACCTCTTCTTATCAACACTTGAAAATGTGATGGGACGTGCCAAAAACTCCTAGATTTACCATTAATGGTTGGATTTGACTTCTACAACTACTCATGTGCCATTTTCTCAACTAGATGCATATGTTCTTTCATGTGCATGATTCCACATGCACTCTCCATCTTCTGGTTGGTGAAAATCATGATTTTGGCAGGTTCTCTTACTCCTCTGTATTCATTGTGGTGGGTGATTTTGAACATGCCAGGTCTTCTCCTCTTTCCCAACCATGGATTTGGGCATGCACCAACAAGGTATAAAGAGCAATTTTCTCCCCATTCAAATGGTTGGTCATCGAGCCATTTTTCCAGATGCCTATGGTGCAAGGGAATGTTCTAGGGTTTCAATCAATGCTAGTTTAATATAGTGGCGGCAACATTGTTGTAAATCACAGGAGATTTGTAATGTAAGTGCATTTTGTAACATAATGTCTCCATGCCTATTTGTAAGCTTTCAAGGAAAACCAAGTCACAACTGTGTGTTTTCCTCTTGCCACACTTGTTGGCACAATTGTAGTGTGGATTTAAAATTTTTGCAACATTTTAATTCATTGGAAGCCTTTGTAATGGTCATTTCTACATTGCATATGGATTCTTGTAGCATGGGAATGGATTAATAAGTATGGTATATTATTTGATAACAAAATTTGTGGTGTATGTTTCATGTATAACTTGTATTCCTTTGATATCATGTTGTTGTTTCCTCATTGGTCACTTGGACTCTATTACCCATTGAATTGGCACCGGTCTTGGATGCTCTCAGCTAGTCATATGTCTTTAAATGAAAACATCATTCACTAGTAGTTTAGGAGTAGGGGTAGGATTAGTTTAGGTTTTTCCCACATTCAAAAACGAGTATTATTACTTTTGTTGTACCCTAAGAGAGTTGGTGTCAAACAAATTTTAAAGGTTTGTGCTTGTAGGAGTTCAACCCATTATTGCAGTCCATTGCTGCAAATGCATATATATCATGTGAGTTGTGTTAGATAAACTTGTTGAGGAATGTAATGATGTGGATTCAAGTTGTAAGTGTGTATGAAATGTTAAGGGGATTCATCTACAGGGGTTAAAATTGATTTCATCTTTAGGTGCCCTGATAGGCTTGAATGTTATCTATTGTTAGTGAGGTCTTTTTGGCTTGTTCCTAGATGCCATTTGGGCATGGTAGTCAAATCCCTCTTCTAGATTGCTTTTATATACTTGGACCTCAAGGGAAGACCCCCTAAATTTTGCATATCTTGAATAAGAAGAGGAATTGTCCTAGCCTATGTGTTGGACCAAAGTCACCCTCTCTTTGTTGATATATCACTTTTCCCGCTGGTGATATTTATTTCCCCTTTGTGTCATTCTTGGTAGTGGTGTTAGAAGAGAGGGCCTATGTTTTTGGGACCCAACATTTGGCAACTCTGTTGGGGAGATTTTGAAGCTTAGCCTTATCTTGGGTGACAATGAGTTTGATGACTCTACTGGTTGGATGACCCAAAAAAGTTTCATCCTTGGTGGTTCTATTTGCTCCAAGGATTTCCCCATTTAGTGAGGTGGTCACTCTGCTATCATAAAAAAAAGTTTGTTGATGTAGCTTTATTTGTTGTTGATGATTCAAATGCCTCATCTTAATGTTCAATAGTTGGTGAATGAGGTACACATGATTTTACTTCATACTTTTGAGATACATGTTTCTGTCATGGTGAAGGAACATATTTGTTATGCCTTAGTTTTCTACCCAACATTATAGAATGTTTTAGTAATGGCCAATTGGTATGGGTATGATTATTCTAGGGATGCCCATTCATATGAGTCTTCTTATGTTTTAGACCCTAGAAACTACATTGGAGTGGATTCCCATGACCATTCTACTAACGCATATTCCAGTCATGGCTCTACACCTTATACAAACCCGAACCTATATGCACCCATGCAAAATCAAAATGAATTATCTAGGCTACAGTATGAAATTGAAAAAGGAAATCAACTACCACAGTCCATATTGCAACAAGAAAAAGAAATTATAAAATGTGTTAAGATGCAAGGGTCTAAGGTGTAGTGAAATTCTTGCCCCACTGCCCCAAAAAATTAGATTGCTTGGTCCCCTGCTACTCCCTTGGATCTAGTTTACAATCAGCTAGACCTCTCTTGGATTGATTACAAAACACAGAACATGCCAATCAAGGTCTGTCATCAGTTGCTCAAGTTTGATGGTTAGAATATTTGGGAAGGGGACACACATGTTCATGATTTTTTAGATTTTATGGAAGAACATCGATTTGAGGATGAAGAAATATGGATAAGACTATTTGTTAGGTTGTTAAGTAGAAAGGTGAGAGAGTGGATTCATAGTTTCTTGGGTCAATCCTTTACCTCTTGGAATGAACTTTTGGTTGTGTTTGAAGATGAATTTGTAAAAGGTTTGGACCTTACTGATCTTGTCGCGAAGTTGGAAAAAATCAAAAGGCAAGAGGGAGAGTCAAGCATGGATCTCGGTCACAGATTTTCTCTTACCCTTTCCATGATTCTAGATAATTTCAAACCTAACACTCCTACCTGTATTGATATGTTTTTTGAAGCATATGAGGTTGGATTGAGTTATGTGTACAAGGATTTCAAAATAACTAGTTTGTAGTAGGCATATTTATGCCTAGACCACATGGAGAAGGTAAGGAATGATTACATAGAAAGGTTGTTATCCACAAGTGTGAGTACTACTGGTAATGAACATGATGTTATGAATGACAATCATGTGGACATAGGTAATCAGATGAGTGCAACATCAAATGAAAATGATTGTGTGGTCATAAGGGCAGAAGTTGAAGATGGTGCATCATGTGATAATAATGCAGATGATGAGGATAGTATGTGCACCAATCTTCAATTGGATAGGTCGTTGGTTGAAGATGAAAATGAAAAAATCCATGATGACCTCTAGTTTGAAAATGAGGTATGTGGATTAGTGAATAAAGAGGAAGATGTGTGCATAGAGGAACAGTCAGATGAATTAGCTTGTAAGGCTAATTATATTAAGTGTGCACAGGTTTGTGATTTTTGTGGTGAATAAGAAACTAGTTTCTTGTTTGATGTGTTGCCCTCTTTTGTTCTTGTTAGTGACGAAGTAGTTCATAAGGATGGAATGGATGCTCCTACACCTAATGATAACCGATTAGAGACAGGTGTTGGTGTAGCCATGTGTCACACCCCATTTGTTGCAAGGTGTATGTCCTTGGTCTTCGTGTGTTATGTAACACAATGCTTGGGTTCGTGACAAGGCTTAATCACCTCCTGTGGATTCATTAACTCTGGCAGTTGTATCAGGCATCAATAGGTTGATCTTTTGGTGTAACAACAACCATCTTTCCAACAATTGGTATCAGAGCCTAGGTCATGGGTTCGAACCCCTCGCTTGCGCTAGGGGGATTGTTGTAAGGTGTGCACCCTTGGTCTTGTTGTGTTGTGTAATGCAGTGCTTGGGTTCGTGACAAGGCTTAATCACCTCCTGTGGATTCATTAACTTTGGCGGTTGTATAGGGCATTAACAAGTCAATCTTTTGGTGCAATGGAAACCATCTTTCCAACACCATTTTTGGAGCTACATGCTTTATTATGCATTCTAAATTATGAATATCAAGTTATGATTAGAAGATAAATTTTGATGAGATAAATTTGCCTTGATAATGGATTATCTTCGTGATTATTGTTGTTAAAATATTTATTTCATGTTAAATGAGGTGGATGTAGGAAAATAGTTTCCCCCCTCCCGAATGAGGAGGGAGTGTTGCAAGTATGTGCATAATCGGTGTTGTCATTGATGTCAACATATCTTTGTTGTCATTGGTGTCAACTATGTCCTATTCTATTACTTGTTTAGAAGCTTTGTATGTTGAGGATATTGAGAAAATTGGCCCCTCCGGAAGATACAAGTGAGTTACAGTGAAGTGCAGTATAGACAGTGAGTTGTATGTTAAAGAACAGTCTGGTAGATTGCTCTGCATTTCTCGCTATATACACCTAAAAGTGATGTGACTCTAGCTAAATAAATATTTTAAATATTTATTTCATTTTAAATTCCTCTATCAATAAATAAATAAATCAATTTATTTATTTGAATCATATTTCTCCAAAAAAATAAATAAAATCATTTATTTAATTAAATCATCCAAATTCTTCTAAAGTCATTCTAAATTAAATAATACCAAATTATTTAATTAATTCTTCTCATTCTTTATATTTAAATAATTCCAAATATTTATTTAAATTGTCTATTTCCTCCAAAATTGAATTAATACCAAAAATAATTCAATTAATCCACGTGCACATGTAATTAAATATTTTTAATATTTAATTAGCTAATATTTTCTCACCCACATGTCCTTTTTATCCTCTAGTCAGATTAGTTAACTCATCAATCAAATATGTCAACTAATTGGTCATCTGAGTTCACTGTTCAATCATCTCAGTCAACTCCCCAATCTATTCTATTATCTCCCCAATCAATTCTGTTAACTGTTCAGTCATCTCAGTTAACTCTTCAATCTATTCTGTTAACTCTCCTGATACATGAAGGAGCAGGACACTTGTCCTCTCCCTATTCATGCATACCCTCTCAAATTTCCTCTATCGTTGATCTTCTTATTCATTCTACATCGTTGATCTTCTTTCTCACAAATCTATAAATACAACCCCTATTCCTCCATTTGAACAATCCAATCTTTTTATAAACTTACTCTACAGGAATCACAGCGCGCCTTTGGCACCAAATCACTCCATAGCTTGATATCAATTTTCATACCATTATCATTGTATTGTGAAGATTCTCTTCATTTGCAAAACCTATTAACAACCATTCTCCATTGTCATCTTGGAAAAAAGCAAGGAAGTGCACCTTCTGAGGGCTCTATTCATACATGAGATCAATTCGAGATAGGTGACCAATGGAAGTCACAGAATAGAGAGGTTTGCAAGGTATTGTGCTCTTTGTGTTTCATCTCATTTATTTCAATTTCATTGAGATTATCGGATAATTAGTTTGATTAGACTATTGTTCTCATTTTCTTATAACACTCGCTAGTTGAATATCTTGGTCTACAAATTGGAAGTTATTTAAAGGAATGCCTGAAGATTCTAAATCCTGAGTTTGAACCTCCGGTGTGAAGAATTAAGAGAGTTACATTCACCAGAGTAAAACTTGCTTTCTCTGATTATTCTCTTGTGATAGGGAGAAAGTATTTTGCTCCGCATTCCTCCGCAATAAAGTATTTTGCTCTACGGTTCTAGAGGGAAGTCTAGGATGATGATAAGTGCCTACAAATGCAGTGGTTCATGTTTTGGTGGTCCGCAAGCTATCTTTCTTTTATGTCAGTCGAAGACAGTGAAGTTCATGTGTTCTGGTGGGAAGATTCCTATGGCTAAAGTGGTTAAGGTTCGTGTGGTTGCTCCTGATGATTATAACATGCTTGTGGATGTCTCCTATTCATTTTCTTATCTTGACATTGGTCCACATTAGGGAATTGAGATCTTGTTTGAAGATTATTCCCAGATAGTGTAACGTGTAACCAGTCTTAGCCGACTTGGTTAATTCCAGTTATTGCAGAGATTCCTTGAAGATTGTGGAAGCGTGTTCTGGTTTAGAAGATTGTGTTTGAGTCCCAGCTATGGTGTGGCATGATCCACATACATCTTCACTTCATTTCCTTTGCATAATGTTGTAATAGGTCAAGACCTATTTTGTAAATGTTTGTAATGCTGACCTTGGAGATTATTCCAATAGTTGATGATTGTAATGCTGACCTTGATGATCATTCCAAGGTTGATGAAGTGTATAAATACTTGTAATTGAGTCATGGAAAAGGTGTCCTTGAGCAAGAATGGGAAAGTAAGGAAAAGGGGCAGGGAGATAAGGCAGAGTAGGGTAGAGCAGAGTAGAGGACCGATTGTACTTCAATGTTTTAATCTCAGACATGAAGAAGATGGTGATTGTAGCAGTGACCCTGGAAGTGAGATGCCAGTAGGGTTTAACAACCCTTATTGTAATCTTTCTAGGTTTAGGGTTGAGGCAGTGAGCCTGCTAGACCTAGCTGTACTTCATGGTAGTGAGCTAGTATGTTCTCGGCCCGTGGAGTGACCAAGCCTGAACGTCATTCTTCAAAGATTGCAATATATGTTGAGAGCTAATCCTCTCTGTGGTTTTTCCCCACCTTGGGGTTTTCCACGTAAAAATTTGGTGTCTCTTGTGTATAATTTTGCATTTGTGTTTAAGTTTCTGATTTCATGCATTCATTGTTATATCATAATAATTGTGGATAAGTGATTAATGTGTAAGTGAAGAAGTGATTAAGTTTTTGTGACGACTGATTCAACCCCCCTCTCAGTTGTCCGACGCATTTCAACAATTGGTATCAAAGCAAGGTTCCTCTGAAGAAAGTCTAACAGCTTGAGGAAGATCCAAAAATGTCTTATAAGAAGGAAGCGCCGCATTTTGATTGGATGAACTATGCTCTTTGGAAGGAGCGAATGAGAAGTTGTCTTCTTTGTCTTCGTTACAAAGTATGGAAAGTAGCAGAAACAAAATACACCTTGCCTCAGAATGGCTTGATGACTGAAGATGAAATCAAGGAATATGAAGTGGATGTCAAAGAAAAAGATGCTCTATTATGTTCATTGAATGATACAGTACTGACAAAAGTGGTGGATCTTGAAACTACAAATGAGGTATGGGAAAACCTAAAAAATCTGTATGAGGGAGATGATTCTATGAAAGAGGCCAAGCTACAAAGTCTGAAGGTGAAATATGAAAGTTTGAAGATGAATGAAGATGAAAACATAACAGCCTTTATGCAAAGAGTTGATGAACTTGTCACTGGAATAAAAGGTATGGGGGGAACTCTCAGTGATAAGGAAGTTGTAATGAAAATTCTTAGATCATTGCCAAAGACCTACAATCACAAGGTAGCTACAATTGAGGAATTTATGCAAGTAAAAGATGTTGACAGAGATCAGTTGATTGGTAAACTTACTGCCTTTGAGATGAGAGAGTTTGGTGATGCCCTGCCAAAAGTAGAGACTGCCTTCAAAGCCAGTACTTCTGGGAAAACCTCCAGATCATAAAAGTACAAGGTAGAATTAGATGATGAGTTCGATGAAATTGAATCCAACTTTGTGGATAGACTACAAAGAGGATCCGGTAATTATAAAGGTAAATTACACTTCAAATATTTTTCCTACGGTAAAGTAGGCCACTTTGCTTCTAGATGTCTTAAAAGAATTGAAAGAAATAGGAAAAGATATGAGAACAGGCCTAAGATCCAAAAGAAATGTTATTATGTTGAAGATTTTGATGATGATGAAGGAGTATCAGATAATGGTGAACTAGATAATGCTAGTACTTTTGGTAATGAATGCTTGTTTATTGCTATTAAAGAACCTGTGTCTACTAATCCTGCTAGTTGTATGAAGAAAGAAAAACAAGTGGAAAGTGCTTTGGTTTCTCAGGTTGTTGAAGACAAAGATGAATGGGTTATTGATAGTGGCTGCTCTCACCACATGATTGGTGACAAAAGTAAGTTTGTGAGTTTGGAAAGATATGATGGTGGACTGGTTAGGTTTAGAGATGATACAACTGGTAAGATTTGTGGAAAATGATCTATTTCTTTTAATGGCAAGCATAATACTGAAGATGTCTTGTATGTGAAAGGATTAAAGCACAATCTATTGAGTGTGGGTCATATGTGTGACAAAGGGTATGACTTAAGCTTCAAGGACAATGGATGCAAGATCAGGGAAAGCTCTGAAACAATCATTGCAACTGGTAAGAAGACTAGAGGTAATATCTACCACTTGAAAGGAACTGATAATTATAGTTTGTTGGCTCAGATTGATGAAAGTTGGCTATGACATAGAAGGTTGTGTCTTATCATATTTGACAACAATATTAAGATAAGTACTACATAGGCTGTTAGAGATTTGCCCAAGCTTGTGAAGCTTGCTAAGCCTATTTGCAAGGACAAGTTTCAATTTGGGAAACAAACAAGAACAAGTTTCAGAATCAAGGACAAATCAGTTGATGGATTACTGGAACTAGTGCATATAGACTTGTGTGGACCTACTAGAGTAAGAAGTTTGCAAGGAGATAGGTATTTTATGTTGCTTATTGATGATTAATCTATAATGACTTGGGTTACCTTTTTGAAAGAAAAATCAGAAGCTCTCGATAAGTTCAAAGCATTTAAGGCAATGGTTGAAAATGAGATGGATTTAAAGATCAAATGTTTAAGGTCTTATAGAGGAGGAGAGCTCACATCAAATGAATTCAATTTCTTTTGTGAAGAACATGGGATAAAGAGACAATTATCTGCACCTAGAACTCCACAACAAAATGGAGCCATTGAAAGAAAGAACAGAACAGTTCAAGAAGCTGCTAGAACCATGATGAAGGAAGCTGATCTTCTGGAAGTATATTAAAGAGAGGCAATTCACACTACTGTATATATCCTAAATAGAGTCCAATTCAAAGGTAACAGTTCTAAGACTCCTTATGAATTGTGGTATGGTAAAATTCCTACTGTGAAATATCTCAAAGTTTTTGGTAGCAAATGCTATATCAAAAGAGAAGAAGATCTAGGCAAATTTGATGCTAGGTTTGATGAAGGAATCTTCCTTGGTTATTCAACTAAGTGAAAGGCCTACCAGTGTTATAATAAGTGGCTAAACAAGATCATTGAAAGTGCAAATGTCAAAGTTGATGAAAGCAAGGAAAGGTCTCCAGATTCAAGTGGATATGAATCAGATAAACCAGATGTTTCAGAAGTGGTGCAGCATGAAAACAACTCAGATGAAGAGAATTAAGCTTTGGAAAGTGCTGCCAAGACACCAAGGTATGTAAAACTTAATCATTCTAAAGATCAAATCATAGGAGATAAAAGTAAAGGAATCCTAACCAGAAGAAGAGCTATAAAAAACAAATAAATCTCTGTCTGATTTCCAAGATTGAACCTAAGATGGTGAATGAAGCTTGCAATGATGAGAATTGGGTAAAAGCTATGAAAGAAGAATTGATACAGATAGAGAAGAATCAGACCTGGGATCTTGTTCCTAGACCAACAGACAAAAATCTAATTGGTACCAAGTGGGTTTTTAGAAACAAGATGAATGAGAATGGTGAAGTAGTATGAAACAAAGCAAGGTTGGTATGCAAAGGATACTCTCAAGTTGAATGAATAGATTTTGAGGAAACATTTGCACTAGTAGCAAGGATTGAAGCTATAAGAATGCTTCTGGCATTTGCAGCCTACAAAGATTTTAAAGTATATTAGATGGATGTAAAGTCTACATTCTTGAATGGAGAGTTGGAAGAAGTCTATATTGAACAACCAAAAGGATTCTAGTCATTAGATCAGGGTGACATGGTATGCTTGGTTGGACATGTATCTAATATAGATAGGGTTCAATAAAGGTACTACATACAACAATCTCTACTTCAAGATCAATGATGAACAAATCTTAATTGTAGCAGTCTTTGTTGATGACATTATCTTTGGAGGCAATGAAGGTATGTGCACAGTGTTTGCTGGAGAAATGCAAAGTGAATTTGAAATGTCCATGTTTGGTGAGATGAATTTCTTTTTGGGTCTACAAATAAATCAATTAGATAAAGGTATCTTCATTTCTCAGTCTAATTATGTGAAAGAGTTGCTAAAGAAGTTTGGGATGGAAGACTAAATTGGTAAATACTCCCATGATAATCAGTTGTAAGTTAAGCAAAAATGATGATTCACCTATGGCAGATCAGAAAAGGTATAGATCTATGATTGGAGGACTACTCTATCTGACCCAAACCAAACCTGACATAATGCATGCAGTTTGTCTTGTGGCAATATTTCAAGCAGAGATCAAGGAGTCACATATGATGGCAATCAAGAGAATTCTGAGATATTTGAAAGCCACAATAGATTATGGTTTGTGGTATCCAAAAGACAATGATTTCACTCTCAGTGCATACATTGATGCAAATTAGGCCAGAGATATGGATGACAGGAAAAGTACAAGTGGAGGTGCATTCTTTTTGGGAAAAAAGTTAGTATCTTGGTTGAGCAAGAAACAAGATTCAATATCCCTGTCTATTGCAGAAGCATAATACATTGCAATAGCATGTAGTTGCACTCAAGTATTAGGGATGAAGCAGACTTTGAAGGACATCAGAGTTATGAATGAAAATCCAATTGCAATCTTTTGTGACAATACAAGTGCCATAAACATATCAAAGAATCTAGTAATGCATTCCAGGACAAAGCACATATCCATAAGATACCACTTTCTAAGAGAAAAGGTGACATAAAATGAAGTCAAGTTGGAGTATGTATCTATAACAAATTAGATTGTAGATATTTTCACCAAATCTCTGCCTAAGGATACTTTTGAGTATCTCAGAGAAAAGTTAGGGGTTATTACCCCTCCTTCTCTAAACTAAGATGCACAAAAGTGCATCAGTTTGGTGGTGCTTTCTTCAGTTTCAGATTGATGCTTTTAGGGCTACTTCTCAGGGGAAGTAGTCAGTGAGTTCAGAAGAGAAATTGAATTAGAGCAGAAGAGTGCAAGTATGTGCCCTTTGCCATTGATGTCAAAGGGGGAGAGAAGTCATGTGAAAAACTCAAAAAGAAAGAGCGCAAATGTGTAAAAAGATAGGGGGAGAATCTTGGTCAGAAAGAAAGAGTACAGATGTGTAAAGAGATAGGGGGAGAATCCTATCTTGATGGTTGTTGCAGTTTTTCACATCATATGTTGCCATCAATGACAAAGGGGGAGATTGTTGCAAGTATGTGCCTAATCCATGTTGTCATTGATGTCAACATATCTTTGTTTTCATTGGTGTCAACTATGTCCTATTCTATTACTTGTTTAGAAGCTTTGTATGTTGAGGATATTGAGAAAATTGGCCCCTCCAGAAGATACAAGTGAGTTATAGTGAAGTGTAGTATAGACAGTGAGTTGTCTGCTGAAGAACAATCTGGTAGATTGCTCCGCATTTCTCGCTAGTTGAATATCTTGGTTTGCAGATTGGAAGTTATTTGAAGGAATGCCAGACGATTCTAAATCTTGAGTTTGAACCTCCGGTGTGAAGAATTAAGAGAGTTGCATTCACCAGAGTAAAATTTGCTTTCTCTGATTATTCTCTGGTGACAGGGAGAAAGTATTTTGCTCCACATTCCTCTGCAATAAAGTATTTTGCTCTGCAGTTCTAGAGGGAAGTTTGGGATGATGATAAGTGCCTACAAATGCAGTGGTTCATGTTTTGGTGGTCCACAAGCTATATTTATTTTATGTCAATTGAAGACACTGAAGTTCATGTGTTCCAGTGAGAAGATTCCTATGGCTAAAGTGGTTAAGGTTCGTGCGGTTGCTCCTGATGATTATAACATGCTTGTGGATGTCTCCTATTCATGTTCTTATCTTGACATTGGTCCACGTTAAGGAATTGAGATCTTGTTTGAAGATTGTTCCCAGATAGTGTAATGTGTAACTAGTCTTAGTTGACTTGGTTAATTCCAGTTATTGCAGAGATTCCTTGAATATTGTGGAAGTGTGTTGTGGTGTGGAAGATCACGTTTGAGTCCTAGGTAAGGTGTGGTGTGATCTGCATACATATTTAGTTCATTTCCTTTGCATAATGTTGTAATAGGTCAGGACCTATTTTGTAAATGTTTGTAATGCCGACCTTGGAGATTATTCCAATGGTTGATGATTGTAATGCCAACCTTGATGATCATTCCAAGGCTGATGAAGTGTATAAATACTTGTAATTGAGTCCTAGAAAAGGTGTCCTTGAGCGAAAATGGGAAAGTAAGGAAAAGGGGCGAGGAGATAAGGTAGAGCAGGGCAGAGCATAGTAGAGGACTGACTGTACTTCAATGTTTTAATCTTAGACATGAAGAAGATGGTGATTGTGGTAGTGAACCGCCAGTAGGGTTTAATATCCCTCAAGGTTTAACAACCCTTATTGTAATCTTTCTAGGTTTAGGGTTGAGGCAGTGAGCCTGCTAGACCTAGCTGTACTTCATGGCAGTGAGCCAATATGTTCTGGGCCTGTGGAGTGACCAAGCCTGAACATCATTCTTCAAAGATTGCAATATATTTTGAGAGCTAATCATCTCTGTGGTTTTTCCCCACCTTAGGGTTTTCCACGTAAAAATATGGTGTCTCTTGTGTATAATGTTGCATCTGTGTTTAAGTTTCTGATTTCATGCATTCATTGTTATATCATAATAATTGTGGATAAGTGATTAATGTGTAAGTGAAGAAGTGTTTAAGTTTTTATGACAATTGATTCACCCCCCCTCAGTTGTCTGACGTATTTCAACAGGGAGAGTATCATTGGAGAGAGGGAAATGGATTAGGGTGAATGGATGAGACCCTATGCCTCTAAGAACTCACACACACACAAGTATTAAATCGATTCACATGTGTTTGTATACTTTTTGATATCATAAGAATGTAGGTACACTGCATAATAGCATTGTCCTTGGTATGATGATGTAGTCATTTTACTAATTAAGTCTTGTTTGATGTACGTCATGGTTGATCTATTGTTTCGTACATCTGTTGTGTGATAAATAGTTGATTTATTGTTTTATTCACCTCTTTGTTAACGATTGTTGATTTTATCTTTGGTTGTGAAACATGTCATCTCATATTACCTAGTTTTTCACATCAAATTTACTAGAAAGTAAATTAACATAATCATCATAATCAATTGTTTGCCAACACATTAATCATTTGTATAATCAAATATATGAAAAGCATATATTTTTTGAATATTTCAAACTAAAAATTACAACATATTCAAAGATACCATGTTAGTGAAATATTTCACTTACAAATACAATATCTTGCTCATGGAAATAAGAATAAGTATACATAGAATTTGACTGTCAAAGTCATATAAATGAATATACTGCATCTGGAGTTTTGACATTTGTCTTCATAAGTCTTGGCTTATCATTTGCTTGGAAAGGAGAGCATCACCCGAGTGCTTTTCCTCCAACCACAGACCGATGGTCCCCTGCACACCTTCCTTCCTACCCTTCATGAAGGGAATAGATATAAAGAACCAATAGATTTGTCATTTGAGTTTCTAGTGTTATGTTCTACATAACTAATCACGGTCATACAACTATAGATCCCCTCTAACTATGTATGACACTACTGGATGGTTATGCCATCTGGAACACGATGAATCGACTAATGCATGCACAAACAGATGCATTACTTTGGCCAAAGATTTAATATAAATAGACGTTTCGCAATGAACGTAGTCGATTGTTCAAACACTTCTAACTCGACTTAGAATCTATCTCATCCTACAGTAGATTTAATATAAATAGACATTTCACAATGAATGTAGTCGATTGTTCACACACTTCTAACTTGACTTAGAAGCTATCTCATCCTATAGTGATTTTAGACATAACTTGTCTATTCATTATTCTTTTCTAGTTAATCTGACTTCGTATCAATCCTTAGTATAGGATATACATACATGATAAATAGGATTAGGTAATTCTCCCTTTTTTGAGAGTCCCTCTTTTGCATGCTTGCAATTTCTAGGGTCTATGACCTCTTGTCATTCTACTCTCTGATGTAAATATCCAACAGTCTTATTCATTAAAGCAAGTTTCACTCAAACAAGATTCTTTTAGATTTATCGAAATACCCTTTAGACTCATTTTGTCTCATTCCATGGTTTTCTTGATCACTTAATGTCGATCATATATATATATAAAGTCATTTCCGACTTAAGAGTTTTAGATTTCATAACTCTTCTAGATTAACTCTAGGGTTAATTTTTCTAACCCACAACATTAAATAGCAAACACCCTTGTTCTTTGATATAGTAGATATATCATAATAGATGTCTCTAGTTTACTTCAACCATTTGGTCATGTTTGACTTCTCATTTTATACAATAAGAGTAGACATCGTCTACTAAGTATATCCCCATCCATGCAACTTAATGGGATTTCTTGTTTTCTCATAACTAATCTTTTGATAAAGTTCAATCTATCAACTCAATAGTTTTCAAATTTACAACCCATAGTTATATGTCTAACCTCTTGGTCATCTTGGGTCGTATATCTTTCAATAAGGAAGGAATTAAAATAAATAAAGATTTAACTCCTACATCTTTCATGATATTGCTTATCATTCTATGGAGTATGTAAATGATTTGATATCTCATGTCCTTCACAACGATGACAGTAACATCTTTTCTTATGAAAGAATAGTTATAAGGAGCCTACAGCTCATCGAGTTGTATGCATCTTTTCCAACATGGCTCTAAATAAAAACAATAATTGATTTCACATATTCTTGCTCAGTCATAATAACTCGAAAGAGTTTGTTTTTAGAAGACAATAGGGTCTTCAATCTTTTGAGCCGTATAGAGGCTACAAGTTATACACACAGTGATAATGATTCAATCGGCCAACAACAATTAATTTGGGAGTATGATGAAATGGACATATGTTTGCATCATCTTACTCCATTTTGTGGGGTAATTAGACAACTATATTTTAAACTAGTGTTCCCTTTATTATCTAAATCAAGTATGATTCAAAAAACCCTTGTGCATATCACACATTTGATGTATAAGTGATTTCTACCGTAGGATATCATGTTTAGGAGCCTCCACATGCTTTAGAATGTCTGATATGCATGTTTAAATTTATTAATTTAATTTAAAAATGTGTGGGATGGATTTTCTTGAAAAGTGAAATTTGAATGTTTCATAAAATATTATTTTCTCATTTTTGTGCAAAAATTGACTATAGGATATTAGTATATATTGTAAGGATAATCTAAATTTATCTGGAAGGGCTTATTTGATCTTTTGGGTAAGATATTTTCCTTATTCCAATATAGATGCATTTATGTTTTGGGAAGGAAATCTTTGGAACCATGTGCCCATCACATGGCATATATAGGTGCAATATCTATTGTGTAAGTGCATTAACTATTTTGGAAGGGTTTGTCTTTCACATTGAATTTTATATTGATGTTTGTAGCTGAGAAATATTATCCATTTTATTTTCTTTATTTAGACCTATCTCCTCAAATATGCCAATTTTGATTCATTGACTTAGCTAGAAGGAATAGACACATGTCATGTTTCCATTGGTGAGGAATTGGGGTGGTAGGGTTGAGTCATGTAACCTTGAGAATAGGTTAATCATGGGGGATGACATGATTTGGATGAGTTATTCACTTTGCATTTTTAGAATTAGAGAGATTGGAAAAAAAAGAATAGTGTTTTTTAGTTCATGTGTGAGGGTTTTGTGCTTGAGGAAAGAATTCTTGGCTTGAAGGTTTCTTGCTAAAGCTTTATTAATGAAAGGAGAGTTTTTGGAGAAGGAATAGAGAGATTCAAAACCTCTTTTTCAAGATTAGAGAGTGTGAAGGTATTCTCGTTTCAGTTTATTATGTACTTCTCTTAATATCTATTTGTTGTAGGAATGAATAGATGAATTCTTGCTATGCTTGAGTGTATAAATATGTCAAATGATTTGTTTTATATTTATTTGTTGTTGGGTTGAAATATTGACTTTCTTTTATAATATTTTTATATGTTTTTAAGACCTTTTCACATAATTCTGCAAGAACCTTACAGACATTACCTTTATTATATGTTGTTTCACATATACTTCTCAGAGACTTTAAACCTATGTTGATAAATGGAATATGGTGGTTATATTATCAAGTGGATGATTTAAATTATTGATATGCATGTAATATAGATAGGATTTCATAAGTTTAATATGGAAGGTTATTTTGTGTATATATGTTGGATAACCTTGTGTAGAAAATACATAGCATCCAGGAAGGATTAATTGCAACAGAGTGCAGAACAGGGGAATTGATTAAAGTGCAGTCCAAGTGCCAGCAGTGAAGATCAATGGAGATGAATGTGGTCATCATGGACAAATAAATGCAAGAGAAGAAGAAGACTTGTTCTAGAAGTCTAACTGTAGCTTATGTGTTTTCATTCATGAGCTGTTGTGTGGGATTTCTGTTTGAATAGGACTCTGTTTCCTTTGTTCTAGATAATTAATAAGTTGATCTCAAAACTATATCCTGATATCCAAGGATGAATTGATGATCACAATTAGTTGGAAGACCACATACAACTCTCCCACTTTTGTATAAGTTAGCGAATGAGTTCTTGATTAGTTAGTTGTTATTTTTACTTTCTATCTATATAGCCGTTACTCTATTTTTATAGGTATCAATTATTCCATACATGTTTTGATTTTGAATAAAATCTGAAGAAGATTCTATCTTTGATATGAATTGAGTTTAACTGCGTGCCATGGGAAAATGTGTGAAGATCTGAAGTAGATTTAGTTTCCAGAAGAAGTGAGATAGTTCCTTGAGCTGGCCACTCAAGGTACTAACTCTCACTTCATACATTCACTTATTTATTCATGCATTTCTAGTTAAACTATTTCATGTTATCTTATACAATGCATTGTGAAATAAGTAAGAAATCATGATTGCTATTTCTGATAGTTGTGATTCATGAATAGAATACATAATTGAAGTCCTCTGGAGGTTAGTGTCAATTCTTTTACCATTCTTTGTATTTCAAGTTAATTATGTAATTCTCTATTGAATATAGCTATCTTTAGCTATAGCTATCTTTAGCTTACGCTGAGGGTACCCGTAGCAACTAGGTTTTTAACTATTTTTGATGTTCTTCATTTCTATGAACTTCAGTCAATTAAATTGATTAGAATAGTTTGTATGAGTTAGTTTAGGATAGAAATGAGTATTGAAGGAATATACAGTGCGAGCATCATCATAAGCTAACGCTCCCTTGGTCGATAATTCAATGTAGGAATGCAATGATAGAGTGGACTGTTCAATTAGGTTTAACCCTGGATTTTGTTTAAGTCTACAACACATTAGTTTTCCTCTACATTTTTGGCACTGTTGCTGGGGATGGTGCTATCTTCATAGTCTCATTAGTTTTATATGCTTTCATAGTTAAATCTTGATTTCAACATTAGATTAATAAATTCATTTTTCAAGAAACACCAGACATTCTACTAACACTGTGCAGGACCGCTGAAACATAAAGCTCAAATTACTGTATGCGGAGGCAGAGAGATGACCGAGGTAGATTCCTTCCTTCAACTTCTTAGAATAACGAGGGCACAACTGATTTTATCAATTACACAGTAGGAAGTGATGAAGGAGAGTTTCCTTTTACATCTTCATCAACACCCCCTACATCTCCATCAGCTTCCTCCACTGCCACAGAAGGGACTTTTAGAACCATGGGAGATGCTACAGTAGATGATCCTCTAGGACAAGAGAACATTTGAATTCCCTATCCCAGACCAAGCAAGGGCTGCTACTCTGAAAAATATACCACCTTCTGTATTGCCTATTTTCTATGGCTTGGTGACCAAAGATCCTGACACTTTCCTGTTCGAGTTTGATGTCTTGTGTAGGAGTTATGACTACACCACTGATCCTTATAGACTCAAGTTGTTCCCTGTCACACTAAAAGATGCTTCTTTAAGGTGGTTTATGGGATTGGGGAAAGATGTGTTGGCAAGAGACATTGATACACATGACAGGTGTTGTCATTAATGGAAACTAAGACTATTCTAGACATCCACATAACTTAATTTGTTCATACCAGAAGTTAGAATAAGAATTTATCTAAGTCTGGGTAGCCAGAAACAAGGCATGTGACAGGGTCCGGTATCTTGGTCCGGATCTCTCTGGTGGTAAATCATAGTGTGCTACAGATCTAAGGGAGTCATAAGGATTGTCAAGACAATCTAAATCTAAAATTTTAGCCTCTGGTGATGAAGGATTCAAAAGTTATTAGCATCTGAGTATCGGGTTCCAGTTTGTCAGTGCAGACAAAAAGAAGAACAGGCTAACTTTGTAATTGATCTTGGTTCCAGATATATGAAAGTTGCTGGTTGGGCAATTTGTGATGATCATCGATAGTGGCTGACATGATTGATGATTTGTGAATACAAGTTTTTGGTCTGCGTTACAAGTTGTGCATGGATTTGGCCGACGGAGCAAAGTCTTCAATAAAAGTTCTAAGTGTTCTTGAAGCCGACTGGAAAATTATTGAAATTCATGATGCGGATATATATAGCCGATGGATTCGAGTGATTTGGGTGTGGTAGTGATGCTACGATGGAATAAGTGTAAATAAAGGCAGAGATAAGTGCAAAGGTGAATATCTAAGCTCGGATTATGATAGAGGAGTGAAACATGGCAAAATAAAGATGAAGTGTATCAAGTCGTATTCTATGCTTAACTGAAACTGAATCTTTGCAAGATGCTAATTATTAGTTCAAACACATTGTAATCTTCTTTCTGTAGGCAGTGAGCCTTCCTTTGAGTAGTGAGCCTGAATGCATGTGCATTCCCCTTTTGTAATACTTTTAATGGAGTATAATCTTTGTGGGTTAACCCCCACCGTGGTTTTTCCCTTAACTAGGTTTCCATGTTAAAAATCTTGGTGTCAAGCGTGTTATTTGTGTTTCTGCTCATGTGTTATTGATTCTTGCTTTTCATGATTATATCATTAATCTGTTAAGAAGTGGTAAAGAAGAATTAACTACAGTCAACATTAAATTTTTAAGACAACTAATTCACCCCCCCTAAGTTGTTAGCCCTAATTCCAACAATCGGTATCAGAGCAATGTTCCTTGAAAGAAGCCTAACAGGTTGAGGAAGATCTGGGAAGGTATTACAATGGATTCATACAACTTTGAAGAACAACTTCAACTTGCTTTAGATGGTCTTGACCAATCCAGAGTAGAAGTCAAAGAACTACAAGAAAATCTTAAAGACACTGAACACTGCATTGAGATCTTAAAAGAAAAATTAAGTAAATCTAATGGGAAGAGAAAGGAGCTACTTCTTCAACTAGGAAAATAGAATGAGGACAATAACATGGATAAGGCCCTGAAAGAGAAGACAAAGGAATGTGAGAAGTCAGCAACAAAAGTTGTTGTTCTAAAACATGAAATAAAATCCGAGGTGATGAGGCTAACCAAGGATATTAAAGAAAGAAAGAAGATTGAAGAATAATTAAATCAATCTCTGAAAGAAAGAACTGAAGAATGCTGCAGATTCGACAGAATAATTGGCCATCTAGAGTATGATCTACAAGAAATCAAGGAAAATGAAGAAGAATTTGAGAGCAAATTGTTATCCTCAAACATGACCTAGAAGTTGCAAATGAATACAAGGAGAAGTTCAAGATAAGCTCAACTAAACTTGAAGTGTTGATTGAGAGTCAGAAGAAGGTCGATGATAAGCATGGTCTTGGATATGAGAAAGGTGAAAGCTCCAGATTCATACAAAGAAATTTTCAACCAAGGAATGGAAGAAATAGACCTAGAAGACCTCTGGTAAGACAACCTAATACTCAAAGGTATCCATCTTTCAATGGCAATTGTTTCAAGTGCAATAAATTTGGTCATAGAGCTACTCAATGTAGAAGTGGAGTGAATCAAAGTAGTACATCCTTCTCTGGTCAATGCTTCGAGTGTAAGAGGTATGGTCATAGATCCAATGAATGCAGAAGTGTAATAATGAACAATTCTAACAATAGAGGAAATGACAATTCCTTCAATGGCAAATGCTTTGCATGCAATAGATTTAGACATATGAAAAAATAGTGTAGATCAAGAGGAAATCATTCAAATGGGCAAACAAATGTTGTATGTTTCAACTGTAATCGATTTGGTTATTTTGCAAGATTCTGCACAAACAAGAACAATGAAAGAAGAGGTCCGATAAACAGAAAACCAGACGAGTAGAGACAAGACAAAGGCAAGGGAAAAATTGATGTGAATGAGATCCAGAATGAAATGAGCAAGACATGGGTCAAGAAAAGTGTTATGAACAATAGTAATGGGTCCACATCAGAATCTGGTGCTGACAATTCCTCTGGGAATTGAACTAGGAGCTCTGGCTCAGGGGGAGAAGCATTAAAAATCAAATTCCCCAGCCAGTAAGTGGGTGCTTGAATCTGGCACATTGAGAGAAAATAATTTGGGTTATTACAGATCATTTGAAAGAATTTTCGGAAGAAAAGAAGTGGATATGACAATTTGCTCAGCAATTCAAGGTTGACTATATGCAGAAACAGTGTAACCGGATGTGTTAGGGTAGAGCATTTATTACAAAGGCAAATTAGGTTTTGTAGAGCTTAAAAAGGTCATTCACTCTTCATTTGAATCACTTTGCATTCGAAGGGAGCAAGAAGAATAGCGTCTGAGTAGAGAATTCAAGGATTTGAAGTGCGATCAACAAATTTGCCTGCCAACCCTAATTTCTTTAAAAAGGGATTTAACTGTGAAGCTTTGAACTTGTAATCTTTTTGCAAATGGATACACCTTTGGTTGTTGATATTACTGAAATACCTCAACCCAAATTTAAGAAGCACCCACACAAATCAGTAGAAGTCGACCCATTAGGTGCATTTTCAAGTGTTCCATATGGTGTACTACATGTTGAAGATATTAGGGTTTATATTCATGCGAGCATAGATTAATTTGGGGACTCAAGGTTTGTAGATTTGTTTGAGAGCCATCTAAGGGGTGAAAATCACAATCTTAAACCTGAGTACAAGGCACTGCAAGATAAACATTTTATTTAGATTATGGGGTTTCCAACATTCGATGAAGATGAATGGGTCCGGTATGTTTTAAGCCAAATGCATGTTGAGTTTTTGTGGCTGTTGAAACCATTTAAAATTACAAAGGATGCTATCAGGATTGTGACTAGGTTGAATTCAACTAGTGGTTTACCCATGCTAAAATCTGTGAAGAACCAGACTGTAATTGATGCAACCGGTGCCAAATTTGACAAAAGGGTAATGACTATCATGATATTATTGATCTGGATGCCAAGTTTGCATCAATGAAAATTGGCTACAAAATTTATCATTCCAGCAGGGAGAACTCTGTCTCTGGAACAACCATATATGCTGCATACAAAATGTTAAAGGAAAATGCAGATTATGACTTGTGTGAATTATTGTAGAACCAACTAATTAAGAACTTGAACAAAATCAAGAAAGATAAGAAAAACACCTTTAAATATGGTACATTGGTTCTATGTCTATTTTTCTACTTTATGAATGAGGTACCTGGAGTAAAAGGTGTACACTGGACTAATGACGAGCCAATTGCTATTCAGATCAGAGATCATCTATGCAGCATTGGTGACTATAAAGCACAAAAAACTACAATCTAGGGATACTTCAAGAATTTTTAGAATATGATGCATTCCAGAGAAAGAATCTCTAAATTGGTTGTTAACAAGTACAAGAATGAAATATGTTTTATGGTTGACATTGATCAATGTTTAATGGAAGCAGTAGAACCCAGAACTGTTTGGATCATGCCCATGGGGTATGAGGTAGATGAGAAAATCTTGAATATGTATGCTCAACACCTTTTGAGCAAGCCAAAAGACACAAAAGTTGAAAGATTTGGGACATATGAGGAGCTAAGTCTAAAATTGCATGTTGAGCTCAGAAAACCTAAAATAATAGGAAAGTAAGAAAATAAGTTGAGTAGTTGGCTGAGAATCTAGGCCTCACAAAGGAAGATGTAAGGCAATTCAGGGAAAGAATTGAAAAGGCAGAGAAGGAGAAGCAGGGTAAGAAACAAAGTAGTGCTTCGGCAGAATCTTCCTCCACATCAAGGACTACTAGAAGCTTTGCTGCTGCCCCTGTTTCCCCAAAACATGCAAATCTTGAGACACCAGAAGCCACACCATTCGGTGAAGGAGGAAAGAGAAAGAAAACAAAGGCCACAAGAACGTACAAGAGCACACAAGTTGATGAAGAAGAAATAGATTCAGATGTTGAGGTAAAGAAGTTGAAAGCCTTTGGAACAAAAGCTGCCAAGGTGACTAAGGAGAAGCCCTCTGGAAGTAAAAGGGCAAGCAAAAGGCAGAAGACAGATACATATGTTGAGAAGCCCACACTTTCTATGGAAGATGTAATAAAATCAATCACTGTGGATGGAAATTTGAAACCCACGACTGAATTTTATGATGAATACAGTGATACAGATAAGAGGGTGTTAGAGGAAGCAACTGTTAGATATCTGAATATCTATAATAAGGCCCTGATTGAAATAACTTTTGAGATCCCTCAAAGTCTTGCAGACATTTTGGAGTTGAGGAAAGAAAATGCAAAAAATAAGGATATAGAGCTTAGAGAACATGTATTGATAAAACTATGCCCTTAGATCACTCAAGTTCAAATGAATATGATATTCAAAGAAGTGAAGGATGAATTCAAGAGCAAGAAGAGAATGAACAAACTGATGCTTGGAGAATTAGACAAAATAGTTAAAGAAACACATGAAATACTTCTAAGTGCATTGAAGAGACACAATCTTCCATTTGTTGAGGAGACTGATGATGGGATTGATTCATCAATCCCGAATATTGAAGAAATGAAAATTGATGAGCAACAAACCAAGGTTGATGACTCCTTTGTTCTGGAAGTGGAGCAAATAAACAAGGAATATACAGAGATGGTGGATAAAATTGATGATGCAGGAGATACTCTAACTCTTCCTGATCAATCCAGAAAAGAAGATAATGTTGAGAATACTGTTGCTACATAAGATCCTCTGGGATAGATTGCAAATAGTGAGGACAAAGGAAAGAATCCCCTTGCAGATGACACAGAGAAAGGTGAAGCAGAGAAAGAAGAAGAAGTCAAAGGTAAGGAAGATAAAGTAGAAGAAGATGGTGCAAATGTTGATGCACCCAAACAAAATAGTCCTAATACTGAGAAAACTCAAGGAAAGGAAGGTGGTCCAAAAATTGTGGCAAGAGACACTACAGATGTAGTGAAGAGTTTCCTGAGTAAAGAAATGCTAGATTTTGATGAACTAGAATTGTTTCAAGGACCAATCAACCTGGATACTCTCTCTCCAGACCAAATGATGAAGATAACATCTTTCACACAAGCCAAGGCAAGAGAAAAGATATTGAAATCTCACATAGAGGACAGTGAGATGTTAGGCCTTGCATCCGGTATATTGGAGAAGATAATGCCAACGTTCCAAAAGAATCCATCTGATTCTCTCTCCAGAAATCTGAAGAGCCTTGTAAATTCTATAAGTACACACTTTGAGTCCTTTGAAAAATCTGTAGAAGTTAAAGTTCAGAATGAATTTAATAGCAAAAGATTCGATGCACTTAAAGGTATGATTGGGGTAGATAGATTGATGCTAGATAACAGTATAAAGAGTATTCAAAATGCTCTTTTAGAAGGAGGCAGTATATATAAGTTTTGTTTATCTACTCCTAAAGTCATAGAGGATATTAAAGATAAAATAAAGGACTCCAAACAGAAATTGTCAAATATGTCCCAAGCTTTTGATCCATTGACAATATCAGTGGCAAGTAAGGAGTTTCAAACAATCAACTTGATGGAAGAAATAAAGAATTTGACAAGAGAAAAGGAGAGCATTGAAGCAAGAATGGGTGAGCTCCAGGGACTGATTTCCCCTATGATAGAATCAATATTCAATGCTGTGACAGAAGCCCAAACTGCTACACAAATAAGTGATCCCATTGACCTTCGGAAGGCTGAAGCACAAGCATTTTTGTTCAATTGCCACATTTCAACTTTGAATAGCATGAAGAAGAGTTGGGATACAGAGTTGGCCTTGCTGAAGAATATTTTTGGAGATGTACTTAAGTATATGTAAATATAACTTAAGGATTGGTTGTACATATGCGGTATTGTATACAAAATTTTTGGGTGAATTTTGGTTTGCGGATTCCATTCTTTGCCATTGATGTCAAAGGGGGAAGTGAAGAGCAGTGAAAAATGAGGAATCCAGCAAAGGGGGAGCTTTGGAAGTAGTGGAGAGCACAAGTGTATAGAGTAAGGGGGAGTAGCTCCGACACTTAGTCATTTTTCACTAAGTGTTGCCATCAATGCCAAAGGGAGAGATTGTTGGCAAGAGACACTGATACGCATGACATGTGTTGTCATTGATGGCAACTAAGACTATTCCAAACATCCGCATAACTTAATGTGTTCATACCAAAAGTCAGAATAAGAATTTATCTAAGTCCGGGTAGCTAGAAATAGGGCATGTGATAGGGTCTAGTATCTTGGTTCAGATCTCTCCGGTGGTAATTCATAGTGTGATGTGGATCTAAGGGAGTCATAAGGATTGTCAGGACAATTTAAATCCATAATTTTAGCTTCCAGTGATGAAGGATTCAAAAGTTATTAGCATCTGAGTATCAGGTTCCAGTTTTTCAGTGCAGACAAAAAGAAGAACAAGCCGACTTTATAATTGATCTTGGTTCTGGATTTATGAAAGTTGCTAGTTGGGCAATTTGTGATGATCAGAGATAGTGGCTGACATGATTGATGATTTGTGAATACAAGTTTTTGGTCCGCGTTACAAGTTGTGCATGGATTTGGCTGACGGAGCAGAGTCTTCAATAAAAGTTCTAAGTGTTCTTGAAGCTGAGTAGAAAATTATTGAAATTCATGATACAGATATATATAGCTGATGGATTTGAGTGATTTGGGTGTGGTAGTGATGCTACGATGGAATAAGTGCAAATAAAGGCAGAGATAAGTGTGAAGGTGAAGATCTAAGCTCAGATTATGACAGAGGAGTGAAATAGGGTAGAATAAAGATGAAGTGTATCAAGTCGGTATTCTATGCTTAATTGGAACTGAATCTTTGCATTGGTAGATGCTAATTATCAGTTCAAACACATTGTAATCTTCTTTCTGTAGGCAGTGAGCCTTCCTTCACGTAGTGAGATCTGGGCAGTGAGCTCAAATGCATGTGCATTCCCCTTTTGTAATACTTTTAACAAAGTATAATCTTTGTGGGTTAACCCCCACCGTGGTTTTTCCCTTAACTGAGTTTCCACGTTAAAAATCTTGGTGTCAAGTGTGTTATTTGTGTTTCTGCTCATGTGTTATTGATTCTTGCTTTTCATGATTATATCATTAATCTGTTAAGAAGTGGTAAAGAAGAATTAACTACAATTAGCATTAAATTTTTAAGACAACTGATTCACTCCCCCCTCTCAGTTGTCAGCCCTAATTCCAACAAGATGTCATTCCAGACTAGGATACCATGAAGACAAAGTTCATGGCAAAATATAAAGACTATTGCAAAGGACATGATAGGAGAAGAGATGACATTTTTAGGATGTCACAGAAAGAGGATGAACCACTAGAAGACTATGTGGAAAGATTCCAGTTTGCCTTGAAGAAAAACCCTCAAAATAGATTGTCTAAAGAATTACCAAAGCTGGTCTTTTTGAGAGGAGTTAATGATGATTGCATGGATGCCCTCAACCTCATTGGAACAGGGGATATATCTCAACTTCCCTTTGAAGATATCTGTACAGCTTACATAAATTATTCTAGAACATTTTCTAGAAAACCAAGGGGAGAAAGAGAAGCCATCACAGGCAAGGCAACTAATGGAGTTTCAAGAGTGGAGATTAGTAACCTACTGACAAACATGAAGGACATTATTAGCCATATGGCTACACAACTAGACACTCTCCATATCAAGAAGAAACAAGAAGAGGCGGATGTAATGCTTACTAAGTATTGCCCTAGTTGTAGACAAAGGAAGGCCAACTGTAAATGCAAAAGGGTGGCCAACATCCAACAAGAAAAGATTGAGAGACCAGAACTGCAACCATTTGAAGGAGAAGATGGGCAACTATTCTGTATAGCTTAGAGGAGACCTTGGTAGCAAAGGCAAGGTATGCTCTCTGATCCACTTAGTTTTAATTCTCCCTTTCCTACTGCAAATTAGAACTTCTCTGCTTGGAATGCTCAATAATGGCCTGCTAACCCAAATGCATGGCAAAAACCCAATGGCCTACTCCACAAGCTAGTTGGAACCAACTACAGCCTAACTCTGGCTGTAACAAAATTTCCAAGGTCCCAACTATAACCCTCAGTGGCCTCCTCAGCAACAATAATGGCAACCTCAGTGGAACAAGGGCCAACAATGGCAGCAAATACATAATCTCAACAACCTATGATTCCATCTCAGCCACAGCAGCCAACCATAATGCCACCACCTCAAAATCCACCTCCTAGACCTACCCAAATCCTTGCCCAACCTGCATCTAACCCTAACAACAAGCCTGTCCAGTAGGCTTATACTAATGAGGTAATGCAATATCCCACCTATGGGGTGGAAGTGAGTAATGTTCATCTTAGACTAGGGAAGCAACTTGCAGGGCCTTCATCTCCCCAAATTACCAAGCTTGAAGATGAAGAACCCACTGAAGAAGCCTCAGATAAGCCACCCTTGGATCCTGAATCAACCCAAGATGCCCAAACTACCTTACAACAGAAGTCTCCTCCTTTCCCTGAGTGCTTGGCCATGCAAAAGAAAACAACCCAAATTGATACTATCCTTCTCAGCCAGCTAAAAGATATAAGCATCAAGATTCCCTTAATCCAAGCCATCAAGGATATTCCTATCTATACCAAAACTATTAGGGATCTTTGCATAAAGAAGCTAGGAAGGAAGAGAATAGACCCTCAGATAGTGCATGTTTTAGGTAATCTTGCTGACATCATGTTGGGTAATATAACTGTTCCCAAATACATAGATCCAGGTAGCCCAGTGGTGGATGTAAAGATCAATGGGACTCTGATTAAGAATACTTTGATAGATCTAGGAGCTGCAATTAATGTCATGACGAAGGAAACAATGCAGACACTCCAATTGAACAACCTTAGGCCTACTCAGACAGTCTTGCAATTAGATGATAGGTCTACAATCAAACCTGAAGGAGTCATAGAAGATTTGGTCATTGCATTAGATTCTTGGGAATACCCTATTGATTTCATTATTTTGCAGCCTCAGATTAATCGTACTGGATATCCTCTTATACTAGGTAGACCATGGCTTGCCATTGTTGATGCATTTATAGGCTGTAGGTCTGACAACATGATCATATCTAATGGGACAGTGACCAAGAAATTGGTTTTATATCCACCAGCCCAGCCATACCATGAGCTTGAACAGACCATTTGGCCTAACTTGGAGGATGAGGACTCCTATACCCTGCAAACCCTGATGACTATAGAACGCAGCCCTTTATTGAATATTCCAGATGAAGATGAATTAATTGCTCATGTTATACAAAACAATTGTGGGAGACACCCACAACAACAAGACTGCCCATCTTGCTTACAAGATCCTTTGAGTAGCATAATACCCAACAGTTCATCAGAAGAAGTCTCCTAAATCTTCCATGCATTATTACCTCAGCAATGCTTACCTATATTACCCAGCCTTGATTTGTCTTCTGTTCAAGAACTGTCCAAACAAGTAGAAGTCAAGCCAGGCAAGATGTTGAACATTAACAATACATTAACTGATGGACAACATCAATCCCTGCATGAAATATTACATACACACTCAGCAACATTTGTTTGGGATTACAATGATATGAAAGGCATTGATCCTACCTTGTGCATGCACAAGATATACATAGATGATGGATATAGACCAATTAGGCAGCAGTAGAGGCGCATGAATCCAACCCTCAGAGAAATTGTTAAAGCTAAGCTTCAAAAGCTTTTGGACGCAGGATTTATATACCCCATTTCAGATAGTGAATGGGTTTCACCATTGGTTATAGTCCCTAAGAAAGGTGGCAAATGGAGGGTCTGTGTTGATTACATAGAATTGAATACTGCTACTAGGAAGGATCACTTTCCATTACCTTTTATTGACCAAGTTCTTGACTCTTTAGCAGACAAGAAATATTTTTCCTTTCTTGATGGTTTTAGTGGTTAAAACCAGATTAAGATTGGTCTAGAGGATCAGGATAAGACAACGTTTACTTGCCCTTGGGGGACATATGCATACTTTGTCTTACCCTTTGGTTTGTGCAACGCTCCATCTACATTTCAAAGAGCAATCCTTAGTATTTTCTCTGATTTTGCACATGACAGTATGAAGATTTATATGGATGACTTCACCACATATGGTGACACATATTATGAGGTGTTACACAACTTGGAGAAGGTATTGAAGAGATGTCAAGAGCACAACCTCTCTTTGAGCAATGAAAAGTGTTTTTGGATGATGACACAGTGAATAGTCTTGGGAACTTCATCTCAAGTGCAGGCATCCAAGTTGACCCAAAGAAGATTGAGATCATATCTACACTGCCTATTCCACAAAAACAGAAGGATGCAATGAGCTTCCTAGGCCATGTAGGATATTACAAGAGGTTCATTCAGGATTTTAGCAAAATTGTTGCCCCTCTATTTACCCTAATGACCAAGGACAGTGAATTTGAATGGACATCAGATTGTCAGATCTCTTTTGAAAAGCTACAAACATCCTTGACACAAGCCTCTGTCCTTAGAGGTCTAAATTGGTCACTACCTTTTCACATCCATACAGATGCATCTGATTTTTCCATTGGGGCAGTCCTGGGTCAACAAAAAGGAAACAAAGAGTATGCCATATATTATGTAAGTAAAAATCTGCAAGGAGTTGAGTTAAACTATACTGCGACAGAGAAAGAGATGTTGGCAGTTGTTTATACAATTAATAAATTTAGGCACTACATAACTGGTTACAAGGTTTTCATCCATATAGATCATGTAGCCATCAAATATTTGATGAATAAATCCATAGTAGGTGGCAGACTTGTAAGGTAATTATTGTTGTTGCAGGAGTTTGATATTACAATTGTTGACAAACCAGGCAAGGCCAATGTTGTTGCTAATTTTCTGTCTAGACTACCTACACAGTCTTCAGATGGAATGGTTGATGATTCTTTTCCTGATGAGCATCTATTTTCTCTCACTATACACACTCCATGGTATGCAGATATAGCCAATTATTTGGTTACAGAGAAGATTCCAGGATACTTCTCTCCAAGGGAGAAGAGGCAGCTAGTTCATAAATATTTCTCTTACTCTTGGATTTCTGGATTTCTATTTTACATTGGGCCAGACAATATTATGCGAAGATGTATCAGGGAGGATGAATTATTTGATATAATGAAGGCTTGTCATGATGAGCCTTGTGGGGGACATTTTGCAGCTAAGAGGACAACCTTCAAGATCCTAACAACAGGATATTACTGGCCAACGCTTCATAAAGATGCTGTCAAGTACACTAGGATCTGTGATAGATGCCAGAGAATGGGGAGGCCTACTAGAAGTGATGAGATGCCTTTGTAGCCACATAACTCATTGGCTCCTTTTGACAAGTGGGGTTTGGATTTTGTGGGTCCTATATCTCCTACATCCAACAACAAAGAATATATCCTGGTATGTACTGACTACTTAACTAAATGGGTTGAAGTAAAGGCATTACAGATTGCAAGAGATGGCAATGTGGCCAAATTCTTGTATGAAGACATCTTCATTAGGTATGGAGTGCCAAGAGAAATAGTAACTGACCAAGGACCACAATTTACATCTGATTTAATAACCAAATTGGTTGTAGAATATCAGACCAGGCATAAGAAATCCACTCCATACCATCCTTAGGCTAATGGTTAGGTGGAAGTCACTAATAGAGAAATTGAGAACATCCCGACAAAGATAGTGCAGCTTCATAGAAGAGATTGGGTTTCTAGGCTCCCTGAAGCTGTTTGGGCATACAGAATAACGGGGAAGACAACTACAGGGTTTACACCTTATGAGTTGGTCTATGGCAAGACAACAGTCCTGCCTATTGAATTTGAAAACAAAACCCTGAGGATAGTAGTGGACCTAGGAATGGATTTGACCATGGCACAACAAGAAAGGCTACAACATTTGAATGCTTTAGATGAAATTTGATTGGAGGCTATTCATCACACTGAGGTCATCTAGAAACAATGAGCAAAATGGCATGACAAGTACATCAAGACAAAGGAATTCACTGCAGGTGACTGGGCACTCCTTATGATTCAAGGTATAAGGACTTCAAGGGCAAGCATCAGTCCCATTGGTTAGGTCCATATGAGATCCAGCAAGTCTTTTCTAATAGTGCAATTCAACTGCAGACTATTGATGAAGTTCAGTTTTCACTACTGGTAAATGGGCATAGGCTAAAATTGTATAGAAAGCCACTTCAAAAGGATGACTTTCTTGTTTCTTTAGCTGCTCAATATGATCATCCTGACACTCCTGATGATGATGTGACACCAATTGATACACCTTCAGATGTTGATCCACCAACACTGTCCAGTGATATGGAGGTTGAGTTACAATACTGAACCCCTGTTGCTGAAAATTAAATTTCTTTGTTTTAAAAATCACATGCACACACAACACAATTTCCATGGTTACAACAAGCTATTTCCACCAAGACTATTTTTTTCACTCATTTAGTTGGGACCTGACTCAGCTGGGGCCTGATATATTGTGTTTACAATTAGATAGTTGAGACCTGTGCTGGAGGCACCCGTAGCAACATCTGTATGCAGCTCTCTTCCATCACTTGGTGAACAATACCTAAATTCTCCCACCCATTCCACATGCCCATATCCATTTTTAAACTGCTTCATTCTATTGCTCCACGTATCAATTCACATTTATGAATTGGTACTTTTCTCCATCATCTTGAGCTATCACATTATATCTCTGCAGCCGTACCCGCTACCTTCTATCACGTTATATCTCGTTTGCCGCATGCATATCATATCAAGTCATCAGAGTTGTTCACAACTTCCAAGGTATGTTAATTATTCATTTCCACTTCATATGTACGTTAAATAACTTTCAATTATTACAACTAGATTTCTTTTTATATTTATGATTAGTCATAGTTTATTTCATGCATGCGATGAATATTACCACCATTTCTTTTAATCACTACTCCTCATTCCATAATACCTGCCACATGAAGTGAGGTCTCTTCACAATGCAGTTGGGGGAGGGGTTATTTTCATTTTTTGCCATTTGAATATCATTTTCCTTTGAAAACCTTGCCTTTCAAGAAAACCAGACAAATATACTGCGTCATGAACTTACCTTATTTTGCCAAAGAGTGAATTAGTACCCTAAGGAAGTTATAGTGAAAAGGAAAGAAGAGGCAGATTGTAAGATTGGTTCTCTTGGGGTGGCGAGCTGAAACATCAGGAATTCAACAACAAAAAATGACATTGTGCAGAAAAGTGACACTGTAGAGTTTGCAATTCACAACAGTAATGGGAGGGGACCTAATCAGAAGAGAACCTTCGGCACATAAGGAAATACTGGAGGATGTGATGGTTCTTCTGCTCTTCATGAGAGTAGGTTGGTTAGATTACTTCCTAAAATTGACAGAGTATGATGATGATATGGTGAAAGAATTTGCATTTAGTCTACAATATGATGAAGCAATGGTGAAGGGGTTGACTATAGATGCTTCTAAGTTAGCTATTGCTTAGGTCACAGGGTTGCCATGGATAGGGTCTGAGTACCCAGCTAGAGCTGATGCATCTAAGACTAGGGAGGAGTTCTGTGAAAGAGGTGAACACCTAGATTCTACCACACAAGGTACCAAACGACTATCTCTTCCCTTCTTTGGAGGAAAGTGCCTTTTATATTATCAAGTATATTACCTGTGATGGTAGATACAATATGTTATATACTGCACATCTTAAATTGCTCAACCATTTACAACATGAAAAACATGTCAATGTTCCAAAATATCTATATACTATGTTGAAAAGGATGTCTTTAGAATATCAGAGACAACATGCAGACACTACTCTTTCCAACCATTATTTAATAGCTCTGCTACTAAAGAGAAGCTTAAGGATTCAGTACCCATAGATTGGGTGGGAAGTTTTTAAACAATGTGTAGACATTTTAACACTTTTAGAGGCACCAGAACTAGAAGATGAGATTCCATATGAGCCTGAGCCTCCTTTTGAAACTGAGTAGGAAGAGCCACAACATGAGAACCCTCCAGAGTTTAGGTCTGTACCAGCTGAAGAACCCTCAACATTTTCCCCTCAACTAAAAGAACCACTCCTTCAACATCTGGTAAGGAAAAGAAGAGTAGGAAGGGAGTGAGCAAACACAAGAGTGCAACAAAAGAAGGAAGTGCAGGGGAAAAGAGGAAGAAGGGGGACAATAAAAGGAGGAAAAAGGTAGATAAGCAGGAAACAATCACTCCTAGGTGCTCAGGTAGGTTAAGGAGGTAAGGTACCAAAGAAAAAGTTGTTGAGAAATAGATAGGAGAGGACAAAAATATAGGCCAGCAGGACAATGATCCAACTCCTCTGAATCTAGATTCAGATAGAGGAGAAAACCCTCTTGAGGATGTCTTTGCAGATGCCTATGGAAATGTTAATATGCCTGCAAGGAAAAGAAAGTACATTTCTTCTTCTGATTCTGAGTCAGAAGATTTGTTTACTACAAGAAAGATGGGTAAACCTGTGCTTGATGATTCTGCTAAAGAAGTTTTTGATGTTCCTAGAGAAAGAAATGATGAAAATGTTGAAAACGAAAAGGAATTATTAGAGGACAGAGATATTAGGAAGGAACTTCAAGAAGCCTTGGACAAAATAAGACAATTGGAGGAACATGTAAGGGGGTATGAAGAGAAAGATAAAGAGAAAGAGAAAAGGATTCAGGAGTTGGAGGAGAAGGTCCAGACTTATGGCCATGGTTCTAACTTAGATTTTTTGGCACAATTGGCTGAAAATAAAACAAAATTTGAGGAAAAGGAAGTACTTACTCTCCAACCTCCTGTGACAAAGACCCCAGCGTACCATACTACCTTGTCTTTGGGTTTTGAACTAATGAAATTGACTGATAAGACTAAGCAAGAAAAAGAGAATTGGGAAAAAGAGAAACATAGTCCCAATGCATCAGTTGCAGAAAAGGATTTGATAATCAAGAGGTTGGAGGATCATCTAGCAGAGGTTATTGATAGAGCCAAGCAAACCATTGGATGCAGACCTCCACCAAAGGTTTATGCATTGTTTCTGAAAGAGAGATTCCTTAGTTTTCAGTTTAATAGATTTATCAATAATCAACCTGAATTGCATTCAAGGAACATTTTTTGTAAATATTTCAAAGAGTTCTGTCTAGAAGAACATGACCAGTTGTGTGAATACTATCTGCATAATTACCTGATGGATGAGGACATAGAATGGAACCTCTGCATCTATGTTAGAGACCTACATATCAGAGCACTAATGTCATACTTTAAAAATGAACAACTCAGGGGAGAACTAATGGACCAGTATGAGGAGAAGGAAAAAAAGGAGCCACTGCTAATTAGGAAAGAAACCTTAGAACCTGAAGTGATCCTGACCCAATGGCTAACATTACTTTCTCATAAGGGTCCAGGTAAGGTGATCATGGATTTAAGACTCAAAGATCACAGAAGGATACAAAGATTAGTAGTGTCCATTATTCAGAATTGTCAAAGGTATGTACAGAACAGGTGGAATAGCCTAACTCCAGAATTGCAAAAGAAGGAACCCCACTCTTTCCACAACTTCATGAATATGTTTTAGAGGTTACGCAGGTACATCTAGATCTCAGAGCAAAAGAGAGTAGCATGGTTGCCTCTTACCTATCAGCCTCCTATCCTTCTCTAGCTAGTGCCACACTGGACATGAGGGAGAAGTGATAAGTGTAGGCATGCTGAGCTAAACAGGATGGAGAGACTTGCATGTTACAATGGATTTTATCTCAAACAAGGAGGAGTCAAAGAAAACATGGACCTTAGAAAAACCACTTTGCATTATAACCTTCTACCCTAGATGTTAGTTCCTTGGTTTTGCTTAGGGACAAATGTTGGGTTGAAATATTGACTTTCTTTTATAATGTTTTTATATGTTTTTAAGACCTTTTCACATAATTCTGCAAGAACCTTACATACATTACCTTTATTATATGTTGTTTCACATATACTTCTTAGAGACTTTAAACCTATGCTGATAAATGGAATATGGTGGTTATATTATCAAGTGGATGATTTAAATTATTGATATGCATGTAATATAGATAGGATTTCATAAGTTTAATATGGAAGGTTATTTTGTATATATATGTTGGATAATTAACCTTTTGCAGCAAAGACATAGCATCCGGGAAGGAGTAATTGTAGCAGAGTGCAGAACAGGGGAATTGATTGAAGTGCAGTCCAAGTGCCAACAATGAAGATCGATGGAGATGAACGTGGTCATCATGGAAAAATAAATACAAGAGAAGAAGAAGACTTGTTCTAGAAGTCTAACCGTAGCTTATGTGTTTTCATTCATGAGCCATTGTGTGGGATTTCTATTCAAATAGGACTCTATTTCCTTTGTTCTAGATAATTAATAAGTTGATCTCAAAACTATATCCTAATATCTAGGGATGAATTGATGATCACAGTTAGTTGGAAGACCGCATACAACTCTCCCACTTTTGTATAAGTTAGGGGATGAGTTTGTTAATTAGTTATTTGTTATTTTTACTTTCTATCTATATAGTCATTACTCTATTTTTATAATTATTAGTTATTCCAGACATGTTTTGATTTTGACTAAAATCTTAAGAAGATTCTGTCTTTGATATGAATTGAGTTCAACTGCGTGTCATGGGAAAATGTGTGAAGATCTGAAGTAGATTTAGTTTCTAGAAGAAATGAGATAGTTCCCTGAGCTGGCCACTCAAGGTACTAACTCTCACTTCATACATTCGCTTATTTATTCATGCATTTCTAGTTAAATTGTTTCATGTTATCTTATACGTTGCATTGTGAAATAAGTAAGAAATCGTGATTGCTATTTCTGATAGTTGTGATTCATGAATAGAACACATAATTGAAGTCCTATGGAGGTTAGTGTCAATTCTTTTACCATTTTGTGTATTTCAAGTTAATTCTGTAATTCTCTGTTAAATATAGCTATCTTCAGCTTACGCTGAGGGTACATGTAGCAACTAGGTTTTTAACTATTTTTGTTGTTCTTCATTTCTGTGAACTTTAGTCAATTAAGTTGATTAGAATAAGTTTGTATGAGTTAGTTTAGGATAGAAATGATTCTTGGAGGCATATACATTGCGAGCATCATCATAATCTTACGCTCCCTTGATTGATAATTCAATGTAGGAATGCAATGATAGAGTGGACTGTTCAGTTAGGTTTAGGAATTGATAGTTTTGTATAAGGCTTGGAGTGTGATTTAAAGCTCATGAGTGAACTCTATTTGATACATGTGGATGAATAAGGAGTTATGGTGGTTTATGAAATCCTAAAAGAGAGATATTGGGTTTTATCCTAATCTTGAAATATATTAATGGGTGTTTTTATTCTTGAGATTCCTTATGTTTCTCCTTTAAACTCATTATTAGATGGTGAATGAAACTCTAATGTCTTCGCTACAACTATCTTTATTGAGAGTTTTGAGAGATTCTCTTTGTGTATGAGAGTAACCTTGTATGAGTGTATTTTTGTGTTGCCAAGATGTGTGTTTTTGAGTGTTCTATGTGCATCTATGTTATAATTCTCCTTAACAAGGTGAAGTGGGCCTTTGGGTATTGCATGGTTGGGTAGTAGACTTGCCTACTATTGGCTTAAAAGCTTGGAGTAGTTGCTTATCTTCATTCTTTACTCTGATTTGAGAAAAATTATAAAATATAGATTATTGTTATTATTAGTTAAAAAATATACTAAATATGTATGCTACAAATTAACAAATAGAATTTTAATCTTTCCTTTGTGGATTCATGTAATAGAAATTATTTATGAACAATATATGGACTTTGTTGTAATGATTAATTTATGAGTTAATTTTCAAAGTTACTGTTTTCATAGTTTTAAAGGTTGGGCCTTGTTCTAGACTAAATTTGTGATTCAATAGGCTATAAGGTAGGTCCATAGCATGTCTTAGTAAAAAGTAAATCTTAGTTCTAGGTTTTGTACCATTCTTGTGAAAATTGTACCTTTGAGAATTATAGGAGCCATGGTTAGTTATTTTGGCATATTATTGGTTCTTTTGCAACTTAGAATGCTCAGAATGGTAAATTTTCATTTTGGGAGGCTTGGAAAACATATCCCAAAAATGGTGTAGAAATTTAATTTCTAGATCCCAATTTTTTTCTCAAGAAATTAGAGTTTTGTGGTTGTGTCCCGGGAATTGTGGTGGCATTCTATTGTCACAATTGTGTCCCATTTAATGAAATGTTTAGAAAGACTTTTATGGTTTTTTTAGATGAATTTTTACGTTTCTATTTCTATTTTGATTTCTTAATTTTTTTTTAATTTACTAGATATGCTCAATTTGCTTCAAAACTTTGTTGAGTGACTCTCGCTTCGATAAGGATGTTGTAAATAACTTATTTGCATGGATGGAAAGCTTATGTGATTATTTATAATTATTTTAGGTGTTTTAAACATTTCATAAATCTTTTCATGTAGTTTAAATCATTTCAATTAATTTAGTCATTCTTTTACCTTTGGTGATCAAACATTTATTTAAAAGTGATTCATTTGAGATAATTAAAGAACAAACATAAGTCTATATTATGGAAATGATGTTACGACATAATATAAACATTATGTGATTTTATTTACTTATAAGGTTAAAGGGATGTTGAACATGTGTGGTTAAGTTAGATGATTTACTTAGTTAATTTCTATTACTTTAGTTATCAAAACAAATCATGTTTGGTATATGAAATCTTTTTTTTGGATTGAAGATCTTATACCAATATATTTAGTAAAATAGTAGCTTACAAAATAGTGGTCAAGAAGGCCACCTCAGAATCTAACCAATATTGTACCTTCCAATCCAAAAATGTTGGACCTATTACATAATATCTACTTTGATCATAATAGGACCAATATACAAAACAAAACAGTCTAAAGTATCAACATATACAATCATAAACAATTTTATAGCATTGATTACAAAACAACTAGAATTATCTTTTTGAATTCTCTTTTTTTTTCCATATCCCTACTACTTAATATCACCATTATTTGTATCTGCTGCATTAGTGTCTTCCTTGTTTGTATCCACCATATTAATCTGCATCCCTGATATCTTATCTTGTTGTTCCTCTACTCCCTGTTGTTCCTCCTCATATCTCTTCTCTTCCTCATAGCTACCATCTCTGTCTATTCCAATATATTCTTCCTCTGTCTTCATCTCTCCTTTACCGTCCTTCAATTGATCCTCTTGCTATCTCTTTACATGTGACATTACATAAACCCTATTATCATTGTTTTTGTATGAATCTATTCCTTTGAAGCTACCAATAGGAGGAGAGATCCTTAGTTGACTACTGTTCACATTGTAGTTTTGAAAGGTAATCCCCAGGTACTTTTGTGTTTCACTCCGTAGTTCTTCAATTTGATGCTGCTTATAGTAGAGATTCTAAAAATCAAGATATTCACTATGAAATTTTTCATTTACCTTCCTTAGATCCTATGTCCAAAAGTCATATTTCTTAATGTCTTCCTTGTATATCATTGCACCTCCATCCATGATCTCCATAAATTTGTCAACTGGCAGCTCTAATGTCATAACAACCTGTTCAATCATTTTAAAACTGGTGAGTCTATTAATAGCCTCAATGAGTAATCTCTTCTTACCTTAGAACATATCTTCATTCCTCATCTTCCACATAAACCATAAGATTTAGTTGATAAAACTAACCAAAATTTATTAGCTTTTCCATTCAAACCACTAACAAAACCACATAGAATTTATTTCCAATTAATGTAATTCCTAGGGCTCCAATTAGCAATATTCCCCATAAAAATAGACCAAATGGAATTAGCATATTCACAATCAAAGAACACATGTTGACAAGTTTCCACAACCTTACATATAGAATAAATACTATTGTCAAAACCTAATGTGAATTTTTTTAGGATAATAAGCCATCTAAAACAACATTTTTTGGGTTCAATATTTCTAGACCAGATTACAGTAAAGGTTTTAGACAATAATTTTTGATCTATTGTAAAATTCCACAGTTTTTATATGCTCAAATTCTGTCTGAGGGTTAGTCAACATCTTATAAAATCTTTTAGAATTCACTCCCAGAAATTTAGAACCATCCCTCCATGTTACCTTCTCTGTGCACTCTTCCCCAAAAATAGTTATATCTTGAGAGAGTTTGCATAAAAAGTCCTTGTATAGAGTGGAGAAAGTTCTCTTATTTGTTTCAGTCAACCCAAATTCCTCTTTAATTTGCACCTAGGTTTTCAGATTGTTCCTTTCTAACAAATCTTTAAAAATAGACAACCCATTTTCATTCCATTTTTTTGCAGAGCATCCTTGCAACAATGCTAATGGTTTACCTTTGTGCATAGCATTCCACTGCATGGACCTATGCCCCAACACCACATTGTTCCTTAAATCAAAATCATCTTTATTGTTAATGATCTTTTTAGCCTGTTCCCAGGCATTCCAAATGCTAAGAAAGACAACAGATCCCAAAGGTTTAGCTTGAAATACCCCGAATAAGACATCTTGCATATGTAAACCCTTCCAAGTTTTTGCTTTATATGGAACAATAGTCACAATATTCATTTTCATCAAGATTTTCCAAGGCTCATTGCCTTCCAAGGATATGATATTCCATTTTGTAGCCAAAGCTACACCCTAGACTCTCAAGTCATTAAGTCCCAAGCCCCCCGATCCTTCCCCAAACATCACCACTCCCATTTGACAAAGTGTCTTTTTTATTCCCCTTGCCATCAGACCATAAGAACTGTCTAACCACCTTTTGAATAATGTACAGTATGCTACCCAAAACTAAACTATAACACAAAATAGAATAATCATCTCATTCACATTAACTTAAAATGGATAGATAAATCTTCTATACATATGTAAAAATATCAACTTACATCTTACAATTACACGTGCCATGTCCAGATGTTAGCACAAGAAAATAATATACAATGATACATCTCTGGCTCTCATGCCATATAGTCATCTCAGTATGATAATAAAGTATAATATACAAGTAATGATAATGAATAAAGTCACTATCACTGGTTGCCACTAACCCACATGGTCATCTGCAAGCTGAAGATGGGAACATGGCCCAAGCACTTTTCTGCGCAACCACGAAGCTTTATGCTTCCCTGGAATCCTTCCTAACATGAAGGATACCCGACCCTACATGAAGTGCCTATCAACCTGGGAAACAATTGGCAGGAGGGAAAACTTGATGCAACCTAATGTCTACATGCATTTCTAACTAGAATGTGCATTATCTCACAATCAGGATGTGGCAGAGAAACATATCAATATAACTAGACATTTTTATCTATTTCAATGAACACATAACTTTGGCCAAAGAAATCATGTATAAATTGGCAGATCCTGAAAAGCAGATCAACGTTCTCTGATAACCCACATTCAACACCCTATCTCGGAAGGTAAACCCAACATACTCATGAAAAGATAAACTATTTTATTTACAAACGATTTAGGAATCACATGCAATTGTCTAACAACAATTACTAATTACCTTCTTTTAAAAATAATGTGAATACACCTTTCAAGAAAGTACTAAATCTATAATGTTGTAAGCATATCACACTTCTAACAATGAGATTCATTCATGATTTATTTGAATACCAAAACTATTTCTACTCATGATTTTCTAACTATTTCTTGATTTATGCAATAGGAAAAAGAGAATTTAGTATATGACTTAGAAAAGATGTCATTATTAACCATGATAGAACTTACAAAGATTTATATTTACACACACACACACACACATATATATATAGGCATATATACACATATATGAGAAACATAAGTATATACATGTATATACATATTACTGGATAAACTCATAACCACATTTCATGCACAATCAACTCAAGTGAAAGCTAGTTCAATGTTTTCATACTTAAGGCAAGATCATTGGGAATAAAGTCTTGAAAATAAATCATATAATCACTTAGCTAAAAGTTACATATCACTAAGTTTAAAATGCCAAACACCATAGAGACATCAACATGCAAAATCTATGTGTATACATCATTTCAACTATATATATATATATCATATATATAGAAGAAAAATAAAACTTAGGCTGTCCAATATGACATAACACCGACCGTATAACTTATCTCAGACCTTTATTAACTTTAGATAGGCTATTAAAAATGTCCTAGAGCACATGCCGATGTACTCCATATTCAGGTCGATACAAGAAGATAACACAAGACACTCATATATAAAAGAAAAGCAGATATGAATATAAACAAATTGTTGATACTATCATAGAGGCCGATAACAAGGATTTAGGTTGCTTAAAATGACATAAGGTCATTTAGTTAGCACCGAGGCCGATGCAATAGAATTATAGTCCGTAATAAACATCAAGAGGTCGATACATTATTCGCAAGCTAATAAGAAAAGTATTTTGGCTGATAGATGTACTCAAAGGCCGTTTAGATCTAAGATCACAGGTCGTTTAGCATTAAGGAGGTCGATGTAACCATAAATGTGTCAATAAGAAAACACAAAGGCCACATAAGTAAAGGATAGGCCGATTTGAATATCACTGAGGCCGACACAATAAAATTACAGGCCGATTAATGGGAAGAAAAGCAGATATAATAGTTTAGCAGGCCATTAAATATTGTGAATAGGCCAAAAGGAATGTCAAAGAGGCCGATTTGAAATAAAAAAAAGAGGTCAATATAACTTATCAAATAAGAGGCCGATATAATATCAAAGAACATGTCATAACAATGCAAGGAAACTTATATGAGCATAAACCAGACCATATACTTAGCTAATAGGACATTTATATACAAAAACCATTTAGCAAATCGAATGTAATAACAAGCACATTTCTTGCCATCTTGCAAATAGATCCAAAAGAAAGAGAAAAAGAATACCAGAAAACCATGGTCTCCTTCTTAATTTCCTTTCCTTTCTCCTTTCGACAGTGCTTATCCCTTTTTTGCTCCTATTCTCTCTTAGATATGAAATAATATAATAATAAATCTATTTTTGAAATCAGACCATGTAGTTTTATTTAATCCATAAGATGAAAAAACACAAAACTACATGGCAAACTTATGCAATTTAAAAGAACATACTTAATAACAAGATTGCATAAATAACTCATCATTAACATCAACCACAACCAAATTTAGATGTGAAATGCTCAATCAAGATTATGTTACGTGAAAACTTAATGAAACCAAATTCATTGATGCAATAGGTATGAAACTAAGTGAGTGTGTGCATGCATTGGGTTTTTCCATCATGCCAACTCTTTCTGGCGGCTAAGATGCTTCTACCTCAACCATGTTCCTGTCTTCGACGTGTTCCTACACCCAATCGCACTTAGATTGTCATTAATAGGTTATTCTATATAATCATATCCAAAGCACGAGGAAACATAAATCCATAGTCATAAACATATTAATCCATCATTACTATGACTTCCAAATTTACGCATTTATAAAAATGACGACAATTTACTTTTACGCACATGTAATTACCCACTAGTAAAAACAATCACAATGAAATATCCAATAGTCTGGATTATAAATGAAATCCAAAAAGTTGAGATGTGACATCCTTCCCCACTAGGAAGAGACATCGTCCTAATGTCTTATTACACACACACTAAAATAATAAGAGTATCTCACTAAGCAAATAAAGAATCACACTGTAGCAATAAAGTATCACACTAATCAAATTAAAGTATTTCAACTAAGTCCTCAAATGAGGAAAAAATGGTCTATCTCCTCTACATCCTCCAATGTGGCACTATCCACAGAATATTGGTCCCACTAGACCTTATACTACACAACATCTTTGTTATGCAACTTGATGTTACGTCTATCAAGAATTTGAGTGGGCTCCACCAACACCACTCCTAGATCCTATACTTGTTAAGTATGCCAATCAAGTATGTGCAAGGCGTTAGGATGATATGGTTTAAGAAAAGACACATGAAAAACATTATGGATTTGGGTAAGAGTAGGTGATAGAGCAAGTTTGTAAGCAACAAGGTTAATCACTTCCAACACATCAAACAATCCTACAAATATAGGAACAAGTTTGGACGATTTTCCAAACAAAACCGAGCTCTTTTGAGGTTTGACCCTCAAGAAGACTTTGTCCCCTACTGAAAACTATCTGAATGTCCTATTCTTTTCTGCATAACTCTTCTATCGATCTGCCACTTGCTTCAATTTCTCCTTGATCAATCTCATTTGATCATCCATTTCTCTAAGCATATCTGATCCAATCACAATCCTATCTTCTACCTTATCCCAACTGATAGGTGTTCGACACTTATGCCCATAAAGAGCTTCCAAATGTGCCATCCCCAAAGATGCATGGTAGGAATTATTATAAGCAAAATCCACCAATGGAAGGTACTCCCACCTATACTGCTAATCCATAAAATACATCCTAAGGAGGTCTTCAACTACCTAATTTACTCTTTATGTATGACCGTCAGTTTGAGGGTAATACGCCGAACTTAAATTCAATTTTGTCTCCAATTCAACATTGTCCAAAACATAGAAGTCATGCAAGTGTCTCGATCCAATATGATCATCTTAGGTACTCCATGTAAATGAAAGATTTCTTGGACAAACTTCTTGGCTAGGATTAAAGAACCATCCTTAATATTTCCTGGAATGAAATGCGCTACCTTCGTCAACTTATCCACAACTACCAAGATGATATCATGATGATTCTTGGACATTGGCAACCCCACAATGAAGTCCATACTAATCACTTGTCATTTATACTCTGGTACACTATGTGGGTATAAAAGCCCTGTTGGATGCACATGGTCAACCTTGAATTGCTGACATTCCAAGCATCGAGCCACAATTTCAATAAATATTTCTTGAGTCTTGGCCAAAAATACAAAGGTCTCAATCCTTCTACCATCTTGGTCACTCTAGGGGGCCCCAAATATGGTGTGTTGTGGATCTCTTTTAGAACTAACTTCCTCAAATCCCTTGAGTCTGGAATATACATTCTACCTTGATATCACTCTTATCACCCAAATTTGCACCTTCTGTTGCAGCTGTGAAACTTCAGCAATCTGGAGTAACATGGGAATGATCTTGAAGTGTGGGACCTTGCGAAATGAGATCAAACCTCTAGAGAAGGCCAGCTTCCTTGGCTGGATATCACCTAAAACTACTAAATCTTCAGAGGAAAAGGGAGAAGGAATGCTTCTTTGAATGAAAGATAAAAATAGGAAAACATGAAAGTAAAAGGTGATGCACCAGACTGATTAAAAGAAACTTTCATAGAACTGAAAAAATGCACAACATAACTAGATACAACAAGTAAGCATACACAGATTCAAATGATCCTAGCAGAGGTGAGAAACAAAATGATTGAGAGGAATGAAATATTCACAGACAATCATATGAGAATTCACACTAAACTAAAAATCAGTAAAAAGAGGTAAAGTGACTTGCATATATTCAGTGGGAAGGCACAGTTACAGTAGCAGAAAGCTCTGTTTGGAAACAGAAAAGCCTAAATGCCAAAAAATTTCCAACCTTATTTACATCATTCGAATGCATATTTATAGCAATTCAAGAATGCCCTAAGTCAGTTACAAAATTCACTCAAAGAGCTGCAACAGGAAAATATCTCCCTCTTAATGACTGTCCACCTGCAAGAAGTTATGGTGCAGAAGATCTGGAAATGGGGACAGTGGAAGATATTTTGGACATTAAATGCGAGCAACTTCAATGGTTATCTTCAACAAGGAATATATGAAATATCTGAAACATGGCGGTTTAAGAGATATTTTCGGTCATTAATGCGAGCTGCTTCATCTTTGTGCAACAATTAATGCAAGAAATATCTCTATCTGCTCAAAATGGTCGCTGAAACATCCACTCGCCCAAAATATGCAAATCCATATCCAAATTTGAAAAGTGAGAGTATTCCTCTGAAATCCCCGCCAAATGAAAGAGGAGGCAAAAATAAGCACTTTTGCCTCTTGCAGCATGTCAAAATTTGCTAGAATGGAGGAGATATGGGCAGTCAAAGTTTCAGTCAACTGCCTATATATATTGCTTTGCATCTGTGAAAGCGCTTTGTATATGGCCTCTTGCGTATCAACTTTGTATATCTGATTGTATGTATAAACATACAATTGCAAATATACAAACACATGTATATAAAATGCGCGGACCCCAACACTAAATTTGGCTAATTTGACTTTACAGTCGGGTCCGCCTTGTACATTTCTTTCTTGTACATTTCATTTGTATATCGCAAGATACAATGCAGTCAATATACAAGCCGCGGACTTGAACCATTTTATCAACTGGATTGGAGAAATTTGAAATATGGGCCTTGTATCTTCAATCTCTTGTATATCGGGAGATACAATGCCATATGCATGCAAGTTGTAGACCCCAAAAGATCATTAACTGTATTTGAGTTCCCAGTCAGGTCCGCTTTGTATGTTTTCCCCCTTGTATATAACCAATGTATGTCACATATACAATGCGAACATACAAGCAAATTATACATACAAACTGTGGAATTCTGCCCTTTATCAACTGGAATGTATGCTCCTTTCATATCTGGCTTGTATATTAGGAATGCATATTTGATTGTATGTGCAAACATACAATCGCAAATATACAAGCGGTGGGCCCCACCCTTTGCATCTCCTCCTTGTATGTCTGGTGAAAGTCCCTGTGTATATTCTGCCGATGTACATTGCAAATGTACATCGACCTTTGTATGTTAACCCTGCCTGCGACCTTCTTTGCATATCGACAATGTACATTCATTCCTGCATGTGATCTTTTGCATGTTGACTTAGCACAAGACTCTTGCATTTTTGTCTTTGTATATGGCATTGTATATGTGAATATACAATTCGAATATACATGCAATGCCCCTTGTATGTGGACTTTGCATCCTTTTTGATATGTAATCTCTCTTGCATGTTGACTTTGTATGTTGGCCTTGTATCTTTGACTTGTATGTGCGAACATACAATCACATATATGCAAGCCACTGTTCCTATATACATTGGCCTTTGAATGTTTTGCCTTTGTATGTGGCGAATGTATACTTCACTTGCATCTCGCACATACAAACCCTTTTCACTGTAGCGAATGCATGTCGACCTCTTTGTATATGCGCCTTGTACATTCCCAATGTATGTCGGACATACATTTGCCTTTGTATCTTTGCGGCATACATTTCCCCTGCATATTTCGCTTGTATGCCGCCAATGCATCTTTTCCTTTGCATGTTCCTCCTGTATGTAGCCGTTGCATGTCTAAACATACAACACAAATATATATGCAAACCATCTCATACAAGCAGGGAATATTCTCATAATCTGCGATAGATTCCTTAATGCATATACAAACTCGATATGCAAAGCGAAAAGCATACAACCAATTTTTTACTATTTTTGAAGGCCGACTGAGATTTTTAACCCGCCAATGTACATCAACACTTGTATGTCAACCTTGCATGTTTGTCAATTGCATCTTCTTTCATTGTATATTGCACTTGTACATATAAACATACAATGGAATGTATATCCAAATATACATTCACAAATGCATTCAAAATACTTAAGCATGAAACTGAGAAATATCTGCGATGGGGAATGTTTGAAGACAAAATATTTCTGGGTTTTTCTGGGTTTTTTGCAAGGAATCTTTAGATAAGCTTTTAGGAAATTTTGACAAGGCATAGCATAAATATTTGAAGGATTTAAGCCTTGTATGGGTCATTTTCTAAAATATTTTCAAGGAATATACAAGGTGAACTATTTGGCTCTGGACAGAGGAAAATAGGTTAACAATTTGGTGACCTCTATGGGATGTTCGCCTGCTAAACATATAGATCAGTGGCCTTAAACATCTATTGGGCATGGAGTCATACAGAGGCTGATAAAATAACTTGACAAACAATTCTGAGTTTAGTAACTCAGCATATTAGCAGTGAAGGACATTGAAGACCAAACCGAGCCAAAATGCTGAAGGCAAACCCTCCAACTATGCTAGACAACACTTAGGGAAATCAAACAAAAGGGATCTAAACTATTGTCCAGCAGCACTTATTGAAAAACAAGAAACCTAATCTACTAATTTACAAGGCACTCATACCTCAAAACACCTCTTTAGGTGTATCCCATTGACTGGGATAGGCAAATTTTGTCCATCCATATTTGATAACTGAAATGCATTGTGCTCCTTGCATTCAGTAATGAGAAATGGGCCACTCCACATGTTGTCAAACTTGGAGTGCTTTCCTGGTCTGCTTTTCAACTCACCCCATTTGAGCACCATATCACCCTCCCTAAAGATTCTAGGGGTTGCTTTCTGATCAAAATTTCTTTTGGTATGAAGCTGATGATGCACCATAGTTCTCATGGCCTTATCTCTGATTTCTTCAAGCTCTATAAGTTGAGCATATCTGACAGCCATGGGATCTCTTCTTCAAACATCTCCAGCTGATTCATGATATCAAGTGCTGGCAGCTCCATAGATATAGGCAATCTTGTCTCTTTCCCATAAACTAACATATATGGGGAATTCCCAATAGACCGTTTGGGAGTTATTCTGTCTACCCATAAGGCATATTTCAGACTAGTGTACCAAGTCCTCTGGTTGTCTTCCATTGATATTTTAACAAGCCTTATGAGGCTCTTATTTGTAGATTCAGCCAAACCATTACCCTGTGGGTAATAATTTGATGAAGTATTCAGATAGATCCCATTCTTAACAGCCTAGTCAGTTATCTTTAATCCAACAAAGGCTAAAGCATTGTCTGAGATAATTGACTCAGGCACCCCAAATCTAGATATCAAATCTTGGTAAAAATTTAAAATAGTATTTTCATTTGATTCCTTCAGAGCCACTGCTTCAGTCCACCTTGTGAAATAGTCTGTAGCTGTAAGTATCCACCTATGGCCTGCACTTGATGGTGGGTTAATGGGACCTACAAAGTCAATGCCCCATCTCATGAAGCATTGTTCTACTTGAATTGGCTGTAGAGGTAAAGCTGGAAGCCTTTCCTTGCCTGCAAATATGGCACATTTTACACATTTTCTAGCCCATGCATGGGCATCCTTGAATAAGCTGGGTCAGTAATATCCAGCTCTCATTATTTTCCAAGCAGTAGTCTTTGGGGCAAAATGACCTCCTGTTGTTCCATCCTAAAACTCATGTAACACCTTGTCAGTCTGATCAATAGCAATGCATCTTAACAATACACCATTAAAATCTTTTCTGAAAATCATGCCATTTATTAAAACATATGGAACAGACTGTAGTCTGAAATACCTTCTCTTGGTTCTATCTAAACCTACTAGAGATTTACCAGTTTGCAAAAATTGAGTCATGTTATTAACCCAACTTGTGCCCACTGCTGCTGTATCATCCTGAGGTGCATCTTCAATGGTCAAAAGCACCTCTTCTTCTTTTTCTATTTCTTTTTCAGAACTAGTAGCGAGCTATTCACTGAGTCCTCTACCTCTGACAAGCTTGGTTATCTGGATATCCATGTCATATTCCATGACTTTGGTGATCCAACCAGCCCTTTTCTCATTCACATCCTTACCTAACAAGAACTCTTTCACGCTAGGGTGAGCCACCATCAAATGTATCTTATTATTAGAAATAAGATGTTTGAACTTCTTGAGGCCCCTTACCACTGCAAGGACATGTTTTTCGACGAAGCTATACCTTTTCTCATACTCCTCTAGCCCCTAACTAAACAAAGCGATTGGTTGTTCAAAGCCATCGCTCTGCTGCTGTACCAGAATCGCAGAGATGGTGTCAAGGCCGCCATAAGCATACAAGATGAAATCTTTAGAGAAATCAGGATTTACCAAGGTGGGTGCAGCCGATAATGCCTCCTTTATGGATTCAAAGCTGAGTTTGGCTTCTTTCGTCCAACTAAAAACTGTATTCTTCTTCAACATAGACGTCAAAGGCTTCAGTAGATCTGCAATGTTGGGTATAAATCTTCCCAGAAAATTAATTCTTTGAATAAAACTTTGTAGCCCCTTCTTGTGACTGGGTAAAGGCAGCTCCAAAATAGCTCTTACCCTTTCAGCATCAATGGTAATGCCTTCCTTTGACACAACGTGCCCTAGCAGCTTACCCTCATGCACAGCGAAAATGCATTTCTTGGGGTTGACAGATATCCCTAACTCTTTGCATCTCTTGAACACTTGCCTCAGGTGGTATAAATGTTTAGATGCATCCTTGGAAAAAATTGTAATGTCGTCTAAGTACACAAGCACCAGTTTATACAACAAACCCTTAAAAGCCATATCCATAGCTCTTTGTAAAGTAGAGCCAACATTCGAGAGACCAAAAGGCATTCTCCTGTAGGCCATGGTGCCCCATTTGGTAGTAAAAGCAGTTTTAAATTGATCTTCCTCCTTCACTAACACTTGATTATAGCCTAAATATCCGTCAAGCAAGGAGAATCTTTCAGAACCAGCCACTACTTGCAGAATTTGCTCCATTGAGGGCAACAGGTAGTGGTGTTTTAGGGAGACTCTATTGAGGTCTCTGAAGTCAACACACAGCCTAATATCCCCATTCTTTTTTCTGACAGGGACAAGGTTGGAGACCCAGGAAGTATGCTTGATCAGGAAAATGATCTTTCCCTTGATCAACTTGGTTAACTCTTTAATCATCAGGGGCTCAAGCTTCGGATTTAAAGGCCTTTGCTTCTGCCTCACAAGTTTTGTACCTGGTTCTAACTCTATGGTATGCTGGACAATATGAGGGTCGAACCCTTTTAGGTCTGAGTAATCCCAAGCGAACACATCTTTAAAATCTTGACAAAGAGCAATAAAAGCCCTCCTATCTTCACGTGAACAAATTTTGCCAATTTTGAGAAGCTTACCCTTGAAAATTTCTAGCTCTTCGTAATGTTCCTCTTTGACCTGCATGCTAGTTTTACTCTTCTTTAGCTGATCATCGGTCTCAAAAATGGATTCCAAGGTTACCAATCCTTTGGGCAGTTTGTTTGTCCTTAACTGAATAACTTGACCATCCTCATATTGTTGTTTGAGTTTATCCTGAATCATCATGGAAAACTCATCCTCCTCTAACAGGAAATGCAGGATCTGCTCATCACTTTCAAAAACCTGCCAATGAATATTATTGTCAGGGATAGAAGGCATGTTGACTATTTTCACGTGAGGCTGCACCTTTTCTCTTTGAATATCGCTGGGGATGTCAAACTGAGCCCCAATTGCAGCTAACCTATCTGCATGATAATTTTGATTTCTTGGAATAGAGATCAGATTGAAAGCATCAAACTCTTCAATCATGTCCCATACCCTATGTTTGTAGCATTTCAAAACATCATTTTTTGTAACATGCAGCCCTCTCACCTGATTTACAATGAGTTCACTGTCACCATAGACCTGCAAACAACCAATTTTCCTCTTACTTGCCCACTGCAAACCTTGAATCAATCCTTCATATTTAGCAGTGTTATTTGTACATGAAAAGGCAAAACGGAAAGCAAAAAAATATCTTTCACCTTGTGGAGACACAAGCATTGCACCACCACCAGATCCATTCTTGTTCCTAGAGCCATCAAAGTACATTTTCCATACCTCACTTTGCTGTTTTGTCTGTTGTTCTGTATCCTTTAGCAGATTTGGAATTGCTATTTCAGGCTCACGTAGTATGTAAATCCCCATACCAGTTTCTTGGATGTGTCCCTCAGGATCATCAACAACATTTTTTGAGGCCCGCTCCTTTAACAACACCTCTGGTATACTTTCATATTGTAGCTCTTGAGCAACTACAAGCTCAGGATCGTCAGAAATAATACAATTTGCATTAACAACACTTGGTGTATAAGGCTCTATGTGGTGATTTGAAAGCAATTCAGATTTTAGGGTTACTTTTGTGCCATATCTGGTCCTGAAAAACATGTGGGACCAGTCTGAGGATAAATATCCTCCTATCTTGGCTGTGAATTCTCTTGACAAACACATGGCAAAATAAGGAGGTAAGTCTATAATAAACACCTCCTGGGAAATGGAAACATTTGGGCAAGTGTGTAGAGTGAGGCCTAGGTCTTTAATCATACCCACAATATTAACAATGGTGCCATCTAACTGAAGCACACCTTTCTCAAGGGGTTGGTACTTCAATCCTAATTAGTCTGCAATTTGTTTTGGCATCACAGAACTACTTGCACCACTATCCACCATACAGTTATGTACCAACTTGTCTCCAATTATCAAAGACACGTAAAATGGGAGTGGTTTAACACTTTTGTTTGACTGTTTGTTGTTGTCCTGTGGTGAATTGGTAAGGACAGCTCTAGTTGGGTCAACAGTTGCATCATTGGGCATTTTCAAATTAGAGAAGGCAGATTGCAACATCCTCTTTTGGCCTGGGATGGCTAGAGAGTCCCACATAGACATTGTCACATTCATCTTCTTCATATTTTCAATAATATTGAAAGGTGGAGTGACAATTACCTTTTGTTGTGACTTTGTAGCAACAGTATCAGCCTGTAAATGAGGCATTTCCCTTCCTGTTGCTGAAGTGTTTCTTTGTAAAATATGGGGAACATGGGATGTAGAAGCATCATGTCCTTTTCCTTTATTTGCTGCTTGTTCTACCTCATAACCCCTCTTCTTAGCTCTTGTGTTGGCTGCAACCGGAGTATTATCACTGTTTACACCACAGAATTCACCTTCTTGCCAATTTATGAAGGCAGAATCATTTTGAGGCTGATCCTGCTATTGTATAGCCCCATCATGAGGTGGATTTGGATGAGAAACTACAACATTTTGTACCATCAGAGCCTGATTTATAACCCCATTCGAGCAGGCTACCTGATTGTGTGGCTGATTGCATGGAAAACACCATTCATATTCAGCTGCAAGGTTATTCTGAACAGGAACAAGGTCCTTGATAGCATTAATGGGCACCGGATTATAAGGCTGAAAAGGCCTCTGATTCACATTCTACCTGGTACCCTGATAATTGCTTTGATAAGGTGGCCTATTAGCTTGATATGGTTGGTTTTGCCCTTGATAAGGGTAATTTTGCCCTTGACTGGGTTGCTGATAGGGCTGTCTGTTCTGGGACTGCTGCTTTTTGATGTTTACTAACTCATTCCCAAAGGTTTGCAGGATATTTTCTATTTTCTGTTGGCTATTTTCAATATCTTTTAACTCTTGAGACGAGTTAGAAGAAGCAGTTTCAGAAATGGCAGTACTTGGCAACGCTGCAGTAGCAGGTAAAGGGGCAAAATGTGGGATTGGCAATGGCATTGAATCTTGAATCTCGGGGAAGATGGGTACTGGTGGTCAAGGATCTATTTTACCAGCTTGAATCAGGCTATTTTCTACTCTAATAGCTATTTCATATGCATCAGGTAGGCTTGTACCTCCCAATGATTGAATCATGACTGAAATATCACTATTTAAAGCTTTCAAAAAATACAAGAATGCATATTCTGATGGAGGTCTTACCGTGATAGGAATTCTGTCCCATGTCTTTTGAAATCTGAAGTTGAAATCCATCATTTGCTCTTGGGGAGATCTCTTTATGGTAGTCATCTATTCAACCAATGACAAGTTGTCTGATTTATCTTGAAATTGCTTATTTAATTTATCACCTAGATCATCCCAGGTTCCTATGGTCTGCACTGGTAAACTCCTAAACCACTGCAATGCTTTTCCCTTGAAAGAGGCAGCCAGCAGCCGAATGGCAATATTCTCTTGGGTTATATGATGAACACCGCATAGAGAAGCTACGTCTCTAATGTGCTCAATAGGGGTAGTTTGATTCTCCCCTGTGAAATAGGGCAGACTCTTCAAAGCTGCCATGGGTATAATGTCATGTACTGTCAAGTTCCATGGGTTGCCCCCATCAAAAGCTAAAAATGGCTGATTCCTTGCCATTTGAATGGCTAGAGGTAGGATTGCTTGAGTTGATATAGGGACTACAGGTGCAACCAGCCTGAAACTTGGAGGAGTTGATTGTACTCTTTTGGAAACTAGGGTCCTTGCTACAACTCTCCCCTGTCTTCTAGGTGGTGACAGCTGTAAATAGTCAAATGAGATTGAACTCCAAGTTTGAATCTTTCTCATATAATGTAACAACAGAACTGATATGCTTGTCTTTCCTCAGTATGAGTCGCCAGATATGCAAATTTTAACCTCTCACAGGTCTGAAAATTATTGGCTGCACATCAAAACTAGCAATAAGAGATAGTATTTTGATTATTTTCTAACTCTCTGTCCCACCAGGTGTGCCAAAGTTGTTATCACCCAGATTTGCACCCTCTACTGCAGCTGTGAAACTTCAGCAATCTGGAGTAACATGGGAATGATCTCAAAGTGTGGGACCTTGCAAAATTAGATCAAACCTCCAGAGAAGGCCGGCTTCCTTGACAGGATATCACCTAAAACTACTAAATCTTCAGAGGAAAAGGGAGAAGGAATGCTTCTTAGAATGAAAGATAAAAATAGGAAAACATGAAAGTAAAGGGTGATGCACTAGACTGATTAAAAGAAACTTTCATAGAATTGAGAAAATGCACAACATAACTAGATACAACAAGTAAGCATACACAGATTCAAATGATCCTAGCAGAGGTGAGAAACAAAATGATTGAGAGGAATGAAATATTCACAAACAATCATACGAGAATTCACACTAAACTAAAAATTAGTAAAAAGAGGTAAAGTGACTTGCATATATTCAGTGGGAAGGCACAGTTACAGTAGCAGAAAGCTCTGTTTGGAAACAGAAAAGCCTAAATGCCAAAAAATTTTCAACCTTATTTACATCATTCAAATGCATATATATAGCAATTCAAGAATGCCCTAAGTCGGTTACAAAATTTGCTCAAAGAGCTGCAATAGGAAAATATCTCCCTCTTAATGACTGTCCACCTACAAGAAGTTATGGTATAGAAGATCTGGAACTGGGGACGGTGGAAGATATTCTAGGCATTAAATGCGAGCAGCTTCAATGGTTATCTTCAAAAAGGAATATATGAAATATCTGAAACATGGCGGTTTAAGAGATATTTCTGGTCATTAATGCGAGCTGCTTCATCTTTGTGTAGCAATGAATGCAAGAAATATCTCTATCTGCTCAAAATGGTCATTGAAACGTCCACTCGCCCAAAATATGCATATCCATATCCAAATTTGAAAAGTGAGAATATTCCCCTGAAATCCCCGCCAAATGAAAGAGGAGGCAAAAATAAGCACTTTTGCCTCTTGCAACATGTCAAAATTTGCCAGAATGGAGGAGATATGGGTAGTCAAAGTTTTGGTCAACTGCCTGTATATATCACTTTGCATCTATGCTTTTATCAGCCTCTGAAACTACATCTGAGTCTGCCTTTGCATATGCAAAGTGCTTTGTATATGGCCTCTTGCATATCGGCTTTGTATATCTGATTGTATGTATAAACATACAATTGCAAATATACAAACACATGTATATACAATGCGCAGACCCCAACACTGAATTTGGTGAATTTGACTTTACAGTCAGGTCCGCCTTGTATATTTCTTTCTTGTACATTTCATTTGTATATCGCAAGATACAATGCAGTTAATATACAAGCCGCGGACCTGAACCATTTTATCAACCGGATTGGAGAAATTTGAAATCTGGGCCTTGTATCTTCAATCTCTTGTATATCAGGAGATACAATGCCATATGCATACAAGCTGCAGACCCCAAAAGATCATTAATTGTATTTGAGTTCCCAGTTGGGTCCGCTTTGCATGTTTTCCCCCTTTTATATAACCAATGTATGTCACATATACAATGCGAACATACAAGCAAATTATACATACAAACTGCAGAATTCTGCCCTTTATCAACTGGAATGTATGCTCCTTTCATATCCAGCTTGTATATTAGGAATGCATATTTGATTGTATGTGCAAACATACAATCGCAAATATACAAGCGGTGGGCCCCACCCTTTGCATCTCCTCCTTGTATGTCTGGCGAAAGTCCCTTTGTATATTCTGCCGATGTACATTGCAAATGTACATCGGCCTTTGTATGTCAACCTTGCCTGCAACCTTCTTTGCATATCGGTAATGTACATTCATTCCTACATATGATCTTTTGCATGTTGACTTAGCACAAGACTCTTGCATTTTTGTCTTTGTAAATGGCATTGTATATGCGAATATACAATTCGGATATACATGCAATGCCCCTTGTATGTGGACTTTGCATCCTTTTTGATATGCATTCTCTCTTGCATGTTGACTTTGTATGTTGGCCTTGTATCTTTGACTTGTATGTGCGAACATACAATCGCATATATACAAGCCACTGTTCTGATATACATTGGCCTTTGAATGTTCCACCTTTGTATGTGGCGAATGTATACTTCACTTGCATCTCGCACATACAAACCCTTTTCACTATAGCGAATGCACGTCGGCCTCTTTGTATATGCGCCTTGTACATTCCCAATATATGTCGGACATACATTTGCCTTAGTATCTTTGCGGCATACATTATACCCTGCATATTTCGCTTGTATGTCGCCACTGCATCTTTTCCTTTGCATGTTCCTCCTGTATGTAGTCGTTGCATGTCTAAATATACAACACAAATATATATGCAAACCATCTCATACAAGTAGGGAATATTCTCAAAATCTGCGATAGATTCCTTAATGCATATACAAACTCAATATGCAAAGCAAAAAGCATACAACCAATTTTTTACTATTTTTGAAGGTCGACTGAGATTTTTAACCCGCCAATGTACACCAACACTTGTATGTAAACCTTGCATGTTTGCCGATTGCATCTTCTTACATTGTATATTGCACTTGTACATATAAACATACAATGGTAAATGTATATCCAAATATACATTCAAAAATGCATTCAAAATACTTAAGCATGAAACTGAGAAATATCTGCGATGGGGAACAATTGAAGACAAAATATTTCTGGGTTTTTCTGGGTTTTTTGCAAGGAATCTTTACGCAAGCTTTTAAGAAATTTTGACAAGGCATAGCACAAATATTTGAAGGATTTAAGCCTTGTATGGGTCATTTTCTAAAAGATTTTGAAGGAAGATACAAGGTGAACTATTTGGCTCTGGATAGAGAAAAATAGGTTAACAATCACAAATTTCCATCCAACTCAAACATATATCCATCAAATCGACTGTCTGAAGGATCTTTCTCTAAAGCTTGTTTTACTCTGGAAGAGTGCTCATCTCCTTGTAGATTATGAACTACTTGTTTCCTCAAATTTGACCTTATGGTAATCATTGTTGCTAGATACCTTCTTCTACTAAGAGCATCCACCACTCTATTTTCTTTTCCCTTGATGTACTCAATCCCAAAATCATATTCACTGAGAAAATCTAGCCATCTCCTCTGACAAGCATTAAGATTGGGTTGAGTAAAAATATACTTGAGTCCTAGGTGATCTATCTTCAATTCAAAAGGCTTCCCCAGGAGATAATGCCTCCACATCTGAAGTGCATGAACTATGGTTGCTAACTCTAAGTCATGCAGTGCATAGTTTAGCTCATATTGTTTCAACTTCCTGGACTCATAAGTGATCATTTGCCCATTCTGCTTTAGCACTACTACACCTTCTCCTGATGCATCAGTTATCACCATGAAATTCCCATTAGGATCAGGTATAGTCAAAATTGGAGTTGTACTAAGCTTTTCCTTCAAATCCTAGAAATCTTACTCACACTTCTTTGTCCATTCAAATCTTTTCCCTTTCTTTTGGAGTGCAGTGATCGGTGTTGTGATTGTAGAGAACCCTTCTACAAACTTCCTATAATACCCTGCAAGTCCCATGAAGCTTCTAACTTCAGTCACATTCTACGGTGTAGGCTATTCCATTATCGCCTTAATTTTCTCTAGATCTACTACAATCTCTTCTACTGAAATGACATGACCTATATAATGCACCTTGTCTTGATAGAAAGTATACTTGGATAGTTTACCAAAGAGTTTATGCTCTCTTAAGCGTTGTAAAACTATCCTCAAATTCTTATCATGCTCCTCAATTGATTTGGAATAAATCAAGATGTCATCTGAGAACACTAGTACAAAATCATGCAAGCAATCTCTGAATACACTATTCATTAGGTTCATGAAAACTATTGGAGCATTGGTTAACCTGAATGGCACACCACCGTGTATTCATAGTGGCCATAATGAGTCCTAAAAGTTGTCTTTAAAATGTCCTCATCCTTAATACGCAATTGGTGGTAGCCAGGTCTAAGGTCTATCTTAGAGAACATAGTAGCTTCTTTCATCTGATCAAAGAGCTCATCAATTCTTAGAAGTGGGTACTTATTCTTTATAGTTTCCTTATTTAGAATTCTATAGTCAATACACAAAAATGATTGGTGCACCCCATGGAGACACACTAGGTCTAATGAACCCTTGGTTTAACAACTCTTGTACTTGTGCTTTCAATTCATACAACTTTGTGGTTGTCATCCTACAGGGTGCTTTTGATTGAGGCTCAGTCCCTGGTAGCAAGTCAATTGAAAATTCAAACTCCCTCTTAGGTGGCAACTCTGTTAACTCAAATGGAAACACATCATGGAATTCCTTAAGGATAGAGTAGTCACCTAGTATTGGTTCTACATTTTCAAGATCTCTAACTTTAACTGCATAAATGGAACATCCCTTCCTTGAGGCCTTCTTAAGTTGCATAGCTGAAATTTGTCTAAGCTCAAGTGGTCTTTGAAAACTATGAATCTTAATGTGATTCCCAAGGTCATCCAAACATCTTAAAACCTTATCCTCATAATTCACAAGACTTGTGTTTAGTTAACCAATTGATCCCCAAAATCACATATGACCCTAAAGGTGCTACATAAAGATTGACCTCAGTTTGAAAACTTGGAAGGTCTAACTCTGGTGCAGGAGCACCTAACACAAGGTGGCCTCCATGAGGCATTTGAATCATGTTTTGTTTAGAAAATCATGTTTTGGGTTGTAATAAGGTCTATTTAACCAATGCATGTCGTTTCAGTTTGTGTCTAGGTTTATTTTGTAAGTCCCAAGTGACATAGGGGACATTTGTCAAATTGTAACCGCATAATGCCAAAAATAGGCAGTAGGGCAGTTGGAGGCCATTTAAAATGGGTGTCTCCCAGCTGCTTGGAGTTAGTTCGGTACTACTCAGGGTGAGTTGATAAATACCCTGAGTAAGGAACCAAATGATCATATATTGTAATCAGATCGAAGTAGTGTGATCGAATGTGATTGTATTGTGCTTAGGAGAAATAAAGCAATTCTGTTCTGTCCATTTGATTTCCATTTCTTATAACTGTAAATCATGTAACTGTAGATTTCCATTCATTTTGCATTTTCCATTATTGCCGTATGTCGTCATGAAGTATTCCACTAGTGGGATTTCTATCGAAATCAGTGGAATGGTTTCGTTGTATAAATATTTGTTTTCATTTTCTGTTTTGTTCCATTGTTCGACGGGGCAGATATTCAAGACTTGGCATTTCACGCAGTAAGGACGATCTAGCATCTCCATGTGCTAGGGTACGCAGGAAGTAAACTGTGCGATGACATATTGGTGCATCAAACAAAGGTTACGAGTGTTCACTGACGGAACGAGTCTCAACAACGACAAATGCCATCGGGGCATTGGAAGAAAGATGAGGGACTTGGCTGATGGAGTTGAATCAGTGGCTCATCAATTAGTTTGTCGATTGTGAGCAATTAGAGCATTGGTCTATGGTATCCGCTGTGCACTCCCCATCATATTGGTATCAGAGCTTGAAAAAAAGATTTGGGTGGCAAATCGAATTGAGGATTTGTAGGAGTATTGGTGTTTGGGTGTTGTCTGTGAATGTTTATGTTAGACAAAGAAAGTGAGATAGAGGCGGAGAGGATGCCTTCTAAAAGTATGTCGTAGGATGCCGTTAAGAAGCTAATCAAGGAGATGCTTGCATCCAAGTTGGGAGAGTTCAAGCAGTCCAAAGGCAAAGATAGGGAAGATGAAAGTGACATCGATGAAGGCGATGCAAAAATTGCCAAAACTAGTAAAAAGAGAGAGAAGATACCAGCAGACCAGAGGGCATTTTTAAATGCATTAAAGTTAGTCAATAGGGACACCATAGATGGGTTACCTATGTATAGTGGAAGTATGGAAACTGAAGAGGTGATTGATTGGATTGAGGCATTGAACAATCATTTCGAATACAAAGAAGTCCCTGATGATAAGAGGGTTAAATTGGCAAAGGCAAGATTGAAGGGATTTGCTCTTGCATGGTGGAATTATGAACAAGGAGAGAGAGTCAAGGAGGGGAAGAACATGATAACCTCCTGGGAAAGGATGAAGACCAAAATCAAGGCACAATTCTTACCCTTGGACTATGATGTGCAGATGTATAAGAAATTGTAGAACCTCAGACAGAGAGACCTTGATGTGAATGCATACACACAAGAGTTTCATAAACTCCGTCTCAGGTCAAAGAGACAAGAAGAAGAGTCAGAGAAGGTGGCCAGGTATTGAAATGGCCTAAGGATGAACATCCAAGATGAGATCAACATCTTAGCACCAGACACAGTGAACAAGTGTTTCCAAATGGCCTTAAGGGCTGAAGAGAAGATAAAGAGAAAGAGTGAGCAGAATAATAGAGGTAGAGGTGGAAGGAATTTCAGAAGCAGAGGCAGTTTTGAAGGAAGAGGTCCTAACCAGAGGCTTAGTGGTGAGTCTAGCCAAGAAGAGCAAGTTGGGGACTCAAGTAACAGAGGAGGCTATCGAGGAAGAAGGCCAAGTGAAAGAGGTGGGACAAATGGATCAGACAGAGGATCCAAGTTCTCCAACATGCGATGCTATAATTGTAATCAGATAGGGCATCCAGCCTATAAGTGTCCAGAGAAGGCCTCAACTTCTCATGGTAATGAGAGAAGAGCCACTTTGACTCAAGAGGATGCAGGGAGTGTGACATCTCCTGAAGTAAATTTGGCATCAGAAGTGGGAGAAAGTCTGATGATCAAGAGGATGTTGCTCAAAGCACCAGTGAAGATTGAACCATCATAGAGGAGAGCTCTTTTCAGGATCAATTGCAAAAGCAAAGGTAAAATATGCAACGTAGTCATAGATTCTGGTTCAATAGATAATATGGTGTCTAGGGAAATGGTGGATAAATTGAACATAGAACGGATTCCTCATCAAACTCCTTACAGAGCATCTTGGGTAAGTGATAGTCAATCACTTTTGGTAAGTGAACAAGCATATGTTGATTTTCAGATTGGAGAATATAAGGAGAGAATTTTATGTGACATTTTGCCCATGGAGTGTTGTCACCTACTTTTAGGTAGGCCATGACAATTTGATAGGCAAGCATTGTATGATGGATATGCTAACACATACACCATCAAGAAGGATGGAAAGATTTTTGTGATAACACCATTGCAGGAGGATGCTGAAGTAAAGAAGGCAACCAAGATTATTTTGATGGGTAAGAAAGAGTTTGTGAAGATCAGTGAAGAAGAGACAACGACAATTGAGGATGTCTCAAGGAGTGGGGTTACCAAAGATCACAATTTGAAGGTGATTTCAGTTTTGAATGATGGAGATCAGATGGTAATGTTTGAGATGGATCAGATGAAGGTCAAAGAGTGGGTCTGCAAGCAGCCACAAGTTGATTGGAAAGAAAGAGATGTTATCATAGTAGGGACCATTGTTTGTCCTCTAGAGCCAACAAGAGTTGCAAGGCAAACATATTCTACCATAGCAGCAGTACAAGCAGCATCAAACAAGATTTTGAATGTAGGTGTTTAGGCAGAGATGATAGTAAGGAAGAATGGTGAGCAAGGTATGGGTTTGGTTGCAAGCACTCACTTATGGCAAGGTGTGAGTAGAGCCTACAATGCTAGGCATGAGTTTTTGATTCCATGGAAGCAAGTTGCAGTCCAGAGATTGTGGGGAAGGCATGATGCAGCAAAGGATACAGGTGGAGCAAGACACAGACTCAACTCATGAGACATGAGTTCTTTTCTAGGTGGGGTGTATGGTGCAGGAGCACCTAACACAAGGTGGCCTCCATGAGGCATTTGAATCATGTTTTGTTTAGAAAATTGTGTTTTGGGTTGTAATAAGGTCTATTTTACCAATGCATGTCATTTTAGTTTGTGTTTAGGTTTATTTTGTAAGTCCCAAGTGACTTAGGGGACATTTGCCAAATTGTAACCGCATAATGCCAAAAATAGGCAGTAGGGCAGTTGGGGGCCATTTAAAACGGGTGTCTCCCAGCCACTTGGATTTAGTTCGGTACTACTCAGGGCAAGTTGATAAATACCCTGAGTAAGGAACCAAATGATCATATATTTTAATCAGATCGAAGTAGTGTGATCGAATGTGATTGTATTGTGCTTAGGAGAAATAAAGCAATTATGTTCTATCCATTTGATTTCCATTTCTTATAACTGTAAATCGTGTAACTGTAGATTTCCATTCATTTTGCATTTTCCATTGTTGCCGTATGTCGTCGTGAAGCATTCCACTGGTGAGATTTCTATCAAAATCAATGGAATGGCTTCATTGTATAAATATTTGTTTTCATTTTCTGTTTTGTTCCATTGTTCGACAAGGTAGATGTTTAAGACTGGGCGTTTCGCGTAGTAAGGACGATCTAGCATCTAAAATAGGTAGTAGGGTAGTTGGAGGCCATTTAAAACAGGTGTCTCCCAGCTGCTTGGATTGATCTCCCAGCCGCTTGGAGTCAGTTCAGTACTACTCAGGGCGAGTTGATAAATACCCTGAGTAAGGAACCAAATGATCATATATTGTAATCAGATCGAAGTAGTGTGATCGAATGTGATTGTATTGTGCTGAAGAGAAATAAAGCAATTATGTTATGTCCATTTATTTCTATTTCTTATAACTGTAAATTGTGTAACTATAGATTTCCATTCATTTTGCATTTTCCATTGTTGCTGTATGTCGTCGTGAAGCATTCCACTGGTGAGATTTCTATCGAAATCAGTGGAATGGCTTTGTTGTATAAATATTTGTTTTCATTTTCTGTTTTGTTGCATTGTTCGATGGGGCAAATGTTTGGGTGTTTCGCGTAGTAAGGATGATCTAGCATCTCCATGTGCTAGGGTACGTAGGAAGTAAACTGTGCGACGGTGTATTGGTGCATCGGCCAAAGGTTACGAGTGTTCACTGACGGAACGAGTCTCAACAATGGCAAATGCCATCGGGGCATTGGAAGAAAGATGAGGAACTTGGCTGATGGAGTTGAATCGGTGGCTCATCAGTTAGTTTGTCGATTGTGAGCAATTAGGGCATTGTTCGGTGGTATCCACTGTGCGCTCCCCATCAAACTCACTGCAAGAAAGACAAGAATCTACCCTCTTTTCTACCCAATTTCCATACTAAACCACCCATGAATTTGCCACGTGTCCTGGTCTAACAGATAATTTGCAAACTACTTTTGGGTCTACAAAACATTCAGTTGCTCTAGTATCAATTAATATAGGGACAGGATGGCCATTAAGCTTACATGTACACTGAATTGGTGTTGCTTCGAATTCATCTTGTTAATTGTCTACAGCTGCATGGATCTGATGTTACGGTGCTCCTTGTTGATTTCTTTCCCTTCACCCTATTGACCACTAAGGACAAGTATTGGTGTAGTGTTCTCCTCCACATACATAACATCTTCCACAAGGTGCTCTTGGTCCTTCTGGTCTATTCCTTCTGTTATTGTTGTTGTTGAAGTTGCCTCTTTTGTTGCTTCCATTTTGATTTCCTCCATTTCTATCTTGGGAGTTGTTGCCTCTATTCAAATTCTGGATCTGACAATTGGTGTTGCCTTGATTATTGTTGTTGCTCTAGAATTTCTTATTTCCAAATTTAGCATCTCTGCTCTTGCAATAATTGGCTACTTGTTGCAGCATTGGTTCCTATTTAATTGCCTTTTCAAAAACATCATCCATAGTCAAAGGATTATAGAAGTCCACATCTACTCTGATTTGAGGTCTAAATCCCATGATGAACTTCTAAATCTTGAATCGCTCATCCATCTGATACTGTGGAACATATTTAAGCAAATGGGAGAACCTTTCCCAATACTAAGTCACCGACATATTGCCTTGGTTAAAATTTTAGAATTCAGTCATCTTCTTGTCAAAGAAGAGTTGAGGTAACCACCTCTTCTGGAAAAGTTAGAGAAAGAGCTCCCATGTTATCTCCCCTGGCAACAATCTCTTTTTAGCTTTCTCATTGTCCCACCAAGTTGTTGCTTCACCAGTGAGTTGGTATGCACCCCAAAAAGCCTTGGTCTCATTAGATAGATTACGAAGTTCAAAATACTTCTCCATCTCGATAATCCAAGCTTCTGCTCCATCTCTGATGGTTCTGCCATCAAATTTGGGTGGAGAAACCTTCTTGACATCCTTACCCAATTCCTCCTCACTTCTACCCAGATTGTTTCATTATCTTCATTACCTTGATTTCATTCTTCATTCCCTTGATTTTCATTTTGGTTTTTACCTCCTTGATTTCCTCTAATCTCTTGTTCTAAATTGTCCATTCTAGCTCTTTGTTGGTTTAGGAGGTCAAGCATTTGGTCCAACCTCTCATTCTACCCATTGCTTGATCCACTACAGTTTGTGTTTCTTGTATCCATTATAGCTGATTAAGGTCAATCTGCATCAAGATTTGCATCATAGTGTAGTAGACAAAAGCCCTAGTGTTAAACCTAGAGATCTGATACCAAATGTAAAGTATGCTACCCAAAATTAAACTATAGCACAAAAGAAAATAACCATCTCATTTACATTAACTTAAAATAGAAAGTTAAATCTTCTATACATATGTAAAAATATCAACTTACATCTTACAATTACATGTGCCATGTCCCAGTGTTAGCACAAGAAAATAATATACAATGATACATCTCTAGCTCTCATGCCATATAGTCATCTCAGTACAATAATAAAGTGCAATATACAAGTAATGATAATGAATTAAGTCATTCTCATCGGCAACCACTAACCCACATGGTCATCCGCAAACCGAAGACGGGAACATGGCCAAGGCACTATTCTGCCCAACCACGAAGCTTTATTCTTCCCTAGAATCCTTCCTAACATGAAGGATACCCGACCTTGCATGAAGTGCCTAACAACTTGGAAACAATTGGCAGGAGGGAAAACCTGATGCAACATGATGTCTACATGCATTTCTAACTAGAATGTGCATTATCTCACAATCAGGATGTGGTAGAGAAACATATCAATATAACTAGGCAATTTCATCTATTTCAATGAACACACAACTTTGGCCAAAGCAATCGTACATAAACTAGTAGATCTTGAAAAGTGGATCAAATTTCTCTGATAACCCACATTCGGCACCCTATCCCAGAAGGTAAACCCAACATACTCATGAAAATATAAACTATTTTCTTTACAAACAATTTAGGAATCACATGCAATTGCCTAAGCAAAGACACATGAAAATACAAGGAATTTGGACCGTTCGTCATTAGGTCACAAATTTGATGGTCGATATTTTGTCAGGTATCTTGCCCTAGAAGACAACCCCATTTTTTAAGGATATTTGTACTACATTTTTATTAGATTGGAGGGTAATAGGCGGCATTGGATTGAAGACTGGAGGAGAGAGGAAGTGCATGTATTGTAATCTCATATTTGAAGATAATACAACTTGGAGCCTCTTTTCTTGATGGACTTTTTTACTCGAAAGGGTTTTCTCCACATTACGTACTATGTTATGTGTTCAATTCTTAGTGAATGTTATTTCTATGTAATGGGTTTTGATTTCTATTGTAATCTCCATTGATTCTACATTGTTTAGAGGATAATAAGGTTTGAATCAGATTTATGTTGTGTGGTTTGCACCTTCATTTCTAACATTTGAATACTATTATCATATTTATGTACTTCAGATCAAGCTATAAGATCACACAAGTACTATATAGGTTGTTACTTTTGAATAAGCAACAAGTAAACTCATTGGCATGTAGATACAAAAGAATCGTATTTGCTACAGTTCAATCAAGACAAGGAAATGAATAGTGAATAGGTCATTAACAATGTACTTTTCAAATTATTTTTATTCACCCTATTAAGTAGGAATTTTATATGCAATAATAAAGCGCAATTGAAATCAATGATCTCAGAAGTTGAGAAAATTGATTTCACTATTGAAAGCAACCTTTTGTTAGATAAAATTAGTGAGTTATGCACTGTTAGTGAAAACTAGGTCTACATCTAATTCTTACCATTGGAACATTTACACTTGTAAATTTCTATAATACTTGAATAGAAACATGTATTCTAGAGTATATCATATCCATGTAACATGTAATTATCAATTTTAAGAATTTGCAATCAAAATAGTTTACTCCTATTATTTTTTAATGTATAGAGTAGATAAAACTATATTTATTCTATTTTTGTGCATATTGTTTCACATTCACATTATTAACAATGTAATCTACTATTTTCTTTATAGATGATGAATTCAAACCTAAAAGAATCTAAAACCCAATCCTATCAAACTAAACTCATGGATTTACAATATTGTAAGAGAAGTCACTCATATTAAATGCTCATCATAAATTAGAAATAGGTGTGTGTCATAGTATGCAATGCTTACAACAACACCTACCACAAATATTAGACTGATCAACAAATGGCCACACACAAGATTCTACAAGTTCCCAAAATTAATACCCTTACATTCAAGATGAAATAATGAGTTAAAATCATACTAAACAATATGAAACATCTCTTCCTAGATGCCTAATAAAAACTGACATTCAAGTAACAACATGGAGATCAACTAGTCCATGAACTTTATGAAGACATCTAAAAAATTAGAAATAGAATAGATGCACTATCAATCTTACAAACAAGCACTACATATAAGGAAAGCTACCTTGGAATGAATTTTCAATCATTAAAAAAAACTATTTGTAGAAGATGCATTGTTGAGAAAGGCATACATTAATTCTCCACATCTAACAATATAGACCTAGGTGAACAACCAAATGTGTTGAGAATTCTCACTCAAGTAGAAGAGATTCTCGTTGCATGAGTAATTCCAATACAAGTTACCCATGCTCACGGAGGATAATACAAATACAATGGTAACACGATTAGCATCCCCCAAGATATCAAAATGATAACAAAATCTCTTCCACATAGAATTAAAGACTTGGATGTATTGATAGTCCTAGGAGTTAATGTGAATGGGAAGCATTACAAATACTATGTACATAAAAGTCATGTTACAAATTGACTAGAATAAAAAATTAAATATCACCCATACTATAAGAATGTTGAAATCAATGTTAACATGCTAGCAAAACTCCCTAGTTCAAGTATAGACATTTCAAACATGCTTCACATAATTGAAACTAAAAATGAAGAAGCAATGTTAACAAATATAAAATCTAACAATGATCAAGATGATCCAGAAATTGAAATAGAATATTCAATGTCATTTATATAAGACTACCAAATAGACGTATCAATTTACAAATCATTAAAGAAATGTTACAAATCAAAGATGAGAATGATAATCATTGACTGGCCCGAATTTGTTTGACCCCCATAAATGAGTACACTATCAAGGTCCTCTTAGACATGGAATTTCCCATTCTCTTCCTGAATGGCAATGCACTACACAAGCAACCTTGAATTAGGGAAGTGTTACACATGCAACCTTGAATTAGGGAAGTCTAACTTCATGAATATGCTTTACACCTAATGCAATTTCATGATAATAGACTTAGAAGGCATCCAAGATTTAGATACTTTATCTTAAACCTTACGATGTGTCATCATAGCCAATCAATTGTCATGGTGTTTATCAAAATAAAAGCATAAGACAACATACAAACTACTATTGAAAACCCTTGTGTCCACCTATAAAAACCACCTGACAATTAATTGGCTAAAGAACTAGTGTGTTTTGGTTCTTCTTTACAAGGGAAATGGGCATATTGGAACAAATGTCATCGTGATCTAACAAATATGATAAACCATATAGGTTCACCAATTTTTTCTTCACATTAAGTATACCAAATACAAAATGGCCTAATTTACATAAAACATTTCTAACCAATAATACATTTGTATTGCACTCAAACAAGCATCACACTAATAATGTAATTAAAAACCCACATATTGTTGAAGTCATCAAAATGACTCATAAGACAAAGAATCATCTACAACACCAATATAACTTCCCACACATGAGAGTTCAGCAATGACAATGATATAATGCCAATACTAGTGCAATAGTATACAATGTAATAGAATGAAATATACATAGAGGATCCTTGTATATATAGGTAAGGGTGAGACATAGGACAACATGAAATTATGACAAGTATCATGATCTCATGACTTGAGACACAAATTAAATGTCCCAAGTAAACTTAACTAACAAGGTGTGAAAAACCCAAAAGGGGAATTGGTTATGGAATAACCCTGTCCACACCAACCAACACTCCCCCCCTTAAGTGCAACTTAGGGAGGAAAAATAAAAGAGAAAAAGACTCAAAGATGGGTCTCAAAAAAAAAGCTTGATGAGTTACCCATGAACAAAATATCTCTCACAAAAGGAAAAAAGGAGAAAAACATATACAAAAAACTCCTCCCCAAAAGAGAGAAAATGTGAAAAAAACATGTACAAGTGAAGGAAGGAGGGCTCAAGATGACCCCCAAGGAAAATTTCCTTCACACAAAGAATCAATCACAAGTGAAGACAACAAGGTGATTCCAAAGGCTTAGTGAAGATGTCCGCAACCTACTCCTCAATAGGTAAATACTCCAAGTTGAGAAAACTATCCTATATGAGCTGTTGAATAAAGTGCATGTGGATCTCAATATGCTTAGTCTACCAATGATCCACTAGGTTGTGCAAAATATGTATGGCACCCTAATTATCACACCTAATAGTAGTGGGGTGATCAAGAGGAAATCCAAACTTTGTCATCAACTGGTGGAGCAAAAGAACCTCCTAGATAGAAAGAGCAACACCTCGATAATTAGCCTATGTAGATGATAATGAAATAGTTGTCTACTCTTGCAAGACCATGCAATCAGACTAAAACCAATGTAGTAGACAAAACCAGAAGTAGACTTTCGATCATCAACATCACTGACCCAATTTGAGTCAACAAAGCCCACAGTTTGAGAAGCTCTGAATGTGTAGTGAATACCAAAATGTGAAGTGTCCTAACTATATCTCAATATATGCTTGTTTTCCTTCCAATGAATCTCATGAGAATCCTAAGAGAAATAGGATACAAGCAAACCACAAATTACCAAGACAAGTATGTGTCAAGTACAAAAGACTACCAACCAAGTGGCAACACAATATGGAATCAACTCTAAGTGTAGTACAATTGGTAGACATTGTGACACTTGACTTAAATGGAGTGGGTGTAGGCTTACAATTAGCCATGACAAATATTTAAAGTAAATCAAGAGCATACTTCTACTAAAAAATAGAAATCCCCTCAAAAGACTAAAGAAAATATAGACCAATGAACAAATATAGAAGCCCAAGATCAATCACATCAAATATCTCCACCAATTCTTTCTGAACACCCTAAATCATGGAGGCAAAACTATCTATAAGAATCAAGTCATCCACATACAAAGCAAGTATCAAAAGATCCTCTCCATGTCTTTGAGTGTAAACTATCATATTAGAATGGCAGTGTGAGATACTAGAAGCAAGAAAGAAGCTATCCATATTCTCATACCAAGCCCAAGGGGCTTGTTTAAGACCATACTATGAATGATGAAGCTTGCAAACAAGTAAAGAATCCTACACAAAATCTAGAGGCTACTCCATATAGATTTCCTCACAAAGATCACTATGTAATAAGGCACTCTTCACATTCATCTGATAAACTAACCATCCCTATGATGTAACATACAATATGAATACAATCCATCTTGGAAATAGGAGCAAAGGTCTTAGAATAATCAATGCCCTTAACCTGTGAAATCCCCTTAGCCACAAGATGTTCCTTGTACTTGTTAGTGGACCCATCTACTACATATTTGGTTTTATACACCCACTTACACCGAACCAACTTTCTTTCCTTTGAAAAAGGTACAAGATCCCATGTATGATTCTCCATCAAAGAAGTATACTCCTTGGCCATAGAACTATCCCACTCTGGAATACTTGCAACATCTAGAAACCTCTAATAATCATCTGAAAGTGCATGACTCCAAAGACTAACACCTATTTGTTAGAAATGAAGGTGCAAACCACACAATGGAAATCTGATTCAAACCTTATTATCCTCTAAATAATGTAGAATCAATGGAGATTGCAACAAAAATAAAACCCACTACACAGAAATAACATGCACTAAGAACTAAACACATAACACAATATGTAACATGGAGAAAACCCTTTTAGGTAAAAAACTCCACCAAGAAAAGAGGCTCCAAGTTGTATTATCTTTAAATACGAGATTACAATACATGCACTTCCTCTCTCCTCCAGTCTTCAATCTAACGACACCTGTTACTCTCTAATTTGATAAAAACGTAGTACAAATATCCTTATAAAAGGGGGTTGCCTTCTAGGGCAAGATAACTGACAAAATATTGATTGTTAGATGTGTGGAGAAACCCTCCTGTGACCCCCCCATCATGGATGAATGAGCGTTGTGTACCGGATATAAACATACGGCTGAAACAAGATCGCTGCTGGTGAAACCTTTCATCCCTTATGGGTGATTTACGAACAATATTAGGAGTAATTAATTACATAGGATTTACAAGGTTGATGGCACCTTAATCCTAACATTCTCCCACTTGACATCATACATTGTAAATACCCATAGGAAAACCATAAAATAATCAGGCACTAGAAGCAAGGCCCATGGCCTCTCTGCACCAAACAAATTTCTCTATGCTCACAGGCTTGGTCAAAGCATCTACAACATTCTCCTGAGTGCCTACCTTATTTAGCTCAATCTATCCATTTGCAACCATTTCTTGAACAAAGTGATATTGTACATCAACATGCTTAGTCGAACATGATACATAGGATTCTTGGCCAAACATATAGCACTCTGGCTATCACAACCAATCCGAATGATCCTGCAATCAAATCCAACACCTATACATAGTCCCCTCAACCAAACTACCTCCTTAGAGACATGAGTAGCAGCCATATACTCTGCTTTTGCGGTGGACAAAGCAACTGTGGGCTGCCTTACTCATCCAACTCACTGCTCCTCCAAACAGAGTAAACACATAGCCACTAGTGGACCTTCGACTATCCAAGTCACATGCCCAATCTGCATCAACAAAACCCTGTATTTCCAATGATTTATCAGTACCATCATAAACCAAACAATAATCATGAGTACTTGAAAGATACTTAAGCACCCTCTTCACATAATTCCAATGTTGTCTAGACCAAGGTTAGACATAAATTTTCTCAAAACTCCCACTTAATGGGCAATATTTGGCCTAGTGCAAACCATTGCATACATCAAACTCCCTACAACACTAGCATATGACACATTAGACATATCCTCAAAATTATCCTCATTCTTTGGACACATATCTAATGAAAGCTTAGTACCAATGGGTAAAGGAACTCTAACTGGGTTACAGTCCTACATATTGAATCTCTGCAAAATGGTATTCACATACTTACTTTGCGACAACCAAATATTTATGTTACCTCTATCCCTAGTACTAATCTCCATACCTAGAATATACCTGGTAGCTCCAAGATCCTTCATATCAAATGCACCTGAAAGATGGGCTTTCAACTCACTGATCATAACCTTAGTATTGCTGGAAAATAACATGCCATCAACATACAATGCAATGATCAGTATAGAATCATCAATACAATGAATGTACACACAATGATCCTCCTTGCTCCTAACAAAACCCAATTTCAATACAAATGAATCAAAATTTTAATACCATATTCTGGGGGACTGTTTCAAACCATAGAGAGACCTCTTCAACCTGAAAACCCAATGTTCTTTTCCTTTTACCTCAAAACCTATAGGTTGTTGCATATAAATTTCTTCCTCAAGATCTCAATGTAAGAACACAGTCTTAACATCCATTTGCTCAATCTCCCAATCATAAATTGTAGCAATGGATAAAAGAAATCTAATAGAAGTTAATTTAGCAACAGCAGAGAAAATTTCACCAAAATCAACTCCCTCTCTCTGGGAGTAGCTCTTGGCTACCAGCCTAGCCTTGTACTTCTCTAATGAATAGTCTACTCCAAACTTCTTCTTGAAGACCCACTTACAACCTATGGCCTTTCTTCCTTTGGGAAAATGAACAAGATCCTAGGTGTTACAAGAGTCTAAATCCATCATCTCCTCCTGCATGGCTAACTTCCAAGACTCACTATCATTTGCAAGAATAGCTTCCCTATAGGATCTAGGATCATCGTCAGTACTCAATAAAACAAATATACAATGGAAATTTGGTGGGCTATACCTGTCAATTGGATTCTGTTGTCTTGTGGATCTCCTCAAGGGTGGAGTAAGAGTCTCATCTTGTTTTTCTGCATGATCATTTGCACCAACTTCTTTTGTAACAACAGATTAATCTTCATTAGAACAACTCGAATCTTCTTCTTCTTCTTCTTCTTCACCCCCAATCCATCATTGTGTTCTTCTTGAGGTGCATCTTGCTGCTCTAAATCAAAGTGCACTCTCTTTATCTTTTCTTCTTTTTCTTTTAGCTTCTCAGGTTCATAAATAACTTGAAGTTCCTTGAAAATAACATCTCTAGAATAGATAATATTACGGGTTAGTGGATTCCAAATCTTATAACCTTTGACATTATCACCATATCCAATGAATGTACACTTTTCAACTTTTGGATCCAACTTAGATCACTTTTCCTTAGGCACATGAACAAAAGCCTCACAACCAAAAACTGTTAAATGTGAAATAGAAGGTTTCTTATCTGTCCACACTTCATAAGTTGTCGAATCAAGAGCCTTACAAGGAGATTTGTTAATCAAGTAGCAAGTAGTACACAACCTCTGCCCAAAAGCATGTATCCAATTGTGCATCACTCAACATACTTCTGGCTCTTTCCATGATTATTCAGTTCATCCTTTCTGCAACACCATTATGTTGTGGTGTATATAGAGTTGTCTTTTGTTTGATAATACTTGCATGCTTGCAAAAGTCATCAAATTCCTTAGATCAATATTCCCCTCCATTGTCAGATATTAATATTTTTATGTTCAATCCCAATTGGTTTTCAACTAAGACTTTAAATCCTTAAACTTAGTGAAAACTTCATATTTGTGTTTCATAAAATAAATCCATGTAAATCTTGATACATCATCAATGAAGGTGACAAAATAACAAGATTTTTTGATAGAATCATTATCTACAGTTCCAAACACATCTGTTTGAATAATTTATAACTTCTCTTTTGCTCTATTGCTTCCTAAAGGAAATGATTTTGTATTTTGTTTACCAAACACACAATGCTCATAGAAATCAAAGTGCTCATCAGAATAGGAGAAACCATCCAACAAATTTTTATTCTTGATAGTTTTCAAAACATTATTACTAGTGTGGCACAATCTACAATGCCACAACATACATGTATTTTCAGTACTAGCCTCAGATACATAAGAGGCATTACAAACTGTAGTGGATTAAACAAGTTTCCCAATCTCTTCCCCTTCTCTACCACCAAGTTCCCTCTCACCAATCTGCAGCCATGCTTGTCAAATGTTACATGCATTCCCAAATCATTCAACTTTGAAATTGAAATCGGATTTCTAGCTAGTCCAGGATCATGCAAAACACTAGGGAGGGGTTTAATCCTCCCATCACTGAAACACAACAATACCTTGCCTTTCCCAACTATCAAATATGTAGAGTTGTCCCCAAGGTATATATCACCTCCATCATACTCTTCGTTTGTGGAAAACCATTCCTTATGCGGGGTCATATGAAATGAGCATCCTGAGTCAACCAACCAGTGATCATTAGAAACAACATTACATGTAGAAAGTAAAACATCTTCACTTGCATTCAAGGAATTATCTAAAGCACTCTCCCACTATTTCTTTGGGTTTCTGCACTCCTTCACATGTCCCCTTTTACCGCAATTCCAACACTTAACTCTATTCTTCTCCCCAAGAGTCTTAGATCTGCCCTTAGACTTGTCCTTAGCCCCTTTCTGATCTCCTTTTGGTCCTCTTTCCATAGACCTTCCCCTGACACTGAGAGCATCCCCTGAACTATCTGAACATTTCTTCCTCAATTCATGTGACGGTAGAACTAAAACAAGATCATCCAACTTCGGATCTGTAAGGCTGATAGTGATAGCCAAAATAAGATGGTCCCATGACTCAGGCAAAGAACAAAGAAGCAATATACATTTATCTTTCTCATTCACCTCCACATCTACAGATACTAGTTGACTCAATAACAAATTAAATGAATTTAAATGCTCTGCAACCGATTCGCCCTCTTTCATTTTCATGGAAAATAACTTATTCTTTAAATAAAGTTTATTTACTATACTCTTGGCTTGGTAGATCTCAACTAGATGCTTCCACAAGCTATGTGAATACTTCTCACTCACAACATTCAGCAGGACAAAATTTACAAGACACAACCGGATTGTACCTCATGCCTTTTTATCCAGTCTTTCCTACTCATCAAAAGCAACATCATCGAGTTTCTTCTCTTTCTTAACAACCAACCACTAGTTTCTTTCTTCTAGCAAATCCTCCATTTTTCAGCTTCCACAATTCATACTCCGTTCCATTAAACTTTTCGATGTCCAACCGAGAGGTAGAAGCAACAGTGGATGAAGCCATGATATCTACACAAGATCTACAAAACAAACAACAACCAAATTTCCCACTGCAACTAAAAAACCTTCACACTACCACCCAAGAATCAAAACTGGCCAAGCTCTGATACCAAATGTTATAAATAAATGTGCAAACCACACAACAAAAATCTGATTCAAACCTTATTATCCTCTAAACAATGTAGAATCAATGGAGATTGCAACAGAAATAAAACCCACTACATAGAAATAACATACACTAAGAACTGAACACATAACACAGTATGTAATGTGGAGAAAACCCTTTCAAGTAAAAAACTCCACCAAGAAAAGAGGCTCCAAGTTGTATTATCTTCAAATATTAGATTACAATACATGCACTTCCTCTCTCCTTTAGTCTTCAATCCAGCGGCACCTATTACTCTCCAATATGATAAAAATGTAGTACAAATATCCTTATAAAAGGGGGTTTCCTTCTAGGGCAAGATAACTGACAAAATATTGACCGTTAGATCTGTGGAGAAACCCCCTGTGACCCCCCGTCATAGACGAATGAGCATTGTGTACCAGGTATAAACATACGGCTGAAACAAGATCGCTATTGGTGAAACCTTTCATCCCTTATGGGTGATGTACAAACAATATTAGGAGTAATTAATTACATAGGATTTACAAGGTTGATGGCATCTTAATCCTAACACTATTGTATGTGAATGAGTGTAGCAATAATCTATAGGATCAGGAACCAACATTCCAACCTCCTCAAGAGTAATGTGGGCCTAACAAGGCAAAGACTATGCACCAAGAGGTGGCAGAGTGGGACCATCATCTTCACCATCCTCAAGAAACAAAGTATCCTCAAGAGATGGAGGAATAGGTGGTGAGGGAGAAGCAGGTAATGGTGTATCCATCTATATGAAGTGCTCATCAAACTAGGCATCTTGTCGAAGCAAGACATCTTGAGTGACAAGATCAAACAACATGTAAGCCTTCACATCCTCACAATAGTCAACAAAGATTAAAGATTGGCTCTTCTTCTCTATAGCCTTACATCGACCATCTAGAATGAATTCCCAAGCCTCACTACCAAACACTCTAAAAGAATATACATCATGCTTGACATGGGACCAAGCCTCCTTGGGAGTCATATTTCACACTATCTTATGGAGCATACAGTTATGAATGTAGTTAGCACAATTGAATGTTTCAACCCAAAAGGTAGGTGCCATATTCTTGGACTGGATCATGGAATTGGCCATGTCCTATAAAGTCTTGTTCTTCGTCTTAGCCACACCATTCTATTGGGGAGTTTAAGGAACTATGTGTTAATGTTGAATACCATGTTCATTACAAAAATCTTGAAAGGCCTATTCCACATACCCCCCATTATATGTGTGTATCCACTAAATACAAAGACTGGATTGCTTCTCCATAAATACTTTGAAGGTCTTGAAAGTGGTGAAAAGCTCACTCTTGTACTTGAGAAAGTATACTCATGTGCACCATAATAAGTTATCAATAAAGGTGAGAACATACTTGGCCCCTAAAAATGATCAAATCAAAAATGACGTAAGATCATTGTGAACCAACTTGATGGGTGCCTTGGCACAAGAGGCCTTACCCTTTAGAAAAGTAACTTGATGATGTTTTCCAAGTACACAACCTCAACAAACTACCTCAGTGCATGAAATCTTTGTTGATAACTGAGAGGGGGGGGGTGAATTAGTTATCCTAATTATTTCCCTTAATGAACTTTCCTTTTAATTGATGCAGCATAAAATCAAACACAAAACATTAACCATGAAATAAGAAACACATGACACAGTATTTTTGACGTGGAAACCCTGTTAAGGGAGAAAACCACGGGGTGATTAACCCAAAATTATTCTCTGTTAGAAGAATAGGAAATTACAAAAATGGCACTTGCCAATTAGGGCTCACTGCCCGAGCACACTGCTCACAAGAGGCCCACTGCCTACAAGAAGACACACTGTCTACAAAGTGATGAGAATCACAGTCTTGAACTGATTGGAAGCATCTGCATATGCTGGAGTTCAGTTCCGGTTAGGCTCAGTACACTGATCTGCTGCACTTCATCTTTCCTCTGTTCTTTATTCTGCTATCTTTCACATACCGGATCCTTTTTGCTACTTCTGCTCTTTATCTGGATTTATTCGCATAACACTCCACAACAACACACACTTCACAACTGAATCCATCCTCTATATATATCCGCACAAGTAATTTCATCACCTTTCTAGTCGGCATCCGGAACAGTCTGGTTTCTTACAAACTCTCATTCTGTCGGCTGAATCCTTCCTCACCAAGCAATGCGGATCAAGCATATACTTGTAGATATCATTAATCATGTCGGCCAAACATGATTCATGCCTTCACAACCTCTGTCATCAACAGTAACCCATCCGGAAAGCAGTCTGATACTCTGCCAGTCAGTTCTTCCTCTGTTTTCACTGTCTCTCAGGAATCCGGTACTCAACCATTCATATATTTTTCCTTGTCCATCACCGGAGGCTAAATCCTTGGAATATACCACTAAAGATAGTCCTCTTGACTTCCCCAAATCCGCACTGCACCAAGACATTTCCTCTGAGAGGTCCGGACCAATCTGTCGGACCTTGCCACATGCTCTGTTCTTCTTCACCGGACCACAACATTCTTTATTCTGACTTCCGGTAGAGACACATTATGACTTGCGGATATGTGGGATGACCTTTGTTGCCATCAATGACAACAACCATGAATCCATATAGTGTCTCTTGCCAACAATCTCCCCCTTTGGCATTGATGGCAACACTTAGTGAAAAATGACTAAGTGTTTTCACTATGCTCCCCCTTTGCTGATGCTCTGTCTTTATATACAATTTCCGGAACTCCCCCTTAGTTGGATTCCTCATTTTTCACTGCTCCTCACTCCCCCTTTGACATCAATGGCAAAGGGTAGGGTCCGCACACCAAAATTTTCAAAAATTTCCTATACATAGCCGCATATTTACATACTTACATATACTGAAGAATGTCTGCAAAGGATGTCTGCAATTGAATCATTTCTGTAGCCCAACTTTGCTTCATTCTATCCAATATTGAAATGTGACCACTTAGCAAAAATGCAAACGCTTCTGCCCGCTTGAGATCTGTCGGATCTTTTGTTTGGGCGGTGGTCTGAGCATCACTGATGGCCTCATGCATGGTTTCCAACTTAGGGATTATAATCCTTCTAAGTTCTCCCATCCGGTTGGTGATGTTCTTCCTTTCCTTCTCAAGATTTTTTATTTCATTCAAGACTGCAATGGTCTGACATTCTTGATTTATTATAGAGGAAGAGAGAGGATCAAAACTTTGAGATAAGCTTTGTAGCTTATCCTGTTCCTCTTTTATTTTCTTGTCAAATGCTGCTGTTGCCTTTGACCAGGATATACAAAATTTATAGATGTCACCGCCATCCTTAAGAGCATTCTCTAAGCTCTTTATTCCAATGCTTACAATCTTCCTATCCTTAGAGATTAATTCTAATATTTCTGAAAATCTTTTATCCAAAAATTCCTTCCGGACCTTTTCTTCAGCTGATTTTTCTAAAGAATCAAAATGTGTATCAACACTGCTGACTAAGGTTTTTAGATTACCGGAAGTGGAGGCTGTCGGATCTATCTGGATTGATGGCATGATCTTTACAAGTACTCCGGAAGCAGCCTCTATCAACTCACAGTCTTCCATATGAGACTTCAGGAGCTTTTCATTTGCCTTGGCATTTGCAAATGAAGCTATCTTCATTGTTTGTACCGGAGAGAGAGAGTCAAAATCAAATGGGCCTTTTAGAAGCTCCGGTTCATCAATCTCTAGAGTTTCTTTGCTCAAAAATTGTTGAACAGTTTGTGCAGTGTCTCTTGCCGGAGACAGATGTTTCTTTTCTTCTGCAGTCTTAGAACTGTCAACCTCTTTGTCTTTCACCACTGCTTCCTTCTCCTGTAGTTGCTCTTCTTCTTTGGATCCGGAGACTGTAGGGGAAACCGGAGGAGAGATGCTAGTTTGTTCATGAGCCACTTCTTCTAGAGCAGAGGGTCCCAAGTCCTCAGCTGTTTCTGTACCTAAATCCTCTACAACCAGAAGATTGAACCTTTTGAAGGCCTTCCGGAGGATCTCTTCTGTTTCTTGGGCCACTTTGTCAGTCTCGCCAAGCATGAGTTGATTCATCCTGGCTTTGCTTCTGAACTCATCTTTGTAGTCTTCGAAGATAATGTTCATTGTCTTGGGATCAATTTGAGGATATAGCTGAATAGCTATCTGCTCCCGGATCTTGCTCCCGGATCTCAAGATCTTTAGCATGAGCATTATTCTTTCTTACTTCCATTTCCTTTTCTAGGCTTTTAGGAATAAGAGATATTATTTCAATGAAAGCCTTATTATATATGTTAAGATATTTTACTGTGGCCTCCTGCAGAGTCTTTTGGTCGGCCTCACTGAAGTCATCATATGATTCAGTCATTGGTTGAAGGTTTCCATCCACCATGACCGACTTGATTATGCTCTCTAGAGACAGAGTGGGCTTCTCAACAGATACCTCTGCCATTTCATCCTTGTCTTGGCCTGTGGAGGGCTTACCGGATCCTTTCTTCTTCTGTTTCTTTACTTCTCTTACTCCCTCATCTGATTCTGTTTCCTCTTCATCCTTTTGGCTTCCATAAGCCCTTGTGGCTTTTGTTTTGGATCTCTTACCGGATGCCTGAACTTCCGGTTTTGAACTTTTGGTTGTGGGAGGTGCAGGTCTCTTTGATGATCTGGTCCGGGTGGGAGCTTCAACCGGAGCACTTTCTTTGCTTTTCTCTTCTTCCTCGGCCTTCCTCCTCTTTTCCCGGCTGGCATCAAGTGCCTCCTTTGAGATACCTAGGCCTTGAGCAATGTGCTCTACTTCTTTTCTTACCTTTCTTTTAATCTCAGGTTCCCTGAGTTCTACATGTATTTTTACACTCAGCTCCTCAAAGGTTCCAAACCTTTCTGCCTTAGGATCTTTGGGCTGACTTAGCATGTGTTGAACATGCAGCTCCACTATCTGTTCATCAACTTCATACCCCATGGGCATGATCCAGACAGTCCTTGGCTCCACTGCCTCCATTAGGCACTGATCAGTGTCAACCATAAAGCACACTGAGTCCTTGTATTTCTCAATGAGAGACTGGGGAATTCTCTCTCTTGCTTGCATCATGCTCTGAAAGTTTTTGAAGTATCCCCATAGAGCTGTATTTCTCGCTTTTGCATCCCCAAGTCCATGCAAATAGTCTCTTATCTGGACTGCAACAGGTTTGTCATTCTGCCATACCCATCCACTTGTTCCGGGTAGCTCATTCATGAAATAGAAGAATAGACATACAATAAGAGTACCATACTTAAAGGAATTCTTCTTATCCTTCTTGATTTTCTGTATGTTTTCCATTAATTGGCTTAGCAGTAGTTCGCAGAGATCATATTCTGCATTCTTTCTTAACATTTCATAAGCAGTGTATATTGCAGTTCCGGATACAGAATTCTCCCTGCTGGAGTGATAGATCTTGTATCCTATTATCATTGATGCATATTTGATATCCGGATCCGAAATATCTTCAATGGTCATTGCCCTCTTGTCAAATTTTGATCCGGTGGCCTCAGTTACAATGTTGTTCTTGACAGATTTGAGGATAGGTACCCCTCCGGAAGAGTATAGGCCAGTTACTGCTCTAATTGCCTCTTTTGTGATCTTGCAGGGTCTATCTAGCCATAGAAAGTTGTCATGCATCCTGCTCAGTACATACCGGACCCATTCATCTTCTTCAAAGCAGGGGAAATGAATAAATTGCTCAAATTGTTTCTTCTGAATATCCTTATACTCTGGTTTAAGCTCAAAAGCATTGTCAATCAGCTGCTTGTGATAGAGGTCTCTTAATTTGAATTCCCCAAATTCCTCAATGTTTGCATGTATGTAAACCCTAATGTCTTCGGTGTGTAAAACTCCGTGAGGAACACTAGAGAAGGCTCCTAGTGGGTCTACCTCCAATGATTTGTAGGGATGTTTCTTGAATGAGGGGCGAGGTCTATCAGAGATCTTAACTATGTTTGGAGTAGCCATTCTTCAAAGATTTGCAGTGAGGTAATGAAAAACGGAGAATACCTTATGCGCCTTCGGTTTGCACGGAGTGGTTGGATTGATTTCTTTATGCAATAACTTCGGCAGGAGATCCTTGGTGTGCTTGATGAACCTTGTTGCAGAGCTCCACTTTTCGCTTCTTCTCGAGTGCAGAATGAGCAAATAACCTTTGAGAAATCTCTTAAATTGCTCCGCGAACCCTAATATCTGTCTGCAATAAATGCTTCACCTACATCATTCCGGTTTCCCTTGTCTGGATAGCTTGGATTGTCCCGGATTAGTCCTGATCTGAGGATATCATCCGGATCTTTCAATCATGAATAAATCGAGGTAACATATTACAAGATCATCCCAAACACTCTGTCCAATCCGCAGAACAAGATAGTGCATTTCCGGATCTTTCCGGACCTTTTTGTAATCCTTTATCATACCGGAGCATCTCCCTGAATAGGTCTTATTTGATCGATCACAGCTTCTTCATAACTCCATGCGGACCTCTGAAAACTTGACTGAAGTATCTCAAGACTCATATCTACAAACCCTTTGATCCGCATCTTGTGCCACATCCGGCACCACTTGTTTGGCTGGGGGAACAAGATTTTCTTTGAGTCTCCCCCTGAGCCTGAGCTCACTTTTTAATTTCCGGAAGAAATATCAGCACCAGAGTCTGGTGCGGATCCAACCTCTACATTCTCTGAACTTTTCTTCACCCAAATCTTGCTCATCTGATTCCTAACCTCATCCGCATTCATCTTTTGTTTACCCTTGTCTTGATTCTGATTATACACCGGACCTCTTTTGTCCTGATTCTTGTTTCTGCAGACTTTAGCATTATGACCGGACCTATTGCAGATTTGGCAAATAATATTTCTTTGCATATTTGACTGATATCCTCTTGATCTGCATTGATTAGCCCTATGACCTATTCTATTGCATGTGAAGCATCTACCTTTGAATGATTTGTTTACTTGCATAATTCTACATTCATGGGATTTGTGTCCATACCTTTTGCAGTTGAAGCACTGTCCGGAGAAGGATGAATTAATCTGATTCATTCTCATTCTGCACTGATTAGCTTTGTGACCAAAGTGGTTGCAGCTGTGGCAGTATCCATTGAAGGATGGATATCTTTGAGCATTTGGCTGTCTTACCGGAGGTCTTCTAGGCCTGCTCCTTGGATTTTCTGATCCAAGATTCTTCTGACCGGATCCGGAGCTTTCTCCTTTCTCATATCCCAAACCATACTTGTCATCTGTCCTCTTTTGACTTCCAAGAAGAACTTCAAGTTGAGCAGAACTTATCTTGAATTTCTCTTTATATTCATTTGTTGTTTGAAGGTCTCTTTTGAGAGAGGCAATTTGATCCTCAAGTTTTCCTTCATTATCTTTGGCATCTTCAAGATCAGATTCAAGATGTCTGATAATCCTGTCCATCTGGTGGCATTCTTCTGATTTTTCTTTAAGAGATTGTCTTAGATTGTCTTCAGCCTTTCTTTTTTCTTCAATCTCTTGAGTAAACTTTATAGTTCCTGATTCCATTTCATGTCTTAACATAATGACTTCTTTTGATAACTTTTCACATAACTTGGTTTGCTCAGTCAATTCTTCATTTGTATTGCTTTCTTCACTTTGCCTTGCCAACTGTTGAAGCAGCTCCTTTCTCTTTTTCATAGAGAGACTTAATTTGTCTTTTAATTCTCTCATGAATTCATCAACCTGTTTGAGTCTTTCCTTTAATTCACTGACTTCAGAATTTGACTGTTCAAGATCCTCAAGAGCAGTCTTGAGTTGCTCTCTTAAACCATATGCATCCATTTGAAATCCCAGATCTTCCTCAAGCTGTTAGGCTCTATTAGGAGGAACTTAGCTCTGATACCAATTGTTGATAACTGAGAGGGGGGGGGTGAATCAGTTATCCTAATTATTTCCCTTAATGAACTTTCCTTTTAATTGATGCAGCATAAAATCAAACACAAAACATTAACCATGAAATAAGAAACACATGACACAGTATTTTTGACGTGGAAACCCTGTTAAGGGAGAAAACCACGGGGTGATTAACCCAAAATTATTCTCTGTTAGAAGAATAGGAAATTACAAAAATGGCACTTGCCAATTAGGGCTCACTGCCCGAGCACACTGCTCACAAGAGGCCCACTGCCTACAAGAAGACACACTGTCTACAAAGTGATGAGAATCACAGTCTTGAACTGATTGGAAGCATCTGCATATGCTGGAGTTCAGTTCCGGTTAGGCTCAGTACACTGATCTGCTGCACTTCATCTTTCCTCTGTTCTTTATTCTGCTATCTTTCACATACCGGATCCTTTTTGCTACTTCTGCTCTTTATCTGGATTTATTCGCATAACACTCCACAACAACACACACTTCACAACTGAATCCATCCTCTATATATATCCGCACAAGTAATTTCATCACCTTTCTAGTCGGCATCCGGAACAGTCTGGTTTCTTACAAACTCTCATTCTGTCGGCTGAATCCTTCCTCACCAAGCAATGCGGATCAAGCATATACTTGTAGATATCATTAATCATGTCGGCCAAACATGATTCATGCCTTCACAACCTCTGTCATCAACAGTAACCCATCCGGAAAGCAGTCTGATACTCTGCCAGTCAGTTCTTCCTCTGTTTTCACTGTCTCTCAGGAATCCGGTACTCAACCATTCATATCTTTTTCCTTGTCCATCACCGGAGGCTAAATCCTTGGAATATACCACTAAAGGTAGTCCTCTTGACTTCCCCAAATCCGCACTGCACCAAGACATTTCCTCTGAGAGGTCCGGACCAATCTGTCGGACCTTGCCACATGCTCTGTTCTTCTTCACCGGACCACAACATTCTTTATTCTGACTTCCGGTAGAGACACATTATGACTTGCGGATATGTGGGATGACCTTTGTTGCCATCAATGACAACAACCATGAATCCATATAGTGTCTCTTGCCAACAATCTTAGGAAGACCAATCAACATATCTTATGTGCTCAATTATTAGAGATATATGTTATTAGATGACCAAATCATTCATGCCAAAACTTGTTCAAAAAATTGGCATGGGCAATGAGGAATGATCTTGAAGAAGACTCAAAACAATCAAACCTACACAAATAGGATGCATGATCAACACTCCCTAAAGCAATAACTCTCTCAAGATCTTGTAGCTCTCGAATGACTACATCATATCGTGTTAACTCAATTGTCTTTCCCTCACAAGAATGACAAATTTGATAGATGGAAAGAAGGTTAGCAAAAATATCTAGAACTAAGAGAACATCATTGATACACCCATCTACCAACTAGACTATGTTTAATCCCAAAGTAGGAATCTATGAAAAGTCTCCCATTGCAATCTAAGAAGTATTGTTGTTAAAAAGTGAACAAATTAGATCATGTGAATGTGTCATATGGTGAGAAACACCTAAATCAACTATCCAATCATAAGAAGATGAACCCTGCAAAGCATGTACAGAAAGGGCTTGCCCTTTACTTGTGAAAGAGGGCTTGGAGATAGAAATATTATGCCACTACATGGATTCTTCTAAATCCTCTAACCTTTTCCAACACCAAGATTCGTCATGTCCAAGCTTGCCACAAAAAGTACAAGGATCACATGTCTTCTTCTTCTTATAGGAAGACTCACCTGACATAGAAGAATAAGAGGGAGAAGTGAACTTTTGAGTATTCTTCTGCTTTAGTTTGGAGGAAGACTCATCACTTGAATTAAATTTTTTCTTAGGCTTCCACCTATTCCTACCTTTTCCCTTGGATGATTGAGCCACCAATGCTTGGCTCTTAGAACTAGGAAGTGCATCCAACTGAATAAGCTTAGCTTGTTCCCTAGTAAGACACTCCCCAAAATAACTCAAAAGTGTGCATCTTAAAATTAGTCACTAAAGAATCCATGGTGGAGTAGAAGGTAGATGAGAAAACATGAAATGGGCCCTTGAACTTAGACAAAATTAAGAATCTGTATTCTTTATCTATTTTATCTCTTCCAAAACCTTTTAACTACATAACAATAACAACTTGAATTTAGAAAGGAATTCCTTGATGGATGGAAAATCATTTAGAGAGAGTGATGTCAAATTTGCCTCTAATTACAAAAAAATCTTCAAATATATCCCATACTTGTTTAGGTGTAGTGCACTCTACAATATGAAACAATAAATTATCTTATGCATGCAATCTAATTAACTGCATGGATTCATCTAACTTGTTTCTATATGAATTTTTTTAAAACTCCTTAGTGAATTCTAGAGGCTTTTTAGCCAACATTTTCCATAGTCCTTTAGATTGTATTAGTTGTTTAATTTTTAGCTTCCATGTGTGATAATTATGTGGAGTGTGAAGCTCAATAGCCCTAGATTCTACCATGATAGCAATCAAACACAAAAAGAGCAAAAAAAATAATGGGAACCTAAATCATGCCTTACAACCCCCCTCCCCCTGAAAAAAAATTGTATTAATGTTTTAATTGCAACCCCTAGCAAAAAGCAATGGGTATTAAGAGCAATTTTTACAATGGACAAGCTTAAATCGACCATTTATAACACATGGTGATTTTTATAATTTAAAAAAATCTTTCCAAATAGAAAATTGGATGTTACAAACAAATTCCTTGTGTTTTTCTAATAATTTTTTAAAAAAATTCAAATTCTAATTTTGTGAGCCAAAGTTATGTCTGTCGTGAAAAAGTGCAAGAAACAACTTTAAACAAAAATTATTATCACCTAGAATAGAATCTAGAAAACTCACCTACAATACCATAAAGCTCTCAAAAATATCTTGCTATTGCATATAAGAAGTCTACAATTTGACACCGTGGGCAAAAGTTATGAGTATAGATTAGGTGGAGTAAAATGATACTAGTAGTAGTGGTGGCATGGATGTAAAATCCATGCAGAGGTGGCAATCCTTGGTGGCATGGCTTAGTTGAGTAGCATTGGCTGAGAAATACCAAGGGCTAACAATCCATGCGACCAATTTCTAGTGCTTACATTGATTAAATCCCATGTGTATGGCTAACACAATGAAGAGATTCATCTTGTATGACACCAAATGATTCTAAAAACTATACAGATCTGATATAGGGGTTACATAGACGTGTACCCTATTGTATGACCAATATATATATATATATATATATATATATATATATATATATATATATATATATATATATATATATATATATATATATTTGTACCTGACTATACGAGGATGATGTAGGGGATATTCCATCATAGATTTGATCAATTATGGTATAGCTAACTACACAAAGTTTGCACTGATTGTATGGTCATATAGATCATACACCTAGACAACTACATAGATTCCATACAATAGAAAAATGATGTCCTCCCAAAAAAGGCTAAAATTGCAATTTCTCCAAACCCTATCAAGTTTACTATTGATCCATATAGATTTGGTCCTTTTAGACTCAAACATGAGGTTAGATTTGGGCCAAGATGCACCCTATGTAAAATCTTGGTAGAAATCTCTCAAAAAAAAGAAGGGGCTTATAGATCTAAATCTTTGATGCCATGTTGAAGTCACCAAAAGGACTCACAAGAGCAAGAATCATTTGCAACACTAAAATAAATTTCCACACATGAGAGAAGTAATGAAAATGCTATAATGCTAATATTAGTATAATAGCATATCAATACAATGAACTAAAATGTACATAGAAGACCTTTGTATATATAGACAAGGGTGAGATATAGGACAACAATTGATTATGGCAAGTGTCATGGTCTCATGACTTGAGACACAAAAAGTAAATGTCGTAAGTAAACTTAACTAACAAGGTGTGAAAAGAACCCAAAAGGGAAACTAGTTAGAGAATAACCCCATTCACACCAACACATATTGCATCCCTATATCTACATCAATGATTCACATTTTTTTGAGGTCATAGAGAAGCTCCTATGTACAAAAGATTGTTAGTATAGGTATGAATGTTAACACCAAGTCTCTATACATGTGCATGGATTCCTTTGGCTAGAGAATGCACCAAACATGGATACATTAGTGTAGGAAAATAATACAGAAGTGGATAGGGAAAAATGATTCTTTGACAAATATTTCATTGCTTGGAACCCTTGTTCTCAATATGAAATAAAAAATCATGATACATGATTTGCAATAGATGATCCATGCTTACTAAACACATCTAAAATATTCTCTACCAATCCATACAATGATTATGAAGAGTTTATTAATCATGTTCAGAGACACAAAATGCAGCAAGAGTCCACCTATCTACATAAGAAAGGACAACATGTAGAATGCAGATACAAAGCTCCATGGAAAGACCATATGAACTCTAAATCAAGGAACAAATCTTATGAACCATTGAGAAATAATGACAGGTTAAACATCCATAATTGTGAGATGCTTTTGATGTGGAAAGTTAATATAGACTACCAACTTGTCATCTCGTGACTACTTTTTCTCAAATATATTACCAAGTATGCATCTAAATCTGAAAGAAAATTAGAGAGTTGTGTTAATATGTTAACAAGGATATGTACATATCAAAGATCAAAAGGCCAAGCTTTGATAGCATATCAAAAATTCATGACGAAGATTGTCACATAATGTGATATAGGAGCACAAGAAACATGTCATATGCTACAAACATTGCCTCTTGTAATTTCTGATTGGAAATTTATATCATTAAATGTTGGTAAGAAATTATTCCATTGCCTGAAAAGAACAACAGATGATAGTGAGCTACAATCTAACTGCTTGCATTCTTGTATGTAACACTTTCCTCACCTATAAATAATAACACTAATTGAATCAGCAAGATCTCTTTCATATGTTGGTTGTCACATAGAATGCAAATGGCAAGAGAGAAAAGAAAAGATAATAGTGCAAGTAATTTCACAATTCTATAATATCCCAAAAGAAGACTTGAAATATTTTGAAACTTTGCATTGGAGGGAGTTACTTCTATATAAACATTATTGTCAAACAAACAAAGATATAGGCCTCAACAAAGAAGAAATAATAATAAATTAGAAGCAGATGAATACAAAAAGATATGATGCATGGTATATTTCAATAGCACACAACAAATTAAAGGTAACCAACAAAAGGAAAAATGTTATGATAAAGAGATGAATTCAACAAATAGTATAGAAATGAATGAATAGGAGTTATTATCTCAAATGGGTCTTACTAACAATGTCGATTTAAATGAACTTGAAATGTTAAGTCAATGTGATTTTGACAACAACAACAAATGGATATTTACATGAGATTGCAATTCAATTCATAAACACAAACAAGATGTCCCAACAAGACAACTACTCCCACTTAAATTTATATAAGCGACATTATGCATTGTCATCAAAACAAAAACTAGCACTTACTATCATTTACATATCACTATATAGATAATTCCTTGAAACAACCACTACATATGATCATACCATCAACTATAGGCACTAGAAAATCCTACCTAATCACTTGCATAAGGAATTCACTTTAGAATTCAATACTAGAAAGAATAAACCCACTCCTCTTTCTCACTCCAATAGGAATTGCAACATTTAACATACATGCCTCAACTATACGTGCAACCCTTAAGATTCCAATTAAAGAAATGCAACCATTACAAGGATAAACATTAACAATGTCTCAAGAAGACATAAAAACATTTGATATATCCTCATTGATGAGACGAGCTTAATTGGCCCAAAGCTACTACTAAAAATAGATAGTAGGTTACATGAAGCAATCCTTGAACAACAACATCTTTGCTTTAGTGGCATGTCCATAATTATTATAGGAGACCTTGTCCAACTCCCACCTATTCTAAACAAATCTATCTACACATCATACTCAAATGTAAGAATACTATGGCACAAATTTAATATAGCTGTTACATTACAAATAAAATTTTGAGAACAAAGTGACAGTCCAATTCAAATCCAATTCTGTTAGATGAATACATTACATAGTATACATAATGTAGAACCAACATAATATGATTGGGAAGTGTTAATGGCCCATACAAACAAACAACAAACAATAGCTATATAAGAATATTTTGACCAATCAATGCACTTATTTGCTACAAATTAACTTCTCACATTACACAATAAAAAGATGTGAAAACTAATAATTCTACTTGTTGCATTCAATATTGCAATAAACACACAATGGGAATTGAGCATTAATAGTAATGACAAGCAATTTGCCCAAGATATTACTAAGTAAATGCCAATAATTCATGCTTTCAACAAACTTATGGAGTCAAGCTAGCCTTGTCAGTGGATATCTTGGAGAGGTCAAAGATACCAAGTATACCCCATCAGATCTAAACCTCCAAAATTGCCTACATATGTCATAAAAAGATTTGATAACTACAATGGTCCAACATGGGACCAAACAGACTCAAAAACTATACCATAACAACTTGTATGACAAGGCAACCATAGATAAATACCACTCTCCACAACATGGAAAATTACTATACACAAATCACAAGGTCTTACACTAAGTAAAGCTATAATTGATATTGCTAAAATTGAAAAATAATGCATAACATTTATATTTAAATATTACTATAGTTAAATCCATAAAAGGCCTTTGTAGGAAACCTACATTCTCTTTCAACTGCTACTCCAAAATGAAACAAATCCTGTACAACATTATTAGAAATAAAGAAGAGACTCACCTGCAATTGCTCTCTTTATAGAAATGTATGTATGTAAATCCCATTGTACAATCTCTCATATAACAATTCAAAATCCTTGTTTCAATCTTTTATTTATCCTTATTTTAAAGAAAAATCAAAACATAACTAATCAATTATAATGTTTTTGTTATATGAGTGGACAATCAACAATCAAAAATAATAAAATAGAAGATTTGACCTCCTTGTCAAGACTTTATATTTTGTTCTTTAGTTTAATAACATTCTATTTCAATGCATAAGAACAACAATTTCAAAAGAGAAGTTCCTATCAAGCTCATTTCACAAAAGCCCAATAACACCTGCAAAAATTTTAGAATGATGGTTGTTGGCAAGAAATGGAGAGGGATACTAGTCCAGAGATCTTACCCTTAGCCAAGTCTTTGTAGTCAGTTTATACCCTGATCAAGTAATTAGAGATTGATAGCAAATACCAAGAATAACAGATGCAAAGTATCACAAACATATCATAACCATAAGACACCAAAGAATTATCAGATACCAATAGATTTCCATATATATATATATACACACGCAGCAACCAAACATCATACATCCATTATCCGGTAGGTCTAAGTCTCTGCCTCACCATCCTACATACATGCTTTATCTGACTTCTATTATATCCTATCTTACTTATCCTATCCTACATATATATTGTATCTATTACATATAGGGATGTGTCCTTTAGCATATTAGGTCGGCTCCCAGCCTCCGCATGATGTATGCGCTAGCTCCCAGTCAATTTTGCTCCATGTATTGTATCCTGCTAACAATGGTGGTCAAAGTAAATGCCATTCTCAAGATGTGCCCAAAGAATCCATCCTACCAAACTAGCCAGACAATCTTGGGACAAAAATTTACTATTGTATGACATTAGACAAAAAATTGTTAAAAATGGTGTAAAAAAAATTCTTATCATATCATAAACAATGTTATGTTCTTCTAAATAAGAAGTATAGAAAGTTGGGACATCTTTCACTATTGAAAAATGTTTAACAACATTTATCCAACAAATGAAGGTGTGCAAATCCATTGTATGATGACTACTTGTACAAATTGGTGTAATTAGAAGTTGTGGCCAAATCATGTATAGACTTTATTACATTTGAAATTAATGTTACAATCACATCACTTTTATTAAAAATAGATTTTAAAATGGTTGTATCACTCATTAAGTAAATATTAAAATAAAATATATTTTTAATAAAAATAATATTATTTGAAAAAATACACGATGAATTTGTAAGTTCACTTGAATTTCCTATCAACACATCCATTGCAACTCCTAAGAGTGCAAGTGCTATTTAAATAGAAATTGTGCTTGGTTACTGAGTAGGATATGGAAGCCATCTGGTAAATCCAAGACAAACCTATTTATAAGAGCATCACAACCTTAGTAGATAGAGGAGTAATTGTGCATAATAAATAAGCAATGAAAACTACATAGAATAATATCGAATGTGGGATCTCCAATGAGGATCAACAATTACAAATATATTTATCAATTTTAAGGTACATGAAGCAACACCTATTCTTCATACCTCTATCTTGCAATGTCTATAAATGCTCCTAGTTTTGGTCTCCCTTCTCCCCCAAAAATTAATAGCATCAAGCCATTTTTTAAGCTCTTCATTGGGATGGGTATTGGCTTCAATGGAGAATCTGGTCAACACATGCTCATCCCATCAAATTAAATGATTATACAAATCCACTTGGCACCTATACTTCATCAATGTGTTGAAGTATAAATTTTTTGCAACCTTAAATCAAATGCTAGCTTAATACATGGATATTTGTGTTAGGTGAAAGACTAAATATCATAATTTATGGCATTCACTAAAGGAGCTCAAATTCCTAGACATGTAAGGTGCCAATTCATTCCAATGAGTTTAGAGTGTATGTCGAAGAGCTTGGAGTGCATGACATTGTCACATACAAAGGAACTAATGGAAAATTTGAGCCACTTTAGGAAATTCTATAATTTATAGTATTTTCTCTTGTCCTTCAACTAGACATGATTAATTATTATTTAATTGTTTGTGTGCCGCCCATGCCTAGTTGTCTAGTATTTACTAGAGACTCCTTGTTTCTTATTAATAAAATATTTCATTTATCACAAATACTTATGAGATTGTGATATGCACGTAAAGCTTAATCTTTCTAATTAAAATGCCATTATTGATTAGAATATAATTTAAATATTATAACTTTAGATGATAATTTCATTAACACTATAGGTTGTAATTATATAACATCTATTTGCTAGGAACAACCTACCACTTGTCAACTATCTCTGACTAATTGATAGAAAAATCACATTACTAAGTGTCAACAATTGAATACAAAGCACTTATTACTCACAATGATACTAAATCATGACATGGACACTCAAGACAAATAGTAGACTGATTGGGATTGGAATGCTTTTAATTGAACTATGGAACTCACATCATCTTGCCCCTGGGGCAGAGATGAATTGATCAATGTACCTTGCACACAAGTTCTCAATTCGATTAGTATTCATGTTTATATAGGCACAATTGACTACAATCATATCATAAACAACATATCAATTATAAACAAACACACTAATATACACATGCAATAAATCACAATAATGCATAAAGTAGGGAAGAAACTTCTATTCCAATCACTGTTACACCAAAAATGTAGTTAAGTCATCATTGCAAACAAGTTAATATAGGTCCCTTTTAAGAATACAACATCATCATATTAATTTTTCTATTTTAGATGCCATTTTCCAAATTCATCAAGGAGTAAAAACAAGAAGGCCAACAAGCATACATTATTAGAATTTACCAAATTTAAGCTATTGTCATTACTCTTAAAGAAAATAATATGAGGAAGCAAAATGCCACATCACGAAACAAAATGTCACAATTAGGATTTAATTTATAATAAGAAAATACTCATATAACAATCACACACCAATATAGTTAGCAAACCCATCAATAATTATTATCATACAAAGACACATACAAATAAGACCCAAATAAATTTTTAGAGACCTCAACATTGCAACCTACAAATAAGACCCAAATAAATTCCTAGAGACCTCAACATTGCAACCTACACTGTGATAAATATTTCCTCATAATTTAATGATTGACTCTCTAGATTACCATGTCTGATTTACAACATAAATCCCCACAATGTGACCAAGTAGCATATTCATTGCCCCGCTTAACCATATTCCCTAAAGGATCCTTCACTTTCAACTTCTTTGTCATGCTAATGTAAGATATCCTATTACCAAAATCTATATATTGTTCTTTACATGATTCTTTGAACACTGTATTGAGACATGTAGGTGTTATGAGAGATATGCGGTGTACATGACTTCATAGGAGCACACTTTTGAAACAAGCTCGAAGATAATTTACTACTTATTCTACACGAGGTCACTTCAACCGGTATTATTCATGAACAATATAATCTGTCTAGAAGATTCGAGCTTTTTGGCAATACCAGAATGATCTATGCAACTACCAAAATCATTCACGAGATCATCCACATCATTCATGATTTGAGGAGCACACCAACTATGAGTATGCATTAATTCTACGTCATAATGATGATACACGCCCAATGGAGAGTTCCCCTTCTGTTGGTGTTATTTATCATATACCCACTTATGGAAGATGTGTCAAGCTTATTAAGGACAACACCAACAATCTCATGGTACACAACTAAAGGATCAGTGTCCACATGAGCAATCTAATCTAGTGGAACATTGCTATGAGCATTCACACTATTCTAGCATTCACACTAATCTATTTTTTATTATTGGAATAAGGTGAAGATTGTAGACAATAAATATGACTGAGACCATATCAGAATACAGTTATGCCAACGCAGCCTAAAGAGGCACTCCCATACACAGACAATAACTAACAATGTTCAGTTCACAAATTAAGCTCTGTTTAAATTATATTTTGTTAACAAGCAGCTGTTCAATATACAGACTGTCTAACAAACAGTTCACAATATCACAAAGATTATCCACCAACTAAGAACAGTTCACAAGTAATTGTTAATTATTCTTAGATATTATCCAATAAATTTTGGCTAATAAAACTAAGACAACTATTTACCATTTTTTGATGGAAATGAAATATAAAATTATTATTTGACTGTTTGACTATTGAAAATATAATATTTAAATAGAGTAATCTAAAACTAAATTGAACAGTCATTCACCAACAGAATAAATAACAATCTTAAAGTTCCAAAACAATGGAAGATATATGAAAGCAGATTAAAAGTTGAAGAGATCCAACATGCACATGTAAGATAATATTCAAGATAAACCCATCATGCTTCAGCCATATTCTTAGTTGAAGCCATCCTATCTCAAGTTCTACCAAGGAGTTTAAAGTGGAGATATATTAGCATTCACATGTTTCCATATGTATTCACATGTTTTCAAAATTGACCTTTGACTGTTGAATATCCACTTCAATGGTCAAACAATTCACATGTTTTTGAAATTGACCTTTGACTGTTGAATATCCACTTCAATGGTCAAACAGTCAATAGTGATTTTACACCTCATTCGCAACAAAAAAGTGGTAAATATTTGTCCTTTTTTTATTACCCAGAATTAACTTTTGACTGTTGAAGTGGATGATATTCAAAAATAGCCTAAAAAATGTAAGCAATGTGAGTGAAGTTGATGCAGGAACATTCCAGGCTCGTGCAATCCTACACACCCAAAAACTAATGATGTTTTCTTTTCAATTTTTTTTTTTAAAGTTGTTTTGTTTCGGGCCCTTTCTGCTGGTTCGACTCCTTTTGACTTGATGATCTCTCCGGTTAAAAGACAAATGCAAAAATAAAAAGTTAGTCACATTTTGAATGGAGCAGTTTCAACTCCCACGCCGTCTTCAAAATCCCTGCGGCCCACTTCTGGCAATTTTTATGCTGCAAATTCATGTGTATTTGTGGGTTGGCTGCTTGCAGTTACAAGCGTAGCCTAGTCCCTCTTTTTTCCCCGCAGAAGTTTCAAAGGACCCGCTACTATATCTAAATTTGGGAGCAGCTGTGACTTTTACAGCCAGTAGAGGCTATGTTGAAAAATACAGGCACAATTGATGTAAAATAATTTAATTTATAATGTGCATACTAAAAATATATAAAATATTGTTTTTATTAAGATGGCAAAATAGGTTTTGAAGGGGCTCTGAAATTCTTTACAAAAAGTAGAGGAACGGCAAAAACAAGTCAAAACACAGTAAAACATTCGCATCAGTGAACCCCTACAAAACAACCAAACACAAGACACTTAAAACCAACCGAAACAAAAAGGAGAAGAACAGCCAAAGACCCTAATTACATTTGTTTGAGAATTTCCGTTGCCACTAATTCGTGTTGGTAGACATTCTCACGCAACTTTACAAAGTCTATCAAATCCTTATTTTCCTCTTCAAAGGTTTTCTTTTTACTCGCTCTAATTCTTGTAACGGGACCTGTCTTTTCACTCTTCTTCTTTGGAGCAGCATTGTCATTGGTGACATGTATAACGTGACTCTCTTGTAAATCCTTCAACTTGCTGGTAAGAATTTTGATCCCGTGAATGGTACATTTACTAACTTGGACAACTCGGTTGAGATTTTCTTTGATGTCCATGAGTTCCTTCTCCAAATTAATAAGTCTCGTATTATGATCATGTTTCTATTTTTCCCATTCATCCAAGTTGACCATAATCTCACATTTCATATCAGACAAATCTTTTTCAATTTTATCCATCTTGGGAATAGCATCCCAACCCTAAATAATGCTCTTGTCATCCTTCCCTTGCATCTGAATTTGACCTCCTATTTTCTTCTACATTGCAGCCAATTTCATATTGAGCTAGTTAATTTCAACAAAAAAACCCTTGGTCATAGTTTGTTGGGATGACACAGATTCCTTGACTATATTCAGAATCTCTGATAACTCCTCTCTAGAGGAAGCATTAGCAACAAGAACAGAGAAGTCCCTACGGCTATTCTAGGTGGGGTCCGAGATCCCAAGGAAGGAAAGCCCAACCAAAAGTTCATGTATAATGGTTTTCCTCTTCATATTCGCTCTTTGATCCTCAATTTGGCAACCCTCCACACCTTTCTCTACTCCCTCTTTCTTGTACATATCTTCCCCTGTGTCAAATTCCTCTGACCATACAATGTGTTTCTTCCTAGTAGCCTTCTTTCTAGTATTAATTTCAGGCTTCGGGGTCTCCACCATAATCTTTCTTTTCTACCTCTTAGTAGTAGTATACTCTTCTGAATCTTTATAATCCGAATCCATAGGAGACCCAAAATCGAGAGGATTAGACTCCCCAGAAGCACCACCAAGTTCCCCCTTCCTCATAATCATCATGTGATTCCGGATGCATAGACTCATAAGAAGAGGTGTGTGAGTACTCAACCACCCTACATCTACCCCTCTTTTTAGAAGTACCACTACTACCAAGACTTTTCCAACTAAGATTTTGGCACTTCATATAATCAATAATCAGGAAAATTAATCCTTGATGAAGAGGCATCATGTTCAGTGCTTTCTTACTCTCCTTAATAGAATTTTTTAGTGAAGTGTTATTACAAATGCAAATCTTAATATTTAAATACTAACATAAGTCACTAAGGTGACTTTATTACAAATGTAAATCTTAATATTTTAACACTCCTTGTTAACATTTACATTACACAAACAGAACATACAACAAAACATGTTGATTAAAAAAAATCACATTCTCGATAAGTTTTTCTTTGAAGAAATAATTCATAGACCAGGTAAAACTCCATCAAGCTACTTCATAATCATCGTGAAGGTGTAGCTCCCAAGCTAAATTCCCAAGTTCCCATATTACCACCTCCCAAACTCTCGAATCACAAATCTCCTAAATAAATGACAATAATCGATGTTGAGCTACATCCACAATGCTCCATCGAATTGTCTCATGACCCTCATAAGGGTATAATTCCCAAGATCCACAACTCTTGAACTATTTGGGCAACAATCCATATTGAGTTTACGCCAGATCCCTTTCCTGTCTTCAAAAATAATTTTTCATAATATATGATTCCTTCAATATTTTCAGCATTTGGAGAAAAGAATACACAAGAAAACAAAAAACACATGCTTCTCATACATAACAGAATGACAGCACAGGCCCAGTAGCCTAGCTAAAAAAACCAACAACAAGGAATCACACCACACCAGATCCCAATCTAGAGAATCTAACTTCCTTGTCTCTAGGGTGCAAAGCAGCCACAGAACGAGGAAGACCTTTCTTCTTTCGTTGAACCACCGTCCAGGAGGGCTCAGAGTCAAAATCAACAGAACGAGGAGATAGGGGAACCTCCCCCAAAGCCACAAACAACGAGGGCTCCCGATGGACCTCAATAGATGCCAAAGCCAAAGAATCTACAAGCAGGGAAGTCGAGCCCAATGAAGGAAAAACTGAAGAAGCTGGAATAGAAGTAGTAGTCCTGCTCGGAGCTGGAGGAGCTGACAAGTGAGAAGATAAATGATCAGAAGAGTCCAAAGAATGTGAGGGATTCGCAGCAGTCATCGTCACCACCCCCTCAAGAACAGCCCCAACAGGGAGCTCAACCTCCTCAGAAGACTCGTCCTCCTGAGATGAACAGTCCTCCTAGGAAGCACTGATAGTCAAGTGATCCAAGAGAGCATCTTTCCACCAAGTTGCAGCTCCCTTGCGGCACCCCTCATAATCTAATAGTTGTTTCCAGGGCCTTTCCCCTATCAACATCTTTTGCTCTGATATCATGTTGAAAAATGTAATCACAACTATTTTAAAATAGTATGTCATAATATGCACAACAAAAATATATTAAATAGTGTTATTAATCATTCCAATATATCAAAGTATTGTGCAAATACTTATAAATAAGCATTACATTCTCATGTACAACTTCCCAAACTATCCTAAAGGAATAACTCCTAGCTAATTACTAACTATATACTAACAATAATATTTAAATATTAACATGGGTCACTAAGATAACTTTATTACAACTATAAACCTTAATATTCTAAACCTCAGCTAATTTTAACCCGAGATATAATTGTCTCCTTGACCTCTCATAACAGATATGTATGTCATAAGTTTCCCTCTCTTAATTTGATGTAAGCTCTATTTTATGTCATATTTCAAATCTATAGTTGATCATTGGATTTCATATGGAAGAAAACTAAAACTAAAATAAAAAATAAAAAATATCAAAATTTAAATTATGAAGTTAAAAAGTATTATTTGATTTATTAAACATATTTTTTATATATTTTAAAATTAAATTTTATAGTATATAGAGAAATTTTTGGTTAACAAGTCTAGAATAACCTGATCGAATGGAATGGATGTTTCTCTGCTGCGCAGGTGAGGCTGAGCGCTGCCTGTGAGGTAGCGTGCATGCCTTTGCATGCATCTTCTGCTCTCTTCCTTGGCGGTGATCAGATGTTTTTAGTGGTGGGGGGAGCTTGTGGTGTTGGGGGGGACTCTCATTTTTATTTTTTACTGCTTGTGCTCATTTGTTGTGAGGTGTGGTATTTGTTTCTGTCAGTGAAGGTGCTAGGGTTCTTTTTGTTTCGGTTCGGGGGCGTCTGTTGTTGGGATTATGGAGGAGCATCTGGTCTCTGCTAGTCTGGTGGTGGCTAATCGTGGTGTGCTTCACAATGGATCTTCATCGGGGTAGAAAGCTTAGCAGTCTGAGTCATTTAATGTGGGGGCGGGCTCTAAATTGAAGAAGGTGAATGGTTGTTTGCCCAGGAGTCAAAATCGTCCGGTCTTGGTTCTTTCACCTGAATCTATGGCGGACGATGTTTCTTATTAGAGTAGACATGCTTTAATCTACAAATTTCTTGGGATCCGTATTCCTCTGTCGGCTTTGGATGCTTGGATCAAGTGTACATGGTAGGTTGAGAGCGACATGGAGCTAATGGTGGCTACAAACAGTTATTTTGTGGTTTTTTTTTCTAATATGGCTAACAGGAATAGGGTTTTTAAGGGAGGACCCTACTTTTATAATCATGTCAGATTGTTTATCAAACCCTGGCATATGGGTTTTAATTCGGCTGATGAATTGCCATCGAGGGTTCCTGTCTAGGTCCGTCTTTCGCGACTTCCTTTGGAGTTTTGGAGAGAAGATATTTTACAACGGATTGTTGCTCTTCTTGGTAAGCCTGCTACAGTTGCTCAACAAACCCTTGAAAGAAAGGTTATTTCTTTTGCTTGGATTTGTGTGGAGGTTGATCTGAGTAATCCCTTGTCTTATTCTTTGTAAATTTGTCTTGGTTCTTTATCTTGGGTTCAACAGCTTGATTATGAATCCCTTCCTTTTCATTGTCGGATTTGTCATGAGTATAGACATCTTCAGAAGCAATGTCATAGGAATAATAAGACAACTCCTTCTAATTCCTCCCCTTCGTCTTCGGATCCAAAAGTTGTTATGGAGGATAAAGGGAAATCTTCCACGATGGAGGGTGAATCAGATAAAGATGGCTTTGTGTCGGTTAAGCCTCAAGCTAAGGGTCATGGTCAGAAGAGATCGTTCAAGGACAGGCAGAATGAGGAGGACTTTAATCGGTTTGAGGTGTTGGACACTTCAACCTTGGAGGAAGGAATCCTGATGAATGTGTCCTCTGATGCAGTTGGTATGGGTTGTGCTGTGGGGCAGGGATAGGGTGCCGGTCAGGATATTCATTTATCACAGGGTATGCAATATCATCTGGTATCTCTGCATGATCCTATGCAGGATGATGATGATATTGTGTTGGTAGGTTTGGCAAAGGAGGGGCTAGTTTCTGGTAACAGCAAAGGGTCTTCTCTAGCCTTAGGGGTACATCATCGCACGCTTATGAAGGGATTGTCTGAGAACTCTTCTAAAATTGGCGGCAAGAAAGATCTTGAGAAGATTAAGAGTACTGGAGGTTTGTTGGTGGAATCTGGGTCCGTTAAACCCATTGATGCTCACTTTTTTCCATCTCCCCCATGATTGTTCTCTCATGGAATGTAAGGGGGTTGAATAGCACCTCCTGTCAAAAGGCTATTCATGATCTGGTTGCTGTCCATTCTCTAGATATTTTTTGTGTTAAGGAGACTAAACTTTCAGTTGATTTCATGCTTCAATGTGCTTCTCATGTCCGGTAGTTTGGTCAGTGTTAGTGCATTGGTTCTCAGGGTAGCTCTAGGGGTTTGGCTCTTTTTTGTGATCCAAGAAAGATTGCCCCACTTTGGTGGATTTCCAGTCATTCTACTATTTCCATGGTTTCCTCTTCTTTAGAAACAGGCGAGACCATTCTGGTTACTAATGTTTATGCCCCGTTTGATATTCGCAGAAAAAATTGGCTTTGGGCTCATATAAGGTATGTTAGATCATGTGCTCCTTATCTTCCTTGGATCTTAGCCGGTGATTTTAATTCTGTGTTGAGCTTGGAGGAGAAAGGAGGTGGGCTGCCTCGGCTTGGGCCTGCTTTTGATCTTTTTAGGGAGAATGTGGATTTGCTAGCTTTAATTAATACTTAGCCTTCCAATGGGGTTTTCACTTGGAATAATAGGAGTGGAGAGGAAGCGATCTCTGAAAGGTTGGATAGATTTCATGTTTCTTGTTTTTGGGCGGGAGGTAGATTGGTTATTGGTTCTGAGATTCTTGATTGGAGGGGTTCTGATCATTAGCTAATTAAACTTTCAGTAACCTTTTTACAGCTCCCAAGAATCCTCCCTTTAAGTTTTAGCTTATGTGTCTTCGGGAGTCTTCTTTTCATGATCTTATGACCCAGTGGTGGTGTGATGGCAACCCTGCCTGTGGTACAACTATGTACACCTTTGTTAAGAAAATCAGTATGTTAAATTTCAACTTAAGAGATGGAATAGGATGTTTGGCAATAATAAGGTTATGAAGAGGAATGCCTAGGCGGGCCTTGATGTGATTACTCACCAAATTTGAGATTTTGGTTGCTCGGATGCTTTCGATCAAGCGGAATCCTAGGCTGCGAGAGTAGTGGAGGAGTGGGAGCTTCGGGAGGAGATTTTCTGGAAGCAAAAGGCTCGGATTGATTGGCTTCAAGAAGGGGACAAGAATACTGCTTTCTTCCATCATTCTATGCAGGCTCGTCGCAATAGAATTTGTATCTCCTCGCTGGTCAATACGGAGGGGATCCACATTTCTTCTTAGCAGGCTTTATCTCGGGAGGCTAGACAGTTTTATTCTGTTCTTTTTTCTAAGGATTCGCCCCCTGCAGAAGATGAGAAGAATTTGATCCTTTCTTGCATTCCCTCCTTGATCTCCAAAGGGATGAATGATTTCCTCATCTGCTTGATTTCTTTGCCTGAATTGGAAGAGGTTGTTTTTGGGATGAATAAAGGTAAAGCTCCTGGTCCGGATGGTTTTCCTGTTGAATTTTTTCATGAATTTTGGGATATTATAAGTTTGGATTTGCTGGAGGTTGCCTAGGAATCTCTTCGCAGTAAGTAGATGCTTCATGCCTTGAACTCTACTTTTTTGGTTCTCATTCCTAAAAAGGAAGTGGTAGATCAACTTGAATTCTTTTGACCAATTGCTCTCTGTAATGTGGTGTACAAAATTATTACTAAATTGATTGCGGAGAAGCTCAAAGTTTGTCTTCCTTCTGTAATCTCTAAGGAGCAAGGAGGTTTTGTGGATGGTAGACAGATCTTGGATGGGGTGGTGGTTGCTTCTGAAGTCATTCACTCTATGGTGACTTCTAAGGACAAGTCTATGTTCATCAAGTTGGATATGGCCAAGGCTTATGATAGAGTTAAGTGGCATTTTTTGCAAAGAATTCTCTTAGGCTTTGGTTTTAGTCCAGATTGGGTCAGTTGGATTATGAGTTGTGTTACCTCTTCCTCTTTCTCTGTTCTTATGAATGGGGAACCTTTTGAGATTTTTGAGGCTTCCAGGGGCCTTCGATAAGGAGACCCTCTCTCCCCTTATCTGTTTATTATTATGGCTGAGGGTCTGCAAAATTTCTTAAGTCGTGGGTTTCCCAGGGTAGGATTTAAGGTTGGTATTAGGGAAATGAGCTTCCGCTGCTCTCTCAACTTTAATTTGTGGATGACACTTCTCTTATGGGGAGGGCTCGTCTTCAGGAAGCTATTTCTTTTAGGTGGGCTTTGGATGTTTACCTTGCTGCTTCGGGTCAGAAAGTCAATGAGCACAAGTCTTCTATCTTCTTTTTTAATACTCAAGCTATTCAACGATGGATTGCTAATATCCTAAGGTTTCAGATTGGGTCTCTTCCCTTTGTCTATCTGGGAGTTCCTCTTGCCATTGGTGGGCAACCCAGGTCTTCTTGGCAAAATTTGCTGGATAAGTTGCATAGTAAAGTCAATCATTGGACTCATCAGTGGCTCTCTACTACTGCTCGAGTGACTCTTCTGAAGTCTGTTATCAAGTCTATCCCTATTTACAGGTGTTTTGTTTAGGCGGCTCCTTTGTATTTCCTAAGGGAATTTGATGCTCTCTCATGACAATTTCTTTGGAGTGGTAACTTGCAATCAGCTAAGTGGAGTCTTGTTAAGTGGGATATGGTGTGCAGGTTGCAGAAAGAGGGGCACCTTGGTTTGCATTCTTCTATTTTGAATGGGCAAGCTCTTGCAGCCAAGTTATATTGGTGTTGGTGTACTAGTTAGCATCAACTTTGGGCCTATATTCTTACCTACAAGTATCTTAAGGATGTTAACACTTTTAATGTTCCTCATTTCCCTTTAGAAGGAAGGGGATATATGATTTGGAATACCCTCAAATTAGGGGCTCAGATGGTTAAGAAGGGGCTTTTTTGGATATGTCATTCGGGTTCTCAAGCTCTTTTTTGGTGGGATTCTTGGGATGGTCATCTTCCTATTCTTTCTGCTTACCCTCACCTCCAGTCTCTTTGTGATCATTTTACTGCTGCAGGTTGGAATAAGGTTGAGCATTATAAGTCTGTTCAGAATATTGGACTGGTTGCTAGCCTTAGATGGAAACACTCCTTGGATTGGCCGCTAGGAGGGTCAGAGGCGGATAGACAAGAGTTGGCTTAGATTCTTGCATCACGTGAATACAATTCCATGGCAGGACAAGATGTCTTGGCTTGGAGTAATAGTGATTTATCTGGTAAGTACTCTATTTCAGCAGGGTATGGTGAGCTGGTTAGGCAAGTGTTTGGAGACATTGAGGTTCCTTGGTGGAAGTAAGTGTGGAACAAATTTTCTTGGCCCAAGTGCAATTTTTTATGTGGCTGGTGGTCCAGAACTGATGTCTTACTTGGGATAACTTGTACAAGAGAGGGTTCCAGGGTCCCTCGATGTGTGTTTTGTGCTGTAAAAGTGAAGAGAGTGTCTCTCATCTCTTCTTCCAATGTTCTTTTTCTAGGAGGCTTTGGCACCTTTGGTGGGCTGTGTGGAACTAGGCTTGTTGGTATGTCTTGGTGCAGTCATTGTAGGAGGGTTCACAGAATGAATTGTCCAGGCCATGCAGCAAGAGTAAACACAACGGAAATAACTCAAAGGTATGAAACAAACACAAATTCAATCATTCAGTATATAATAGAATTCAAATACTAGCTGGTCAGCATCATGCGGGCTTATAATTAGGGCTCAAAGGCTTGATTACAGAATATCAGAATATGCAAAAGATATAGCTTTGAAGCTCCTTCGCACCAAATCCAAACTAAGGATTATGAATCAATTGCTAACTGCTTGCCTAGGGATCTATTACATCAATATATATCATCTCCAGAACAATAGATTCCTCCGCGTCGACAAAGGAACGTCACAAACTCCAATGAAGAGTTGTAATGTGTGTATATGGATAGGTCGGACCTAATCATGTAGAACACCTCCGCGAATGAATGGAATGATGTGTGGATTTCGAGGAAGGTTGGCCACAAACTAAATATCATTGAATGATGTGTCATTGGGTTTCACAAGTCAAAAAAATGCTCCACAAGTCTTCTCCTTTAGTTGATTATCAGATACTGTAAGGATGCTCTGCTCTGAGAAAACAGTCGATCTTCTGATAGCGATATCTTTCCGGTACTTAATCCAAATGCTCTAAATTCTGGATATGATGTAGATGAATGAATCTAGATGCTAAGTCCAATTCCACAAGATGTGAAATGCAACTGTGGTAGGATGCGGACCAAAATACAGAAACTGCTACTGACTAAACTGCTTGAACTGAACTAGAAAATGAAAGGAAACAAAATGAATTGCAAACAAACTGAAATGCAAATATTTTTGGTTGATGCAAGATTACTCTTGAACCAGGGATGCTCCTACATCAGACATTAGGGGTTATTGAAAAAATGAGTCCCTCACTTTGCTGGGGCTAGGGGAGAACCAAGACGATCCACCTCAACCTGAGAAATCCATGTTGAATCTTCTTCCAGTCTGCCTTTCCACTTCACAAGATATTCTTTGTATTATCTTCCCCTAGTGTTACATCCAACTCTGCTATCCAAGATGTCTTTAATCTGCTTTGGTCCTTGTTGTGGTAACTGCTTCTTCAAGTCTTCTTCCATGCTATCACTGAACTCTGCTTCATGATTGAAAGGAAGCTAGGTGTGCGGAAATCGCTTCCTACACTAATCTAATGAGGGGAGAGCTATACAAATTCAATTGAATCTTTACAATTATAGCAACATGAAACACATAACAGAGATATTGCAGCAATACACATGAACCAGAAAGAAGATAGAAGAAGAGAGACAAAGATATAACGTGGGGAAAACCCTTATCGGGTGAAAAACCCCACACTCAAAAACCTGCACAATGTATTATCAAAATTGGATGTTGTTCACAATACACTTGCAATGCAAGCTTCAATAGTCTTCAACACTCATGTCTAGAGTCAATCCGGTAGCATAACAATACCTGTCAATCACATACTACATCTCCTCCTCCAAGCACCTATTTATATAGAATATACAAGGCAAAATTGGCTCTATCTTGGAATGGGCGTCTAACTTGGCCTCATGGCCCAAAACCCATGCCTATGGACACTTGGTCAACATTGTAATATGTATCTGACACTTGTCCACAGCTCCCATCCCAAAGAGGTCACCTATTTCCAAAATGGGCTATGACAGATGCTCTTACGACCATCATAGAATCTGTCATAGTAGTTACAACTTACAGCTGTAAGAGAATCTGTCATACACAGGCTATAAATAGTATATTCTCTTACAACATATCATAGTCCATCTTGGGGCACCCAAAGATGCCTTTTTCAAAGATGCTTCATGACACATATCTTCACTTGTCTTACAAGCTTCTATTTCTGACTCTTACATGTCATAACTTCGTCATAGGAATCCGTAATAACCATTTCAGTCAACATTCCCTTACACAACATCCAAGATGCCGACACCTGGAAAAATACTCCTTCCACAAAGTGGGATGCCTATCTCCTCATGTGAGGACAAAATTACAAGTTGTCATCTTCCATGTAGGATGACACATCACCATGCCACATCCCACAAAATGACAATATGGAATTTACAATTAATTTACAACATAGGCAATGAATAAATAAATACAATCATAAATAATGCAAGGAATTACCAAGGTTGAGACACCTTAATTCCCAACATTCTTCCACTTGTCGAACAACTTGTAAGAGCCAATAGAATAACATGATTTAACTGCTATAGGCTGAGAGGCCCATAGACTCTGAACACCATATGAACTTCTCTGTGCCCACTGGCTTCGTCAATGCATTTGCAACATTCTTCAAAGTATCTACCTTCTCCAAATTTACCTTCCCATCCTCTACCACGTCTCGTACGAAGTGAAACTGTACATCAATATGCTTTGTTTTGGCATGGAAAGTTGGATTCTTCGCAAGGCAAATCGCACTCTGACTGTCACAACTGATCGTAATCTGACCTGCATCAACACCAATATCTGAACACAATCTCTTAAGCCAAATGGCTTCCTTACAAGCATGAGTTGCTGCCATATACTCAGCTTTTGTCATGGACAAAGCAACCATAGGTTGTCTCTTACTCATCCAACTAATAGCACCACCAAACAGTGTAAACACATAAGCACTGGTGGATCTCCTGTTGTCAATGTCACCTGCCCAATCTAAATCCACAAATCCACAAATAGCAATAGAATGCGGAGGTCCTGTAACATTACCATGATAGCATATGGAATACTCAGAAGTACCCCTCAAATATCTGAACACTCACTTAACTGCATCCCAATGTATCCGTCCAGGATTAGCCATAAATTGACTAAGGACTCCCATTTCTTGGGCAATGTCTGGTCTTGTGCAGACCATAGCATACATCAAACTGCCTACAGCACTAGCATAAGGTACTCTACTCATGTCCTCCACCTCACTAGGAGATTTTGGACAATCATTAATAGACAACTTTGTCCCCAAAGAAATAGGAACACACAATGGTCTACAATCTGCCATGTTGAACCTATCCAACACGGTCTTCACATACTTACTCTGGCTTAACCAAAGTTTTCTATTAGTTCTATCTCTTCTGATTTCCATTCCTAGAATGTACCTGGCTGCCCCTAAATCTTTCATTTCAAACTGTGCTAACAAATAAGATTTAAAATCAGAAATCATATTCTTACCCTTCCCAATGAGCAACATATCATCAACATACAATGCAACAATGAGAATATGATCACCATCAAACTTATGATACACATAGTGATCTGATTTTGATCTCACAAATCCAATTGACAACACAAAGGCATCAAACTTCAAATACCACCTCCTAGGAGACTGCTTTAAACCATACAAAGACTTCTTTAATTTGCAAACCAAATTTTCTTTACCTTTCACCATGTAATGCTTTGGCTGTGACATGTAGATTTCTTCTTCCAAAGCACCATGAAGGAAAGTTGTCTTCACATCCATTTGTTCTACCTCTAAGTCATAAGCTATTGCAAGAGATAACAAGAATTGAATTGATGTCATCTTTGCAATGAGAGAGAAGATCTCACCATAATCTATACCCTCCACTTGTGAATACCCCTTTGCAACCAATCTAGCCTTATACTTCTCAACACTGCCATCTATACCAAATTTCTTCTTGAACACCCATTTGCATCCAACAGGTTTCCGTCCAAGAGGCAAAGGCACCAAGTCCCAAGTTTGATTCTTTTCCAAAGAAGACATCTCATCCTCCATGGCCTCCTTCCAAGAACCTGCATCTTTCATATCCATAGCCTTTGATACAATTCTAGGTTCATCACTATTAGTAAGCAAAGCAAAAGCACAACTAGAATCAAGCAATTTAAAACTAAACATCTTAGGTTGCTTTCTTATTCATGTAGACCTACTCAAGAGCTGAGGTTGAGGTTCAGCTTCATCTGAGCTTTCAGAGCTGCAAGAGCTCTCCTCATCATCAGGTCCAACATTGTCTTTATGTTCAGTCTTCTTAAGGGTAGCAGGAAACTGAACAACATCCTCTTTCGTTTCTTTTTCTTCTGGCTGTAAAATAGTGGAAGAAGGTGTTAGCTCTCTAAAGATGACACTTCTGCTATACAACACTTTTTCAGCCACAGGGTTCCAAAGCTTGTATCATTTCACACTGACACCATAGCCAATGAAGATACACTTAACAGCCTTGTTCTCCAATTTTGACTGCTTCTCCCTAGGCACATGTGCATATGCCTGACAACCAAAAACATGAAGATGCCTTATTGAAGGCTTTCTACCAAACCACACCTCCATGGGTGTCTTTCCAACAAGAGCTAATGTAGGAGATTTGTTTACCAGATAGCAAGCAGTGGCAACAGCTTCAACCTAAAACTTTTGTTCTAGGCCAGCTCCACTAAGCATACTCCTAGCCTTCTCCATCAGTGTCATGTTCATCCTCTCTGCAACTCCATTTTGTTGCGAGGTGTATGGAGTTGTCTTATGTCTTTCAATCCCAAGTTCCTTACAATATTTATCAAATTCTATAGAACAGAACTCACCACCGTTGTCAGTTCTCAAACACTTAATCTTTTTACTAATCTAATTTTCAGCAAAGGCCTTAAACTCCTTAAACTTACTATATAGACTTCAGATTTGCTTCTGAGAAAATAAATCCATGTCCTACTGTAGTCATCTATGAAAGATACAATATATATAGATTTTGATAACAAAGGAACATTAATAGGACCAAATACATCAGAATGAACAAGGTCCAACACACCAGAAGACTTATGAGAACTCGAATAAAACTAAACACAGTATTGTTTTCCATATATGCAATGTTCGCAAAAGTTAAACTCAAGATTACAATCATCTAAGACCTCAACGATGTTTTTATTTTTCAAGGTACGCAGACCCTTCTCACCAATGTGGCCAAATCTCTTATGCCATAACATTGTCTTTTCAGTAGGAAGCTTAACTTCCAAGGCATGAATACAACCATCAGGACTAGAAACAATAGATTTCTTCACTACTCGTTTAGATGGTGGGGATGGCGTGACTATTGCCCTCTTTCTTGAGTTAGAAGAACTATTGCATTGTGAAATGCATGCCTCTAGCTGAAACAGAGTACCTCTCCTAGTACCCTTAGCAAGTACCATAGCTCCTCTAGTCATCTTGCATCCTTCTTTCTAAAAGACAACCTGCACACCTACATCATACAACATACTTATAGAAAGTAGGTTCCGTGCTAAACCTAGGATATGCATAACCCTAGAGATCCCCTTCACTCGTCCATCAGGGAATCGAATAGAGACTCTTCCATGACCAACAATATTTAGATGAGAGTCATCACCCAAGTACACATTTCCACCATCGAACTCCTCATACTTAGTAAACCAGTCTTGATGCAAGGTCATGTGGAATGATGCACCAGAATCAATCAGCCATACATCATCAGATGCATGGGTTTCCAGGGCTACGATGAAGGCATCACCATCATCTTGTGACTTGTCAGAATATGAATCTGGGTTCTTCTTCTTTTTCTTTTCCTCTTTGCATTCCTTTCAGAAATGCCTATTTTTGCCATAGTTCCAACAAAGAGCCTTGGACTTTCCAGGAGATTTGGACCTCCCACGGGATTTGGATCTACCCTTCTCAGCTTTCTTGTCCTTCCTTTTTCCTTTCTCCTTGGGTCTTCCACGAACCGCAAGAGCCTCTTTGGCTACCTCAAAATACTTTCTCTACATCTCTTCGAATAACAGCAAAGATACCACTTCATCCATTTTGAAAGTGGATGTGGTGCTCTCAACAGCCATGACAAGATGATCCCATGAGTCTAGCAGAGAACAAAGCAGGGTCATACACCGATCCTCCTCCTCCATCTTCACACCAACAAATGTTAATTGTGCAACCAACATGTTAAAAGCATTTAGGTGATCTGCAACAGATCCTTTGTCCTCCATTCAAAGAGAGTACAACTTATTTCTCAGAAAAAGTTTGTTAACCAGGGATTTGGCTTGATACACATCTCCCAACTTCTTCCAAAGCAAGTTTGCAATTTTCTCCTCATGGACATTTAAAAGGACAGAATCAGCAAGACTAAGTCTTATGAGACCCTTAGCCTTCCGATCGTTGAGATCCCAATCAGCTTATGACATTACAACTAGTTTTGTTCCACTGATAGTTTCCCAGACGTCTCGATCAACAAGCATATCTTCCATTTTGAGATTTCACAGCTCAAAATTAGTGCCATTGAATTTCTCCACCTCTATCCTTCCAGATGTGCTTGTCATCTCCTTGTTGCAATAAGATATAGAATACTCTACACAAACTCCCACTCAACTTAAGATCAGCTCAAAAAACCCCTACCCAACAACTAGGACTAAAGGTGATCAAGTTTTGATACCAACTAAAAGGAAGCTAGGTGTACAGAAATCGCTTCCTACACTAATCTAATGAGGGGAGAGCTATACTAATTCAATTTAATGTTTTCAATTACAGCAACATGAAACACATAACAGAGATATTGTAGCAATACACATGAACTAGAAAGAAGACAGAAGAAGAGAGATAAAGATATAACGTGGGGAAAACCCTTATCAGGTGAAAAACCCCACACTCAGAAACCTACACAATGTATTATCAAAATTGAATGTTGTTTACAATACACTTGCAATGCAAGCTTCAATAGTCTTCGACACTCGTGTCTAGAGTCAATCCAGCAACATAACAGTACCTGTCAATCACATACTACATCTCCTCCTCCAAGGACCTGTTTATATAGAATATACAAGGCAAAAATGGCTCTATCTTGGAATGGGCGTCCAACTTGGCCTCATGGCCCAAAACCCATGCCTATGGACACTTGGTCAACATTGCAAGATGTATCTAACACTTATCCATAGCTCCCATCCCAAAGAGGTTTCCTATTTCCAAAATGGGCTATGACAAATGCTCTTACGACTCTTACGACCATCATAGAATCTGTCATAGCAGTTACAACTTGCAGCTATAAGAGAATTTGTCATACACATGCTATAAATAGCATTTTCTCTTATAACATGTCATAGTCCACCTTGGGGTGCCCAAAGATGCCTTTTTCAAAGATGCTCCATGACACATATCTTCACCTGTCTTACAAGCTTCTATTTCTGACTCTTACATGTCATAACTTCGTCATAGGAATCTGTCATAACCATTTCGGTAAACATTCCCTTACACAACATCTAAGATGCCGACACATGGAAAAATACTCCTTCCACAAAGTGGGACGCCTATCTCCTCATGTGAGGACAAAATTACAAGTTGTCATCTTCCATGTAGGATGACACATCACCGTGCCACATCCCACAAAATTTGACAATATGGAATTTACAATTAATTTACAACATAGGCAATGAATAAATAAATACAATCATAAATAATGCAAGGAATTACCAAGGTTGAGACACCTTAATTCCAAACAATGATACTGATATAGGTCTGCAATGTTGAAAATAGGTGATATACCCCATGTCTTTGGTAATTCTACTTCATATGCATTTTCTAAATCAAAATTTCTAAGTATCTTACAAGGTCCAAACTTCTTCATCTTCAACTTGTTATATGTTCCAACTGGGAATCTCTCTTTTCTCAAGTATACCATTACTTCATCTCCCACTTCAAATTCCTTATGTCTTCTCTTCTCATCTGCCTTGTCCTTATACTTACTATTCATATCCTCCAAATGCTTCTTCACCTGATTATGCACTGTCTTCATGTGATCTGCAAATTCCTCTGCTTCTGCACTTCACTTTTCTTCTATGCCAATGTCTCTCAATTCCGCAACTCCTCTAGGATTTATTCCGATAACAATCTCAAAAGGTGTTCTTCCAGTACTCCTATTTACTGAATTATTGTATGCAAACTTTGCTTGTGAAAGAATCAAATCCCAACTTCTAGCCTTCTCTCCAACCAAACATCTCAACAAGTTTCCCAAACTCCTATTCACTACCTCTGTCTGTCCATCAGTCTGTGGGTGAAATGTTGAACTGAACTTCAAATCTATCTTCATCTTCTTCTAAAGTGTCTTCTAAAAGTATCCAACAAATTTTGTGTCTCTGTCTGAAACTATACTCTTAGGTAATCCATGTAATCTCACAATCTCCTTGAAAAATAGGTCTGCTACATGCACTGCATTAGTTGTCTTCTTACAAGGTATGAAACGAGCCATCTTTGAAAATTTGTCAACCACTACAAATATTGAATCATGTCCTCTCTGTGTCTTCGGCAATCCCATTACAAAATCCATGCTTATGTCTTCCCAAGGTCTCTCCGGTACTGTCAAAGGTCTATACAATCCAGTATTTTGACTACTCCCTTTTGCAACTTGACAAACTCTACAACTCTGCACAAATATCCTAACATCCTTATGTATCTGAGGCCAAAGTTTTCACTCACGAAAGCCACTGTCTTATCAACGCCAAAATGTCCTTCCAATCCACCACTATGTTTCTCCTTGATCAAATTATCTCTCATTGAACTCTTAGGTATGCACAACTGATTTCCTCTGAACAACATATCTTCCTGAATGAAATAATCCAGCCACTTACTCCTATCTGTCACAACAGGTTCTTTACATGTTGTCCAAGGTTCTGCACAATCAGTGGCCCCCTCATACATGTTCTTCAGTTCATCAAAACCCAACACTTCAACTCTCATTTCTGTCAACAAGTTTCTTCTTCTACTCAACGTATCAACAACTTTGTTTGATTTTCCACTCCTATGCTTCAACACAAAAGTGTAACTCTACATGAACTCTACCCATCTCATATCTCTCTGATTCAACTTACCTTGACTGTTCAAATACTACAAAGCTTGATGATTTGTATATAGTACAAACTCCTTAGGAGACAAGTAATGTCTCCACTTCTTCAAGACTTGAATTATGGCATAGAACTCTTGATCATAAACTAAATATCTTCTCCTTGCATCATTCAACTTTTCACTAAAATATGCTACAGGTCTACCTTCTTGACTTAATACTGCTCCAATCGCACTTCCACTCACATCACAATCAACTTGAAATACCTTATTGAAATCTGGTAATGCCACCACAAGTTGCTCAGTCACCTTCTGCTTCAACAACTCAAAACTTTTATTTGCTCCTGATGTCCACTTAAAGTCTTTTTTGTCACCTCTCATTGTCTGTCATAGGGTTACATACTGAACTGAAATTTCTAATGAACTTCCGTTAGAAACTAGCCAATCCATGAAATGATCTAACCTCTCCAATGCTCTCCAGTGTAGGCCATTCAACAATTGCTTTCACTTTCTCAGGGTCCATCTTCAATCCTTCCACAGAAATCACAAATCCCAAATACACTAGTTCTTCCTTCATGAAACTACACTTCTTGATGTTTATCAGTAATTTCTCTTCTCTCAACCCTTGCAAAACTTGTCTAATATGCCACAAATGTTCCTCTTTTGTCTTACTGAAAAATCAAAATATCATCCAAGTATACAATCACAAACTTACCCAAGAATTTCTTCAAGACTTCATTCATCAATCTTATGAAAGTACTCGATGCATTTGTCAATCCAAAAGGCATCACTAACCACTCATACAATCCTTCATTTGTCTTAAAAGCAGTCTTCCATTCATCTCCCTCTCTGATTCTGATCTAATGGTAACCACTCTTCAAGTCTATCTTTGTGAAATATCTTATTCCACTCAAACAATCCATGATATCATCCATCCTAGGTAAAGGAAATCTATACTTAACTGTGATCTTGTTTATTGCTCTCGAGGTAGTACACATTCGCCATTCTCCATCCTTCTTAGGTGTTAATATTGCAGGTACTACACAAGGACTCAAACGTTCTCTGATCAAACCTTTCCTCAGCAATTCCCATATCTGTCTATTCAATTCTTGATTCTCTGTCGGTGTCATTCTATGTGTTGCTTTGTTAGGCAAACTAGCTCCAGGTATAAGGTCCATGTGATGACTGATACTCCTTATAGGTGGTAATCCTTCAGGTATATTATCTGATATGATGTCTTCATATTCTGTCAGCAACTTTCTTATTTCCTCCGATTGTTCTCCTCTAGTCTCTTTCTTTAATGTTTCAGGTTTCTTAGGAATCAAAGCATAGCACATATTCTCATGTCTCAAACCATCAAGAAATTTTCTTCCATCTACCAAACAGATTCTAGCATTTCCACATACTTCACTCTTAGGATCATCTTCTAAAGGAATCAAATTAGTCCTCTTTCCATTTGATGTTATAGTGTATGTATTCTTTCTCCCATCATGTATAGTTTTTCTATCATACTGCCAAGGTCTACCCAACAAGATATGACATACATCCATAGGCATAATATCACACAAAACTTCATCATGATAAGATCTAATATGAAATTTCACCAAACATTGTTCACTCTCCAGTACCTTATGATCATCCCAAATTCATGCTATCTGATAGGGCTTAGGGTGTTTCAATCTTTCCAACTTCAGCTTAGTCACCATCTCCTCTGAAACTAGGTTATTTGAACTACCACTGTCAATCACAACTTTACAACACTTACCTCATGATTTGCATCTTGTCCTGAACAAACTTTTCCTCTGCGGTGGTTCCTCATTTGCTTCTACTTGAAATAATGCTCTCCTCATCACCAATGATTCTCCTTTCTCTGGCTTCAGGGATAACTTTAAGAACCCCACCCCCTCGGAGAAGGTGTATAAACCTGGAGAATCATGTATACTTCCCAAGAAAAATATTAATTTTATTGGCAAATTTTTTTATTTTTTCAGGAAAAAAAATAATCTTATTTGGTGAATCTTTTGTAATCGCTAGAGGTCTATGGAAAATCCTAGTGAATTGTAATTTTTTTAAAACCAATAAAATATTTTCATTGGCGATTAAAACCTATTTTCAAACCAATTAAATATTTTCGTTGGTGAATTAAAACCTATTTTCAAACTAGTAAATATTTATGTGGGCGAATTAACCCTGTTTTCAAAATAAGAAAATATTTTTGCTGGCGATTAAAATCTAATTTCAAACTAGAAAATATATTTACATTGGCGAATTAAACCAATTTTCAAAGCAATAAAAAAATTATTGGTGAATTTAAATATAGTTTCAAACCAATAAAAAAATTAATTGGTGAAATAAATTGTTATGCCAATAAAAAATCATACTGTGTGAATGGCATCAGACTTTAGTTGAAGTTCCATTCTGGGCTGCAGTTCTGACACACCCATCTTTCTACATAAAGTCTAAGAAATAGAGACAAGTGTCAAGTAACAACGATTCTGATTAACGAAAATTAATAGATAATTATTTAATTGAGCTACATAAATTGCCTTCCCAAAAATGTACAATTGTGCTTTTCACGACATTCCTTATTTATTATGAAAGGACAGAGGTCACTTCAAGCATGGATGTCATTAAATAGAAAATATTCTAATAGATTTTGGTTGTCAGATGATCACAAATCGACGGCATAAGTACTGACACACCCAATTTCCCAAATTTGTAGTTGTACAGCAGAGGACTTACGCTCTGTCGCGCTGCCACCTTTGCACAATAATCAATAAAATATATTATATATTTTATATATATGTCAACCATTGATCTAATAATATCTAACGACTGCTAGTTGATTCCGGAGGATTTTGTTAGCAATGTGTAGCGTCGGAGATCTACCTTCTGGAATTGAACTACAATCGTTCATCTTTCGTTCTAGGGTGCATCAAATGGTCAGTGGTGGTACGATCGATTTGATTGAACGCACTTAACCACATAGATTCGATAATGCTCAATTAGGTTCATTAATGGCAAGTGAGTACTGAGTCGTGACAAACCGCACAGATTAGCCAATATGAATTAAATAGAGTTGCTTGTTATTTATTACCCATTTGTCACGGACGTACATGTAATGTATATATGATAGTCTTTAGTATTTCAAACTTATATTGCATTACTAAGTTTCAGATAGGTCAAGAATCAATAGACTGTAAAAGTTCAAAGTAATGGCTTTCATTACAGCAGCTGTGCAAAGAAAGTAAGTTACCAAGTATTTATTTTGTGATCATTCATGATTTTGATTTTAACTGTGTGATAGAGTTCTCAGTTCACAAATGTAGAATAGTAATAAGAATCTAAGATGGTGGAAAATTTTGTTTGTGTGTGGCTATGCAGGTTGTTATTACTTTGCATGTCTCGGAATGAAGAAATATGAGCATTCGTCAAGTGGAATAAATCGTGTTAAGAATCGACACTTTTAACATTTACAAATGATGCATTCTATTCTAGGTGGTGGGTTGAATCTCCCACACATGCATGCATGTATGAGAAACTGGAAATCGGAATTGACGCATGGAATTGGTATTGCAACTCAATTGCCAGTGACCTCGAGAAAATCAATTTAATTCTCCTTTACTGGCCTTATTGTTACCCATGCCTAGTGGTTTCTTGTACATATAAAGCAAGGTTCTATAGTGAATCATTGACTATCATTGTGAATGAGCACATAATTAAATTTGTAACGGATCCATTGCATGTTAATAGGATAATTATGGACTACAGTGAAATATTCATTACGCTTCGTCGAAATGAGGAACCAAAAAGATTTTGGAGGATCAAAGAAAGGTTTGAAGGTCGAAGGATAGGAGTTTTGTTTAGAACTGTGAGGTTGGTTAGAGGTTCATGTACGATGTAATTCCCCAATCTTTTTGAAGGGTGATGTTAAATTTTACTAAATAATATAGAAGTAATTATGGTTTGAAAGTAATTATGGTTTGAAATTGCAATGTATACAGATCATAGATGTTTCAAAGAATGAAATTTTCAATATAAAATTATATATTATATTATATAAAATATGATATTATTATAAATTTATATATTGAATCATTGATATCGATTTCATTTGGTGGCCTACAAAATACTTTTCCCAAGCATTGATTTTTAATTTATTAAATAGTTCTGACAAGTTATTAAATAGCTTTTGGTAATGGTCGATCCTTACATGAGCTGAAGATTGACGCTACAAAAAATCTAGACAACGATTAAATGCATGTCAGTTGAAGCATGTGTTCATTAACGATCTTCCTTTAAATCCTGGAGGTCTCCAGCAAAATGGCACTCGGCTAGCTTGCTCAAAATATAGCATGGAGACTCCCATAAGGCTCTGCTGCAATAAGCGCCAGGTCGCCTTTCTAGGCCGTATCAGAGATGGCAGACTGATGAACATTTGTAACCAGCAAAACCTATTCTTCCTTGAGGCAGTGAAGATGGTCCTCGGTAAAGACTTCTTGGTCTCCGAGGATAGATATAGGGTAAATTCAGATATTTCCTCACGCTTTCTGGATTCTTTGTTGGACCTAGGAGAGGCAAAGGTGGATGCACTGATCATTCTATGGGGGGTATTCACTCCATATATTCTTTTGGATGACTTAGACGTGGTGATTGATGCAGAATTGGGGGTCGGTATCCCGTGGCTGAGAGACCTGGAGAAGCTGCGAGAGGGAGAGGAGGGAGTAGCTGGGTAGTCGTTCCTCCTAAACATGAATGAGCAACAACTCAGAAGGCACGGGCTTTGGGTGGCTCGTGGGAGACACTTTCTTTGGCGGGCAATTGGAATGGACACCGACGATACTCCGATATGGCTTTAATACTTCGTAGCCATTGTGAATGCGAGGGGATTCTACTCGTAGTGGCTGTAGGAGTGGTCGGGCTCCCAGGGCCACATTTTTGGTGATTTCTGTGCTGGGGTGGTAGGGTGGCAAGTTTTCGAGGAGTCGCTCAGTCAAGGGGCTGGAGTGGTTTTTGTATTGATATAATTACCCAAGTGTAAATCTTTTTGTAATAATATAATTACCCAAGTGTAAATTTTTTTTTTAATATAATTACCCAAGTGTAAATCTTTTTGTATTAATATAATTACCCAAGTGTAAATCTTTTTTGTATTAATATAATTTCTACTTTTTGTATTAATATAATTTGGTCTCTATTATGGTTAGAGGTTTCTAATGTTGCTTCTTATATGTTTGCTTTAATTTATATATGTTGACATGGATTTGGTGATGGTCTCTGTTATGGTTAGAGGTTTCTAATGTTTCTTGGTATTTTATTTGCTTTTTGACTCTTGAGACAGACACAGCTAAGAGAGCTATAATATATGTGAACTCTCAATCTTTTTGGATTTAATTTGATTTCAATTTGGTTGTTTTTAGATAGAATTAATCATGAAATTTTATATGCAAAAGTAAAATTACACTTTCTATTGATAGTGTAGTTCGTCTACATGCATGATGCTTGAAATATTTGCATAATTAGGTTTTGACACTTGAACCGTTAGATTTCCAAATATCAATGGTTGACATTTCATACAAGAAACCCTCTGCGTAATCTTATGTTGACTTGCTACCTCCAGTTTTCGGTTGTCTAAGTTGAAACCTGAGCCATCAAAACTGTGTTGTTTACTGGCCCCTTATACCTAATCTTGTTGGTCATGCTTGGTGGGGAACAGGTTAACCTAGTAGGCTAGCAAGGTCCACTTTTTAATTGTTTAAGAAGTTAATATGCAAGCAGGTTGTTGGTTAGTGAAGTCATGACTTCATGTCCTAATATTCGTAAGTTGATCAACCCCTTAATCTAGGATTCTAGAGGTTACCCGTTGTCGTCAATTGCAGGAAGGGCGAAATCTAATGGTCGCGCAAGGGCGCATGAGGAATCTATCAGGAGAGAATATTCATTGCACGGCTGCGACAGAATGACACATGTCAAAAAATCAAAGTTGGCATCCTATCCCACTAAAGACTTGATCCAACGGTTGCAGGAAGGGAAAAATCTAATGGCCGCGCAAGGGCGCATGAGGAATCTGTCAGGAGAGAATATTCACTGCGCAGCCACAACAGAATGACACATGTCAAAAAATCTAATCTGGCAAAAGACTTGATCCAACGGTTGCACATCGTTGCAAGGAGAATCTCATATGTTGGAATCTGCACTACGCAGTTGTGACATCGCGACATGTGGCATTCTCTTTTTTGAGAAGTGAGGCGTGCCGGCGAGAGGTAGGTAAGAGGTGGGCCATCACAGGTTGTTATGCTGTGAGGTGCTGCCACTTATCCAACCCGTACATATTCCGAATGGCGACGAAGATTGTCAAATCTAGTCAGCCAATCAGGACCATGGATTTCAGAATGTAAGGAAAAGATCAATGGCCCCGATTCAAAGTTTCAAAAGAGAAAGATTTTGAAGTGCTTGCAGCACAAAGTGCATCATATAGAGAATTGTGAAGGATTTCTTGCAGCACGAAGTTCATTAATACAGAGAATTGTGCAGGAATTCAAGGATTAAGGTATTCTCAAGAGCATGACTACATTTAGAAGAAATCATCAGAACGAGCAGGAAAAATTAATCTCAAGCTTCTGCAAGCACGAAAAACCAGTAAGTAACTGTTCCTCCTCTGTGCCTGGTTTTTCCAACTGTAGGTTAATTCTGAAGCTTTTAGGGCCGTTGTCAACCATAAAAACCCTAAGCTACCTTCATAAAAGAAAAATGAGTTAGTCAGGCCAGCGTTCCACTTCAAAATGAAGCTTAGATGAGGATCTTATGATCCAACTCCCTGGTTCCACTAGAACAATTTTGAAATTGCATGGCCTAGGCGGTTCCCATGATAAATTTCTTGACAACTGCTATAATTGTCGGGACGCCAAATTACCTGTCCCAGGTTGGATCTTCTTTGAGCATTGGCATAAGAGGATGGACTATAAGGCCCCTATCTGTCATGCCTGGAGATATGATTTAGCCAAGCTCATTTGTTCCAATGTTTTCCCCAACCTTGACTTAATTAGGTCAACAGCATTAAGGTATAATCCAGCCTCTAGGACAATAATAGATGGAAATGGTTCAACATTGATCAAGCTTACCAAAGGATACATTGCCACTGTATTCAACTTGGACCCTGCAGCCAACAAACAAATTGACCTCAAGGCTTTGAAGAAAAAATACCAGACTGTGAAACGACATTAAAGGGAATATAACTTACCAAAGCACAGGCCAAGGGGTGTTGGTGGGAAATTGGTAAAGATTTCAAATGATGAGGAGGAGCCTTTTCATTGCAATATGTTTAATGAATATTTTGTCAAAACCTATCATAGTCTATGTCAAGTATTAGGCAGAGATGCTTCAGATAGAATGTCTATTTCTTTGATGATGATGGTTGTTGATATTCAGAATCCAAGTGTCAAGGAACAATATGATTATGCCACTTTCATAGCTGACCATATGCATGATCAGATGACAAAGATCAAAAATAATTTGTATAAACCGGATGTTCATGTTGAATTCACATGGTACTCCTTGTTGTGCCATATGTACTTATTTGCTTTATCAGGTATGTGGCACCAGAATCTGCATGTCAAGGATTCAGATGCTCAAGGGAACAAGCTACCAGTGCAAGTATGGACATGTATGCTGGATATGCACTATGTCACAATAGATTATGTCATCCTTGAAGAATATTTTGTGAGGAGAATCGTTGGATTTTTGGAGCTAGAGGGTGAAAGGTTGCATCTTGATGTAATGGATTTCTTACAACCTCTTGACAGGACTCCCCACCTTGGAATTGATCACAATTGGGGTGATTGGTTCTATCATGAGCATACTACTTGCATAAGGGTCTATGGATGCCAGACTACACCTCACATACTGCCCAAATATGTGCCAAAGAGGGTGGCATTTTTAGAATTTATAAGGCAGTTAAATGATTCTGACAAAGTGCACTTTAGGAACCGCAAGAAAGGTTCATTCTTCCCTTCTTCCATCAAATTTTGTGATTTCTTGATCCCTGATAAGAGTGGATTGGACCAAATTTATTCAATTATGCAATGTTTTGGAATGTATTTGGAACAACCAAGGTCTTTTGACCTTGAGGGCTTCATTAGCAAAACCAGATTCAGAGTCAACAACTATAAGGGAAGGCTCAAGAACTTTCATAAGGTGGATTACGATGAGGACATTGCCAGGAATTATTTTACAATGAATGAAGTCCACCACTTGAGGATCAAGTGGGCTACTATCATGGCCAGTGAGAATATGAAGAGAAACATGAATGTTGCATATCCAGGTGCATTTGCAGAAGTGCAAGACCCAATCAAGAGAATTGAGAAAATGCTGGATAATGCAGAACAGTTGATTGCCTCTGCCCCTACAGGAGAACAGAGATATGCTTATGAGCCTGGAAGCTCAAGTGGAGAGTATGATGTAAAGTGGGAATCAGTTGGACCCTCCCCTGCCAAAAGGGCCAAGATTATTGATTTGGAGAACCCAAAGCAGATAGAGGTAGTTGACCTAGAGGGAGAGGAGGAACATGCACAAGAAACTGGCCCTCGTTCACCTGATAGATTGAGACCTTATTCATCCCCAAAGAATAAGGCAGTGAGAGTAATGAGAAACCCTACTGTTGATATTGAAGATATTAGGGTGATGGTCTGTGACAAGTTTATGGAGGATGATGAATTTGTCAACACTCCTAAATTTAGGAGCTATGTTTTGAAAGTGAGAAGTGAGGAATTTCAAAAGAAAATTGAAGATGCCAAGGCTAGAATAGACCCAAAGGAGTACGATGTTATTACTCAGAGGGTCCTAAAAGAAGTACAATAGTCTATAAGTGAAATGACTCCAGAGGAAGGGAGAGCACTGGTGGCAAAAAGTAATATTCTACTTCTACCTCACTGGAAAGTATCAGATGCCATTGCATTTGATACAATCACGAGAGATGATTTGGATGTGACAGGGGAAGAGATTGAAAAGGCCCTCTCTGGTGCAGCATTCAACCCTAAATTCAAAACATTGGCAATATAGGCTCTAGCCCTAAACAACAAAAAGCCTAGGGTTCAATTAGGAGAGCTAATAGGGGATGTAATAATAAAAAGAGTATCTGATACCCCTACTCCTCAGGCTGCAAGCCTAAATGTATAGACTGCACAATTTGCAGAAGCAACTGGTAACAAATTGCAAAAGGATTACAATCAGCTGCAACTTGATTATTCTCAGGCAGTTGCAGAGATAAACATGTTGAAGCAGCAACTGTCATTGGTAGCCAGTACTTCAGCCCCTCCTCCATTGATCCCAACTGCAGTATCTCTTCCAGTGGATACAGAGCCTCTCCTTGTAGAGATTAGAGAGTTGAAGGAGGATAACAGGAGATTGAAGGAGGAAAAGGATAACAAGGTTAAAGAGGTGGTCACCAACTTGATCAAGAACAAGGTGACAAACATTTTGACCAGAGTTGATGAGACTTGGAAATGCTACGCATAGTTGAGACCAGCCTATGAAAAGCATGAGTCTGACAAACAGAGACTATTGAGGTTTAAAAAAAATGGTTACATAGAACTAAAAAAGTCAAAGAATTTCTAAGGTGTGCCAGGGATGATTCCAATGCACCTCCTGACATACAGAAGATGTTTAACATGTTGAAGTGTTTTCAGGATGTGGCCAGTTTCTAGTTGAAATTTGATTCAATTGTGAAAGAGAGGTTGCAGGGTTTTGAAAGGTTGGACACTAAGTGGTCACCTCCCATCTTGGAGGGGGATGGCAAAATAAAAGACTTGGACAAGTGGAGAAAGGAGATTGTAGACAATTTTTATCGATTAATTCCCACTTGTTGTGATGTAATTGAAAGTGATCCAACTATGAGTATGCAAGTACTGAGCTTAACATTGGACAATCTGAACACTCTTAAAATGAATTTTTCTACATTCTGTAACCACGTAAAAAGTATGTTGGATGCCAGGTATGCCAGCCATAATGGCCAGATTGAAGAAATACTTTCATTCCCTTGGCTGCCAGAGTAGACATACGATGAGTGGAATAACAAATATGGAACTGAGGATTGACAAGCTTTTGTTCTCTATATCTGTAACAATTTGAAGTACAGTGTATTCAATGCTGAGAGCACGTTCTTGATATATAAAGGAACTGTCTTGCTAATTGAGTCATTTCATAAGGTTGGTTGTTTGACTTGACAAATTTTGAAGGAATAATAAGAGACAGTCTTGCTGGGTGGCATAAATTTACCAGTTTCATGTTATTTTTAAATGAGTGATGCTTTGTTGCATGTATATGGTTATTTGTCTCCAAGTTGTGTTTGTTTTTCTTCTGAATCTAAATAGCTCAAGGTTATTTAGGATTCTAGAACATGGACTCTCTGTGTCGAATGTTTAATTTTGATGTAATATATTATATTATCATGGGAAATAATATGTATGGGAATTTTTTGTAACATAATGATATGCTAGGGGTGTAGGCGCGTAGCTATCCCCTAGTTGTAACAATTTCTTTGAATTAATATCAATGAATGAATGAATGAAAGTTGACGTCCACGAGACCAGAAAACTGTGAATAATTTTTTTATTAATATTAAATAGAATGTAATTAAATGAAAAGTCTGACTGTAATTAAATGAATGAAGAAATGTAGATTATGTTTATTGTTTATATCATAAAATACTCGTCGTTCGATGAACATTTGATGGATGGTTCTAGTTGCATTCCGGAATGAAATGCACAGAACGCTAGGCTTGCAAACTTAAATCTCTGAAATCACTCTAAACCCTTAGATTTACAAAGATCAATGGTTTAGAGATTGTTGTGAGCTGTCAATGCAGGATAGCTGTCAGACATGTACTAATAGCGACACGTTGAAACTTGACTTGATGTTTCATTCACTACAAAAGTCACTTCATAAAAAAAAGCAAACTTTCTAGTTTCTACTTTTTACTGCTAAGTGATTTTATTTTTAAGTGAGAGCCGAGAGGGTTAGCACACAGGGCATCAGGGAGATTTCATATTGCTCGTTGCAGTGCAGCAGGGAGATTTCAGATTGCTCATTGCAGTGCCATTTCCAACAAAGATGGTAAGACAAAACATAGAAACCATAGGTTATGTTTCATCATTTCTTAAAATCTTATTTGTCATACTTTTTTCTTAAAATCTTATTTTGTCGAACTTTGCATTTAGGGTTGAGAGACTTAAGAAAAATTTCACATTGTATAAGCATGTCTACCACCACTAGCAGAACAAACAAAGTTTTTGGGAAAGGCAGAGCAAGTACAGATAAAAAAATAGATTATTCTGGATTGCTTAAAACCTCAGGTTTGACTGATGAATACCATGATATTTATGATCCTAACATGTATGGTAGATTTACCTCAGAACTCATATTTTCATGTGAGAATTGAATGCCAAGAAAAAAAAAGTTGATAGTATCAATGCACCATGGGTAACTGGATTAGGGCGTATGATTTTACATGAGGTTTTCCCTTGCCCAGAATTTATCATGGTCTGTGCCCACAATTATGATGGTAACAAAAGAGCAATTGTAAATAAGGATACCAAAGAAGAAATTTTATCCATTAATGCAGAAGAATTTTGAAAAGTGTTGGGGTTTACAACCCAAGAATTTGGAGACGTTCACATTGACCTAGAAAAGATTGCTAGTGATTATGAAGCAGCGGATGAAAGGAGCAAAAATTCTTTCCTAAATGAAATAGTTGAAGAAAAAAACATCTTGAAAGATAACCATAAGCCTCCTTATCCTTTGAAAAAATTTAAATCATGGGCTTAGGATACTATTTCCATGCTAGCATTTTGCCTCGGACTGGATAGCAATTGGGAAGTGGATGCAAGCCTCCTTGAAATGGTATATACTATCTATTATGGTAATGGTGTACATGTCAAATATAAATTTATTGAGCACATTGTATAATCCATGCATAAACAATTTTTAATGATTAAAGGAGGTTCCAACAAGACATTTAGGTTCACAACATACTTGTGCTATTTTTTTCTATTCAAATTTAGTGGAATGTTTCAGAACAAGAAGCTTCAGATTCAGCCCTATAGCAATGCTGAGGAAAATAAAATGGCTCCAGTATATAATTGGACCACTACGATAAGGATGCATGATTCTCGAAGGAACTACAATCATTTTGTAGACTACTTTTTGGCTCCATTGCATCAAGCAATTACAAATAGTCTAATGCCTAGATTGCCTATATCATGTAGAGATTTCATTCAACTAGGAAAAGAAATACAATTGGTTGATTGGTACTTATTGGAAGAATATACTGTGCTAAGATTTTACGGATCAGAAGTAGAGCCATACAAACTTCCAATACATGTGATGGAAAGGGTTTTTGCATTGGAATATGTAAGGCAGATGCAGAGTATTGATGAACTACACTTTGCCAATCAACAAAAGAAGACCTTATTTCCTTCTTTACCTTTTCATGTGGAGGGTTCACATTTGAGAGAAAAGCATTTAAGGTGGCACAAGATCTTTTGAAAATTTTTAATTTTGATGTTGTCTGTCACTGGCAGTATGATCCATGTGACACCATTAAAATAATGATTGTGGCCAATAGGAATGTTGCAAGTAGAATTCAACATCAAAGTAAACCTTTGCTTGAAAACTTGAGAAACAAGGATTCTTGGGATGAGGTCAAAATTGCAATGGAGAAAACTGCTACTGAGAAAGGTATTTCTTTTGAACAGTTGTCAGCAGAAATTATGGTATTGCACCAGGTCCAAATTATAGGAGCACCAGCAGAGAATGAAATTAGGAGGTACAACAATTTTTATAGAAAAGGTGATAAACCATCTATTAGAGCAAAATGCCAGATTTTCTAGATGATTCTGTTACAAAAAAATCTTGGACACTGTCAAAAATTGTTGCATTTTGGTCTATGAGGAAGGATCTAGGTGAACCGAGAACTGATACAGACTATGGAGAAATCGATGAAGATGAAGAGTTTAGCAAATTGTGGAATATAGAGCATCCCAATGAATGTGAAGATGAAGAAACTAAAAGTGATAGAGATGATGAACCTGATGATGATAGGGATGAACAAAGCATTTACAAACCTGGTTTAAGTTAGAACACAAAAAAATCATATACTTCAGGAGCAATCATAGCTGAAAAGTTGGGTTATCAAGGTGGTGGTTTGGGGTCCCAAGGACAAGGCATTTGGAAACCAATAGATGTGGTCACCACTGCCAGAAAACCATTTGATAAACGAGACCTTGGAGCTGAATCAGCTGATAAAATACACCAAGGTCATACAAGTAGAACTAAAAGAATTGATTTTGTTACAGATTCAAATCCTAATCCTCATGGTCAGATGCAATCACAACTTGGACATGCCCATGGAGGAGAGCCTAGTGCGACTAGCACTGCCACTAGTGGAGAACTTAGTCAACATGTGCTACAACAATAGGTCCAACAACAAGTTACACACAAGAGGACACCAATACAAGATACCACACAAACACTCAGTGATCAAGGGACATAGAAGAGACAGGATTATGACAGGTCCAAGTCCAACTACTAGTTCCACTACAAAGGAATTATTTCTAGGCACTCCCCCAGTTAGTGTGGCTATAACAAAAATTGCAAGTACTCATATTTCTTCACCATTCAAGCATTCCCTTATTCCTGCGTCCCCAGGTTTTGATTACATTCAAGAGTTTAAAAAGAAATCAAAATTGTATAAAAAGGATAAGAAGCAATTGATGAAGAGTGTGTCTGTTGTAACTTCAGATCTTGCAACAACCATGATATTACCCACATTTGACACAAATACAGAAATCATGGAGTATGCAATTGTTGTTCCCATAGCTCAAAATAAACCAAAAAATCAGATGGATCGATCTGAATTTCAGGTGAGCAGTTTGCAATTTGATTTTTCTAGATTAAAAAATACTGACAAAATTAATATATCAAAGAACAATGAATTGGTGTACACATCATTGCTAAAGCATGATAGAGAGAAAAAAAAGTTACAGAATCAAATAGAAAAATTACAGGCAAATTTAGCAAATGAGAAAGCAAAGAGGAAAGCAGCAGATAACAAGAGCAATGAATTAGAAAAAAGAATTAAAAAATCTACCTCTACATCAACAACCAAAGAGGATAAACAAACAGAGGTGGAATTGAGTGGACTGAAGCAAGAGTTAGATGAGATCAAAAAGAAATATAATGAGGAAAAATCCACTTCAGAAAAATTAAGACAAAGCATTGGGAAAGCAAATGAACAGTGGGAACAAAAATTGGAGAAAGAGAGGCAAAAAAATGGAACATTGGCTGAAGAGCTTATGGAAGCAAAAAATGAAATAAAATCTTGTCAAAAAAAGTTAACTAAATTTTGTAGACAAACAATTAGGCACATGAAACAAAAGATCTGGGAAGCAATAATGCAGAGGTTTGATCAATTGTGTGAATTCTTTCAATTCATTTATGCCATGAGACTACATCTTAATAAGCTGAGAAAATATTTAATGGACAACACAAATCTGCAACTACAGGCAGAAGAGAAATCTGCAAATCAAGTTCTAGAAACAGTCTACAAAGCCAATGACAATGAATTGATTTCAAAAGGCATTACTAATCAGATTGAAGCCACAATGAAGGTGACATCTATCATTAAAAAGTGTTCAAGAATGTGTGAAGCAATAGAATTTGTGATTGAGGCTGTAACAAAGATTAAGAAGGAGGATGAAAAGGTAAGGAACTTGACAAACCTTGGTTTGCCACAGGGTTTTGACACAAATGACTAATTCATTGGAAAGGATAATTTCAGAAAGAAGATGGAGGATGCAAGGAAGTTTGATTTGGACCAGTTTCTTGGGAACCCAGATGAGGCAAACTTTTTGGATTTCATCAAACAACTGATACTCTTGAATGTATCTTTGGTTGAAACATTCAAGTCAGACCCAGGATCCAAATTGAAATTCGATCATACATTGTTAACAAAAATTCAAGTCAAACAACATCAGCTAGAAGAAATGAGAATTCCACCACCTGAACAGTGGAATTTGCTAAAAAAATTGTTAGAATGATTTGATATTGATATTATGAGTTTCAACTTTCTAAGTTCCAACTCAGCTCTGTGCAGAGTTGTCTTTGACTCTTGAGCAAGATTTTTCATTGCCTCTATGTACTCTTTCATTTGAAAATCTATAGAAAATTCAAATTCGGTAATGTGTTGATGTTCAATTATCTGTATTCTTTATTTTATCAATTGAAAATAAACTCTGGTTTCAACTACTAAATACACATTCAACGATTGCCGATGTTCATTGTTCTATATCCTACTATTGTTAATATGCTAAACTAATTTTATTTACCATATCAAATCAAAAACCAAAATTCTACTTTACTGCAAATTTTATGTTTTATGCACAAATAAACTTTAGCAAGGAAATATTAAGCATTGAGTTGAATGATGAATCACTGAGTACATGTAAAACTTATCAATATGACATAATTAAAATATGAAATAATTAATAATATGTTAATGTATTCAATTTGATTCACAATTTCAAGGAATACAAATTTAAAATATCATCAACTACAGTTTTGGAATATAATTCATGAAATGCAGTATAAATACCTAAAAACTGCCTATTCACTTCCATTTCCCAAATCGAGTCAAGGTCCTCAAACTGACGTTCAGATAAAGAAAAAGAGTCGTCTTGATTTTGAGTTTGGTCTTCATTTTTTTTTCTTGATTCTGAGTCCCAAAGTCAAATTCATTCGTCATTGTGTCACTGTCATTTGTCCCACCACTACCAGCGTTTGAACTTGAAGTGTTGCACAACCCTCTTCTTTCACATATGGACTTCCAGATTGTAAGTGCCCTTTCATAAGGAAAATTTTTGACATTATACGCACTTCCTAACACCCTCAAGCAATTTTCCAAATTCTTGTCTAGTTTGTTTCTTATCTTTGATTTCAAAAACCCCAATGCACTGAAAACTCTCATCTTCCACCGAACCCAATATCATTGCTTGACATAAATCAGCAAGTTTGAAATATTCTAATATCGAATCACACAATATTTCACTCTGACCCAAGTTTTTCCAGGCCTTTGTTATTGATCCCGTTTCGAAGGGATTCTCCATGGCATTAAACTGGTCTATCATACTTCTTGCAAACTGACTACATTGTCCTTTAAGCTTATTTCCATCTATAATTCCTTCTATTTGTTGTCCATTGCATTCTACACTTTTTGAAAAGTGTGAGGTCAACGTAGTTATGTTTTGATGAAAAAAGCTTGGGCTATCTCGGTGGCCTTGAACCCAAAATTGAGGATACACAATAGACATGGCATCAAGTATTTCATCTTGAGGGAATCGATTATAAATCTTTGTTGAAAGATTGCTTGCAATTTCCTTCAAATTACTACTAATAGATTTAACAATGCCATCAAAATCATCCTTTCTAACAGGTACTTCTCTGATAGAGTGCCTGACTGTCTTACAATGGTGCATTGGTATCTCAAATCCACGTACAAAGACTCATAACTCCCTACTTGCATTAAACTGTAAACAATTTTCATGATGATTCAAATCTATAATTATCTGCGACCTATAAAAATTTGGGCTTTGAGAAGTTAGATCTAGATATAGATTATCGAGGGCCATGCATGTCATTCTACGTAGTTTGCTATACTCATAGATATACATAGTTCTGTCTTGGGCTTTCTTCACAAGATTGTTCATTTCATCTAGCATGGGGAGAAGACTAGCTAAAGTTAAGAGTGTCTCTATATCGCTTAACCTATGTAAGAGGTCAGGAGCTTTGTCTACTGTGTTGCGATGCTCGTACATTGTTCCAATCAAGGATGGATATTCTGAAAGAACTCGTTGAGCTGGTCCATGCAAGGAGATCCATCTGGTATCAACATCCTTAAGAAGATTGTTTCCTGCTATTATTCCCTCAGCAAAATTTTGAAATTCCGCAAAACGTTTGGGACTTCGACAAAAGTATGTGTGGAGCTCGCGGACTAGATTTTCAACTTTTGATACTATAGGAAACTTGCTTACAATTTTAAATGCTAAATTCATTATGTGGGCCATGCAGTGAATGGCAAGCATGTATGGTGCACAAGTAGCTTGTAATTTTGTGCAAAGACCGGTCCTATGACCTTGCATTACTACAGCTCCATCAGCTCCTACACACACCAACTTTTTGGCAATTGTCAAGTCATCCATACCTGTAATTTGATTCAAAGACTTCTTAACTAGTTCAAATATATGTTGTGTTGAACAATCCTTCATTTTATGAACACATAGTAGATGAGCTCGGCGTACATGTTCTTTTACAGTATACACATGCATACAGACCCAAGAAGTATTATCTACCGCAGTAACTTCATCTAAAGATAATGCAATCAAGTTTGACTCTTTTACATTCCCCTTTAAATCTTGCTTTTCTACTACAGCGAGACAGTTTGCCCATTCCCATCCAACATTTATTGATCAATGTGTGCTAGGATAGTGAGGAACACTCAAAAAAGATAATAAATTACTATACTCTGGGTAGTCTGTCATAGGATGCCTTCTGGACAAAATATGAAAAACAACACTCATCTAAATAGTTTTTACCAGTTGTGCTCCTTCCATTGCTTTTCCAAATTGAGCCTTGATTATACCTCCACTTGCAGCAAGCTTCGTCATTCTTTTCTTATTCTCATCATATTCTGCGGCATACTTCACATGAAGACATTCTTCCTTTGATTTCCATCTTACTACTGATGTTTCCTTTCCATCTATGATTTGTTTTTCATAAACTTTACCTATATGCTTTTCTATGGTGTCAAGTTTTAGCTGCAATTTCTTATCTCTTTTACATTTCCAACTACAAATCACACACTTGCATTCTGTTAGTTGTTCATCTTTGTTTGCTTTCTCCACTAGTTCAATGAATGGGTACTTTGACACCCAATCAAGCTGAAAATTCCTTGACATTTCCCACTCGCGCCCTAGTTTTGAATCTTTTGATTTGCCTTTTGAATCTTTTGATTTGCCTTTTCTTTTCTTCTTGCCAACATCATCTACAGCGCTAGCATTTTCTTTTTCATCCAAGTCAATTATCTCAATCTGGCTAATCGTATCCCTTGGAACATCTTCGGCGGTATTGCCATCCTCATTCTGGCTAACCAGGGTATCCCTTGGAACATCTTATGTGGTATTGTCATCCTTAGTCTGGCTAACCAAGGTATCCCTTGGAACATCTTCTGCGGTATTGCCATCCTCATTCTAGCTAACCAGGGTATCCCTTGGAACATCTTCTGCGGTATTGCCATCCTCATTCTAGCTAACCAGGGTATCCCTTGGAACATCTTCTGTGGTATTGCCATCCTCATTCTAGCTAACCAGGGTATCCCTTGGAACATCTTCTACGGTATTGCCATCCTCATTCTGGCTAACCAGGGTATCCCTTGGAATATCTTATGCGGTATTTCCATCCTCATTTAACTCAATGGCAATCCCACCTTCTAGTGGTGGTGAGCTATTGCGAATGGCTTCTTCATTATTAGTTGGTGCAAGAGTTGATGGTGTAGCTCCATCTTGATTTGATGGATCAAAAACATTGCCAGTTCTAAAGTAAGACTGTATACTAACTCCACCTTTTCTGCATTTTGATGGCCTCCCAGTCCCTTCACCACCCTGAGGAGTCTTACCCTTGTTGCACTTGCGGCTCGACATCTTGATCTCCCACTTCGAATAAAAGCTGGAAAAAATGTCTTCTTGTTTAAGGACATACTCATAGTCTATAGAATATAGATCCCATTCCCTACTAAATATCTTCTTTAAGATTGAATCAAGAATGGAAGAGAGATAAAGAAATCTTAAAACACTAATACTATGAAGAAATGATTACTCACCTTTAAGTTTAGGTTTTCACTGACTTGCTATTCGCTAATGCAGGAATGCATGTGTTGTAAGTTTGTAACTTTGCCTACGATCAACTTCAAGGTGCCAACTCCAACTTCCGAAATCTGAATCGAGAGCTCACAAGTTCATAACTGAACAAAATGTGTAAGAATAAATCAGAGTTTCAATTGTATTTATATCAAATCCATATTTGGCGAATTCCGCGGGAATTTTATATGGTATATCAAAAAGATTTGGCGAATCCCGCATGATTATATAAGGAATACATTTAAGTGTCGGCGAGTCAAACCTCGACAGACTACATACATTAAAATTTCCAAGGCGAATATGGCCCTAAGATTAGCACAGAGGTGTCATGGAAATTGGCGAAATGGCCCCTCATAATCAACTACTTGTAAATTTTAATTGGCGAAATGGGTTCTCACGCGCAGTGACCATGTAATGGGGTTGGCGAAATGGGTTCTCATGCGCAACGACCATTTAATGGAGTTGGTGAAACGTGTCCTGATACACAATGTGTGATTTAGTACTTGCTTCCAAAATTTCAGGTGAAAATATTCGTCTACCCATTTGAAACGCGTATTTTGTTATGGCAAAAATCTTACTTCATTGATTCTCATAAAATAAATCGATGGCAAATGGATATGGATTCGACTGATAATACATAAAAATCAGGCGATTTGACCACCCTGTTGGATGCGATTTATTCACTAATTCTGACTTGGCCGATCGGCGATATTCGCCAATTGGCGAATATTCACCACTAAAAAAATCTCTGCTCTGGCTTACCAATAGAGCTAGACGATCCAACAGGTTCTTCTTCAACATAGGCTGCTCGTCCACTATTTTCTGTCTTCTTACTTGTACTACCCTGATTACATTCGAACGCTCTATGTCCTTCACCTACACAGTTGAAATAAGTACCTCTGAATGTTCTCTTATCAAATCCTCTTCCCTCTCTTCTTTATCCTTCATTCCGGTATGCACTAGGGTTTCCTCTTCGGTAAAAATTTGTCATCTCTCCGGTAAGCATTATTATCTCTGTCCTCCTTGAATGTGCTATCAAACTTGTTATGCTTTGAATGTGATCTGTCTCCTCCAAAAAATATTCTACCTCTCTAAAATTTGCCTCCTCTGCCTTTCTGTCTCAGATCATGTCTTTTATTCATCTTCTCTTTAACTTTCAGGGCAAATTGATATGCTTCTTCCAAAGATATCATCCTTACCAAACTTAGTTCTTCTTGAATGCTCAATCTCAGTCCATTGTGTTGGTAGGTGGCGACTGATCAGGAAAGTACTATACACTAGCCATGGAATTTTTTTTTTAGAGCCGACATAAAAAACCCTATTTTTGTAACCGACATAAAAAACCTAATTTTTGTAACTGACAAAAAAAGCTTGATAAAAGCGGCTAAGGGTTAGGGTTTTGATTGATATTGTATTGTAGCATTTGCAGCAGTATTGAGTTGCAAGGATTGCTGGTTGTAATCGGTTTGATTTACTGGATAATAATATTGGACTCTCTGTTTGGTGGATGTAGCCCGAGTTTGGGTGAACCACGTTAAAACTTATCTCTCGCTGTTATTAATTCTGTGTATTTCCATTCCTCTGTTTAATCTTTATTTGCATTTAATTGATATCTTCTATCGACTAACCCTAACACATTGATGTATCTAGCCACTTTCTCCTTGCTTGCTTCGCTATGTCATATCCTTATAATCATCTTATGAAATTCTTCAGTGTACTCCTTCACAGATTTCTCCTTTTGTCTCAGGTTTTGCAATCTTTTCAACAACTCCAACTCATAGTCAGTAGGTATGAATTGATTCTTCAATTTTGTCACCATCCTATCCCACTTCGTAATCTTTTCTTTTCCTCTTCTATTTCTTTCCAACTGAACTTGTTTCCACCATATAGCAGCATGTCCTTTCAATTTTGTCTTTGGAAATTTCACCTTCTCTAGATCTTCAATCTCTTCATACTCAAAGTATTCTTCCATGTCATTTATCCAATCAATCAGTTCTTTAGAGTTCAAATTACCAGTATAGTTCGGCACATCAACTTTAGGTCTTTTTCCAATCTTTGAAATAGCTCGCAACATCTTTACTTGATCTGATTCTTCTTCTTCATCGTCTCCTAGGGTTTCGCCAATTTGTTCAATAGATTGAAATTTTTCTTCATCATCACTTTCAACATTAGGTCTCGGTGTCAATCCTCTTCGCCTATCTTGTTCAACAGCATCCAATCAGATTCGCAATATTTTTATCATTTCCATCATCTCATCTATTCTTCCAGCCATTGTCCCAACGGCAACAACTCTCCGCAGCGGCATTCTTCCTAGGATCAAGTGCAAACTGCCTCAAGTTCGGTGATCAGGCTACAAGGTGACAACTGCCTCGCAATCGGCGATCGATTGTGACACAAGTAACCTACCTCAATTTGGTGATCTGTCCATAGCAAGATCTTACAGAATTCCCTCGCCAACTTCACTGAACTCGCTCCCAAAGATTCAAACTTTTGCTCTGATACCACTTGGTGCAGTCACAGTAGGAGGGTTCACAGAATGAACTGTCCAGGTCGTGCAGCTAGAGTAAACACAACGGAAACAACTCAAAGGTATGAGACAAACACATATTCAGTCATTCAGTATATAATAGAATTCAAATACCAGCTGGACAGCATCATGTGGGCTTACAATTAGGGCTCAAAGGCCTGATTACATAATATCATAATATGCACAAGATATAGCTTTGAAGCTCCTTCTCACCAAATCTAAACTAAGGATTATGAATCAATCACTAACTGCTTGCCTAAGGATCTATTACATCAATATATATCATCTCCAAAACAATAGAATCCTCCGTGTCGGCCAAGGAAGGTCACAAACTCCAATGAAGAGTTGTAACGTGTGTATACGGATAGGTTGGACCTAATCATGTAGAACACCTCTGTGAATGAATGGAATGATGTGTGGATCTCGGGGAAGGTCGAACACGAACTAAAGATCATTGAATGATGTGTCGTTAGGTTTCACAAGTCAAAAAAAATACTCCACAAGTCTTCTCCTTTAGCTGATTATCAAAGACTGTCAAGATGCTCTATTCTGAGAAAACAGCCAATTTTTTGATAGCGATATCTTTCCGGCAGTTAACCCAAATGCTTCGAATTCTGGATATGATGTAGATGAATGAATCTAGATGCTAAGTCCAGCTCCGCAAGATGTGAAATGCAATTGTGGCAGGATGCGGACCAAAATACAGAAACTACTACTAACTGAACTGCCTAAACTAAATTGGAAAATGAAAGGAAACAAACTGAAATGCAAATGTTTTTGGTTGATGCAAGATTGCTCTTGAACCAAGGATGCTCCTGCATCATGTCTCTTCTTTGGCGGAGTTCTTTGCCCAGTGGGGGAAGGCCCCTGTTAAGACCTCTTTTCTTAAAGTTACTTGGGCTCTTGGACCGACTTTTATTATCTGGCATATCTGGATGGAGAGGAATCACAAGATTTTTCAAGATGTGAAGCTGCTTGTCCAACATTTGTGGTGGAAGATTCTTCATTCTTTGGGAGAAACTATTTCAGCTAAGTGTGACTTGGCTGAGGGTGTGGATCCTGGTGAGCTTGCCTATTGTACTCGTCTTAATCTTCCTCTTCAGAGGGGTGTTGCTCAAAGTGTTGGTCAGATCAGGAGAAATAGATGTTGACATCCTCTTCGAAAGATAAATAGGGAGAGGCGTTGGTGTCCTCCTCCTCAGGGTGTGTTGAAAATCAACACAGATGGTTCTTCTCGTGGGAATCCTGGTCATGCTGGTATTGGAGGTGTTGGGCAGACTAGTTCTAGGACTGTTGAGTTTATCTTTTCTATTTATAAGGGTTGGTATACTAACAATGTGATGGAGGCTCTTGCCATTTTATGTGCGGTGGAGCGTGGTTGTGTTCTTGGGTGGAGACGGATCATTTGTGAATCTGATTCTCAGGTGGTGGTGACTTTGCTAAAGAGGCAGCAGTTAAAGGATGTCAGTTGGCATTTGGCTGTTATTATAAAACAGATTCTTAATCTGTGTGCTTCCTTGGATTTTGTTTCTTTCTGTCATACTCCTCGAGAATGGAATGGGATTGTGGATTGTTTGGCTAAATGGGCTTCTGATCATTTGCATGATTGGAATATTGTGGAAAGGGATCAATTACCCCCAGATTTATCTCAAAAGTTGGATCAATTAGTGGAGATAGACAGGGATGTGTAATGCCCTTGCTTTGTATTGCTCTTTTCTGGTTTGAATATTTTTACCCCTTTTAGTTAAAAAAAAATAAATTTTATAGTGTAATATTATAAAATTTGGATGTCCATTGAAATATAGCACATTAGTAATATTATAAATTTTTATAACAATATTATATTATTTGAAGTTTATGCTAAATGTTTGAAGAAGAGAGCTCTATCAATCCTCCTATCATCTTATACATACAAAAATATAATAAATAATCATCCAATTTTAAAAAGGAAAAACTTACCATTATCTTTTAAACCATGTATAGATTAAAAATACTCATTTCTTATATCCTATATTTCACTTTCACTTTATATTAGTACATTATGAATTCATATTTCACCATTTAGAATTATATGTAATACTATTTATTAAAGTTTTGTAGCACAAGTTTTGATTTAGGCCAATCCAATGAAATGCATATACATAAGCATAATTAATTTAGATTAATGATTGGGATAATTTGAGAGTCAGTGTAATCTGAATATTGTAATAATTAAATGTGGAAAGTAAAATAAATATACGTAGTTCAATAATCAAAGAATATATGTCATTGGTGAGGATCTTGGAATTTGACTTGTTTATGCTTTAAAAATGTGATTTCTCTATTAGTGAAGTGCCTCATATTCTACATTGTGTCTAGGGTTGAGTCCATCAATCTAGGTTAGGTCTATGACTATGGATTTGTTCTCTGCTACTAGATTTGACGTTGCAGATATTCAATTATGCTCCCTGGTCTATTGAATCAAGCTTACAGAGAAGTACATTACACTCCTACGTACATTTCTTAGAATCATATCACAGCTGATGTATCATAAATTAAGTCCTGATTTCATGGACATTTTGGACAGAGCCTCCAAAAAGACATTTTTCAAAACTCTCACAAACATCGATATTTGTGACATAATAGTTCATTTTTTTCAGTCGTAAGCACTGTTATTGTGACGATCATCTACAGACTACATTAAACAGAAATCTAAAATTCTTGATTTTCTATGTATGAGGCGAACAACAGCCAAAAACATCACAGAGAGATATAAGAAAGCATACATCTTCAGGACAAAAGCATTTTTGTGAAGAAAACTTCTAGTGGTGGATAAAACCCCACCAACAGAATTGAGGAATGTTTTCATTTTTTATGAAACACTCTATAACAAAGATATTGAGATCTGTTCACTTTAGAACAACTATATTGTGAATCTTTATTTACAAATAAGGCTACAATCGACACTCCCTCAAAATAAGAATTGTTCTCATTCCTTATGCTATACTTTATGACAAAGATACTAAGATGATTCCTTATTTACAAGGAATGATACAAGCTGCACTTTCAAAAAGCCTCTAGGGATAAAGTGAGATTCCTCGTTATCCATAACTGGTGAAAACATGATGGATGGATTTTAGTCAGTTTTTTTTACTTTTTGGCATATTTTAACTTGATTTCCCATAAGATGTTTACATTCAAAGCAATGCCATATTTAGATCATTTTTACTCTTAAAAATATTTAGGTCTGACAACTCTCTCTTCATTGACGGGGGCAGAGAGCTCCACCCCTACAACGCTCAAGAGGAAAAGTGGAAAAAAAAATGTCTCAGAGAATAATTTAAGGTTCCTCATAATCTATTAACTGGTGAAAATCTTAAGGATGGTTTTTAGTCAGTTTTATTTATTTTTTTAACACATTTTCAATCAAAGCAATGCCACACTTTGATCATTTTAACTTATAAAATATTTTAGATTTGGCAACTCTTTCTTCATAAATGGAGCATAGTGTGCGACCCCTACAAGGGCAAGGGTCCAATGGAGAAAAGAAAAATCTCTTTTCTTGATTTCAGCAGATGCTGAAAAGGCCTGAGCTGCTACCTAGATCATCCATGCTACTTCTTTCTCCAATGAACACCCTTTTCTATTTTACTGTCTATTCACTATTTAGCTGCTATATCTTCTAAGTCATATTCTCTCAATCCTGCTAAGGTTCATAATATCATATGAAGTGACAAACCTCCAATATCTCCAATTTTTTTAATGTTGTGGCTACCCATTCTCCATTCTACAATATAAGTTTATTTGTTTTCTTCCTTATCTCATTGGCATGCCATAGTTGTAATTAGCCGAGAGGCTTTAATATGTGAGCATTATAGTGCTCAGAATTGTCTCACACCGTAAAATTCACGCTGGAAAACTTTCTAAACTCGTCGGTTGTTCCTATCGGCATATTCCTTGAACCTCCTATGGGTGCAAGTGCTAGTATATCTACTTCAGCTGTCTTCACATGATTTGGCCTAGCATGCAAGGGTTTTAGATGCCCTATTTTCAATTTCCAACTTAAATACTTTCCATTCGTAATTGTAAATACTAAATGGACTTGCAACAAAGTAGATTGACTTATTATGCTCATCGTCAACCAGGCAATGAGCACCAGGATTTTACAGATATTTACAAACCAAATCTCTAGTAATTGTTTAACATATGGCTGGAACACAGCCATTACTATTCCTGAAAGTTTAAGGACTTCCTGAAAAAAGAGGGGCTTGACCATATAGCCATAGCGGGAGGGCAAGCTTTTAAAGTTGTTCTGAAGGAGAGTAGGTTGCACAAAGATAAGTTGTGTTCAACAAAAGAAAAAGAAAAAATATGTACAAAATGTTTTCAATCAACAAGTAGTATTATTAAGATGGGTCTGTTCTAGTAAGATACTTCTTCTAGCTCTTTAGACATTTGACTTGCAGTTGCATAATTTCTTAGGCTTGAATGTACTACCTTCTAGAAAAGGCTCTTTTTTATTCCTTTAAGAGTTATGGAAATCAAAAGTTCCACACACACCAACAGTACGTTGGTGCAAGGTGTGAAATGTACCTCTAGCCCAGAGAGATGAAAAAAATGTTATGCATGTTAAAACCGTGTCAAATTAACTGCCACTATGCACGAAAGAAGAGATGCATAGTTCAATCAATCCTCCAATGCACAGTGATTGAACTCAACCAATAAAGGGCTCCGTGTCTAATTCAACCCTCAACTTACAACCAAGGCCGCCTCTCATTGCCAAGTTTTAATGTCGATATTAATTATCTATTTAATAGCAGATGTTTAAATAACTTTCTTACAATGTAACCAACAGTTAACTATTCCTTGACCATCTACATAGACCAATGGCTACCGTATCAGTTGTTTTCCAACTTTGAACTAAAAAGGCTCAGATATCAAAGTAATCAAACACTAGCATAGCACAAGTTAGATACTATGGCTCACATGGTAAGGAAAAGAGATTTTTCAAGCCTCCTTTCCATTCGCTTATTGCCATTATCATCACTATAACCGTGCATGTATATATAAACCATTAAACGCTCTTTAAAAGATTGTCATAAAATAAAATACTTAAACAGGGTGGTCGGTCAATCTATATTAGTTTGTATTCCAGAAGCATACGTTTTAATTCAAATGTTTTTAGTTTTTGAGTTCTCAATGTAGTTTGGGAAAGAGAAATCTGAAAAGTTCATTCATAATTAGGAATTAATCCTATCCAACATTTTGTGTTTATTCACTTGTGGTAGTGGGCTTCCTTTCTGTTCAACAGTTTTATTTGGATCAAAATAAAGTGATTTATTTGAGATGTACAAGGATTAAAAGATGTTGACAAAACTGATATTTGAATTCGGTAGACCATACTGCCCCAGCGCCTGGGATCAAAGGCCCTTTCCACAATGCATTTTGATCTACACAGTAGTGCTCTCTTCAATGCCCTTCATGGGCCTCTGCACCTTCTCCATATCTTTATTTCTACTGACTTGTTTCCTTCAACAAAAATTACCATCAACCAGGGTGTGAGCAGTGCCTCTTACCATTACGAGGCAAGTTGCGTGACATTTGTGCATCAAATCCACATAACATTTTCCTTCTGCATTGATCCCTCTTGCATGTCTTCACCAAAAATCTAGTGTGCTAAATACCAAGGTTATGATCATAGAAGTCATTGTGCGAAGGATTTTTCAGATCCAAATCCATCAAACCCCTTTTTGCACTGGGATTTTCTTGCAAACAAGTAATTTTCTCATCATTACCTCCTTGTAAATATCGGTTGCGTTTTATGGTGATGCAGAGGTAATTCAAGGTAAAAAGACATGAGATTTGAAGCAGAGGACTGTGAACATACCTCAGAACGTGAGTGGGTGTTCTCAACATTTGCACACAATTAAAGAACAAAGATTCAAGTTATCACAATACAAAACTCACCAACTATCACTAGTTGTTGGGCATTGTGGTCCAGAGTCCAGACTACACAGGAGGGTCTCACAAGCTGCAGAATTCAACTAAATATGTCAAGATCATTTGAATATTTTTAGATATCCATATAAAGAGGAGATAAGCCTGTTATAACCATATTTAATCTTTTGTCATCTGACACTGCTGTGGTCTCTGTTTGCAAAGAATGGGTGTGTTTGTGAAGTAAAGCATACAAGCTTAATAAGCTATTTATCCTGCAGCTTAATTAGCTAGAAGATAACACGTATAGCTCATAAAAACACAATCTGGGAAAGAAGTATATCATAAAGTCAAATTTAGAATCCAGGGTATGGCAACAATTCATCTCATGCTTAAAAGATATAAATCTATGAGATCATATATCTCCCCAAGAGTGTCAAACTCTAGAACATGGCCAAAACGTAATTCAACACAAACTTAGTAGTTACCTCGAACACCCAAATTATGCATAAAATCTAAACATCATCATATATTGTACTTCAACGACCACCATAAAAATGTAACATTTAGCTATGTTCATCCATCAGAAGCCAAAATTTAACAACACTGGTGAACTCGAGGTGCGGCCTGTTAAGAAATTGTCCAGAGCATCGAAAGAATATGTTGATCAGTTCATGTTGCCCCAAATTTGGTTGTTTGTTGAGCTCAACACGGTGTGAACAGGGAGAGACGATTTCAATGAGCTAAAGATCAGGAGCATACCAGACAACTGTATGACATTCTAATTGTTATCACTTTCAATTCCAAAATGAGCTTGCTATTAAAAATTACACAATATGTAAAGGTTCTGACTTGCATTACAAAATGTTTATTAAGTTCCAAAATATTTAGAGCAAAATTCAAATAAAACGTTTATCAAAATAGTAACATCCAAAAATTTGCATCCAAACAAATAAATGTTTCCATACATATCTTGGCATTAGCACTTGAAACAATTGTGAATATTTTAGCTGCATGACCAAAGATGCCATCAGCTGATATTCTTCGAAACAACTATACTGCCTTCAAAACTATATATGAGCCTCAGTGTGCTGAAACCTATATGGTATGGAAGAATATCATGAACAGGTAAATTATGGCCATTTTGTGCACCATAAACTGTTTGTCTCCAATAAAATCCTGTAGACACGATTCAAGGCCTCTAACAAGTTGATCAACAGCTTTGGCAGCTTTGATTCAAGGCCCCACTATATACAGATTTTCTCTCTAAAAACATTTAATTAACAACAGGAACATCTTACAAAAAGTGACTCCTTATCAAAGTTTACTAGCATAAATGTCTGGAGCTGTAATATATAAATCAGACCTGCAAATCTGACTCTTCCCTGACAGCCCTGTCATAATATACGAGCTGAAATGGGCGGTAGACTAGCAGTCACAATACCTGGCTGCAGGAGCTGTTCAAATCACTCCTCCATCAGTATATGCTTAAGTTGAAAATACAGACTGAGATTTTCCTCAAAAGGAACAAGAAAATTCATGATATTTATTCACCATCAAAATGGTACATCTAACCAAAATTTCTATGTATGTTCAATTCATTTTGAAAGGCACCATTTGCTTTGTGTAGCAAAAGTGGCCCAGGCCTTGCGTGTAGGAAAAGATAATAAATTCCTGTTTAATATATGTACTTGAATCTAAGAACTGTTTCTTCACATCAACAAATAACCACTGTCAAAAGCTTGTGTACTGAGGGCACCATTTAAATAGAAGAGCCCAAAAGGAAAGCATGTATTTCATTCCAACTAGATACGGTATAAAGAATTCCACTCTGTTTTGTCCAACAATTAAGACCTTCCTCATATGCCCTTTCCTTCTTAAGAAGACCAGAAAACAAAGGTACAAATGATACTCCAAAATGTTTTCCAAGCCTTCTCAGGTTTGAGCTCTTACCAATCACTATTCCAATATTTGCTTCAAGAAGACACAACAGATCACCAACACTATCCCCGATATAAATGGAAATATGCTCCACGCTATCATCATGTGCAGAGCCCAAAATATCATTAAAGATTTTCAACTTGTCCATTGGAGACTCAACTTGCCTGTCAATATCACCAGTAGAAATGGAATCCACAAATGTAAGCTCATTGGAATGTATATGTACACCATTGAGACCACCTGTGAGGAGGGACAGAGCAGTAACAATCTTTAGTACATCTGTCAAAAAGAATAATTTAGTAGATGCAAATATGGAATCGATATTAATAAGACAAAAGGAATGTCATTTAAATTGTTGTCCATCATAAACTTTTCCACCTGATGACATCAAACTTGGGCTGGAAACCAGTATGTTGTTAAACAAAAAAGTGGGATAGAATTGACGCACAGAAAAATATTGAATATAAGAGAATTGTGAAGTAATCGAGAATCATTGTGAAGTCATAATGATAAATGATACATAGAATCCTCCACAGTACAAATAGTAAAAAATGCTTGAAAATCTGAGATTCCTGATCCACCAAAAATCCTAGAACATCAAAGTTACCAATCTGTAACAATAGTCTGCATTGAACCCTCATAAACAAGCTTCAAACAGAAAAAGCATCCATGTTCCTGGCATAAGCTGTACCTAATATTCCATATATAGAAAATAATTACATACCATAATTAAAAGTGTGCATGTGATTTGGGTGCAAATCTCACTCAAGTAGAATTGTTACCCATCCCAGGCACTGGGTATTAGGCCTATGTTGGATGGAATTTCCTTTACAGGCTCTAATAGGAAATCCCATGCTAACAAGCACATAGGATAAAACCAATGCCCTTTCACTCATAAAGCAATGGTCTAAGGATCTGCTCACATAGGCCGTGGCAAGTTGCCCCATGCAGACATCAATACATAAACTTTCATTCAATGACTAACATCCCGACTCAAAGTGGGATAAGTAATAGGTCACTAACAATTACAACTTCCAAGTGCTTCATTTACTTTTCATACTGACAAAACACAAGTTACATGTTAAACCCAAGGTGGATTCTTTGCTACCTCTTGCACCATGACATAAGAACCAAGGCTCATTTTTCCAAACAAATAAAAACATAGCGTATCTTCAAAAACTAAGTGAACCATTAATGATGCTATTATACCCTTTTGACTGGTCAGTTTGTTGGAATTCTCTTAGCATTAGCATGAAAATCAAGCACTGAATCCTAAACTGTTTAGTTGTAATCACCTTTACATCTACAAGGTCCCGAGATCTGGCGCAGGTCAGTCAAAAGAATCAAAGATTGATAATCAAACAAATTCGATATGACATGGTCAAACTCTTAAATTTGCCAAGTTTATTCAGAATTGCTATCTTTCCAAATCTCATAAATCCTTCCCTGAAATGTCCTATGGTGGACTTTTGCCCAACTCAACCTCATATATCAGTGAGACCAAACTAATCATTATTCTTCAAACATGGAGTTTTAACTTTACACTTTAGGTTTAGAGATTTAGCCTTTTAGATGTCTCCAAATATTTCCAAAAGAAAAACGACGGGATAACATATCCAATGCTTTTAGTCAACAAATGTAAAAATTTCAGATAAGTTAGTGGAAGTAAGGCACAAGTAATAGCATCTTGACAACAACAAATAAAGTGATTACATCAAAGAAATATTTCTAATAAGTAGAGCTTGGAAATGTTAGGTGGTTGAAAATGAGTAGTAGGAGCTTGTCTTAGAAGTTACAATAATACTAGGCAAGATGTTACTTCTGGCTCCAAGTGTTATTCATTATTATTTTGAAATTCTGAAGCCTATATCTTTGGCCCAAAGTTTTCAGAAAAAGTCAAAATATCTTTACAGTTAAGCTAAGGTGTGCTGATATGGATGCCAGTATGAATCTATGTATGTAGATTAAAATACCAATATAGGTACTGTATTCATTGCGGATACAAAATTTTAGAAAACCTTTGATGCAAATTCAGATATGGTTACCCATCTAAACTGTATCAAGGGCATATCCATATGATATCAATATCTGGCACGAAGACACATATTTGGGAGGGAGATGGATTGTGTCCAATAACACAGCTGTAAACACAAGATATAATTTGCCACTAAGGTATGCCCTCTCTTTCTCAACTGATTATTTTTATGGAACAAGTTAAAAACAAAGAAAGAAGAAAATGAGGGGAATATATAAAAAATAGTCAGTGACAGAGGAAGTCCTGATGAACAAACCAACATTCAAATTGAGACTACCCAAAAAACTGTTAACACAATACTAGAAAGCAAACGGTCAAGATTTATACAATGCTAGAAAACAGACCAATTGCTATAAGTTTCAAGGATAGCTCTAAGATGTACGTACTTGCCAAGAAGGCAGCTCTGATGATGTCCCCACTCCAACAAACAGAAAGTATGTGCATGTCCACATTGTAGTCATCCATTTTGCTTAGTACTTGTTTGAAAAAATTTGGACAGCCTTCCTGAAGCAGAAGGCGCTCACCAGCTTTTTTTATATCCTCTGCATTAATGCCCTGAAGCACATTTGACTCAACAACTTTTGAATTTGACTCAACCTCAAACTGAGATAGCTTCTCAAGAGATCTGCATAGGCCTTCATAATCAAAATTTTCCGCTGCAAAGAGAACAGTGAAGTTAAAAATTGGCACTTGGGAAAAATTTAATTACATAAAAAGAAAAATAAACCAGCACCCTGAGTAGCAGCAATAATTAAACATCTATAACATCATATTAACTATTTGCGGCAATCTTCTCTCCACCTTGCTTTGAGGGCAAATGTCTGGAGCAGCATAAAGCGAACCTCAAATGTCAAAGTTGTGTAGGATAAAGAGCTCAGCATTTTATTGTAAAACTGAAGGCTCATAGAATTGGCTTTTAAGAAGCGAATACATCATAAAATCATCAATTGATTTCCAATCCTTCACTGATTTATTGCCAGGTAGACCAAACATGAAGAAGGCATTAACAGAGGAAGCTACAAGCACTTAGCTTTGACTACAAATGGAAAGGTTATATTATTATAGTTTACAAAAACTGTAATAAAATGTGAGATAATTTCACTTTTAATTTTAATTGGAAATGCCACATCATATAAAGATAAAAATAAATTTGCAGTTTAAAAAACTATTGACACAGACAAACATATAAACCCATCAGAAAGATGATGGAAATGTAGACTTAGATAATTGAGGGGCTTTTAAATATACTGAGCTTCTAACTGTAACGTCTTATTTCTAAGTCATATGCTGTATTTGTTGAATTCATATTAAATCAAACATCTGTAGTTGAAATTGAAAAAGGTCCTCATTCAGTGCTGTTCCTTTCATGATTATTATAAAATTATATGCATAGTACTCATTTAACTGAATTGAAATTTCAAAAAATAATAGCCTCAGAAAATGTATGAAGAATATTTTTGATTTCTAATTTTTTAAATTTTTTCACATACAGATATCAAGAGGAAAATAAGGGGGATGGTTTACCTTCTTCGGATGGCAAAGTCTTACTCAGGCACCCTTCATATTCTTCTGTATATTGACTACAAAGTGTATCCCAAGTGCTTCTCAACTCTGCCGATAATTTGCGATCACCTAAGTTTTCTGTCTCATTTTGCTCAGCTTTTAGAGTTGTCAGTATAGCAATTTCTGCTAATACTGCTGAGGAATCCCGGATAGTGCAAGATAAATCAAAATCTGAGACAACAGTATATCGGCAATTGGCAGAATTTCCTACTTTCAAGACAGGAACTGAGGTTCTCTGAGACAGAGGCTGAGCAGAAAAGAATTCTATTTCCAGCTTTAAAGCTTGATGATACAACCTCTCAAGGACTTCAAGCTCCTCCCCAGTTAATGAAATTGCCAGCTTGTCAAGCAACTCCTCAATTTGAGTAGCTGATGCCTGCTTCAACAACAAGCTTGAATCAGCTAAGTGATTCCAGTTTCTAATCCTCACAAACACAGGATATTCAAGAGTTTCAAAAAATGAAGCATGCAGAACACAAGGAAAAGCTAATGCACGTGCTGTAACAATAACCTCAAAGTTTGCAGAAGAGTATGTTTCAATCCACTGCTTGTATGGGTGATCGGAGCACTCATCATTCATGACTTTCAAGACTTCTTGTCCCAAGAAAGCGTAGAGTCTCATGCAAGGAGTCATGGCACCAACTGTGTATGCTGCTATTTTAGTCTTTTCAAAAGGGGTCACACTTCTGCTCGGCCCTTTTCCTCCTTCAACCTTTCCAGCAGCTGTTGCCAATAAAAAATCTGTGTATTTGACTGTCGCCATATTAGGTGAGCACTCTTTTGCCAATTCAAAGTCACAGGCCTGCGCAGCGGACTTGCTTCAGCGAACTATACTTCTCGAATATAATCTCTTTCACAGAGAAAACCAGAAATAGCTGGAGAACAGACCAGACACAAAGCAAACAAAATAAATAAAGTAAAAAACTTTCTTTTTAAGTTCTTTTACATCACTTAGATTTTTATATTTAGATTACCTGGTTGCGTCTAAGGACCTTAGTTAATACAACCATTCCCATCTACATTTATGGCTGTCTCACTAATGTGATCATATTAGAGCCATGAGGTTATTAAAAACCCCCAAAACTTACACTCCATCAAGTAGCTTCTGTGAGAATAATGTTAAAGATACCTTCGCTTCAGATATCTTATGTGTAGCAAGCCTGTAGATCTGACTATTACATAAAACTAAACAATCTTTAGACTGCAAACGTAGAAGATATCCAAACCCTATTTCTGCTGCAACATAACTGTGTGCCTCCCTGGATTCGTTGAAACAGTTCACGAAAATTTGGAAATCTTTGGCAAATAAATGCCAAAATAATATTTTCCAAACATCATGATATAATTAAAATTTCCACCATTAATTTACTAGTAGCTGCAGTGATTAATTACAATATTAGTTCCAGTCATTTAGAAAAATTATTATTGCCATTTTACTTTCTGCCTGTATGATTGCCTTATTTTTGATGGATTGGCAGAGATAGATAAGGCAGACGTATGGATGCACATATTCCCAGTTAGTTCTATAGATGGTCTAGAAGTATGGATAGAAACCAAACTGCTAAGCTCCTGGTGGGCCACAGAAGACCACCATGTATTATATAGGTCTCCCTTGTTTATAAAAGAAGCAATCTATAACATCCATTAAGTTAGCCAAACAACCTTGAATCTCTGTTTCTATTTATGTTATAATACATGTATGTGATGCTGGCGTGAATTTTTTACAAATGACAGAAACTAACCGTTGCAACAAACAAATTGATATTTGAAATGCATAAGAGACAGATAAAGCAGAAAAAACTTACACATCTAATAATTGAAATAAGCATATTGCTTACAGAATAGGTTTCTGCTTTATGGAACATCACTGCTTTAAATTCCATGTTGTAAAAGCATGAAATTGCATCATATCCATTCACTCATTCAGCCTACAGGTTCATAGCTAATATTCTAAATTCTAAAGATTGGTATTTTCAAAAAACAGCTAGTTGAACTTAAAACACTGGTAGCACAAATTGATTTCAGTGCAATGAAAAGTTCAAGCAAGACTCAATAAGTTTATGATCTTAATTCTATATATAATGCACGACGGCCCATCAATGGAATGTGAGCACTTTTTCCTGTTGCTCTAATACAACTGCCCTGTTGTATCTTCAAGCCACCGCGCTTCAATACAGGTCCAACATTATTCAATTCTAGATTTAGAACAATGAACAATGCCTATTATACCATCCCCAAACTCTACTAATTCCCGTCATGAATATGAGCAATACAAATCTTTACTGTGGAAAAACCCTGTTTCAAAATGTAATTGCATGAGAAATAATGCAAAGAATGACACAAATAAGTAATAATACAATCATAATTAAACATCAGAACTTTCTTTTAACTTTATTGTAGTAATAAATATTGTTCAGTTGAATTTCACATTTCATGCTTCCATCAAATAAACAAGGTATGTTTATCATAAATTGTACTTGGATGTCAGTTTCATGTTGCATTCACATTGCAATGAGAAAAAAACTTGTGTCAAATACATGTTCAATTTTGGTATTCACCAATTATAGAAATTGCAAGTAGCAGGCTCAGGTTCTTCATTCATTTTTGTTTTCCGTTCTTTCAAATATTCCCTTTGTTTCTTTCGAGATCAAGCTTGGAGATGGTTTTCTCAACAGAAAAACAAGGCACTACTGAGATCCACTACACTACTTTAAGAATATCCGGGAATGCAAAAATGGTTCTAAATTTAGATACTTTCCGTTTGACTTTGCACATTCCCATGTACATGGTAAAATATACCCTTATCTTGCTCCTTTTGAAATCTTCCATATTTTAAAGACAGTTTTGCAGTTACTGGAACATGCTTAGTGGGCAAACTTTCACATTCTTAAACGGCTGCACAATTATATTCAGAGTGGTCAATATTCCTCTCACAGTTGTTTACAAGTGTTCTTCTGCATGACGTTGTTTCCTTATGCTAGACATGATGGTTCTGTTAATAAAAATCCAAATTATAATGAGAACTGGTGTAAAGATACGAGGAGGACAAACTCTTTAGACACTTCTCTACGCTGAATCTCTCACTAGGGTTTTGAAACATAAAAGTGTGTTCAATGCCATGGTATGGTGGCATACATAAATATTTTAGTTCAGAAAACATCTTTTTCCATTATTAGTATTCACGCATCCACATAAAAATTAGTATCCACACACCAACATAAGTAAAACAGATACCATATAAAAACAACTCTACAAAATTCTCATTTGTCACAATATCTGCATTACATACTATCGATACAAAAAAGAAATTTCAATTGAAGAGAGCAACCTTCCCATTATGAGCAGATTAATAAAGACAAATTATCCTTCGATTAGTTTTGACATATAAATCAAGACGGATGCCATTTTCCAGACAACCATGACCCATGAGAAAGCGAAATTATTAGACAAACCCTAATACACAACAACAATTAGTTGAAACCCTAATGTTAATTAAAATTCAACTATTATAACAATAACTTTGAGAAAACATTAGAAAGATGTAATACCTCAGCAAAGGAATTATGTAGCTTTAACTCTTCCTCAGCTGCCTTTTGTAGCTCACTTATGGCTGTTTTATCATCATCATCATCTGCACACTCCTCTGCCATGGTGTACCTATAAACAACAAAATAAATAATAAAGCACTCCTTATGCCAAACGATTAAAATTTAAGCCTCCCTACTGTTGAGAAATATCATAGACATCAACAGCCAAAAACTCAAACTGTGGAAATCTACGAAATGAAATGTTTGCACTAAAAAGAAATCTACAAAAGGGACTAGTACCAAATTACAAGTAATCTTTGCACTATAAAGAAATCTACAAAAGGGACTATTACCAAATTACAAGTAATCTTTGCACTATAAAAACAAAAGGGACTAGTACTAAATTACAATGACCTATTACAACACAAGGATGCAATATCAGTCTAAAATAATGAACTCGCACAGTTCTTTCTGTGTACCAGCAGCCTATAAAATGCGAGTATACTTATAAGGTGACACACCCTCTACAAGATTGTCTCTAGCAATGTCATCATGGTTGTATACAGTGATATCTAAGCCCAGTATATCCACAACTTGAGAGTTGATTCTATGCCTATACACTCTTGGAAGAGACAGGAGTTGAAAAACACAGATTTGGCTTTGGTCTTATAGACACTTTTGGTCATGTGTATATTAATGAAATCAGATCATTTCATTTAATGACCAATATTTTACCCTAAGAGAAAATTTTCATTTCATGACTGATATTTTGCCCTTGTTTAGACGCAAAACATTATTTATACTTCGCTGTAATAAACACATCACTTGGCTCAAAATCAAGACTAGTCATGAATTCAATACTCAAGGTCAGACATGAGTAATAGAAACCTTAACACTAAAATAGATTTCTAGTATTATTTCCACAGGTTTTCATTTGTGTGACATATATCTGGATATCTTTACATTCAATCCTCTTTATTTTACTAAATAACTTATTAGGCATGTGCTTGCGCAAAACCCTCATTCTTCAAATAAAACGGCATTCCAATTAAAAAACAACAAATTCATCAATCTTTTAATAGAGAACGCAAGAAAACCGGGATCTCAGCGCCATAGGAATCCATTCTTATGTGATCTTTGCTAATAATACGATAACTGAACAGATTTCCAGGTATGAATGCAAGATGAAACAAAAACAAAAAAGCGATTCAACCTTCCTATTTGAGATTATCCAACAAAAACTTACGCCTCGACAAATGCTTTGAGAAAATAAGCATCCTGCGCCATGTAATTACGAAATGATTCCGTGCTTAAAGTCCCTGCTGTCAAAGCCACCACAAACGGATTATACATGGCGAACGTGGACTCTCTCTTGAACTTCGTCCATAATCTTCTGGCAACTCCTGTCTCATCAGCAACACCCATGGCAGAAGAAGAAGAAGAACAGCGAAAATAACGCAAACTCGGCTTAATATTCGGGGAAGATACCAGATTCACAGAGATAGTTCTCCTCCAAGCCGATTTTTCACAAACTCCACCAAATTTCGAGCCGACCAACAATCTTTTGCTTCCAAAAGGTTTCTCTACTGCTCCAGCCAAATTTTCACCAAAACTTAAAGACAGCACTCGTAATTTCGAACCAAACAAACATTTCTCCTTGCAAAAAGCGTTCTGCGTTGATCCAGCCCTCAAGAATCCAGAAGCCTTACAGTCTATCAAATTTCGCAAATATTTCAGACGACTAAATGAATCAGAAAGCAGCGAAGCGCAATACATACCAAGAAAAACGTGCCACTCATGGATCCTCCGCAACTTTTAGCCCTAAAGAAACAAAACTCCTGCTTCAAAGAATCTTTGCCGATACGAAGCCAATCCGCACGGCGAAAGAATCAAAACACGCAGGAAAAAACGCTTAACTCGGAAGTGGTACCAAGGCTTACGCAAATGAATGATTGAGAGCAATGATCCGGCATTTAATGGCATATAAGCCCTAGAAACCCTCGAGTCGGCTTTTGCGTCAGCTGCTGGGTTGCTTCCTTCTGGTCGAGGAAGAGAGCTTGGGCTTGGGGAGAGTGCCAGAACCTCTGTATACTCTTAATTGAATTGGATAATGTTGATTCAAGTCCGGATTAATAGAATTCTTTACTTATTTAATTTATTAGTTAAGGTTTGGAGGAGGGTTTACTCGTTTATGGAGGGTCCCACAGGTTTTGTTTGAAGTGAATGAAAAAGTCGGAGCTTTAGACTAGGTAACTATTCCTCAATGCAGGTGGGTGGAGGACCTGGTAGGCAGGCCGCCTCGTGTGTTACAGAATTTTTTTTTTTTTAATTTTTAAAATACCTTTTGATTTAGGTTTTGTTAATATTTTTTAATTAATTTAATTTTGTTTATGTGCTTTTTTAAGGTTTGTATGTATTGGTTAAGGGTTGGATGGATAGGGTTTGTTTTTTTGGGGGTTAATTAACCACAGGCTTTTATATTTGAGTATTATAGTGTTAGGAATTCGGTTGTTACTATGGGGGTATTCCTTGAACCTCCTATGGGTGCAAGTGCTAGTTTTTAAAATCTTGGTGGTACAAAAATCATATATTTTTATTTTTATGCCAACTAAATATATATATAGCATTATTTCTCATGCTCACTTTTGAATCAATCTAGACCATAAATTTAGCACTATAAAAAAAAATTTGAAAGTAAAAATGAAAAAAGTTGGTGATAGATTAAAGTTTGGTTGACTATAACTAATAATAGTAGTAGTAAACATCCATTCACATAGCATTATTTCTCATGCTCTCTTTTGAATCAATCTAGCCCATAAATTTAGTAGTATAAATTCTTCTTTGAAAGTAAAAATGAAAAAAGTTGGTGATGGATTAATGTTTGGTTGACTATAATTAATAGTAGTAGTAAACATCCATTCACATAGCATCATTTCTCATGCTCTCTTTTGAATCAATCTAGCCCATAAATTTAGTCGTATAAATTCTTCTTTGAAAGTAAAAATGAAAAAAGTTGGTGATGGATTGAAGTTTGGTTGACTATAACTAATAATAGTAGTAGTAAACATCCATTCACAAATATTTAATGCAAGTTTAATATTTACATCAAATAGAGATAAATTGGGCTTATTATTGAGGTTTCTGGAGAGAAACAATTAGATTAGAGGAATTAATTTAATGACTTTTATGTGTTTATAATAGCTTCTAATGATATATATGGGTTTAGAATAGCTTTTATTAAATTTAACCATAAAATCTCACTTTAGTGATTTGTATAGAAAATCTCCATATAGCATTATAAAGGCATTTGCTTTTAATATATATGCGTCTAGAATAGTTTTTTTAATTAAATTCAATCATAAAATCTCACTTTTGTGATTTGTATAGAAAATCCCCATATAACATTATAAAGACATTTGCTTTTAATATATATGTCTTTAGAATAGTTTTTTTTATTAAATTCAACCATAAAATCTCACTTTCGTGATTTGTATAGAAAATCCCCATATATCATTATAAAGGAATTTGCTTTTAATAAATATACATTTAGAATAGTTTTTTTATTAAATTCAACCATAAATCTCACTTTCCTGATTTGTATAGAAAATCCTCGTATAGCATTAAAAAAGCATATGCTTTTAATACTTATTTTTTAAACTTGTGATGTGGACATCCATTAGGCCCACCATAAGTGAACATCATATCAAGAAAACATTGCTATTTCATTTAATGGGTTTTTGAGTTTTCAAAGAGAAACTAATGTAAAAATGATTGACATTATGCTTGTGTTACATATTTGGTTACTACATATCCATTGAGTTGCTTGTAACATATTTGGCCACTATATATCCATTAAGCTACCCACAGCTTGCTCAAAGAGTCTATGTGATGCTATTTTGGGTGATTTTTCATAAGTCCAAGGATATTGTGATTGCATTTCTTTTAGTGGGAGAGTGTCATCATTTGCAACAAAACAATGTGATTACATTTCTTTCAAGATGTGACCCTCTCATTTTAGAAATTGTTTGCATTCAAGATGCGAGGGAGGTGGATCAACAAGATTCCCTGTGAAGAAAATCACAATAAGTTTTTTTCTTGACAAGATCATTTAAGAAGACAACTATGTCAAGTAAATTGTTTTACATAAATGTATCCATCAATGCTCAAATTAATCATTCAATTTTTTTTCAAATTGCTTCATTAGTTATAAGTTGTATTAGAATAATTTGAACTTCATTTTTCAAACTAACATAGAATATTTGGACACAAAAATAAGAAAGGGATTATTGGCCAAAAATGAGGATTTTATTATTACTCATAAGAGTTTTATTTTGGTTCACTTTTTTTGCATAGGTTTTTGAAAAGCTATAGTTTTTTGTGTGGTGTTGTGATCTAGGGAGTGTGCTTAGTGGTGGACGAAGTGTGCCTACACCCAAGGCAAGTGTGCAACGTGGGTCAATATGGTAAATGAGCTTCAAAAAGATGTCATGTCAACTAGGCTGCAAATCCCAATGATACATGGCATCGATATTGTGCATGGTTGCAACAATGTCTATGGGGCTACTATATTTCCCCACAATTTTGGCCTAGAGCAACCAAGCGAGTAAAACTATAAAAACCACTATATCAAAAAAGGGGTATGTCTACCCAATATAAAAACATTGAAATTTATCACATTTTCTATTGTGGTTTTTGAATGTGCTTACATTCGGTAATGGCTCTATGCAAGGATCCTAATCTAGTGAAAAAATTTAGTGCTACTATAGCTCTAGAAGTTTGAGCCATGGGTACATTTGATCCTTGTGTCGTTATAAGATTCTTAAGAGACTTAAACTTGGATACGTTTGGAGACATTTTGTTTAATTATTTATGATGTGCTATTGCATGCAAGTCTACAAAGATCCTAGATGGGGGTATTGCTATGAGAGCTATAGTGACGATTCAACCACTATGAAAGCCATGTGAGAAATCATATTTGGTCTGCAATGCACACCTCCTGCTTATGCTATTATATTGATAAATATTTAGGTGTTGTGTATTTGTTGGATTGTTGCTCATTTGCATATGTGGATTTTACTATGTATGAGTTGAATTTGTTACTCGTTTGGGTTTACAAGATTTGTGGCATCTTTGTTGGATTATGTAGAATGAGATTTATTTGGGTCACTAAGAGTTTGGCATTTAGTTTGATTTAAATTAGAGTGTGAACTAATGTGAAACATAACTCATGGTGACTAATGTTTTATGGTGGCCTGTGGTGCAAGAAATATAGTGCCACTGTGTATTGTGTTCATTAGATTTTCTTGTTACCATAGATATAAGTATTATGTTCATTAGATTTCTTTGAATTGACAACTTTAATATCAACCATTCTTATTGCATGGAACTAAAAATTTATCAAATATAGATGAACATGATTAACATATATATTGTGAACTTTCACTATTGATCAAGGTAAATGAGCTTATATATAAATATTATTGTGTTTGGAAATCACAAGGAAACAATCTATGGGATATACAATCTTAAGTATACCCATGAGTGTTCAAGACTTTCATATTTGTGTACCTTGTTCAATTGTTGTCTTTGGTTACTTTATGGAGCCCCGTTTGTTAAACTCCATAACACTTTGTTGCTCACAATCAATAGTGTAGGCTTTGTTTTGGAAATATTTTATCTACTATCTTTTCTAACATTTGCCTCTAAGCATAAGGTAACTGATTATGCCAGCTATAAGTATTTGATTTTGAAATCCATTTGGTGGCTACCAGATTTTATAAGCCTTGTGGAACTAGACAATGTCAAAGCTTAACTAGATTTCATGCAAGAAGCTTAAAATATAGGTGTACATTTTTTACACAAATCCATTAAATTTATTCTTGTAAGTGAAAATAGTGTGGTTTACCATTGCAATGATGATGGATTCATCATGTTGGTTACAATTATGATTTTTGTGTTACACACATACAATGCCAAGCAACTAGTGGCTAGCACTTTAGGTGTGATCCTCTACATTGATATGTATTCCTACCCATTATCTTTCATGGTGGGTCTTGAATCTTATACTCCTCTCAATATAGATTGCTAAAGCAATAACAATAAACATTTTCCCAAAAGCAAAAATTTAATCTTTACCTTAAAACATAAAATCTAATCTCTAGACAAAATCAAAAAGATATCTAACACGAGTTAATTAGCAATTGAATTCATCCTTTCATGAATGGTAATGAGTTTGAAAAGTTTCTCTTTTTTTAGGGACTTATTGTCAAAATCCAAAGTATTGAGTACATGCCATTTTTATTCTCTCTAATAGCAACCTTAAATGCACTTGTCTAGTCTACATACTCTATAATGACTAGGGATGTATTTATAGAATTGTAATTTTCTCTCATTTTCTACTACCATTTTCAAGCATAGTTTCCATGTAAATATTGGCAAGGACTATGCACCCTTTTTTGGAGTAGAAAAAGATGTTATAAGTGTTCAATGGTATTGGTTCCTTTCTAGGAATAGTCTCATCACATTATTTGCCTCATTTAAAAAATCTTAGAGCTTATTTTATTATTCTTTGGTTTCAGAAGATTAATAACTTTGATGATAGGGTGAGAAAGCTACAATCTCATTTTGGGATGAAACAAGTCATATGAAATATTTTTTTGCTCATACAATCACATGCATACATTGTTCATGGTTAGGCAAGAGTGAAACAATATTAAGTTTTACAAGAAGAAAGAAAGTGTCATTCACAATGGGTTTAAGAGGATGAAGTGTGTTCTAAATTACAATAGAGAACAAAAGAGAAAAAATACCTAATGAAAAATAGTTACAAACATTTTAGTCATGGAATAAATTCGAGTGAATCCTAATTGGCTAATTCTTAAAATAGTGTTGATTATATAATGCTTGACTTATTCTTGGACTTGAACTCTCATGAAACTTGTTTTAAATTGATGTGTAGAGGCTAATGAATAGCCAAGGGAATGAAGATGCATTTGTGGATATTAATTAATCCCTTTCCTAATGTTTTTATTTTATCTAAATTGATAATGGATGATTATAGCATGTCTAGAGTGTAGGGATGGGAGATAATTGCAATAGAAATGGGAGAGAGAAAGAGGGAGAGTACCCATTGTTTGCTTTCTTCAAATAGTAAGAATCCCAAAGAGAAAGTTGAGTTACCCTCTAATTGCTCTTTACTTTGATAGATATTTTTTTTCTCATACATACTTGTCTTGGTTAAATGGGCCATACCTTAAGAACTAATTAACCATGATTTTAATTTTATCGTGACAAAATATGACATACAAGACACAACTTATTCTTTATTATGGGTTCTTTAATGGATGTGTTTTATCTTATGGGCTACTTTAAATTCTAAGGATGTGTTTTACTTTATGAACTTTAGTTTAAATTTTAGTGGTCGTTATATGTCTAATGCTTAGTGTAATAGAATTTTTTTATTTAGTTTAATTAATTAATGTTATCGATAACATATAATTAATTTAGATATAGAGTTGGATAAATATTAGAATAATAGATGTTAATTTAAGAAATTAAATGTAATGGATTATGGTGTTTAGTTTTAATTTGGGGATGACTTAAGAATGTTTACGGCTTATAGATAAAGATTATTCACAATATAGAAAATGATGACCTTGAAGTGTAAGTTGTCTTCAAACTCTATGCAAACTTAGAATTCCTTAAAGGTCAATCGAGTAGCTCTAGATTAATCCTATGTGGCACAAATTTGCTCTATAACCCACATATTTGATATGCCTAAATCTGTGCTTCTACTACCCAGTTCACTATGATCTATACTCTCTCATGACTTGTAAGGACTAGCATTGTTTAGAAATACCTTAGGATAATCATAAAATCACAAGGGTCAAGTTCTCATAGGTCAACCCTCTTGATTGGACTAGTGTTATGATCATGACAAATTTCGTAGACAATAGGTAAGCATGCAAATGATCTAGATGATAACCATAATGCAATTATTAATTCTTTTGATTGCTCTAAGTCAAAATGATCCCATTGAGTGCTCCTTAGCTCTAGAATTTTGAATGATAATTTCTAATGTGAGTTAATGTCCAGATGAATGTATTTAAATACAAAGACATAACAAATCATCACACAAAAGTGTATCATAATTCAAGTAGAACGTACCTTGATGTGAATTGATTAGCTAGTAGATATACGATTCTATGCTCTTTGAATAAAAAAGATACCATAAAAGTTTTGTATCTCATAAGTTGATATGGAAAAAAATCTATATACCCTTCATCCATTTGTAATTATATTATTATTTATGTAGATGCTTGCTCCTTTTTTATATGTTTTATATAGGTAGTTAATTATATAGTATGTATCTAATGGTGGTAAATATCATGTAAATATCAATTTATTCTCACTTGCAACTAGGTTACATGTGTGATTAATATATATGACATTTTTTTTAATTTAAACAATTACATGTGCAATCCCTTTACTACATTATGTGTATATCTAATGAATGAACTTGCCTAAGTTTGTACTACCATTAAAATTCTCCTAATTACTAGTGTATCAACATTGTTGATATGAATCAATGCTCACCCATTAATAGCTCTTATAATACTATTGTGTTATGTCCTTGCAAATGGAAAATCATATGAGTTGAAACTTGAATTTTAGTGATGTGTGCCACAATGGTGTGCCCCTATATAAAGTGAATCACATAATGGAGGGCTCACAAGATATAGAGGTGCTGATAATGTCGTAAGGGCCACAAGTATGCCCTTGCCTGCCCTATTTGATGAGTTGAATCAAGATACTACAATATCTATTGTGTATTTTTTACAAACTAGCATAGAAATGCATATTATCAATCAATCTTGGTATGAGTCATAAACATGAATATATATATATATATATATATATATATATATATATATATATATATATATATATATATATATATATATATATATATATATTTGTGTGTGTGTGTGTGTGAAGAAGGGAGAAATATCATGAAAGAAGATAAAGAGTAACACAAAATAGAATAGAAGTTTAGAAGCGTGACATATTTGTGATGTTGGATAATAGGGTGAATAATGAGAACCTAGTTGTTGAAAATAATATATATTCTATGCACTCTTCCTACTACTTATATAGATCTCTCCCATAATAATTTGTATATTGGTCAATCAGATGTCCATGCAATGATGTCATATCATAATATGCATGATCATCATCTTTTGCAACCTACTAAGCACATGGACATGGTTGGTGGTATTGATGTCAATCCCACTCACAAACAAAACTTACAGTGTAATTTCGTAAATGGTTCATTTGAAGATAGATCTACCAATTATATAAGTATTCCCTTGCTTACCCAGTGGGGTCAATTACATCATGATAATAGTATTTGTTGTTTATGATGTAGTGGTTGATGATAGTGCAATTTTTACACATCATCGTAGAAATGCACATCATTGATCTTGGTGTGTATGTAGACATGATGATATAAATAGGTGAAGAAGAGAGTGTGAGAAAGAGAAACACAAATCAAGCCAATTAGGAAACTTTATTTAGAGGGCATTCCAACATCAATTGAGTCCTGCAAGTAATTTGAGTGAAATATGTTAAAGTCACCAAAAGGACTCATACCCAAGCAAGAACACTTTGCAACACCAAAAAATCCTCCACACAAGAGAGAAGCAATAAAATATGTTATATGCCAAAAATGGTGCAATGCATAAAAGATGAATAATGTACAAGAGCACCATTGTACATACAAGAAAGGGTGAAACATAGGATTATGACAAGTGTCATAATCATATGACTTGAGACACAAAAAATAAATGTCATAAGTAAACTCAACTAACTAGGTGTGGAAAGGACCTAAAAGGGAATCATTTAGGCAATATACCTTGTTCACACCAACAAAATACAACGTGTTGCATTTGATACAATCACGAGACATTTTGAATTACTCAGTAATGATGAACCTATTAAGATGATCATCAAAGGAACTTTTGGAATAGGAAATCTCACCTAATTAATGGTATAAGGGATGCAATGGATGGTAAGTCAGTTGATGGAAAAATCCCCTTGTTTCTCCTTGCACCAATATGAGTTGTTGCTTTCAACATACATGCCTCTATAATTCATCCATGTTTGACAATTCCTCTTAAGAATATGTGACATTTGTGTTGTTAATCATTTGTTGCATTATAGGAAGAGATAAAGCATATTCAATATATTTTTGTTGATCTTCTCAAAGAGTTTTATAAGCCTTGAGTTAATTGTTTTTTATTAGGGGTAAAATAGGTTTTGAAGGGACCCAAAACCCTTTACAACCAAACAATGTCTAATAGAACAACAACAAAAGAAACACCATCATCAAAAACACATAGCCAAACATCAGCATGCCAGATGCTGACCCACATAGAAACAGCAGCAGCGCTACAACCAAAAACAATAGTTAATGAGAAAACTCACTAACACCCACTACGGCCTCATCATAACACTCTAATAACCAAAACAAGAGACCACATGTCACACACTTTCTAGGGATTGAAACCCTTAGGCAAGGAAGCCCTTTTCCAAGGATCTGAAGAAACCAAATCAGGAACATAGAATAATCCAGCAAAAAAGCGGCTCCTTGGAAGGAAACCCATAAAACATAACATCAATCATTGGGACATGAATAAACTTGCTCATCAAACCCATTGCAGGGTTGGACACATAACCATCATACCCTCCTTTAGAAACAAGCAGCTCCACACGTAGAGTATAATAACAAGGCTTCCATTGTCTTCTAGCCCACAATCTAAAAACATCACTTTAGAGTTTATTCCCGAATAGGGCAAACTGCCTCTTGAAGACAAACTACTCCAAAGAAGAAATAGGGACCAGATCTTCCCATACAAATTCTCACCCATAGAAAGATCAGAGACCTCCCTAGCCATGTCAAAATCATGGATATCTTGGCACTGGGGAACAAACCCCAACCCAACAACCCCACCTTCTTCACTAGTTTGATCCTCATCACAGAAGAGAGAGGAGGAATTCACTCCCTCGATATGCAACACCTTGTTAGTCACCGCCAACACCAAACATTCTCTATCCTTGGTTGACATCTTAAACCAAATATCTAAAAAAATTTGAACAGAGGAAGCCTCTGTACCCACCAAGACCCAAGGGGCGCATGACTTTCCTGAAGGCTAACCTCGAAACATAGAGCCACCACAACCAAACTGCCCAGATGGAGGACCCCATAACACAAAGTACCCACCACCAAACTGGCCATCCTCCATCTCGAAGACCTCTGCCCTAACATAGAACCATAAGATCTTAGTCCCAAATGGGGAGCAAGTAGGAATGCACCATGATGTGGCCACATCCCTGACCACATTAGCGTCTCCCTCTTCATCTGCATTTGAGCAAGAAAAAATGCAGAGGATGCCTCTGCAACCATAGAGGCCCAGGAAGGAGGAAGGAACTAAATGCACTGAATGCTCGGCCACAACCCTAAACCGCCAGACATCTGCTTCCCCATCCTCATCGACATTGTCCTCACCATCCTCCACTGCACTGTTTAAACTAGCACTCCCACTCCTGTTCCCGCTCTCCATCCTTTACATTTGTATTTAGCCTTGAGTTAATTGTTGATATCACCATGCACCTAAAATAAATGTTTCCATCACATGACATGAAATATTTTGGAGGAAGGTCAATTATCTTTGTTAGTTATATTGTCCAATTACTTCATGTGTGGGACATACCATTATATATGTAGATGTCTTCAATTTTATTGTTGTTCTTAATAATAATTTGTTGATGTATGTGTATGACATCTTTGTAGCCATATAACATTTTAATATGAAATTCTCTACTCTATATCTTGGAGGCAACGCTTAAATGGTAAAGCATTATGGATTACATTCCAAACACTTGTGGGGTCATCCCACAATAATGGGTTACACTTTTTGGCCAAACTTGACATTGAAATCAATATTTTGAACTAAATCTTCACTTTCTGACAGCTATAGCCACTATACTGTTAGGAATTTGAAGATGATGTGAACTAGTGATTTGTGAGATTTTGTTTGTAGATTCTAAATATATTTTTTTAAAAAAATTGGAGTTAAATTGTAAAAAAATTTGTCTCTCCTTTGATAACTAGTTTTTAATAGTAAACAACATTTTTTTAAAGTGATGTGTATTATGTAGCACATAACTTTTTTTCTACAAATGATAAAATTCTGATTCTTTTGATTTTAGATTGGTAACACTGATATATAGGGCATGCATTTGGTTTCATAATGTTTTGTTGAATATTTTTTTTAAAATAAAGTTTTGAAGTCAAACCAATTATAATTTAGACATAGGCGTATTCCATAAAATATAATTTTTTCTGTATGTATCGAAATTCAATTTTTTTTTGTTGAAACAAGGACATCAATACCTAGGGCATAGATATTTTTTAGAATTTTTTTTCACTAATTTACTAATTTTCCATGTGTGTAGAATAGAGAACTTGATGTTTGGTGAAAAACCTACATTCACAAGAAATAAAAAATAAATATAATAATCAAATTAAATATATTTAAAATTATACTTTTTGGGAAGCTTAGAATAAGGACTACATACTTACAAAACATAAATTTTAAATGAATTCATTTGATCCCCCAAAAGGTAAATCAAAAGTGGTTTTTTATCAGCATTTTTATAGGTGTAGAGGAGACTCCATTATAGGTATGGTTTATAACTAGTGGGGTTCTATCCAACGGGGTTTGAATCTAAGGGGGTTTGATCAAACCTTCTTCAATTAAAATCCTTTAAACAGAACCTTTCAAGGCTTAAATCATTATATTTTCTAAAAATATGTGATTTCAGCAAAAATTAGGATCTCCCAGAAAGTGTAACCTTAGACAGTTTTTTAGACACACAAGAATACTGAGAGGGGGGGTGAATCAGCATTCAAACAATTTTCCAACTTTAACTTATCCGAAGCAAATTAAACCTGAAGCATCACAATATTAACATGAAAATAAAAGATTAACACAATGCACATCAACACATAACACTAGATATACGTGGAAAACCCTGGAAGGGAAAAACCATAGTGAGGATTAATTCACAATATATGAAGCTCAAATAACAACTTTGTTTTAGGGCTACAACCCACAGAAGCAACTACTCCCTGCTGACTTTGTTTCAGGGCTACAACCCAAAGAAGCTACTACTCCTTGAAAAGTTTGATTCAGGGTCACACCCAACAAACCTACAACTCCCTGAAGACTTTGTTTTAGGGTCATTCCCAAGGAAGCAACTACTCCCTAACTTTAGCACAAGTTCACAAAAGATTATAGTATGACAATCCTTCTACTATCTGAAAACTGACATTGAAATTCACACCTTTGATGATTGCACTTCTGCCTTTTCACACCTTCTGATGATTTGATCATCCAAGTACACTCTATACTTGATCACTGTCACATATAAGTCTTCAAGTTGAATCAGGACAACATCAACAACTTTTGCTCTTTCTCCCTCGGTCACTCATCAATAATGCATTCATTCTACCTTTTATCTGCTTGCGAGCTATTCAATCAAATTGCAATCACACCTCTCCTCATTCAATTTGATTCACTATTTATACATGATATTACATTGATTACATTGCTTGTCGGCTAGATACAACATGAAAATATACTTACAAGTTGGCTAGACAACACATAATATGAAACATGTAGAAGATAGGTCCTAAGTGAAACCAGATGTTGCACCAATAGAAAATCCAAACCTTTTGGACACCAACACTTGCTTAACTAGGTCCAAACCATTCTTCATAGCTTCAAACAACAAGGAATTACATCCACACACTCCGCTCATTTGGAAATAGTACAACTTTAACCAAAAACACATGAACCTTGAAGCATAACAACATCAACTTGAAAACATTGTGCAGTACAGAAAACAAGAAAGATCTTCATGAAAATTCTTTTTGGATGAGTCCACATGACTCATAAAATATCTCCAAACACTCCTTAGCCACCGCACATCAAAGAATTGTGCTGCACATCTTCAATCATGAACTCTGGGAACACTTTGTCATCCTGAACACAATACAACATGCTGTCATTTGAAAAACTAAGTTGCTGAACACTAGGAACCTTGAAACTGCAAGGAAGCATGTAATACACATATAGAAACATGTCCTCAAAACCACAAGGGGAATCATTCATTTGCAGAGGAATGCGGAGCAATCCAACAGACCTTCAACACTAGCTTGCTCTGCCAGAACACATGCCGGTACTCTATCATGCACAACTTTCACAACGGAAGGGTAAATGATCTGAATCTCTGGAATTATCATCTTCACTGCATTCTTAACATACCTTTAGAACTGCATAGCCAAATCTACAAATGCGGAGGAATACAAAGCATCCTACTTCCATATAGTGATTGTCTTCACACTCTGGTAGCCCACACATCATAAAACTTGGAATATACATGATTTGTCATTACATTGAGCTATATTCCAATCCACAAAAGCCCAATACCAAACTGATGGAAATGCTGAGCAATTTCCTAGACAGTCTTCAAAGGTGGTCATTCTGAACCAGAGACTATCACCAACTTCTCGAGGCTAAATCTTCTTTGTTTTAACACATGCATTCTTAGGATCAGTAGAAGAGATCAAACAACATATCTTAGTCTATTAGCACCACATCTTAGTGCTTCTAATTCCCATATTAATGTGTCTTCTTGATGCTTCTAATTCCCATCTAAATATGACTTCATACTCAACTCTGCAATGAATAAGGCATCTAATCCCCATCTCAATGTATCTTCAACTTCTAATTCCCATCTCAATGTATCTTTAACTTCTAGTTCCTTCTCAATGTATCTTCTTCAGGAGCATGACATCCAACCATGAACAATATTACACATACATAACAGTGTTGACATCAATGACAACCTTGTGACAATGTTGACATCAATGACAAACAATACAACCATAGGAACCATATGTGTAACAATCTCCCCCTTTGGCATTGATGGAAACACATACCTGCACATTTCTCCCCCTTTGACATCAAGGACAAAGGGCAGCTACCATCTTCTCATCAGCAACCATACATTTGCACATTTTTCCTTAGGGTATAATTTCTTCTTGCAACAAAGTCCCCCTATCATTAGTAACCACTACCTACTCCCCTTGAGAGGTAGCCATCATCAGTCCAGGAATCAAAGATATAACATTAACTCCCCTTGGATAGATGCACGACTATGCATCTTTAGCAAGGAGGGGCAATTACCTCTAACTTTTGCCAGAGATCCTCAAAGGTTTCATTTGCAAGAGCCTTTGTAAAGATGTGTGCAATCTAATCCTTTGTTGGAATATATTCCAACTTCACTTCCTTATCTGCAACCTTCTCTCTCAAAAACTGGTACCTAATTGCTATATGCTTGGTTCTAGAATGCATCACTAGATTCTTGGAAATATTGATAGCACTTGTATTATCACTCAAAACAGGAATAGGCTCATCATACAATACCTTGATATCCTTCAAAGTTTGCTTCATCCACAACACTTGTGTGCAGCAGGAGGTTGTTGTAATATAATATGCCTCTACAGTTGATAAGGACATTGAATCTTGCTTCTTACTTTGCCATGAAACCAATCTGCTTCCTAAGAAGAAAGCACCACCACTTGTACTTCTATCATCAATACAACTAGCCCAATCAGCATCAGGATAGGCACTTAAATCAAATTCATTGCCTCTTGAATACCATAAGCCATGATTTGGAGTTTCTTTCAAATATCTGAATATCCTTTTCAATGCCTTCTCACATGTTTTCTTGGGATTAGATTGATATCTAGCAACCACACATATTGCATGCATAATATCTGGTCTAGAAGGAGTTAGATACAACAATCCTCCAATCATAGATCTATAGGAAGTATGATCCACCTCCAAAGACTCATCATATTTTCTCAAGTGACATCCAGTGATCATGGGAGTACTCACTGGCTTTGATTCCTCCATACCAAACGTCTTCAACATTTCTCTGACATACTTAGCTTGTGAAATAAAGATACCACCATTGAAAGCTGAGCAATTAGAAGTCCAAGGAAGAAAGATATTTCACTGATCATAGACATCTCAAACTCTTTTTGCATCTCCTCTGCAAACCTTTTACACATATCATCATCTCCACCAAAGATGATATCATCAACATATACTGCAACTATCAAAATCATGTCTCCTTCTTCCTTTATATAAAGATTACTATTTGTAGCACCTTTCTTGAAGCCCTATTGAAGTAAGTTCTTGTCTAACCTAGCATACCAAGCCCTAGGTGCTTGCTTGAGACCATACAAAGCCTTTTTGAGTCTACATGCCATGTCTGGAAACCATTTAGTTGTTCAATGTATACTTCTTCTTCTAGGCCACCATTCAAAAATGTTGACTTGACATCCATTTGATATACTTTGAAGTTCTTGTGAGTAGCAAGAGCAAAGAACATTTTGATTGCCTCCATCCTTGCTACCAGAGCAAAAGTCTCCTCAAAATTAATGTTTTCTACTTGAGTGTATCCTTTGCATATTAGTCTTGCTTTGTTCCTTACAACTTCACCTTCTTCATTCAGTTTGTTCCAGAACACCCATTTTGTTCCTATAATATTCTTGTTTGTTGGTCTAGGAACCAATTCCCATGTTTGATTCTTCTAAATCTGATCCAATTCTTTTTCCATGGCTTTTATCCATCCATAATCCTTGTTGGCTTCAGCAAAGGTCTTAAGTTCTACTTTTGATAAAAAAACACAAATTTACTTGCTCATGTGTCTTGGTAAACCTTCTCCTTGTTTGCACACCTTCATTCTTGTCTCCAATGTTCTATTCTACTAAGTAATTCTTCTGAAAATACTTTGCTGGGGTCTTAGGCATCTGCTCTAGTTCTTATTCCTTTTCTTCTTTCACTTCTTCATCTTCAATGCAAGGAAAGATATCAGATCTGATGTCTTCTGAATCTTGTGAGATCTGATACAAGTCTTCATCTACTTTAACATTTGTGTTTTCAATCATCTTTCCCAACCTTTTGTTGTAGAATCTATAGGCTTTGCTTCTGGCTGAGTAACCAAGAAATATTCCTTCATCGCTTCTTGAATCAAAGTTTCCCAGGTCTTCTTCATCTCTTCTGATATAGCATTTTCTGCTAAAGATCTTGAAGTATCTGAGAGTGAGAGGTCTTCCATACCACAGCTCATAAGGGGTCTTAGTGCTATTAACCCTTAACTACACTCTATTAGTTAGATAGACAACAGTGTGAATTGCTTCCTTCCAGTATATATCAGGAAAATCTACATCTTTCAACATTGCCCTAGACATTTCTTGCACAGTCCTATTCTTTCTTTCAACTACCCCATTTTGTTGAGGGGTTCTAGGAGTAGACAAATGCTTCCTAATACCATGATCTTCACAAAAATTTTCAAATTCATTTGAAGTAAACTCACCTCCTCTACCTAACCTTAAACATTTGATCTTAGTATCCATTTCATTTTCAACCAAATCTTTGAAAACTTGAAACTTATCAAGGGCATCAGATTTTTCTCTTAAGAAGGTAACCCAAGTCATTCTAAAATAATCATCAATGAGCAACATAAAATATCTTTCACCTTGTTGACTCTTTGTACTCTTGTAGGTCCACATAGGTCTGTATGAATCAACTCCAATGGCTTTGAAGAAGAATACTCCTTGCTTTTAAAACTTGTCTTTGTCTACTTTCCCATTTGACATTCCTTGCATACAGTGTTTGCAGGCTTGATTATCTTAGGCATATCTCTCACTGCATGAGCAGAGTTGATTCTTACAATATTATCAAAATTGTTGTGTCCCATTCTTTTGTGCCACAACCAACACTCATTGGATTGAGCCAACGGACATGTTCTTCCATTTACCTCTTTCAAGTGATAAATATCACCATATGTCTTGATACCTTCTACAACTAGCTTTCTGGATCCTGCCTTCCTGATTTCACAACCATTGGCATGAAAAGTAAGATTGTAACCTTTGTTGCACATATGACTGACACTGAGAAGATTGTGTTGTAATCCTTTGACATAGAGGACATCCTCGGTCCTATTCTTCCCATCAATAGTTATGACACCTTTTCCACATATTTGAGCTGACTCGTCACCTCCAAACTTGACAGCTCCATCATCCCACTTCTCAAGGCTGATAAACTTCTCCTTGTCACCAGTCATATGATTTGAATAACCATTGTCAATAGCCCAAGCTTTGGTTTCTTCTTTTGCATGGAAGGCAGTCCATACAACCATTGACCTTTCATTGTTTTGATCTGTTTGTAAGGTATCAATTTTTCCACATTTTCCAACATCGTCCTTTTTGTCACGAACACTCAAGGCCATGAAAAGTGTTTCATCATTTGAATCATCATGATCCTCATCTTCTAAAGAACAATTATCTTCTATGGAAAACAAGCTCCTTTTGAATTTATCATTTATGTTACTTCTCCTAACTTCTTTAAGAGGACATTTAGAAGCAAAGTGACCAACCTTTCCACAATTGAAACATTTGAAGGGTAACTTACCTTTATATTTTCCAAAGCCTTTCTTCAGTCTTTTTACAAAATATGCTTCAACATCATCAGGGCTTTCATCTTCATCAGCAGTTTTATCCTTTATCTTTTTATTGACTCTGAAAGCAACTTCTTTCTTTGGAACATCACTGTCAAACTCTCTCATTTCAAAAGTAGTAAGGGTACCAAACATTTGGTCTAAAGTATATGTATCCAAGTCTACAGTCTCCTCAATAGTAGATACCTTATGACTGTAAGATTTGGGAAGAGATCTTAGAACCTTCTCCATAATTTCATCCTCTTTTATTGTACCACCAAGCCCTGTGATGCCATTGACCACTTTATTCACCCAGAGCATAAATCTAACAATGTTTTCATCCTCTATCATTTTTAGGGTTTCAAATCTACTTTTGAATATTTGCATCTTAGCTTGCTTAACTTTCTTATCTCCTTCATAAATAGTTTCAAGTTTATCCCAAACTTCTTGAGCATAACTACAACTCATCACCTTTGAAAGTTCTAAATTAGTTAATCCACTCATGATAGCAAACTTTGCGTTGGCATTATTATCATACTTCTTGATTTCATCTGCATCTGTAGGAATAGTAACGGGAATAGTGTAACCTTTCTTGACAGAATCCCAAACTCCACACCCTAGAGAATTGATGTCGGCTTCTATCCTTAGCTTCCAAAAAGCATAATTTGTTCCCTCAAACCTAGGTATCTTACTGGGTCCACTTTGTGCCATCCCAGACATTCCTCAAGCGGTTAAGCTTCCCTTAGAGGAACTTGGCTCTAATACCAATTGTTAGACACACAAGAATACTGAGAGGGGGGTGAATCAGTATTCAAACAATTTTCCAACTTCAACTTATCCGGAGTAAATTAAACCTTAAGCATCACAATATTAACATGAACATGAAAGATTGACACAATGCACATCAACACATAACACCAGATATACATGGAAAACCCTAGAAGGGAAAAAACCACAGTGAGGATTAACTCACAATATATGAATCTCAAATAAGAACTTTTTTTAGGGCTACAACCCAAGGAAGAAACTACTCCTTGCTAACTTTGTTTCAGGGCTACAACCCAAAGAAGCTACTACTCCTTGAAAATTTTGATTCAGGGTCACATCTAAGGAAGCTACAACTCCCTGAAGACTTTGTTTTAGGGTCACTCCCAATAGAGCAACTACTCTCTAACTTTAGCACAAGTTCACAAAAGATTACAGCATGACAGTCCTTCTATTGTCTGAAAACTGACATTGAAATTCACACCTTTGTCGATTACAGTTCTGCCTCTTCACACTTTCTTCTGATGATCTAATTAGCTAGGCACACTCTATACTTGATCACTATCACATATAAGTCTTCAAGATGAATTAGGATAGCATCAACAACTTTTGCTCTTTCTCCCTCAGTCGCTCATCAATAATGCATTCATTCTGCCTTTTATCTGCTTGCGAGCTTTTCAATCAAATTGCAATCACACCTCTCCTCATTCAATTTGATTCACTATTTATACATGATATTACATTGATTATGTTGCTTGTTAGCAAAATACAACATGAAAAATACATTTACAAATCGGCCAGACAACACATAATATGAAATGTGTAGAAGATAGATCCTAAGTGAAACCACACGTTGCACCAATAGAAGATCCAAGCCTTGTGGACACCAACACTTACTTAACCAGGTCCAAACCATTCTTCACAGCTTCAAACACCAAGGAATTACATCTGCACACTCTGCTCATTTGGAAATAGGACAAATCTAACCAAAAACACATGAACCTTGAAGCATAACGACCACATCAACTTGAAAACATTGTGCAGTACAAAAAACAAGAAAGATCTTCATGAAAATTCTTCTAGATGAGTCCACATGACTCATACAACATCTCCAAACACTCCTTAGCCACTACATATCAAAGAATTATGCTGCACATCTTCAATCATGAACTCTGGGAACACTCTATCATCCTGAACACAATGCAACATGCTGTCATTTGAAAAACTGAGCTATGGAACACCAAGAACCTTGAAACTGCAAGGAAGCATGTAATACACATCTAGAAACATGTCCTCAAAACTACAAGGGCAATCATTCTTTTGTGGACCTGAATACAGAGCACTCCAACAAACCTTCAACACTGGCTTGCTCTGCCATAACACATGCCAGAACTATATCATGCACAAGTTTCACAACGGAAGGGTAAATGATCTGAATCTCTGGAATTATCATCTTCACTACATTCTTGACATACCTTCAGAACCGCATAGCCAAATCTACAAATGCGGAGGAATGCAGAGCATCCTACTTCCATATAGTGATTGTCTTCACAGAACCAGCACTATCTTCACACTATATTTTGCAAAACATACTTTCAGTAGTCAACACATCATAATAAAACTTGGAATATACATGATTTGTCATTACATTGAGCTATATTCCAATCCACAAAGGCCCAATACCAAAATAATGGAAATGCTGAGCAATTTCCAAGACAGTCTTCAAATGTGGTCATTTTGAACCAGAGACTATCACCAACTTCCAAAGGCTAAATCTTCTTTTTATTAACACATGCATTCGTAGGGACAGTAGAAGAAATCAAAAAACATATCTTAGTCCCTCAGCACCACATCATAGTGCTTCTAATTCCCATATTAATGTGTCTTCTTGATGCTTCTAATTCCCATCTGAATATGAATTTATACCCAACTCTGCAATGAACAAGGCATCTAATCCCCATCTCAATGTATCTTCAACTTCTAATTCCCATCTCAATGTATCTTCAACTTCTAATTCCCATATCAATGTATCTTCAACTTCTAATTCCATCTCAATGTATCTTCTTCTGGAGCATGACATCTAACCATTAACAATATTACACATACATAACAGTGTTGACATCAATGACAACCTTGTGATAGTGTTGACATCAATGACAAACAACACAACCATAGGAACCATATGTGTAACATAGTTTTCCATCAATAGGAGCATGATCTAGAGCAAGTTAGATTAAGAGAAATGTTAACAAACATTAGGAATACAATTGCAACACATGAGGACTAGCAAGTACTCATGGGCCAAACAAGCATCTTAGCAAGTGTTGAGGAACATGCAATATTTGTTGTATTTGTGCATTTATATGCCACAAATAATATGGCCATGCTCCACAAGAAGAGAATGTTAAAGTTATTGCCCATACTAGTTGTATGTAGTGTCTCTTCATATGCCCAACATACATAATCACATGATGCAAATGATGATCATTTGGATGGAGTGGTTCTAATGTGCTCGGCTAATGCATTTAATGTTGATGTGTAATTTTTGGGTGAATGCTAGCTTAATTAATGGAGCACTTGGTACTATAAAGAATATACTACTGCCAAGGTACTCAATTGCCAAAGTTGTCGTTATGTGTGATCATGGGATTTGATAATTATGTGGGTGTGTTATGGGACATTAATAACCCAAGGTATTCCCCCATTCTACCTATTGCAATGAGGAAATCATACACAAATACCCATCAAAATTATATGAGAATTAACCATACACAAATCACAAGGGCTAATATTAGAAAGGACTACAATGGATACTAGTGATGTAGAGAGGGATGGTTTGAAATCCACTTTTATCTCTTGAGTTAAATCTCCTAAGACATTGGGAACAACACCACTACTCACATTTTAATGGTAATCTAAGATAGAAAATGTCAATTATGTTAACAATAAGAAAATTAAGAGCATAATTTATGGTCCTTGTCTCTAAGTTGACACTTAAAGAAACATCTAATATATGTTTGTTTTGCATGTGATGGTTGTGATAAATAGCATGGTATTATTAAATTAATGTTGTGGTCTTTGTAGTTACAACAAAATTTATGTTTCGATTCTCTTTGTTTTTGATAAAGGTAAATAATGGGTTTTGAAAGGGTCTAGACCCTTTTACAAAGAAGTAGACATCAAGTGAGGGAAACTAGTTCCATCAGATACGAAACAACTATAACAACTAAAATCATTTGTAGGGACATTGTCTTTGATTTGAGGTTTGATTAGACCTTTAGATATAAGGGCTTTTTCAATGGTGATCCCTTTCACAATAATCTCTTCAAATGTGGAAAGATAATGGATTTGGAGATGAAAGGCCATTTCTTGATTAAGGTTTTGGATAAAGATGCTAATCAATTATTTTTCAGGGATGTCCCATGGGATTCGACTAGCAAGCCCTCTCCACCTTTGTAAGTAAGAAGAAAATCTTTCTCCATTATGTTGTATAACATTAGAGAGGTCTAACATTGTGAGTTCATGTTCAATATTGTAGGAGAAGTGAGCAACGAATTTTTCAGATAAGTCAACAAAAGTTGTGATGGTACTGGGGGTAAGATGATGAAACCAATCTAAGACTTGTCCCACCAAACTTAGTGGAAAATGTTTCAATAGATAAATGCCATGATGGGAAACCTCTTGACAAGCCATAAAGAATTGTTTGAAATGATCCCTAGGGTCTCCTTTTCTTTTATATTTGTCAAATTTGGGGACCTCAAAATTAGGAGGAAAAGGAGTTGTCATAATGGAATGATCCAATGGATAAGGAAAAAAGTCTTCAAATTTGAAATTTCTACGTTGTGATCCAATTTGAAGTTTTTGAAGGGCAATTTCTACCATCTCTTGCATTTTATGATCCAAAGAAAATGGGTTTGGTGATGAGGAGGTGCAATCGATAGGTCCATGTGACAAGGGTTGTGTAGTGACATATGACATCAAAGTATTGGATGTGGTGTGATGATAAGTGTGTTGTGGATATGAGAACATGGGTTAAGTGTTTGAAGGTTGAGTGGATTGTAGGTATGGGATGTGTTAATTGAAGATGTATTGGGTTGGGATGAAGCATATGAATAGACATGTGAATAGGTGGTTTGTGGTTGACTTAGTGGTAGGTGGTAAGAGAATGGGTTAGATGGGCTTGCTAATGTGTGTTGAGGAATAGAAATGGGTGGAAGTGAAGTTGGTAATATTCTAGGTGGCTTGGAAATTTTTGGGATGAGTGACATGGGTGGATGTAGTTGAAAGGAGTAAGTGCAATTAGGATCATTAATAAGTGGAGGCAAGACCACACTACCTATGGGATTACTTTGAGGATGTTCGATGATGGGTTGTGATGAAGGACCAAGAGTAATGGGATCTTTAAGCTTTGATGTCTTGGATGGTGAAGGAACCTCTACCCCTTGGTCTACAAGAAATTTCATGACTAAGTCTGGACGTGGGAGGTTTCTCATATAATTGGCAAACCTAGGTGAAAGTTCATCTTGGTCAACATCTTGTTCATGCTCATGTTTATGTGTGTCAATGGGATTATGATGTGGAAAAGGTTCCATATGATGAGATGTCATGAAAGCAAGTGAATATTTAACTTGATCATCATGCACACTTGCGGGTGGAGGTGAAGATGATTGGTTATCAATGTGTGAGCCCCTATTTTTCTTGGCTTGCAATCTAGTTATGGGGGGCATAAGATGAAAGATCTTAACGATGTGACAAAAGGTTGATGTGTTGGAGATCTTGGATTGGAAATGAATGATTGGATGACAACAAGACTAGAGAGAATGTGGATGGATAAATGATTGGACTAGAAGGATGTTGATAACTAGGACAAAAATTGAGGTTAAGATCAAGGGACGAGACCAAATTGGATTTGATTTGATTAAGGATGAGGATAGATTCCAAATACTTAAGATAGACTTATGAACTTAAGCAAAGATGATTTATGATTGACTAGGATTTGATTAAATGATTGAAATGATGATGGTCTTGATCAAGGGCTAAAATCTCAATTTAAAGTCTACAACAAGTTTGATGTGGATAGAAGATAAGGTAGATGAAAAGGATGGGAGCAGTATGGTTATGGATATGAATCTCAACAAGGTCAACCTTGAGCTAAAGTGTGACAAGGATTCTTTCAAAATGTTGGACTATGGACTCTATGATGTTGGAAATATTGGGAATGGTTTTAAAAGCTTGACTTGGGCAAATGATAGATTGGCAAATTGACAAACACAATGTTCAAGCACACATGCATAAGTTTTTCAATGATAAGGATTTGGCCAATGCAAATGAGCACACACATAATACACAACAACAACCTAGATTAATCAAGTAGGAATGTCATGTCCCATGGACTCACTCAGGTGCGACTTCAATCTCCACTATTAGATAATGGTGATTTCCATCCCCTTGATACCATCTACCATTGCTTGGATGGATAGGGAATGCAAGGTCGTGTACCACCTTACATCCTTACCTTGGAGACAAAAGTCTTGCCCAAAGTTTATCCCATCTCAAACAATGGAGGTAATAGTGTGAGCTCTTCTCCCCTACTGCAGTGATGCACCAAGGATATGATGTCCAAAAGGTCTTAACTAGAATTGACAAGCTTCTAGGGGAGTACTCCAAATACACAAGGTACAATGAGGCCCAAGTCTATGAACACTAGTCCGTTGAAGGGATGTGGCATAAGAAATCAAGCAAACACCACTTCACCTTGTGTCTAAAATCACCCAGGGCCCCAAGGTTGTCCCAATGACTACACAACTAGATTGAGGTATAGCTTTCGCTTTTCCCCCTTTGATAAACCCTGCCAGAACACGTGGTTGAGGTTGCCCCCTTAGAGTGGGTGTGCCTCTAAAGGCATGCCTCCTAAGGGAAAGACTATACTTGGTGTTTTTGATCCCCAAGATCACACGAAGCGCGAGGGAAGAGCATACACACAAACAAACAAATATTAAGGTGACAAAGGTAAATTAAGAGATGTTTTTGATCCTCAAGATCACCAAATGGTGTGAGAGGAGAGCATAAACATGCACTTGATCCACAAAATAAGATTCATCAACCCTTAGATAAAAAGAAGTATGTGTAAGTGAATGTGGCTCAAGGATGCTTTTGATTCCCAAGATCACACTAAGTGCAAGGAAGAGCATACACACCCTAGATCACACTCAAATCCACCAAATAAAGCAAACACAAAGGAAAACACAATGTTTCAAATGATATGTCTTTGACAAGTGAAAACCTGCAAGAAACGTGTTAGTAGTTTGAGATATGATCTTGAACAAGCGTAAACAAGCTGCACAAATGTGTTAGCTCCAAAATAACCCCAAAATGTTAGCTAAAATCTGATAATGAAGCAAAAGTGTGGAAATATAGATAAGGGCATGGATTTAGAGATAATCAGAAATAAATGAAAAAAACTGAAAATGCGACACCTCCTGGCAAAGGCATGGATCTGTGAACCAAATGCATTGATCTATAAACCAAAGGTGCTAATGTGTGAACCAAAGGTGCTAATCTATGAAATAGAGGCACAGAGTCATGTTGGGAACTTAGATCTACAAAATAGAGGGTCAAATATGTTAGAAACCATAAACTAATTGTGAAAAACTGATGCAAAATAGGTCTGGTTTCCAGAAAATGAAACAAGAAAGTTAGAAACCCTGCCCAAACAAAGGCACTAATCTGTGAACCAAAGGTGCTAAGCTATAGACCAAAGGTGCTAAGATATGAACCAAAGGTGCTAATCTGTAAAAGAGGCCAAAATGAACCCTAAAATGATAAAAAAAACCTTGCAAAAAATAATATCAAGTAAAAACAAGACCAGATTCAGAAAGTAGAGATGAAATCACACCTATTCCAACAGATAGATTCTAAAAATAAGGCCCTGAAACAAATGCACTAATCTATGAACCAAAAATGCTAAGCTATAGACCAAAGGTGCTAATCTGCATACCAAAAGCACTAAAGTAGTAAATAGGGTTGCAGAATCAGCACATAGGTGTGAATTGACAGTTAGAAGCACGGATCTGCAACCTACAAGACAAAATGATGAAACTTCTCCCAAAGGTCAAATCAAGGACGTGGGTCCCACCGAGCGTGCCAAAAATATGTATGTAGAAATATGGAAATCAAATAAGGAAACAATACAATGAAATTACCAATTCCATACTTGAACATCACCTCATCTAGGGATTAAAAGACTAAGCAAGATAATGAAAATGATAAACAACCCTATGATATTTGATCATGATTTTGATATGTTGGTTTGCTCAAATTCTACAACATAACAAGATGTATGATAATGCAAAAGCTAGAATGATTTTGACAGCATGGAGATACTTGAAATGTGGATCCCAAATGGCTTGGTTGAGGCTTGATTTATAGGAGGTGAGGGATAAGAATGGATGGATAGGATTAGATTAGTGATGGATGGCTAAGATTAAGAGAGACATGGATCAAGGATGAATGGTTGAGATTAGAAGATGTGGATGGCTAGGATTAAAAGATGATTTAATTTGGATCACTTCATTAAATGAAGGTGGTAAGTGGTTGAGGATGAGATAGTGTGACAAATAATTTAAATAATACAATTATTTTAATTATAAAAGACATGTGTGAGAATGATAATAAAGGTGAAATAATTTAAATAATAAAATTATTTAAATTATGTGGTAAGGGTCAATTTAAATAAATTTAATTGATTTAAATTGGATAATGGAAGAAAGGTGTGAATTAATTAAATAAATACAATTTATTTAATTAATTGGATAAAGAGGATAAGTGGGATAAAAAGGGATTAGTTAAATAAATATAATTTATTTAACTAATATGATGATGGAAGGGTTATGTAAGGATTCTAGGAAAAAGTGTCATAAAGTGATGCAAGGTGGTGTCGACAAGGTGATGTCACAAGACATGGTCAATTTTAGGTGTCTACAAAAACCATCCTACCAACCATTGTGACCAAATCCTAGCTTTGAAGAAGTTGACAAAGAAAAATGTTCAAATAGAAGTGGAGTTGAACTATATTGGACCAAAAAACCTGGTAATTTTCCATACAACCAATATCAAAACCGACCTTCTTATAGAGGCCTTCCAAATTACAGAGTTAATCAATGGAATTCACAATGGAATGGTCCCATAAATCCACCCCAATGGGGACCACAAGAGTGGAAAAATCAAGTCTGGTAAAGCCAATAATGGACAAACCAACAGTGGTTGAATCAACCATGGCCTAACCAAAAGTGGCCACAATAGTTTCAGCCCCAGTTTGGACCACATAACATGTGTCAACAGTGGGGTCCTCAACAAGGTTATAACTAGTCATTCCAAGGACAACAAAGTTGTTATCTAAATCAATAGTAAGGGCTCTTAACTAGTCCAGCAAATATACCAAATTAGTCCCAAAATGAACCTTTTAATCAGCCACCCCTACCTGCTCAACCTATAGCAAATCTCATACACAATAAACAAGGATAAACAGTTTACCTGACTGGTCAAGAAAATATGGTTGGGATAAACTCTATTCCTTTAAACAATCTCTAGCTATATTTAGGAAAGGCTTTACCAAGACCATATCCTCCTGTGATTGTTGAAATCACAAATAAACTAGAATCTATAGATTGTTTTAAACAACAACCCCAAGAAGAGATTACTTTCAATAAAGTGCCTAGAAAACAACCTGTAGGTACCTTTGGAGTTCCTCCAGAGATTCACTCTAGAGATTCTCTAGAGATACACTCTGCAGCTCCTCTAAAGACTAAGAAACAAGCACCATTTCCTGAATGACTCAAACAAATGGGTCCTCAAAAATAAATTCCATCCATAAAAATTTAGCCTATCACTGAGTCTGAATTGCTACAAGAAATCCCATAGTTAAACATTGAAATCCCACTCCTTCAAGCCATTAGGGATGTTCTATAACTCAACTACTTTATTAAACAAAATTGTGTCAAGACTCAGGGTAGAAAGAAGAGTTTTCCTAAAACTATCCAGGTGGAAGGTAGGGTTGTTGACTTGCTAGTTGGTGAAATGCTCCTCCCTATGTATAGTGACCTTGGTAACCCTGTCATCGTAGTCTATATCTCAGGAGCAGAAATATCAAACATGTTGGTTGATTTGGGAGCAACAATCAATGTCATGACAATTCACACTTTAGATAAACTAGTTCTTACAAGTATTCAACCCACTTCCACAATTTTACAATTAACTGATCAGTCAGTAGCAATCCCAAAAGGAGTGTTAACAGATGTACCTATCATAGTGGAATCATGGGAATTTCTTGTAGATTTCCTAATATTAGAACCAAGAAATCAAAAAGTTGCTTACCCCTTGATCTTGGGAAGACCATGGCTAGCTGCTGTAGCAGCATAAATTGATTGTAGGACTAGGGATATGGTTATATCCAATGGTTTAGACATGAAAAAAAATCTCTCTATATCCTCCAACCAAGCCCTACATGAAATATTCAAGTAAAGTCTGGATTAATGAACCTAATAACACAAAAAATAGTGCCTCTCTGACTATGGTGACTATCACTAAACATCTAGGAGACTTAGGGGAAGATATAAACTTTGACACTCCTGAGGATGTTCTCATATCATCATAGATAACAATGTGATGAATTTTGCTGAGGATCCAAGAAGAGAATTTTAGCAGCTGCTCACTATTCTTTGGTAAATGTTATACCCTATGGTGAAACCTTCTACAAATATATTGCTACCTTCCACATGTTATTACCACGTACTTGTCCTCTAAACACAATGAAAAATGAGCATAAAATAGTTCAATCCATTGATTAAGATACCAATCAGGTCATGATTTTGTCAAGAAAAACATTAAACATCAACACCAAGCTAACAAGAGAATAAGAGGCAAAACTCATTAATCTTCTAGTATCCCATATTGCAACTTTTGCTTGGGAATATGGGGACATGAAAGGCATCCACCCTGAGATCTGCACCCATCATATCTAAATTGAAGATGTTAAACTAGTCAAACAACCTTAAAGGAGACTAAACCCAACACTAAAGGAGATAGTAAAAAAAAAAAAGAGAAACTACTGCAAGCAGGTTCCATCTACCCCATCTCTAACAGTCAGTGGGTATCTCCTTTACTCATAGTCCCTAAGAAAAATGGAAAGTGGAGAATGTTTGTAGACTATAGAGAATTGAACAGGGCCACTAAAAATACTATTCTCCCTTACCATTCATTGATCAAGTTTTAGATAACCTAGCATGGAAAAAGTACTCATTTATGGATGGGTTTAGTGGATATAATTAGATTTAGGTGACACCAGAAGACCAAGACAAGACCGTGTTCACCTACTGATGGGGCACTTTTCCATATAGAGTCCTTGCATTTGGCCTGTGTAACACTCCAACTACTTTTCAAAGGGTCTTTTAAGCTATCTTTGTTGAGTAGCCAATGAGTGCATGGAGGTTTATATGGATGACTTTACTATTTATGGAAATACATTTGAAGAAGCCCTCCAAAATCTAGAAAAAGTCTTGGAATTCTATAAAAAGAATCATTTATCATCAATCCATGAAAAATGTTTCATGATGGTAGAAAAAGGTATTGTTCTAGGGCACCACATCTTTGTAGAGGGAATTAAAGTGGATACCATCAAGGTGGAGGTGATCAAACAATTGCCCACATCTAAAAATTAGACCGATGTTAGGAGCTTCTTAGGTCATGCAGGTTACTACAAGAGATTCATAGAAAATTTCAGTAGAATAACTACCCCAATGTTTTCCCTCTTAACAAAGGACACTGAATTCCACTGGACAAAAGATTGCCAAAAAGTATTTGAGACCATCAAAGAAAAATTGGTAATCACTCTTGTTTTGAGGGGACCTAATTAGAATTTGCCATTTCACTTCCTGACAGATGCTTTAAATGAGTCAATAGGAGTAGTCCTAGGACATAAAGAAGCGGGAGGTGTGTATGCAATTTATTACATAAGTAAGAACCTTACCCCTATTGAAAGAAATTACACTACAACAAAAACAAAATTCATGGCTATGATCTATGCTATTAACAAATTTAGACATTAAATCATAGGATATAAATTTTTTGTACACACTGACCATGCAACCATCAAATATTTGATGAGAAAACTAGTTGTAGGTGCAAGAATTATAATATGGTTATTGTTATTGCAATAATTTGATATCACCATCATTGATAATCTAGGAAAATTTAATTTAGTTGTTGATTTTCTATCTAGACTGCATACAGGTGGAGAAAAACATGTGGAAGATGGTTTCCCTAATGAACACCTATTTGTTGTTTCTTCCAGTACTCCATGGTTTGCTGATATAGCCAATTTTCTAGTTACAAGGTTGTTTCCCTCACACTTCACCTTCAAACAAAAGAAGAGATTGGTAAAGGAGAGTTTGTCCTAGAAATGGTTGAATGGTTTATTGTTTAAATGTGCGCATGATTTTATCATGTGCAAGTGTCTAAGAGCTAATGAAATCTTTGATGTGTTGAGAGCTTATCATGATGAACCCATAGGAGGACACTACTCTTCAAAAAGGACAATCTGTAAAGTTCTAGGAGCTGGATACTATTGGCCATCCCTTCATAAGGATGTGAAGAAATATGTGAGGAAGTGTGATCAGTGTCAAAGAATGGGTCAACCTACACTCACAAATGAATGTCCTTACACCCTCAAATAATTTTAGAACCATTTAGCAATGGGGTATACATTTTGTTGGCCCAATCTCACCAGCTTCTGTAGGAAAGGAGTATATCTTGGCGTGGATTGATTATGTGACTAAATGGGAACTTGGAAGAAGTCTAGGCATTATAGTTTGCTAGGGAAGAGAAAGTTATTGATTTATTGTACAACAAAATCTTCTTAAGGTTTGGAGCCCCAAGAACTATAGTTTTAGATATAGGCCCACAATTTACCTCTCAAGTAATACAAGCATTCATAAACCTCTATCAGATCAAGCATAGCAATTCCTCACCATATCATCCCCAAGCTAATGGGAAAGTGGAAGTGACAAACAAAGAATTGGAGAGTATAATTACAAAGACAATAGCAGTGAATAGGAAAGATTGGGCAAACAGGTTGTATGAAGATGTTTGGGCCTATAACACTACTTGGAAATCAACTACAGTGTTCTCTCCCTATGGCTTGTCTATGGTAAGAATCCAATCCTGCCAATAGAATTTGAGCTTCAAACACTTAGGACTTCCATGGACATTGGCCTCTCATTGACTATTGCACAACAGGACTAAATCTTACAACTAATCGAGTTCGATGAGATTATAATGGAGGCAATTCAGAAGATAGAGATAATCTAGCAATAGAGGAAGCAATGACATGATCAATGCATTAATGAGAGGAAATTTTAAGTCGGAGATTGGGTTTTGTTATATGATTCCAAGTTCAAAGAATTCAAGGGCAAGTTGTGGACACATTGAATGGGACCATATGAAATCAAAGAGGTCTATGATAATGGGATAACTCTGTTGTCACCAATTGATGTTAAACAAGATACATTTCTGATGAATGGACATAGACTTCATCTTTACCGACTTCCATCCTCTAAGGAAGAGTTTGTAAAAAATCTATCACATCTAGACTTATGTTATGTAAAAGAGGTAAAACTCTTTTACCAAAGTGATAACTAATAGTTCTATAAAATAAAATAAAAATGAGAGGGATTAAAAACTAGTAAAATGGTGGTCCTCTCAAAAAGAGTTGAAAACTAGACAATGGCGGTTCTTTTCTTCATGTAGGAATCATTCAGGAGCACCTCCAGAGTGATACAACATCTTAGGACCACTCTGGAGCACCTTCAGTGCTCATCTCTAACACTCATCTCCAATGCTTGTCTTACAGTTCAATTCAACACCTCCAATGCTCACACATTGAATTTCTTAAAGGAAATTTTGCAATGATGTGAAAGATGATATAATCCCCTTATGACTCACATGCATCATTCTCAAAAAGTGAATGTGTCATCAAGACAACTATCACTCAGCCGTAAGTGGTCTTTTCCAATCATTAATCTGACATAGGCAACCAATCATGACACCAATTGCTGAGGATGGGAGATTATCGAATCAACAAGCTATAGTTGTAGACCTTTCACATCACCTGCTGTGGAGATTATGGAACATCACATCAAAGGTCACAAAGTAATGAAGTGGTCACACCATAGCTTGCAGATACTATGACACAAACTTCTAACATGACATCTAATAATTACAACAATGGATGCATGTATTAATCTAGATTTTACTAATTCATTGGGAATTTATCAGTTATTTTTGGTACAAATCAATAATTCCCTACACCATCGTTTCTTTCCTAAGTAATCTCAAAAACCTACCATGTTGATTGAATGTGTGTCACCCCATGAAAACACCTATAGAGTGACATAACTCCCTTGACTAAAGGTACCAATCTTTAATTTTTGTTTTTACCCACTATCATTTCCTTCACGCGGAAATAACTATCTTCATAGCTTTGAAACCCCAAGGGGCAAGTAACCAAATTGATAATGCTAAATCATTTTTTGCTGACGACCATCAAAAGTTCAAAAATTTAGAGCTAAGGGTTTTAGAAGTTCTAAACTTCAAAGGCAAGGGTTTTAGACATTCAAAAATTTAGAGCTAAGAGTTTTTGAAGTTTAAAATTTAGTTTTAAGGGTTGCAAAAGTCCATAAATTTAGTGCTAAGGGTTTTAAAAGTTGAGAATTCAAAGCTAAGACCAAATTGCAGTCTTTGTGTTACATTGAACAATAGATTACAACATGGGCATCAAGAAGAAGTCAGAGTTGGAGTCTGCCCAAAAGATTTTGGAGGACCAAGAATCGACCAATATCCTTAGAAATGTAGGGTGGATAACATTTATGGATAAATTTGAGGGCTTCCAAGAAGAAATTGTTGAATAATTCATTGCAAATCTGCAAGAGGACAAAAGCAAAGTGAGGGGGGTTACCATTCCAGTGTCTTCCTCCATTATCAACACTATCTCAGGCATTCCGGAGGAAGGTGAGAGGTTATATCATATCAAAATTTTGTATTTTGATTTGATAAAGAATTTCTCTATTGATAATGAGTCTGAAATTGAAACACATGTAAGTAAAGGGGAAGTTAAGGGAATCCTTCGTACTAGTTTTCCTCACCCATGGCAATCCTTAGCTACTTGGTTAATGAAATATTTCACCTGTGATGGATAATTTGCCATTGTTTTAGGACCAATAATGAAAATGTTTATTTATCTAAGACATGATATGAACAACCCTGAACATATAATAAATCTCCCACTTGGGGGCAGGTTAAACATCATGGACTCATCTTTCTCATTATTAAACATCATTTTATCTTAAAAAGAGAAGGGGAGACTCAATGGAAGGCCTTTTTAGAAGGTACCCATAAAGGAAAGAAAAAGGAGAAAAGGGTACAACATAAGAGTCATACCCTACTAAGGAAGAAGAAGAAAGGGATAAAATAGTTCCATCAACATCCTCCCCAACTGCAGGGGAAAGCAAGAAGGGAGATATATGATCTTGAGAGGATAGTCCTCTACTACAAAACATAGCAAAGATAACACACCTGTTGAGGAATCCCCTTAGACCTCAAAGAAAACAAAAAGAAAGCTGATAATGACTAATGAACCTGCCCCAACCCTGAAAAGGAAGGTTGAGAAGAGTCCTCCCCAAAATCTAGAAGGGGAAGGTGAAAGGATGGCAATTGAGGAGCCTGTCTAGACTCCAAAACCAAAACAAAGAGAAAAGAAACACAAGGATAAGAGGAGAGAGGAGTTAACAGGTGAAGAAAGCCCTCCACTATTGAGAAGAAGCAAGAGAAGAAAAGTCAGAGAAGAAGGTCCTCAGGAGAGTTTCGCTAAATAGACCTTTAGAGCACCTAAAATTATAGAGCCTAAACCACAAACCATTTCCTCTTAATTAGAGGATTCCACTAAGCTCTAGAGACATAGGAACAAAAATCACAATGAGGGCTTTGGAGGAGTAGGTGATGGAGAAATAAAACCCAATTGGAGAAGGATTTAGAGTTACTTGCTATAGTACTCACAGAACTCCAGGCATTAGCTATACCTGATATTGCTTTAGAACACCAGGACAATAGGTCCATAGAGGATGAGCTTGGGCCTTTACTTGCCCATGACTTTTCTGAACCTTAGATAGAAATAGGGGTAGAAGGAAATGTAGAAAAAATGGAAACAACAGAGGTATAGGTAGGAATAGAAGCTAAAGAGACAGAAACAAAGATAGGATTTTAGGTAGGGAGCCTATCACAAGCATTAGAGCATGAAGATATTTATGTCTCCAAGGAACAAAGCTACATGAGAAGATTGAAATTTTGAAAAGAATGCTTTGGGGGAAGAACCTTATCATCACAGATATGAAGAAGGGATTAAAGGAAAAAGAAGCTATCAGTGACAATAAGGTTCAGGAAATTAGTAGCCTGAAAGAGACCATAAAAGGGAAAGATGATGTTATCAAAGAAAAAGATTTTTTTTTTGGAAAAAGATGCAGAGAGGAAACAAATAGAAATGCAAATTTTTGAGACAGAGGAAAAGTTCAAGAGGAAAGAAATTGAATTTACTAAGGCCACAACTAACTACAATACCTTAATGGAGGAATTGAAGGAGAAGGCTGACACTCAAGCTTGGGAGCTCACTAAGGCTAATAATAAAATGTTTTGATCTAGAAGAGTTAATCAAGGATTTGATTGTTAGACCATCTACAACAGATTAGAATACTCAAACAAATGTCTCCCTAAGGACATTTCAATTGAATATTCCTAGGGATTTATATAATTGGGAGAGGAGGTGCAATGACTTGGCTAGTAATACTGCAATGCTCTATCTAAAAAAAGAAGTTTCTACATTCAATGATAGTGAAAACATTAGAAGAAAAAGTAATTACAGTATCTACCTTAGCTTCAGATATACTCTCCTGTAGGCCACCTAGTGGAAATTATACCATGTTCCAAAGGGAAAGATTCCTTCTCCAGAGGTTCTCACAAGTCATCTCTGGTCTTACAAAGTCCATATAAAATAGACATGAATTCATGAGATTATACATGCTCAGTTCTCTTGAAGATAAAAATTTTCTCTATGAACTTATCTTGCATAAATTTCTTTTAGATGAGCATAATACATTCTTTATCAACTTATTTGTGGATGAGTGCCAATTAAGGGAATTTATGTCATTAATGAAAAACCATGAAACATGGATATAGAGAATGGACGAACATACCATGAATATCAAGGATGTTGGTTTGTTTATTAGACACGAAAGCCCCACACCTATGGCTTTCAGCACATAATTCAGGGCACGTGTTTACACCCCCAACTTATTCCCTTTGTACAAACAACATTTGGAAGGTTGTTTTTTAGAGTTTGACCTATTTGTATAGACTTTAGCTAACAAGATCATCACAACCTACATGGGAAGATGGACCGGTTTGACAACAAAATAGAAAATGTGGGAATTGGTTTCCCAGGCAAATATGAAGTGGTTTTTGAGGAAGGCCAAGGTTGTTGCAAGGCTAATTGAAAAATACAAGCAAAATTAGGTGGGGATGCATTTTAGGCCTCCCTTAATTATACAATCCCTGCCCATGTGCACTGATCAGATGGAGGAAGCTAAATTTGAGGAATGGCTAGAGCGGGTAAATGACTTTCATGGTCATGCAAATACCAACTGCACCAACTAGAGGATATTCCAAGACAATTATGATATCATAGAGAAATTATATCAAATGAAAAAGCCAAGGTTGCAAGGCAGTGCAAGAGGACCTGCACATCCTTAAGCTCAGGGAGAATAAATGAGTGCCAGGTAGAGCTCACCAAAACATGCCATTATATCTCTCCTTCTTGTCCTAAAAAACATTGCATCCTTTGATTTGTACCTTAAGGATTGTTAAAAACCTTATTCAATTGTGTTAAATGCAAATGTAACAGTGCAACAACTATTGGGATTAAATGGTTTCATGTTATGAGTTCTAGCTAAAAAAAATATTCAAGAACATCTTTTTGAGTGCATGAATCCTTTTACTATGAATAATGAGGTCTTCAGGGGGCTCTGAAGATGCTTATGTCAACTCTAGAGCTCCACAACAAAACTGTTATAGAAGCTCCAGAGATGCTCCTAGTGCTCCAAAGTTCTACAAAAGACACTGAAGATTCACGAGGAGACTATAGTGTAGCATGCCATCTCATATTCGACCTAAATTCTCAAGAGATAGGATGACTACTATTCCTAACACTACTAACCTTGCTAGAGAAAAGTGACTGCTAGTTAATTGGTCTTGCATGAATTACAAAATCTTTAATAACTATTGTTTAAGTTATTTCTTTTATTTTATCAGTGGCCTCCACAACCTGTTTGAACTCAAAGTTGAACTCATATTTTAAGTACCACCTTCAGTGTCACTTTAATTATTTCCTTTAGTTTTGCATGACTCTTTCTAGAAGTAACGGTTGCATGTTAAAGACGTAATAAAGATTTTGTATCTGATACAAAACTAAGAGCAGAAGAATAACTCAAGAGATATTTTTATCAGAGAAATATATCTAATATATATGGATGGACGCTATAGAATAGGATATTGATTGATTTTAGAAAAGGTAGGAGATACTTTGTTTTGTTAAGTATACTTTGTTTTTAAAGGATCAGAAATAAAAATTAGATAGTTCTATATTTGTAGTCTGAAGAATTAAGTTGGTCTTTCCTCCAGAGTTGTGGAGCAAGGGCCCACTCCCACCAAAGGAGTAGAGACTGGTATTTAGTAATTAGTTTTCCTGCATTCTTGAATTCTGAAATTGCTTAGTTCAGTTCACTGCTTTGATAAATCTTTAGATGAATTTACTATTTCATTTTATTTACTATTTTCTCATATTTCTAATAAAGTAGGTTTTTTTTCAAAAATTGTAAACTTTTAGATTCTTAGATCAGATTTCTTTCAAGCAAGTAGTTAAGTGCATGATTGTGAATAGATGAGTAGGTTTTGGTTTCTAGGAAGTAGTTCTAGGACTGTTGATTAGTAGTTTCTACTATAGATAGCCATGGACACTATCTTGGATTTGACAACTTAGATACTCATTATAATTAAATGCAAGGTACAATGACCCTTGTTAGTCATAGATATGTATTCTTTTGCTACATTTGTTGGTATGAGTGTAATGAGAATTTGATGTATGTGTGACAACATCTAATGCATGTTACAAAACTTTTGTTATGGTCTTTTCTTCATTTCACATGGGTTATTGTAGTTTTGTTTGGGATTATTAAGTATGTCCATTATATGCATGCTATCTTTGATTTGTATGTATACAAGTCTAGTTTTAGTTATATTATTTTACAACTATATCTCTTGCTTCCTTGTATTCTAACTTTATTGCCCAATGGAGTAGGCACCGGTCTGATTGGTGAAGGATAAAATACATTTCATTTTAAATCCTCTATTCTTTTTAGTTGTAGGAGTAGATTAGGGTTTCACATGTTATTCATGATTCATTATTTCATATCAGGGAACAATTATAAGTTACCTTCAGTGTTTAACTCATTAGAGAATCAGGTTCTTGCATGCCTGCACCTTGTTGTTGTGTATGAAATGTTAAGTGGATTTGCTTGTGGAAATTATAATATTGTTGTCATCTATAGGTGCATATGCAAGGTTACAATTTCAACTTAACTAGAGGTTTTATGTACAGTAGGTTAGTCTATGGCCTAGTGACAATTTTTGGGGTCTAGTGTACATTAGATACTATTGCAGTATTTCATCTTGTTAACCTTTCATTGTGATCAAATCCTATTAAGGAATACCCTCCCAATTCTAGCTAAGTTCAAAGTGTAGGAGAGATTATCCACTCTCATCAATTGGCCTTTAGCCATCCTTAACTTTTTGTTGAGCCATTGTTTTACCTTCTTGATGACACCCCCTGGATTAAAGGTGAGAATATACTCTAGGATTGTGGAATCATGGTTTCAGGACCCAACAGGGGAAAAATTTAATGGTGAAATTTGCATACCTGTGTCATTTACCATTGGTTTTGAGCCCATTTCAAGGAAATGTCTTGATATATGTATATATCAATAAATGGTCCAATCTTGTGCAAAGTTGGGCTCATTCCCTAGTTTTTATCCATCTCTATACACAAATATCCCCATGCATTTAGCCCCTACCCTATCCTTATACACGCATACTTCTATACATTCACCTTATCCACCCATTTATCACATATCAAAACACCTAACTCCATGTAGTCATTCGTCCCCTAGATCTAACCATTTACCCACCTTGACACATTTATGTGATCATGAACTTATCCCCTTCTAAATATTAAAATTCAAAATTTTGGCCAGTTGCCCCTATTCATCTTCTTGCCCTAAGCTAACTAAACACATGTTTTTGAAATTTGATGCTATGTGTTAGTATTTAAAGACATTCATTGCATTCATTTTGATCATCTAAGAATCATAAGAAATCCTCTCATTCTAAAGCCTTAAAGGAATAATCAATAATGACAAACTTGGATTTAGTGCACTAAAAGAATAACGAATTTGCATACATAATTTTAGGGCCCTTGCCTACTATCTTCAAACTTCTATACACATTTTCAAGGATTAACCTAGGAGAACTTGTCTCCTTATGACAAAACAACAACCCTTCCAAGGTAGTTTTAGATATTATCAACCCATATACATCATAAAAGGTAGAGGACTTAAAGTCACACTAGATGAATAGAAGAGTAGAACTACGTAGTGTGTAGAGGCGAATCTAGACTTAGAGGACTAGTCTGCAACCACAAACTTGTCCCAAATTGTAAACTTGTCCTTTGACATAGCACAAATCTAATGTAGATTTTGAGACATTTCACTAACTAAGAGGTGTGTTTTCCAAGGGAAACATCTAACAAACTCCTAAATCTTCAACAAAGTCACTTAATCTTTAGTCAACTAGCTAAGTGCATTTATTGTCACATTACTTTCCTACATTAGTTGTTGCAAATTACTACATTTATCAGTCCTATTTCATTACTAATTACTCTAGGTTAATGCTTATGTGTATGAATTTCATTAAATTAGCCTAGACTAAACTTAAGGAAGGTTTATTTTCCTTTTCAAGGATATTAAATATGTGGGTTACTTCATGAGCTTGGTCATTATAAGTATAATAGTATATCTATTTAATTAAATTAGTCTTTAATGTAACAAATGACATCAACCATTTATGTTAATGATGACCTTGACCTTGGCCTAAATATTTAGGGAAAAATAAAAAATTTATGTGAGCTTTTACATGAGATATTCACTTAAAGGAAATTTGTGTTTTGTGTAGTATTAAATGGCCTTCATATTTTATGGTGATGGTTTGTCTTTTTAATAAAAATATTGTATATTAAAACCATTGGTTAAAATGTATAATCATAATCCTTAAAAATATAGGTGGCATGGGATCATCCCCCAAAAATGAACCAATGAATTTGGGAAACAAAAGAAGCATGTGGCCCCAAAAATAGGAACAACGATATAAATAATGAGGCCATGACCCCACAAGGGAAATAGTCATCAAGTCATGAGTTCACATGTAACATAAAAACATTACAATTAAGCAACAAGAGTTATTCTGGTATTTAGTGGGGGGTCTTGCCCATTAGGGTTATCCTACCCTCTAACTAGCGAATACTTACCATTATCCATGGTCTCCCAACTAGTGAGAGTAGCTTATTCTCCTTCCTTGGGATCAACTTGTGGTTGGCTCTATGTTGGTAGAGAACATGGCAACAAGCAGAAACTACCACATGTTACCGCAAAGGCCATTTTCAGAAAGGACACACCTCTATGTAGATATATAGGAGATACACACAAAGAAATGTAAAGTAAGAGAGTAAGAGTGTAAGAGAGATAGAGAATAAGAGTATATGTGAGTAATATGTATAAGGCAGAGACTCAGACCTATTGGTATGGACATGTATATATCTATTGATGAGAGATGAATATAATTGAGATATAAGGACTAAAATTACAATACCTTGGCAAATAACTTCCCTACATCTTCAACATCATTTTCCAACCTTTAAAATCCATCTCAATATCACATTTAAATTTATTTAATTTCCTTATTTAGTTTAACATTTATTATTTTCCAATCCTAGCTCATTATCCTAGGTTGAATTTATTCATCATTATGATATAATCAATTGTGTAGGGATAATTAATTTAAGGGTGTATTTATTCCCTCGCAATTTGTTCTTTAATAATATAATTAAATTTTTATAACATGTGGAGGATAATACAACATTATCAAGTGATGAAAACCTAAAATTTATAATTAAAAATAAAGCACATGGAAACCTTAATAATGCTTAAACTATTAGAAGGGAAATTTGTAGTAAAAACATCATTGACCCAAATTTGAATATATTATGCCTTACTCATATAAGGTCTTAATTTACAAGAAGAAAATAATTACTATAAAACTAAGAGCTAGCTTAAATGAGATAATTAATAAAATTAGTAGTTGGACACTAGTACTAATATTTCTTTCTTTTCTCCTTTTAAAGAAAAAAAAATGTTTAAGTTGTGTAATTAAATAAAATAGAATATTATGTTCATTTCCTTTTAAATTTTATTCATTATATATAATTATAATAACACATTTTATGTATATTATAAGCTCATGATAGTTCTTTAAACTCCTTTCTCTCTTGCATGTCATAGTTTTCCTTGTAGAAATTTGGTGATCTCCTCCTTCAAACTACTCTCTCTCCTCTCATTTCAACAATGTTTGATGGAAAGATTACCTCTAGGATTTTTGTATAGGGTTTTTCATATGTGATAGTTATTGCTAGTGTTAGGGCAAAAGGTCACCACAAATCCTCTTGACAAAACACTTGCATAGTCGAGTCTTTTGAGGGTGCTCCTTTTGGGATTTCTTCATCAAATACTTGACTCATTCTAGACTCTCTTAAATTAGGAAATGTTTGTTCTCTTATATGTGGGTTTAAACCTAATAGATTTAAAATAGTGGAAGGTCTACAAGTTTCTTAATATTTAGGCCCAAATCCTTCCATTGTTTTTGGGATACAAATCTTTCCACCTCATATTGATTAGCTTGTTACTTTTGGTGTGGAAGGAGCTTCTTTTCCTCTTTCACAATTGTCAATTTTAGAACCCAATACCAAAAGAGAGACAATTCCTAAGCAAATAACGATTGTAGAATTTGAGGAAGATGTTGCTATGAGTGAACAATGGCTAATGAAAGTTTGCCTAATGTATAAATTTCACAAATTTTGGACAAGTTTGGTAAAGCTCCATGACTGGCTATCTCTTCATTGGAAACCTTTGGTGAAAGAGGGAATATCTATTTACCCATGTGCGAAAGGCTAGTTTTTGGTAATATACAAATCTCTTTTAGCTAGGGATGACCTACTCAAGGGTGCCTTATTGATGAGGAGCGAACAATGTGAGATTCAAAAGTCTTTGCCTATTGGCCAGAAAAACACCATCGGTCTTCCTTGAACGTGTCACTTCGACATCGCGACTCTCGCCGATGGGTGGCTCCACGCTTCTTGCCTATCAGAAAGAAAAGTGCTATTGGTGACTTTTGGAAATGTTTTATCGAACACCCAGTCTGTCCGATACCTCCTATCGGTGAGACTTCTTCTTCGTCCGGCTGACAGTTAGTTCCACAGTAACAAATCTCCCATTGCTATGACCCTTGTCATCGGCGAACACTTATCAACTTAAGCCGATGTACCGATGGACTAACCCCCTCTTCGGCATGACTTGACCTATTGGTGTAACTTACTTCAGAGTTGTCGATACGCCGATTCCTTCCGATGGATCTCCGTCAGTGTAAGTTATCCCTTATCACTCTAATACCCTCGATCAGTAAGACCAACACTGTCGGTCCAACGCCAAGTTATCTACCTGATGCACTGATACTCTTGACTCCATTTGACTTCAGTAGAAACCCGGTTCTGAGTCCCAACGACACGCTGATAGGGTTGTCATTCTCACATAGTCTGATCTACACTCTATGCCTAGTACATAGAGATGCTAGGGCATGCTACTATGCACACTCCTTAGTCTGGAACATCTGCCCCTCCAAGCAAGTAAATGAAAAGAAAAACAAACAAAAATATGTACAGACTGATACCATTCCACTAATTTCTTTGGAAATCCACCAGTGGAATGGTTATCTACTCATCTTCGACAATTTAGACTAACTATTTCAATTTAGAGAACAGAAAACTATTATGAATAGTTAGGAAATATTTACGACATAGATCAAACACAAAAAATGATAGATAAAAGTTATTATTTCTCAAATGATTTCCAAATCACAATCCTCAAATCTACTCAACTCCTTCTCAGTTGCTCCTCTGTGCTTTTATTAATCTAGAGTTGGAAGATCAACGGTTGCTCAATGGTAGGGAAGGCCAACTGCTCTGAATCCCAACCGACTCCTGTTGATCTTTTCAGATTCTATTAGATACAAAAATGTGTCCATTATTTGCCAAATGGAATACAAAGACTTCTAGGTTTTAGAAAATAACACATGAATAAGATGACATGGCCAAATAGGCCTTATTTCAACATAGAAGATTTTACTAGGGTGCCCCTACATCGCTTATTGATTTGGGATAAGGTTTTCTTGGGGATAAAGCCATGGTATCTATATTTTAATCCTCTCACAAAATCTCTCTCCTTTTCTCTAGTTGAGGTGAGGCTTCCAAACTTTCCACTTCAATTTTGATATATTGTTGAGTGTCTTATTCCATTGGAAAAAATTCATTGGGAAAACTTTTTTCCATCCTAAATTTGTTTGAGATGATGAGCCACTTCACCTTTGCAAGAATTCTCGTTGTGATGGAATCTTCCAAACATTTTCTTGAAGAAATTTGTTTAAAAGTTGAAAATAGGATATGGAAATGATAGTTGGATTACAAAGGAAAAATTCCTTTTAGATGCAAGTCATGCTTTACAATAAGCCATTTGGATGTGAAATGTCTAAAGTCATCTCATAGAACTCGACATCATGGCCCTTCCAGGTAGGTGACTTAGTGGAAAAGAGTTGAACCACAACACCAGGTGATTGAATCTAATAGTGTTGGGTATACTTTTTTTAATGATTCTTCAAAAAGTGTTTCTTATATTTTTTTAGATTCCCTAGTGACTCCCACTCTCCAAGAAAGAGCATCATATCCTTTGGTGGATAAGAAGGCTCCTCCTTTAACTCTTTTGGGGCTCAATGGGTCTTCCTCTTCTTGAAGCATTGGGGTGTGTTCCCCTCCTAGGGATTTGACACAACACTCTATCAAAAACTCTCATTTAGAAAATCTTGATAAATGGATCACTGTAAAAAATAAAAAGAAGAAGCCTTCCATGGTAAAAAATATTAAAATCCAAAGCAATATGACTCTCCACTCCCATGTTAAAAAATGTTATCATGGTTGATGTCTTATCTATTGGGCCTATGAATCATACTTGAAATGTATATGTTCTTTTTTAGTTAATATCAATGGGCAAGGGACCCTACTCCCTCAATTTATGTAGCAAAAAAAAATCTATGCGTATGTTTATTTACAACTTGGATCATGAAATTTTAAATAAAGATACTAAAAATAAGGCTTCTAAGATATTCTAACTATGAATGTGGACACTTAAAAGCACATTCCAACACTTCTATTGTCACTAAGCCCATCTTGCAATTCCACTTCTAAAATTAATTAATTAAATTATATTTATTTAATTAGTTAATCCAATTTTCTTCCAAAATTAATTAAATAAACAATTTTATTTATTTATTTATTTAATCTAATTATTCTTCCAATATTAATTAAATAATTCTTGATTATTTAATTAACAAATCTAACCCTTATGCCAACATTAAATAAATAAATCACAACTATTTATTTAATTAATTGATCAAATTAGCCCTTCTTCTAATGTCCAACCCTAATTGAATAAATCAACATTTATTTAATTAAGCCAATCATTCCCACATCATTCTCCTAAAAATTAAATAAATACATAATATTTATTTAATTAATCTAAAATCCCCCTCAGTCATTAGTTGATTAAATAACCCAATTTAATCAACTAATTAATCATTTGCACATTCCCTAATCTAAATTAGCCAAGTCAAACTTGCACATGGCCTCAAGGCTTGCACAAGGCTCCATGCTTGCACATGGCTCAAAAAATGGAGTTTTTGATCATTACCCTCTATTTGATCAAGAAAATCCTCACCATCCAAATCCCTTGAATCATAGGTGTGCACCAATCATAGCATGCCACTTGTTGGCCTTTCCATCACTCTTGGCTCTTAATCAACCCTATCCCTCCATCTCGAGGATCTAATCTCATCCATCCATTGTCCCTCTTCCAAATCTATAAATACCTCATCTCCTAAGCACATTTCATCATCAAGTTGGAAGCCAAAGACATGCTATAGGAATCTTGAGCAACCTACATCTTTCCTCAACAACAACAAATCCATTGAACACATCCAAGGCATTAAGGGTTTGTTTTGGTGAGATTACCAGTTTTATTTCACCATTGTTTGTTCTCTTTTAACTCAATTTGAGGTATTGTTAAGTTTGAAATTAGGATCTTAGTATGCATTGCTTAGTTCCTTATTATTTCATATTTTAGCATATACAGTGAATCTAAACACTTATCAAAATAGCTGGTTAAGTAAGGCACTTTAATTGGAAGAATATATAGTTGGTGAAAGTTGGTGTTAACAAAGACAACTACAAGTAAATAAGAATTTAAGTTGTTGTGTTGACTTCTATATTACATTATGTGAGATAGCTTGTAAAATGTAATTTACTGAAACTTGATCAATAAAACTAAAAAACCAAATTTATAGCAAAGAAGAACTAAAAATGTACCTGATAATAAACCTTAGAAGCTTAGTACTGTCTTAGACACTATCACATTGTGTGGATGTCTGTGTGATGCGTTGTCATCCTGCTTAACTGTCGCTGTCCCAAAAAGTTGTAAAATTAAAGTATTTCTCTAGATTTTAACTTTTTTGTAGAATAGGAAACAAGGATAGCAACAACAACAAACCTAGGATATACCAAAATACATAGAAATGTTGAAAAGTTGTCTAAACCATCTAAATCAAAGGAATTTTGAAATAAACAAGAGAAGGGAAAGATACAAGTAAACCTTTGTGTGAATGTAGATCCACGGAGTACTTGTAACTGGGATAAGAAAAATGGTTGGGATTGCTTGGGAGCTTGCCAATAATGGTCAAGCCCCTACTTTGGTCTTTTGACCTCCATAGGTAGTTAAATAGAAAATTGAGATTGGAGAGTGTGTGCACTTAGCCTATGTGCATATAAAACTAAGGACATAATAAAAAAGTAAATATGTAAGCATTAATCCTTGGTCTATGAGGAATAATACCCTGGTGTGCATATTAGATTGAACAAAGGAAGTGATGGTTGTTAGGAAAGGTGTCTCAACCTTGCAACTACAAAAGGTTTCTACTCTTCCTAGAATTTTGGTCTTTTTGAATACTCTTTATCTTGAAGAATGGTTTAGAACTTTCAAAGTTTCCAAAAGGGGCTAAAAATGGCAAGGCTTACTATTTTTAGTAACTCTATGTTTGAGCACGGATGGACTTGAAATTTTTCCAAAAGGTGCAAAACTGCCAATTAAACATATTGGGTGAGTTTCAACTCAAGATCATACATGGATTGCAAGATATTAAAGCTTCTATTTTTTGAACTCCCAGAAAAAATTTTGAACTAAGATTTGAGGCACTTAGAGGTCCCTAAATGCCCCAAAAGTTGTTGTAACCAATGAAGTGAGTTATAGTTTGATAGATCTCTTCACAAGCTTTCCAACGCATCAAACGGTTCGTCAATCGGACACCCGGATCAAAAGTTATGGCCTTCAGAAGTTGGACATCCCATTTTGGGAAATGTGAAAACGTGTTGGACACTTAAAAGAGCTATAAATGGGAGAGTTACACATGTTGGTGTGTGATTTGGCACATCACAAGGAATCTTTGATTGGAGATAATTTGGGTGTCACTTTTGGGTGGTTTTGGCTCATGGTTTTGTAATTACCATTGACGGTTTACTGTATTATATCTCCTATATATTAGGAGCTTGAGATGGAGGTTGTGTGTAAGCACCTTATAGATGTCAAGTTTCCTCTGGATCCCTGGTTGGTTATATTCCTGTGAAAGCTTGCTCTATAAGTATATTGTAATCTTCTTGATTCCTAAATAATATATTGGGTGTCTTTGGAGTGTGGGGTTTTTCTCCCGAAAGGGTTTCCCCATGTAATTACCGTGTTGTGGCATGATTGCTATTTGTGTTTATTTATGTAACTATTGTAAAGATCTAAAATTTTTTGCATATCCCTCCTCTCAAGATTAGTGTAGGAAGTTGTTCTGCTACCTTAGCTTCCTTACAAGTGGTATTAGAGCTTGATCACCTTTGGTTTCAGTTGTGGGTTGTTGGGTTTTTGAACTAATCTAGTTTTGAGTGGGAGCTTGTGCAGAAGATACTTTGTGATCTTGTTGCAGGGATTTTCAGATGGTGAGTGCATCAGGGAGAATAGAGGTAGAAAAATTTCTGGTAACAATTTTGAGATGTGGAAGCTGAAGAGGATCTGTTAATTGATGGAGATCTATGGGATGCTATTGATGAGAATGTTTCAAGGCCCACATATGCTACTTTGGCTGCTGCATATGATGTTATAGACCATAAAGCCAAGGGTCTAATCAGATTGTGCCTGGTAGACTCCATTTTAATCAATTTCTATGAAGAGCCCTCTACAGAGAAACTATGGAAGAAACTCGGTGAGATATATCAAGCCAAATCATTAGTGAACAAGATTTTCTTGAGGAAGAAATTGTAATCCTTGAGAATGGAAGAGGGTGGATGAATTGCAAACCACCTAGAAGCATTCAATATGTTGGTGGATCAATTGGCATCAGTTGGTGTAAAAATGGATGAGGAGATATGTCATATCCTGCTTTGTTCTTTGCCTGATTCATGGGATTATCTTGTTATAGTGATTGGGAGTAGTTTTGTTGTCTTGAAAGTTGAAGATGTTGTGGGTTCTTTACTTTTTGAAGAAATGAGGAGGAAGGTATCCATTAGTACCAAACAATCTCTAAGTGTTCATGGAAGACCCAAAGAAAAAGGCAAGAAGAGCGAGAAGCGTGACAAATCGAAGTCCAAGGGGAGATACAAATCTCTTAGAAAGTCCAAAGTTATTTGTTGGAATTGTCGTAAGCCTAGACACTTTCATAAGGAGTGTAAAGAAGAAAAGAAGAAGAAAAATAAGAAATTTGATTCTGATTCTGAGTCCGAGAAGGAAGATGGTGATTCATTCATTGCAGCTTTGGCCACTTGTGTAGGTAATGATGCATGGTTAATTGACTCAAGTTCATCTTTTCATATGACCCCTAATAGAGATTGGTTTTCTGAATATGAAGAATTTGATGGAGGTAAGGTTTATTTGGGTGATGATTCTCATTTAAATATTGTTGACTGTGGTAAAGTTAAAGTCATATTTCTTGATGATAGAATAAAAAAGATTAATGGTGTGTTGCATATCTCTGGATTAGCACAAAATTTATTATCTGTGAGCAAACTAATAGATGCGGGTGTGCAGGTAGTCTTTTCTAATTCAAAATGCAAGATGGTAAGAGGTGCTATGGTGATTTCTAGAGGTGTTAGATTTGGCACATTGTATAAGCTTGATGCATGCATTGTTGAGTGCAATAGTACTTCTACGAAAAGAAAATCTGTGACTACTTCATTGGAAAAGGAGAGGGTTTCATTTTCAGTGGATAATTGTGGCTTCTGGGTATCTAAGGGTGCTCTTGTTGGAAATAGTCCGGACAACTGAGAGGGGGGGTGAATCAGTTGTCCCACAAATATTAACCTTTTCTTCTTTTAATATTCTTTAACAACTTTCAATCAGATAAACATTAAAGCATGAATCAATAACACAAGAGCAGAAATAAGTTGAGCACACATAACACCAAAATTTTTACGTGGAAACCCGGTTAAGGGAAAACCACGGTGGGGGTTAACCCACAAGATTCGTACCCTGTTAAAAGTACTTAGAAGAAAATAGAAGGCACATGCCTTCAGGCTCACTGCCCAGAGCTCACTACTCAAGAGATGCTCACTGCCTACAGAATTTATGTTTAATACAAAAAGAATTAACTAATAAATAACATCTACTTCATGCTTGGTTCAGTTTCATTAAATGCTCACAAGACTTCTACTCTGCTCCAAATATTTCTTCTCTAATTCTTCATCCTAAACATGTCTTGTTCTTCTTCTTCTCCTCTGCTCTGCTCTGCCTTTGATTCTTTCTTTGGATTTTATTATTTTCGCACAAGGATTTTTTTCCACAACTCATCAACAAGTATTTATATGCTTCATCAACCTTAGAATGAACATCAAGGTCAGCACTACAAGCATATGACTTAATGTGAATCACTAACATGTCGACCAAACATAACTGGGACTCAAATCTTCCTTGATCAACATGCCACGCTTCATAGAATTACTCTTAGATCATCCACAACACGCTTGAATCATCTAGTCTGACAAGACTGGGAAGAAGAACAACACCAAGAAGGAAATCTTCATTGACAAGCTCAAACTTCAATGCGGACCTCCAACATAGTAGTCACACAATCCAAAGACCTCCACAAGCACATTAAATTCAACAAAAACATCTGCACTCCTCCAAATCATCAGAATCACTTGTATCTTCCACCGGAACCTCAAGAACACTATCTGCCATGACTGTCACATTAGAAAGATTGCTTGCGGACCTCCAAACCACGAACCACTTGAATGGATGATAGACACTGACTTCCCAAACATGCCTCTAGATCCGTAGATCATCATTTGACATATCTGGAACAATCCAGACCTCTTTCCTGTCACTCTGTCTCTTCTGAACACTGGAATACTGGTTCAACTCAGATGGTCATAGCTTCTTCAAATCTTCATGCAAACCCTTCAAAACTTAAGTGGAGCTTCTTCAGACAATCCTCTACTCAGCCATATGGTCCACATACATTGATGCTCATTAATTTTCTCAATATCCTCAACAATCCAGTCTTTTATACAGGTAGGAAAATAGGATACCGTTGACACCAATGTCAACAAGGATATGTTGACATCAATGACAACGCCGCTTAGGCACATATTTGCAACAATCTCCCCCTTTGTCATTGATGGCAACATATGATGTGAAAAACTAATTTGACCATCAAGACAAGACTTTCTCCCCCTTTCTCTTATCACTTCTGTAATCACTTTCTTCACTGCTCCCCCTTTCATCAGCAACTAGTTTTTCACATGAACTTCTCTCCCCCTTTGACAACAATGGAAAAGGGCACATATTTGCAATCTTTTCTCCCTTTTTGTTTCAGAATGATCCCAAAATTTTCATACTGACTACTCCCCCTGAGTAGTATCTCCTTAACATCAATCTGGATCACAAGATATGATTGTGAATTCCACCGGACTGATGCACCTTAGTGCATCTTAGTTCTGATCAGGAGGGGTAATAACCCCTAACTTCTCTTTGAGATACTCAAAAGTATCCTTGGGAAGAGGCTTAGTGAAAATATCAGTAATCTAATCCTTTGAAGACACAAACTCCAACTTGACTTCATTCTCATTTACCTTCTCTCTCAAGAAATGAAACTTGATGGATATATGCTTTGTCTTTGAATGCAACATCAGATTCTTTGAGATACTTATTGCACTTGAATTATCACAGAAGATTGTGACAGGATTCTCAAACACAATTTTGATGTCCTTTAACATTTGCTTCATCCACAGAACTTGAGTACAATTGTTTGCTACTGCTATATACTCTACCTCTGCTGTAGATAGGGAAATTACCTCCTACTTTTTGCTTAGCGAAGAAACCAATCTACTTCCCAAGAAGAATGCATCACCACTAGTGCTTTTTCTGTCATCCACATCTCCTGCCCAATCAGCATCTGTATATGCATGTAGAGTGAAGTCATTATCCTTTGGATACCATAATCCATAATCAATTGTCCCTTTGATATATCTAAAAATTCTCTTGACTGCTACAACATGGGATTCTTTAGGATCAGCTTGGAATCTAGAGACAAGCCCAATTGCATTCATGATATCAGGTTTGGTCTGAGTCAGATAGAGCAGTCTTGTAATCATTGATCTATACCTTTTCTGATTTGCCTTAGGGGAGTCATCATCTTTACTCAACTTACATCCGGTTACCATAGGTGTACCTACTGGCTTTGAATCTTCTATTCCAAACTTCTTCAACAATTCTTTCACATACTTAGATTAAGATATAAAGACACCTTTATCTGACTAAGTGATTTGCAGACCTAAGAAGAAGTTCATTTCACCAAACATGGACATCTCAAATTCACTTTGCATTTGATCAGTAAATGTTTTGCACATACTCTCATTTCCACCAAAAATGATATCATCAATAAATACCTCAACAATCAGAATATTCTCATGATCAATCTTGAAGTAGAGATTACTGTCAGCAGTGCCTTTGCTATAACCTAGCTTTAGCAAATACTTATCTAATCTTGCATACTAGGCTCTTGGGGCTTGTTTGAGTCCATACAATGCTTTCCTTAATCTGCAGACCATGTCTCTCTGATTAGACAACTGAAATCCTTTTGATTGCTCAATGTATACTTCTTCTAACTCTCCATTTAGAAATGCTGACTTGACATCCATCTGATAGAATTTAAAATCTTTATAAGCATCAAAATCAAGAAACAATCTAACTGCCTCTATTCTTGCCACCAGAGAAAAAGTTTCTTCAAAATCAATTCCTTCCACTTGAGAATATCCTTTGCATACCAACCTTGCTTTATTTCTTACAACTTCACCATCTTCATTTAGTTTATTCCGGAAGACCCATTTAATTCCAATCACATTTTTGTCCTCAGGTCTAGAAACAAGTCCCAAGTGTGATTCTTTTCAATTTGCATTAATTCTTCTTCCATTGCCTTTACCCAGTTTTCATCTTTGCAGGCTTCACTTACTATTTTTGGTTCAATCTTTGAAATCAGATAAATCTCTTCTTGATCTTGAGCAGTTCTTCTCCTAGTTCAAACACCTTTATTTCTATCTCCTATGATTTGATCTTCAGGATGATTCATCCTTAAATACCTGGGAGTTTTGGGAATTGCTTGAGCTTTTGTTTCTTGTGCTGGTTCCTCAACTTCCACACTATCCTCTTGAATTACTATATTTTTTGGATCAAACTGGATCTGAATCTAAGTTTGCACTTGCCTTTCTTGACTTGGATTTTCATCTTGATCATTTGAATCATATCCGTAAGACCTGGAATGTCCTTCTTTTCTCTCATCAACTCTAACATTAGCACTTTCAACAATCTTTTTCAACCTCTTGTTAAAGCACCGGTATGCTTTGCTTTGAGTAGAGCAACCTAGAAAAATTCCTTCATCACTTCTTGCTTCAAACTTGCCTAGATCCTCATCTCTTTTGATATAGCATTTACTACCAAAAACTTTGAAGTATCTTACAATAGGAGGATGACCAAACTAGAGTTCATAAGGAGTCTTACCATAATTGCCTTTGATCTACACCTGGTTAAGAGTGTAGACATCAGTACTCACAGCTTCTCTCCAATAAACTTGTGGAACATTTGTTTCCATCATCATAGTCCTGGAAGCTTCCTACATGGTCCAGTTCTTTCTTTCCACAACTCCATTTTGCTGAGGAGTACTAGGAGCAGATAACTGTCTTTTTATTCCATACTTTTCACATAATGTATCAAACTCACTGGAGGTAAAATTTCCACCTCTATCGGATCTCAGACACTTTATCTTCACACCAATCTCATTTTCCACCATAACTTTGAACACTTTGAATTTGTCAAGAGCCTCTAATTTTTCTTTTAAGAAAGTTACCCACATCATCTGGGAGTAATCGTCAATCAACAACATAAAATATCTGTCTCCTTGCACACTTCTAATTCTAGCAGGAGCACATAGATCAGTATGCACAAGTTCCATTCGCCCACTTGAAAATTATTCTTTACTTTTGAATGATGTTTTGTTCTGTTTACCCAATTAACATTCTCTACACATGCTATCAGGTTTCACAAGTCTTGGAAGATCTCTCACAGCCTGAGTAGAACTTATCTTGACAATGTTATCAAAATTCACATGACACATTCTCCTATGCCATAACCAACTTTGATCTGTTTTAGCAATCAAACAACTTTTGCCAGAACTACTTAAATGAAAGATGTTGCCTCTAGTTTGTGTACCAGATGCAATTTTAGTTCTGGAGGTTTCCAAGATTCTGCATTTACCATCCTTGAATCAGAGATCATAACCCTTGTCAACCAACTGTCCAACACTAAGAAGATTATGTTTCAGCCCTTCCACATACAGAACATCATTTGTGTTATTCTTACCATCAAAAGAGATGGATCCTTTGCCACGGATTCTACCAGCTGAGTTGTCTCCAAATTTCACAATTCCACCTTCATATTTTTCAAAGTTTATAAACTTACTTTTATCACCAGTCATATGATGAGAATATCCATTATCAATCACCCATTCATCCTTTTCAACAACCTGAGCAGCCAAGGCACTTTCCACATTTGCACAACTAGTAGATTCAGTAGACACTGGATCTTCTTCTTTGATAGCAATGAATACCCAATCATCTTTAGTGGCACCTCCATGATCAGATTCATCATCTGTGACTCCTTCTTCTCTAGCTTTTTGGACATAGTAACAATTCTTCTAACCTTTATATTTGTTAGGGTTTGGCTTTGAAAATTTTTTTAGACATCTTGAGGCAAAATGACCAATCTTATTACAAGCAAAACATTTGAATGACAACTTTCCTTCATACTTACCGGATCCTCTTGGCATTCTTTTGGCAATAAGAGCTTCTAGTTTTGTAGACTCAATTTATCATCTTCAAGATCCTTCCTTGCCTTAGCAAATATGTTTGATCTTGCAGAAGAGCTTTCACCTGGATCATATTTTTGTTTTCCATATACACTGGCCTTAAAAGCAGATTTAGACTTAGGTAGAGAATCACCAAACTCACTTAATTCAAAAGCTAAAATTTTTCCAACCAACTGATCTCTTGTAACTTTTGAGACAGTCCTGATCTCTTCTATAGTAACAACCTTATGTTTGTATGAATCAGGTAAAGATCTGAGCACTTTTGCCACAATTTTTGATTCTTCCAAAGTTCCACTAGCACACCTGATACCACATACAAGTTCATTTATCTTTTACATGTAGATTGTGATGTTTTCATCTTCACTCATCCTCAAATTTTCAAATTTTCGTCTCAGAAATTGTAGCTTGGCACATTTGAGATATTCATCACCTTTTGTAGACTCAATTTATCATCTTCAAGATCCTTCCTTGCCTTAGCAAATATGTTTGATCTTGCAGAAGAGCTTTCACCCGGATCATATTTTTGTTTTCCATATACACTGGCCTTAAAAGCAGATTTAGACTTAGGTAGAGAATCACCAAACTCACTTAATTCAAAAGCTAAAATTTTTCCAACCAGCTGATCTCTTGTAACTTTTGAGACAGTCCTGATCTCTTCTATAGTAACAACCTTATGTTTGTATGAATCAGGTAAAGATCTAAGCACTTTTGCCACAATTTTTGATTCTTCCAAAGTTCCACCAGCACACTTGATACCACATACAAGTTCATTTATCTTTTACATGTAGATTGTGATGTTTTCATCTTCACTCATCCTCAAATTTTCAAATTTTCGTCTCAGAAATTGTAGCTTGGCACATTTGAGATATTCATCGCCTTCATAAAGATTCTCCAACTTCTTCCAGATTTCATGAGCAATTTTTAGTCCAAAGACATTTGACATTTATGAATCAGTCAGGGCACACAACAAGGCTTCTTTAGCTCGAAGGTTATTTTCAACATCTTTGATTTGATCTGGAGTTGAAGGACCTTTCTCCAAAGGTTTATACTCATCATTGGTTATCGCCCAATAAGCATCACCCATGCATTGCAAATGACACTACATGCGACTCTTCCAAACAGAGTAATTTGTTCCATCGAATCTTAGACTATCCTTCTTGTAAGTCGACATCCTGTATCTCCTCGGGCAGTTAAGCTTCTTTTAGAGGAACCTTGCTCTGATACCAATTATTGGAAATAGTCCGGACAACTGAGAGGGGGGGTGAATCAGTTGTCCCACAAATATTAACCTTTTCTTCTTTTTATCTTCTTTAACAACTTTCAATCAGATAAACATTATAGTATGAATCAATAACACAAGAGCATAAATAAATTGAGCACACATAACATCAAAATTTTTACGTGGAAACCCGGTTAAGAGAAAACTACAGTGGGGGTTAACCCACAATATTCGTACCCTGTTAAAAGTACTTAGAAGAAAATAGAAAGCACATGCCTTCAAGCTCACTGCCCAGAGCTCACTACTCAAGAGAGGCTCACTTCCTATAGAATTTATGTTTAATATAGAAAGAATTAACTGATAAATAGCATCTACTTCATGCTTGGTTTAGTTTCATTGAATGCTCACAAGACTTCTTCTCTGCCCCAAATATTTATTCTCTAATTCTTCATCCTAAACATCTCTTGTTCTTCTGCTTCTCCTTTGCTCTGCTCTGCCTTTGATCCTTTCTTTGGATTTTATTATTTTTGCACAAGGATGATTTTCCACAACTCATCAACAAGTATTTATATGCTTCATCAACCTTGGAATGAACATCAAGGTTAGAACTACAAGCATTTGACTTAATGTGAATCACTAAGTTGTCAACCAAACATAACTAGGACTCAAATCTTCCTTGATCAACACGCCACGCTTCATAGAATTGCTCTTAGATCATACACAACATGCTTGAATCATCCAGTCGGCCACGACTGGGAAGAACAACAACACCAAGAAGGAAATCTTCATTGACAAGCTCAAACTTCAATGCGGACCTCCAACATAGCAGTCACACAATCTAGAGACCTCCACAAGCACATTGAATTCAACAAAAATATCTGCACTCCTCCAAGTCATCAGAATCACTTGCATCTTCCTCTAGAACCTCAAGAACACTATCTGCCATGACTGTCACATTAGAAAGATTGCTTGCGGACCTCCAAACCACGAACCACTTGAATGGATGATACACACTGACTTCCCAAACATGCCTCTAGATCCACAGATCATCATTTGACATATCTGGAACAATCCGAACCTCTTTCCTGTCACTCTGTCTCTTTTGAACACTGTAACACTGGTTCAACTCAGATGGCCATAGCTTCTTCAAATCTTCATGCGAACCCTTCAAAACTTAAGTGGAGCTTCTTCAGACAATCCTCTACTCAGCCATATGGTCTGCATACATTGATCCTCATTAATTTTCTCAATGGTGCAGGAGCACCTCTTCAAATTAAAGACTAGGTCTTAATTAATATGTTTTATGCATTATGATGTAATAAGGTCCATGTGACCAATTCTTATGTTTGGAAGTCAATCTAGGTTTATGTGCAGTTAGTTAGAAGTTTGTTATATTAGCTGTCTTCTTCCAGCCGCTTGGAAGTGTCCCAGCCGCTGGGAATCGAATCTGTACTACTCTTGTTGAGTAGTTATTTATAAGTTGAGATCAGATCCATTGGAGATATAGAATAGTATGCATAGGACAGATAGTTTTTGGAGATTCAACATTGCAGGAGTTGTGAAAGCAGTTGTGAAGCTGAACCAGTGTGATTATTTGTATCTATGAAATATTAATCAAGAAGATCCTGTTGGTGTTATTTTACTATGTAGTCAATTTTCTTGTTTACAGTCTAGATGGATTTACTTATCCATTCCACCAGTTAATTCTCTGAATCGGTGGAATGGCCATGTATGTTAGTTTAGGTTTTCCCTTATGTTTTTCTGTTTGTTCAATTTGTGTTGATGGGATCAATTTGCAGCATGCATTGATTACCCTAGCATCCTCATGTGCTAGGTCTTGAAGCTTGAAATCTATGATAAGGTTGTTGAGAAAATAGATCAGATCGATCCTAGGGTTTTCTGTGTTAAATTTGTGAAGTTTCACGGGATTTGCCTTTGAGATACATTTGATGTATATACAGTGTTTGTATGTCGCACACAATCTATGAGTATATCGCTATTGTATGTTGTGAGTATATCGCTTTGGGATAATCGTTGTTGTATGTTGAAACATACAAGTCTTCACAGATACAAAGGAGAGAGAAACCCTTGATACATACAAAGCAGTCAACGGCGGAGTCAAAGATACAATCGCCAAGGTGTGCAGAAAATGCAAATTTTGTTTGCATATTGAAATTGTACATTCTGGATGTACATTAAAGATATACAAAGTCTGTGTATATCACTAAGGGGCACTAGATACAATTTCTGTATATCCTACAGATGCATGTCGGAGTTCGGATGTTGAATAGGAATATTGGGTCATACAAATTGTGAGTATGTGTCTTTTATGTGTCGGAGACAATCTGTGAATATACTGCAATTGTATGGTTGCGGCAACTCGTGTGTATCTACCAATTGCATTTCATGGTTTGCATGTAACGAATGTATATTCCAAATATACCTTGAGTTGATACAAGAGAAGTCAACGGTCAACCATCATCGGAGGGAATATTTCAAGGCATATTCGGTAGATGTATGTTTTGAGTTGTATATTTTGAATGTATATCAAAATATACATTCCGCAGATACAAGGGTTAGATACATGTGGGTCAGCGCCAGTCAAAGGATTTGTTGTATGCTTGTTTTGCATCTTTCGTTGTATATTACAAATATACAAGTGAACATACAGTGATTAAGGATACAATTGGTGATCGACAGTAGAGGTAAGTGGAACCGGCCTGGTAGGTCAAAGTTTGCATGTTTCAGCGTAACCGTGGTCATCAGAACAACTCAGTTTTGGTAGCTGATAGACTGTGTCTTGCCGATAGGCAATAAAAAATGAAATGCTCGCATTGGCATGAAATAGATCTCGGTGTGAAAGTTTTCGAGGATGCCGATAGTTGTTGTTTGGCTGATAGGATATGTCAAGGAGATGTCAAGGTAACTCTTGCTGATGGAGTGAAAAGTACCAAATCCCACCAAGTTTAAACACTTCCGTTGGCCGCTCTGCATCACTCAATATCCTCAACAATCCAGTCTTCTATACAAGTAGCAAAATAGGATATAGTTGACACTAATGGCAACAACGATATGTTGACATCAATGACAACACCGCTTAGGCACATATTTGCAATAGCTCTTTCTTTTGAATCAAAATTGCATGCAGAGAAGACTATGTTATGACACCAAAGATTAGGCCACATAGGAGAAAAGGGTCTAAGGACCTTGAAAAATAAAAACCTTGTTGAAGAGGTGACTGATTGTAATCTTGATTTTGATTTATGTGAGCATTGAATTTATGGTAAACAAAACCACATTCAATTTTACTTGAGTTCTCATAAATCTTGTGGTGTATTGGATCTTATTTGTTCTGATGTGTTTGGTCTTGTAGATGTTCCTTCCATTGCGAAATCCACATATTATGTTTCATTTATTGATGATTATTGCAGAAGGACATGGGTATATTCTAAAGAATAAATCTAAAGTTTTCAGCTGATTTAAAGAATTTAAAGAAATGGTTGAGTTGTAGACTGGAAAGAAAATAAAATGTTTGAGTACTGACAATGGTAGTGAATTTTGCTCTAATGATTTTGATAGATTCTGTAAAGATTATGGCATTCAGAGACAAAAGACAACTCCGTATTCTCCACAACAGAATGGAGTTGCAAAAAGAATGAACATGACACTGATGGAGAAGGCTAGTTCTGGTCTAGAACAAAGGTTTTGGGTTGAAGTTGTTGCTACTGCTTGCTACTTGATTAATAGGTCTCCTACATCAATGCTTGTTGATAAAATGCCTATGGAAGCGTGGTTAGGGCATAAGCCTTCATTGAGACATCTTAGAGTTTTTGGTTGTGAGGTATATGCACATGTGCCAGAGGAGAAGCAAACAAAATTGGAGAACAAGGCTATGGAATGTATCTTCATTGGGTATAGTTATGGTGTGAAAGGATACAAGCTTTGGGACCCTGTTGCACATAAGGTAATATATAGTAGAAGTGTTATTTTTAGAGAAACTAAGTCTTCTTTTATTACATTGCAGCCAGAACAAAGTGAACAGAAAGATATGATTCAACTCCCTTCTACACCTAAGAAAGTTGAATAGAGGCCCCTAGATAGACACGAAGTTGAGGAGAGCTCATCTAGCTCTGAATCTTCAAAAGAGGAGAAATACCTCCAACTCAACTTGTTCGAAGGTCTAGAAGGCATAGACAACCACTAGAAATGTATTCACCTAATGACTGGAGATGTATTTTTGCTTTGCATACTAACATAGATGTACCTAGATCTGTAGAAGAGGCATTAGGGATTAAGATGTAGAGTCTTGGAAGATTGTTATGGATGAAGAAATGGCATCTTTGAAAAAGAATGATACATGGGACCTAGTTCCATTGCCTAAAGGATGAAAACTTGGTGGTTGCAAATAGGTGTTCAAGAAAAAGATTGGTTCAGATGGAGGTATTGAGAAGTACAAAGCATGGTTGGTTGCGAAAGGCTACTCTCAGGTTGAGGGTGTTGATTACAATGAGATATTTTCTCTTGTTGCAAAAATGACGTCCATTAGATTCTTGCTTTCTATTGCTACTACTTATGATCTAGAGGTTGAGCAAATGGATGTGAAAATGACTTTTCTTCATGGTGATTTGGAGGAGGATATTTATATGACACAACTAGAGCACTACATGGTGAAAAGTAAAAGTAATTTGGTTTGTAAATTGAAGAAATCTTTATATGGCCTCAAACATTGAAGTCCTAGGATGTGGTACTAGAAATTTGATACATATGTGTTGAGTTTGGGATTTGAGCGTTCTAAATTTGATCATTATGTTTATTATAAATCTAATGGTGATCCTATTTATTACATTATATGTTGATGATATGTTATTTATTGGTAAAGGAAAGGAATGATTTTAGAACTAAAGTCTCAACTTGTAGATAAATTTGAAATGAAAGATCTTGGTATAGCTAAATACATTCTTGGGATGAAAATAAGAAGAGATAGAGTGAACAGAAAACTATGGCTTGGCCAAAGTAAGTATGACTATTCAGTTTTACAAAGGTTTAAAATGCAGGATTGTAGACCATTATGTGTTCCTTTTATAGTTGGAACAAAGTTATCTACTTCACAATGTCCAACATCCCCATCAGAGATGGAAGATACGAGTAGAGTGCCTTACCAGAGTGCAGTCAGAAGTTTGATGTATGATATGGTCTGTACTAGACCAGACATTGCCCAAGCAGTGACAGTTCTTTCTAGATATATGTCTAATCCTGGTAGAGTTCATTAGGATGTAGTTAAAAGAGTCTTCAGATATTTGTAGGGTACCTCAGAGTATTTATTGTGTTATCATGGTAATTTGATAGGATACATGCATTCCCTTGATATTCATGGTTATGTGGATTTAGATTGGGTGGTGCAAGTAGTTGGATGAGTAAGCGATAGGCTGTGGTTGCTTTGTCCACTACTAAAGCTGAGTATATGGAAGCTACTCATGATTTTAAAGAAGCCATTTGGCTTAAGAGACTGTGTTTAGATATCAGAATAAAACAAGGTGCAATGATAGTTTAAAGTGACAGTCAGAGTGTGATCTACCTAGCTAAGAACCCAACATTTCATTCTAGGACCAAGCACATTGATGTACAATATCATTTTGTTAGAGATATGGTCAAGGATGACAAGGTGAAGCAAGTTAAGGTAGAGATTTGATGAATGTTGCAGATTTGTTAACTAAGCTTATGAGCATAGAGAAGTTTAGATGGTGTTTGAAGTCTATGGGCCTCTCGGACCCTAACAATTAAATCATGGTGTTGATACTCCCTTTGCTCTTGCAAGGTGTTCGATAAGTGGTAGAATGTTAGGAAAGGTGCCTCAACCTTGCAACTACAAAGGGTTTCTATTCTTTCCAATTTTGGTCTTTTCAAATACCCTTTATCTTGAAGAATGGTTTAGAACTTTCAAAGTTTTAAAAAGGGGCTAAAAATGGTAGGGCTTACTATTTCTAGTAACTCTACATTTGAGCACGGATGGATGTAGAATTTTTTCAAAAGGTGTAGAACTGCCAAGTAGACATCTTGGGTGAGTTTCAACTCAAGATCATACTTGGATTGCAAGATATTAAAGTTATCATTTTTTAAAACTTCCGAAAAAGTTTCAAACTCATATTTGAGGCACTTAGAGGTCTCTAAATGCCCTAAAAGTTATTGTAACTAACAAGGTTGGTTAAAGCTTGATATATCTCTTCACAAGATTTCTAACACATCAAACAGTTTGTCAATCAGACACTTGGATCAAAAGTTATGGCCTCTGGAAGTTGGACCTCTTGTTTTGGGAAATGTGAAAACGTGTTGGACACTTAAAAGAGTTGTAAAGGGGAGAGTTACACATTTTGGTGTGTGATTTGGCACATTACAAGACATCTTTGATTGGATATAATTTGGATGCAACTTTTGGGTGGTTTTGGCTCATGGTTTTGTAATTACTATTGACGATTTACTGTATTGTATCTCCTATATATCCAGAGCTTGAGATGGAGGTTGTGTGTAAGAGTCTTATAGATGTTGAGTTAGCTTAGGATATCTAGTTGGTTATACTCCTATGAAAGCTTGCTTTGTAAGTATATTGTAATCTTCTTGATTCCTGAATAATATATTGGATGGCTTTGGAGTGTGGGGTTTTTCTCCCAAAAGGGTTTCCTCATGTAATTACTGTGTTGTGGTATGATTTCTATTTATGTTTATTTTTGTAATTGTTGTAAATCTCTAAAAAGTTTTGCATATCCCTCCCCTCAAGATTAGTGTAGGAAGTTGTTCCACTACCTTAGCTTCCTTACAATGGTCACCAAGAGACATGCTAAGAGAAATGTAGAAGAAAATATGATAAAGAAATTGCTACAATATTATTCAAACAAGAATAAAAACCTATTGAAACAATATTACCATCATAATGGAGAAGAGAGAGGTGAGCACATGGAGTTCTCAATAAAAATTTAGTAGCATATATCCTCAACAAACTTCAATAATGGAGGTCTGATCAATATAGTGCAACCAAGGGAGAGAGAAGAGAAAAGTGCATGGGTTGGTAAGTTGATATTTAAAAGTTGTTTGTTCAAAAGGTTCATGGGGAAGCTGAAAGGAAAGATTCAGATGCAGAAGGCATTTTTCAGACAAACAAATGTTAATGTAGGTAGTTAGGTGGGAAACCAACATTAAAAATTTGAAAACTCATGGGATGCTAGTGCAACATGTAGATGTTCACATGTCACGTTGGCTTCCTAGAGAAAACACTCGAAACAAGTGGTTCTAGGTTAGCAAGAAGAATCAGAATGTGATGCATAAATTTGGTAATTTGGTGAAGTAAAGGGCTAGGGCTAGGATAAAAGGATCTCTAAAACACGCTACATGAATGGACACTAAAATATGCTATATGAATGGATAATAAAATAGGGACAATTTGTAGTGTCAAAATTGCAGGGTATGCAATTTTTGACATTACACTACAAAACTACTTTACCCTTCTCGCCATGAGGGAACCCATCAAGATTAAGGGCATGTTTGTCTCCAATAACATTTGGAAAGCCTGGGAAGCTCTTAAGCCTTGGTTTCATTAGGCGAGAAATGATTTCTGCAATGATCTTTCTATCAATCAACAATTTGTTTGGTGCTCTCTAGTCCTCTCTTGTCAAAACCACCCTTTGGCTAAAGTGCCATGGATCCATGCTTTGAAATTATTTAAAGGATGCATTCAAATGTTACCAGATTTCATCCATAGAGCCACCAATAATTTTCTTTCTTGGCTTAAATTTAAAATGAAATTTAATCTTGTTAATCAAGACTAGGAGACATTTTAGTCCATGATTGATGTTATTCCTCCCTAGATGATTCATAAGATTGGTGTTAGATCTTTTAAACCATGGTGGAATGATTGTAAATGGTACCAAGATACACTATTTTGCAACTATAGGCCTCGCAAAGGTTATTTGTAGTTGTCTCCCCATCTTCCTATGGTGGAACAACTGAACCATCATTGGTAGCTTCAGTCCTCTCTTGGTACATGGCATCACCAGTTCTAGTGTATCTAGTTAGCTATTCTAGAGACTAAGTTGGATCACTTTGCATAGTGAATTATTTATCAAGGCCTTCCTCTTAGTGTACATTTGGCTCATATGGGAATTCTTAATCCCCATTGTCCATTTTGTGGATAAATCAAGAATCTCAAGCATCTTTTTTAGTTTTGTCACAAAACTCAGGCAACTTGGAATTAGATTCATGATTTCTTCAGACCCTTTTTGCCTACTCCTTTTTCTTGGCACATGTTCTTGCTCAGGGACTGGCCTTATCTCTCATTCAAATATGCCCAGATTTGGCATGCAAGCTGCAAGGTGGAAATTCTCTTAAATATTTGGAAACATAGAAATTTAGCTCTCTTTACTAATTGCTCTGCTGATGTTCAATTTCTCTTTGTACACTAAAGTGATGATTTACTCTAATGTGCTTGTGTATATTTAGGTGCAAGCTAGTAAAGTTGCACTTAAGGTTGCTCATCTTTAGGAGCTACTGTATTGTTAGAAATTAAGATTTTAGGATACTAATCATTATAAATAAAATGAAAATTATGCATGCATAGATTTAACACATTACATAACATATACATGGGGAAAACCCTTGTGAGTAAAAAACCCTATAAAGCATAATTTTCATATGAAACACTTACAAAAATAGTCTTTTAAAAAATAGATTGAAGCTGGGGACACTCCTCTACTGACTTTCACATGGCCAATAATACCTCCTGTGCATAGTGATAGAATTCACTATAAATCTCCAAATTCCCTTACCTCTCAAATGAGAGAGAACCTCCTTAAATATAGAAGGGGTGGAAAAATACTTGAAGGGGTATTAGTCACACCTATTCAAAGCAACCATTTATAAATAATTAATAATCTAATAGTTATTAGATTGTTAATTATTAAATGACATGCTTTATATATCATATAATAAACATAAGGTTTTATAATCTTATATTAGAGCACTATATAAATGTTATAAGGGTATGACCCCTCATAACATTATGTTCTAACACTCCCCCTTAACGTTAATAGGGGGTATAACTTGTCAATTTCTATAAAAGAAAAAATGAAGTATCTATTGAACACCTGGAATACTAAGAGGGGGGGGGGGTGAATCAGTATTCCCTTAAACCATTTAAGCATAAAACATTTCAATCCATTTAGCATATTCAATTGCATTGAAGTAAATTATGCATGAAACATGAAACCATAAACCATAGCTCATAGACACCAGGATTTTTACACAGAAAACCCAAAAAGGGAAAAACCACGGTGAGGATTAGCTCACAATATATTATAATAACAATACCAAATTACAAAGGCTCACTGTTGGAGGGCTCACTGCCCAAAAGAAAGAAGGGCTCACTGCCCATTGAAAGAAAGATATAGAAGAGAAAAGAAGGGTGGCTCACTGCCAGAGTTTGAACCGTTACAAATGCATCTACATATGCATGGAATATAGTTCCAATGAAGCTCAAGGTACAGAAACAACAATTTTCTCACTGATCTAAAATATTACACTGTCATGCTCTGTATTTCCTCAATTCGCATATGTAGGTACTTGTCACATCAATTGGATCACACATCCACTTCATTCTTCATACCTCTTATTCAAGGCATAAAAAAAAAACTTCTATATATATCCACTTCCTTTTACAACATCAACTAGGTTGGCCTAAATGGATGTAGCGTGTGAAGTATGCCAAACAAAACTTGTCTGCCCCAAACTTTACCCACACACTTCGCGCCAAGATTTAAACATTGAAACAACTTGAAATAGGTCAGGGTGGACCTAAAATAGCTTCTACTTTACTCCACAAAACATGTTTACCTTCTTTTATATCTGCTTTACTCATACCATCAATTAGGTCGGCCTCATTGGCAAAGCAACAACAATATGAACCAACTGTCAAACCACAAATTAGTATCTAGAGCTCCAAATCATCTCAAATTTGGAACAAACAATCTTTAGACATCTATAATCACATCCCCATATCTATACAACAAAATGTTTCCATGCAGTGAAATGCAGAGTACTGGAACTTGGTCTCTGTCACAGTTAAACATTGTTTATCCATGCAACAATATTTTGACAAACTTATCTATCATTTCAGAATACTTCATACTCTAAAACTTTGGATTTAGGATCTCTAGGAATATTCCAACAACACTTTAGAACCATAGAAAGAAATATGTCATACCAGAAACATGCGGACCAAAACAATCATATACTTTGCATTGGTTAAGACTAAACTTCAACATATCGGGCTTCTTCTACATGTAACCTTCATTCTGAAAAACATAAGAGGATGAAAATTTGGATTTAGGTGCTTCTAATGAACTGTGCCAAATTACCAAATCTATAGAATAAGATTTTCAACTTCTAACAAATGCGGACCAAAATACTGTAGCTCTGTACACTGAGTGCAATATTCTAACACTTAGCCAATTTTCACCAAGTCTTCTTCCGGAACAAAACTTTTTTGTAGGTAACTTTATGAGGATAGGAACATCCTGTGAGGGATATTATTATAACCTCACAACTTAGTTTTATTCTCTAATCCAAATCTCTTATTACTGACCTTTGAACCTTGTTGTCAAACCTTTAAGTCTTGTTGCCATTAGTCTTTAAACTTTGTTGCCATCAAAGACAACACTTCTTGAATATCATGTTCATCAGCATACCAACAGTGTCTCTAATAATGACATCTCCAACAGTATCCTAGTAACGTAGGTCTTCTTTATAGTGATAAACATGGACACAAATATATGCCAAAATTAAGAGCATGTATTTCGAGCTACATAAAATTCATCTTGTCACAATTTATAATCCCAGTGTTTTAAAAAATGATGCTTAAACGAGGTCTTATAATGTTTTTATTAGAGCCCAGGACTCCTCAAACCAACCTCCCCTAGGTTCATTACATAGTGCTTATAGGTCTTATATAATAAAATGCTTTTACAATTGGAAGATTTAGAGGGAGAAGAATTTACAATATTCCTAAAGGACATACGTATAATGCCTAGAGGTCTTATGTTATGCCTGTTAGGTCTTACATTTGGATTTAGCCATATATAATGTCTAGAGGTCTTATTTTATGCTTTTAGGTCTTACATAAGAGGTGCCAATGTCATGCACACTCTCACCCTTAATGGAAACTACTTATTTCCAAGCATTGATTTGAATTTGGTACTGCACAGAGGTTTGATGCTATACTACATATATGATTTATTTTGTGATTACTGGGAGCCTAGCCTAGTTCTTCTTGATCATAGTATATTCTCCATTTAATAATTAGACTAGTAGAACTGAAGACTAATATTAAAATGGAAAGATTTTCCTTTGAATGAAGTGCTCATGAACTTAAAATGTGTTTTTTTTCTAGAAATAGGAGTCTTTTGTAAGAGTAAATAGCTTTAGTTTTCATATAATAAAGTAGGAAATAGTATCTAGATGAGAAACTCTTCTAGTAATCTCCTAAGCCACATTGATTTTTTTGTAGCTACTTTTGTAGTTAGGTTTTGATTAAAGGGCTATAGAAGATAGCTGTTGAAAAATTACTCCATCCATGTGATAGTATCTGTACCATATCTTGAAGATATGGTTTGAGGTATATGTCATATCAATAGGATCACCAAAATAGTTAGTAACACAATAATCAATAAATTTTTATTTTTAATGTAGGAATAATAAAACCATAATTAATTTAACAAGAAGTAAGTTTGAACATATAATATGCTATGACAATACTTAAGAAAATCATTTGATGATCTTATCAAGGAGATCATATGTGATTTCATAAGCATAAGTATGTATAATTTGCCATGTTTCTATAGGAAAAAGTCATCCTACTAAACATATAGTAATTTTTTGTAAAGCAATGGGTGAGCTATCCTTTCCAGGCTTTCTCCTTAGATTAATTTAATAAGTAAGTTTGAACTTATAATATGCTATGATAATATTTTAAAAAATGATTTTACGATCTTATCAAGGAGATCATATGTGATTTTCATAAGCATAAGTATGTATAATTTACCATGTTTCTACAAGAAAAAGTCATCCTACTAAACATATAGTAATTTTTTTAGAAGAAATGGGTGAGCTATCCTTTCCAGGCTTGCAATGGATGAGCTATCCTTTTTTATTAGGGCGAGAACCACCCATCACAAGTAGGTGCTTTTATACCCAAGAAATTTAGAGTTTTTAGAGTAAATATTAACCTCCTTAGATAGTTGTGAAAAACACTTATGTGTTGTATCAAAATGTCATCTTCTTCAATGTTTATACCCATTTAGACATACCTTTTTATCTTTTGGTATTTCCTTTTAATGCACCTCTCTTATCCATGACATGTAAGATAAAATAACTTCTTGATTATAACAATATTCAAATAACTATTATCAAATGTTATCAATCCCCTAGCCATGCAAACTCATCCGAGGTTTTTATCAAATTATTTCATATACAAGATAATTATCTCAATTTGGAGACTTTACATACGATAATATCCTATATGCATGGCAATATAAATTATATGACATCTTTTATTTTTAGAGGTGATGATTCTGTTTAACATCAAAAACATCCTCTATGGTTATAACATAAATAATAATAAAGTTATGTTTTTAGGTGTTGATTGCATATTTTGAAAAGCATCAACAATATCAAGGATTTCTCAACTATTGTTGTCTATAGTAGTATATATTTCTAAAGTTAGTTTAAATATATATAAATGCTTGAAAACATAGAGCATGATGGAGTTTGGCTCATTTAGCTTTAGTAGCTCATAAGAGATGTTAAGTTTATAATCAATGAAGTTAGTCCTTCAATTTTCATAGCTCTAGTGATGGGAGGATTTCCATTTATGGCCTATCTGATGTATGTGCTATGGCTTTACATTGCCATCTTACCATAGTCCTATAATCCTTGGGACCATATGAGTACGATATGCTTATCAGATAAGTTAATGAAAGGGAGCTGAGAAATCCAAACAACTTCATCATAAATATTGATACCAAATCTCAATGCCCTAGGAAAGTTGGAAACTCAATAATAAGAATGACATATTTTCCTTGAAGTGGCCATGCACTTAGTATTAAGTCAAGTCAACCCAATTTAAATCACCAGACATACCAACTTAACTACTTGTTAAGAATATTGTTCTTTTTAATTATAATTATAAACAAAAAAAAAAAGATGGATAATTAAAATTTTAGCAAAAATATTCCAAGGAGGTTATGATGAATTAGATTAAGAGGACCTCTAATTTCTTGGCCTTGGATAATGTGAGATTTAATGTTACCTTCTAAAATGTTAGTCAATAAGCTCTATCTTCAATGGAAAAGGAAGCCTATTAACTCAAAACTCCAATTGTTTCATCAAGTTGCCTTTAAATATCATATTGTCCATGGTCATAGGAAGAATCATTATGTATATTTAAAGAGGGAAATACAAAAACTTGTTTTAGGTTTCTTTGTTTGAGAGAAGAGACTACAACATTTATATTTTTGTATAATATGTTATACAAATGCATGGTTTGATATTAAAAAATTCCTAAAAGTGAGTCACTTGGAGGTGACAAAAAGTATCTAATTTCAACATTGAGCTATATAAGCATGTAAAATGATTGTGGGGCACAATGAAGAGCACTCATAAGAGTGTTTCCTAGTTTAAAATTCCACTCAATGCCATAAGGCATTCATTATAATATTAATGAATATGAAGTGAGAGTGAGTAAAGGATATGTCGAAAGGAAACCCTAGGTAACTTGACAATGATGAAGCTAAATCCATGCAACATGAATTATCAACTAACAAAATTAAATAATATATATAATATAATATAATATGACCCAAAGATGTCATGTCTACATGAGGGGAGAGGATATTAACTACATATCACATTATCAAAAACTCTTCCATATAAATAAGAGAAATATGTATAAAAACTTTAGACACATTTTTTTAAATTACTTCCAAACCCTAATAAATACCTTTTTTAATTGTCTTAGATCATAAAATATGGGAAAAAAACATTAAAAATATCCATAAGCCTTATATAAGAATATGATCCTTAAGTTTCCACCAATTACATCATAGTATGAATAGTCTTTGTACATTGGAAACTTAGTAGAGAGTGATTTCTTGAGAGGATGGTGTTGATGGTGTTTTTAGCACACAACAACGCACGTAAGATATTAGATACCTTACATCTCTTGAAAGGAATCCTATCTTAGAAAAGACTTCCCCTAGGTTTATACAGCTAGGCCTTAGCTTGCATGATAACTCAGTGGATATGTGTCTTGTTGTTCCAACCAAGGGGACTTACATGTAATGCAAGCAAACTTTAGTGCATTAGCGTTTGATTACACATGACTTTGATCAGTTTTCTGATTTGACAATGCAAAAATGAACTGATATATACCCAAATTGCTACAAAATATGTGATTTCAGCATGCAATCAACAATCTGCCAAGTTACATTCACCAAGTATGAATTCTGTGATAGCACTATGCAAGTTTATGAAACCTAACCTAATAAGATCTGATAAAAAAATGTGAAAGGAAAAGGGAGAGAGAAGGGATAGAGATCCTATAGATAATTGTAGATATGATCAACAAGCAGATAGACAGTTTTCCAACAACAAACGAATCTCTGCTTAACTAGGTAGCCCACAATGCTACAGAGACTGTACAATCTTCTAAGGAAATGCAAGGGTTTTCAAACTGTGAGAGATTCATTCAACACCTAATCCCTAGTACAGTTCAATGAACTCACACAATTGAACTTAGCTCAAATATATATGTCTAGACTAACCATGCACAATGACATACAATCAGCAAGCCATCAATGGCATGGATAGGAAATACATCAAATATCTGAATAATTAACCACAAATGCAATTGAATAACTAATTGGAAAGGTGAAGAAGAACCATGATAACCATATCCAATCAACAAAATGAATTCAATTGGCAACAACAAATGAAATCATGTTTGTATTGTTTCAGAAAAATGGCAAAGTTTCAACAATCCTTTCTTCAGTGCTTCCCTTATTCTTTTACAATAAGAGAGGTTGCCTTATATAGAGAGGCAAGCATACCAAGTTTTTCAATGGATGGTGGAGATTAATTCAACACCAATGGCTTAGATTACATGGCATTTAATTTTAGTTGGTGGGTAGTTACATTCCCGGATTTACTTTTGTCTTGTAGGAAAAAGACAAAATTACAACTTTTTAGCTCATGAGAACAAGACGAAATAATAACTTTTTGAGTTGTCTAATGGGACAAATGACTTTTCTAATGTGTCGACTAGTCAAGAAGAGTATGTGGCACATTTTTGATGAAGGCATGTCCAACTGGATGCTTGCTGGATTCAAGTTTTGATGACTGGATGGCTGGGACAAGTGCAGACATCTGTGAACATGTTCTGGACATTGAACTGGATCTGTAGGAACAACATGATGTAGGTCTAATTTCATGTGTCCTCTAGCCCTGTAGCTTACCTCCATCACCTTGGACATCATACCGACTTTCTCCTGTAGGTGCAATGGCAATTTGGTTGACAAAATGATGATTTTACATGTTCAGGTCAGCAATGTCCTTATGGGTTTTCATCCTCCATGACGACTCCAGTTAGCTCCTTTGTCCTCTCAGACCTACAATTGACAATGAAAACCATTAGTTTCATCTTAAACAAGGCATTTTCCATAAATATAGATCAAAATATGTCAATTTGCAGCCATGGAGCAATCTAGGACAACTCGAAATTAATGTTGCTTCCTTATGAACAACTTCATAAATCTAGCATTTTCCAGTGATTTTTTGAGGTTTTTCATCATTTTCAAATACCCATTTGGCATATATAATGATCTAGGAGTTTTTGTGGCCATTAGGATTTGATAGGAGACTTTTATTTCACATTTTTAGACCCTTTTTTGCAAAAAAACAAGATTTTTGGGGTCAACAAGATATCCATGTGCACTAGCATTAATTTGATGCAAAAGATGCTCAAAATCCACACTAACATGATAAAAATGTTCATCAAGATGTGAAGAATGATTATGCATATCAAATTCATCAATTAAATCTAGCTTGCACCTTTAAAAAATGAGTTTTTTAGTCCAAATTATCAAAAAGTGGGGATTTTTTCTCCAACAAGATATATCATGTGGAGGTCATTTTTAGCGCCAGCTCTTGTAGAGGGTTTAGCAGGGATTTTGGTGCCAACGTGATATGTCCTATTGATGCACTTTTTAGCGCTTATCCTGTTGTCTTGGATTTTAGTGCTAAACCTAACAGGATGCTACTTGATGGGGATTTTGATAGGCACTGGATAGCGGAGGATTTGGGTCTCGTAGGACATATCTGATATATGACCAATTTAGTGCAAGGCCTTCAAAAGGGTCTGGCAGGGATTTTGCAGTGCACCGGATATATCCAGTTGGATGGGAAATTAGTGTCAATCTGGTGGAGGCTATTTTAGCGCTGAATGGGGTGCAAAGGGGCTAGCGCTAATATCCAGTGACACAAGATATTAGCACAAAATGTAGTAAGGGGCATTTTTAGCACTAGATTTTGAAAGTCCCTAGCTAACAGTATATTTAAAAATATTTCCTATACTTTAAATATTTTGAAATATATTGTTAGGATGTTTGAGATAGGTCCCAGATCCATGGGATTTAACATGCAAATTCTAGATTTTGGAGGATCCACCAGATTTCAAACTTAACCAATTTTCCAAGGTTTCATAACATCAGACTTAGCCAAATTTAGGGAATTAGGAACATGCGCCAAGATGAAAGAACTAGGACCCCCTAGTGAAATGTTGTGAAATTTGACATGATTTTGCAATTCTAAGGCATGGAAACTAGGAATTCTGACATGACACACCCTGTAGTAGCAGTTTCAAGCACTATGTCCAGTGACACAGGATTTTAGCACAAACTGCAGTAACACCCAATTTTAGCACAAAAGGCAACAAATGTCTATTTCTTAAGCACAAACCTAATCAAGACTCCTCCAAATCAATTACAAAAGGCATCAAACCATTTCAAACATGTGAAATGTCCAAATTTGAAAAAATCTTGCATTGTAAGCACCATTTCACTTTCTCATCATCATAAGGAGGAAAGGTTGAAACTCCAAGCCAAAGTAAAAAAAGGGGGTCTCCATTTGGCAAAATGGGGCGTGTATGCAAGGCACAACAAATGGTGACTCTACTAGGGAAATGCTCCAGAGTATTTCTAAGATAAACATCATTTTCAAACCCAGATTCTTTTTGTTTCCCACTTATTAAACTAGACAACATGATACAGGATCATAGGAATAGAGTTCACTAACTCAGCACAACTATCCATATCCTGAAAGTCTAAGTGTGTGCAGTTGCATTCATTCCCATCCTTCTGCAACCAAGATCATCAAGGCTCACTTGCATTAATCTACGTAAAGATACACACCTTTTGAACTACCTTGGACATTACCTCGTTGCCGATCAAGTGTCTATAGCCCCGCCAAGTTTGTCTATATGATTCTGCTCAAGCATTGCTCTACTGCTCGTTAGGCGTCCATAGCCCCTAATAGAGTTACTTGAATCCTCCAGCTGATTGAACATTTTGTAAGAAAATTAGGAAGTATTATTTTGGCAAATTGTTCATTTGATAATTCATTGAGCTTAGCTTTTGATATGAGTACTAGAAAGTACAGAATACCCTTGCAGTACATGATAAATATCACATGGGCTACGAATTGGTTCAACTTTGCTGCGCTGGGAATTATAGTGGTGGCAAAGGTGAGCCTATAAATTTTTCACTTAACCCAAGATCACCAAGATTCCTTCAGAAGCTTTAGGATTATTTAAAAAATGTGAGAGATAGTGGACTAGAAAATACTTCAAGTAAACTAATGACTCCTTTCCCATGAACAAGCATCGTACCATCTAAGAGTAACAATAGAACCCATAGGAAGACCTGAGTGGAAAACCAAATTTTCTCAAGGAAATCCTCCAAATTACTTACCCAAAGAGGACCTTTTGTAGGACTGCACAGCTACCACCTTATTCAAGAAATGGAGAACCTGAGCAAAGCAAGTGCAGAAAGCGAAAGCAAAGCAAGCAAAAGGCAACTAACCTAAACAAAGAAAACTACTCTAACTAAAGCAAAACGAAAGAAATAACTAACAACTAAGAACTAAAGAAAATAGAAAAGACAGAAAGTAGAAACTAAACTAAAACAACAAAGAACTAACCAAATCCTAACTAAAAACAAGCAAGACTATGTTCAAAGGCTTTGGAAAACAAGTATTTACACTTCCTTGTGATTTATTTCTTAGGACATGTAGAAGTAACAAGGTGCAGGTTAATGTCCTCAGTCTGGCAAATTCATCTTTAAGGTATGGGCAAGTTGGGCTCATGTTCAGTGTACCAGTCACATAAGATTAGTAGTTGGGGCAATTCATTAGGGCCATGATCAAGCCAAATGCAAGTTGTCTTACCCATGTTACCATAATCAAATTGATAATTGTCAAAACTTAGTGAGAAGAGGGAAGGTACAACTTGATTTGCAGTATCATTAGTCAGAAATGTATGTTCATCACCTTGCTGCATTGTGTCATCTACTTTTGCACCTTCAGGAGATTTTACTTCATGGTGGATCATGTCCTATGCATCAAATACCTCTGGGTTGTTAAATGTTGCAGCCACTTCCCAAGCAAACAGAAAGTCTGGACAACTTTCTTCAAAATGTGGATCATGTGGATGAAGTTTACATGAATTGGCTAAAGCAAAGTCTGGCATGTGTGGTGAATTCCCATGCAATAGCATATCCTTTCTCATTGTTGATACCAACTCAATTATGTGATCAAGTTCCTAACATGAAGAAACTTCCAAGCCATCACTTTGTATGACTATTTGATTTCTATTCTCAGATTGCATACTTATGCTCCTTTTTGTCACCAATGGGTCAACATCAATCAAGTGAGAATCTTCTTTATTGAAAGTATGAACTGGATTAGCCTGATAGATATGTGACACACTTGAATCTATTCCATCAAAATTAGTCATATGGTCTGAGAAAACTTCCTCTGTACCAATTAACAACTCTCCTATTTCAGTTAATGGCTGATATTGGATTGATAATTCACTGTCTACAGTAGCAACAGGGTCTCCTTCTTCTTGCATAACTGGATATATGATGTCAATGTTCCTTTGAAGTGGTGCATCATCCTGATTTTGTCCATTTGACTCAGCTAGAGACTCTGTTGGAGTAACTACATCAGTCTGATATGACTGATCATGATGATATACTGGGTTGATACAGTCAAGACCTTGATCATTTTTCACTAGACAGTTTGGTTGTGGCTCAAATATGTCAACTGAAACAATTTCCTGCATTGCTGTCAATGATTTTTCTTCATTTGGAAGATTGCCCTCTTCTTGTTCTTGCATGTGTTTGACTTGATCAAGTTGTTGCTCATACTTGATTTCATACTCAGAATGGTCAGCAATCTAGAATGAACTATTGTTCTCCACCTCCGTATCAACAAACTCAGGGTTAGAACTTGATATCTGTGAAGCATCTAGTTGTTGTTTTGGATTCTCAACATGACTGTTCATCAAGTTTGATTCATTATTCCTCTTATCCACATCCTCTGTAGCAAAAATGTGACCCTGTATGTTGCTCTATTTGTTGTCCTGTGACTAAAAATTAGGTTTTAACCAAGCTGGGACAACATATTTTTTGAATGACTTGTCTAGATTTGATGACTAAGAAGCTGATCTTAACCAGTCTGGGACTATATAGTCCTTAGTTGGGTGACTTGCAAACCACATGCATTTCCTACCATCCTCATCTGGATATGTATTTTGATGAACAAATTGAGGGACTTCAATTTTTTCCATATGTGGACTCCCCTTTTGAAATGGATTTAGAACCCCTATAGCCTCAACTCTTTGGGTATTCTCAACTGAGACATGACCACATGCATATGCATCCATCCGTACTATAGCTCCTCGTGTTGTCTTACTCTGAATATGTCTGTCATACATATATCCCACTTCAGGCTTGTATATTTCAAAAATAGGAAGCAATCCCTTTAAATGTAGGTCCAATCTCTGGAGAAAAGTTTAAAATCAATTTTTTCATGTAACTCTCTAGGATGTACAGTGCAGACCTGAGGTGAGCTAAAATTAAGCAATGTTAATGGAGGATACTTCACTTTGATCTACCTATCTAACACTTCTTTGAAAAGTGGGATATCTACTTTGAAGTTCTCTTCATGATATGACTGTTGCGATAGTCCTCTGAAGAATGAAGGGATCTCATGACTGAAACCCTTATGTGTATCCATTGGAGTTGAATCTCTTGAATGGTCAATTCATTCTAGCACGTGGAATAAACCACCAAAATTGAAAGCTTGCATTAAAATCTCAGTCCAACCCTCCTTCTGAAGTGCTAATTCTGTTGATGGTATTTTTAGTACGTAGCGAAGCAAGTAAGATATTAGATACCTCACCTCTCTTGAAAGGAATCCTATCCTAGAAAAGATTTCCCCAAAGTTTATACAGCTAGGCCTTAGCTCGTAGGATAACTCAGTGGATGTGTTTTGCTGTTCCAACCAAGGGGACTTACATGCAATGCAAACAAACTTTAGTGCATCAGGGTTTGATTGCACATTACTTTGATTAGTTTTTTGATTTGACAATGCCAAAATGAACTGATATATACCCAGATTGCTACAAATTATGTGATTTCAACATGCAATCAGCAATCTGCCAACTTGCATCCACCAAGTATGAATTCTGTGACAACACTATGCAAGTTTATGAAACCTAACCTAATAGGATTTGATAAAAAAAAGTGAAAGGAAAAGGGAGATAGAAGGGATAGAGATCCTATAGACAATTGCATATATGATCAACAAGAAGATAGACAAATTCCCAACAACAAACGAATCTCTGCTTAACCAGACAACCCACAATGTTACAGAGACTATGCAATCTTCTAAGGAAATACAAGGGTTTTCAAACTATGAGAGATTCATTCAACACCCAATCCCTAGCACAGTTCAATGAACTCACATAATCAAACTTAGCTCAAACAAATATGTCAAGACTAACCATGCACAATGACATACAATCAACAAGCCATCAATGGTATGGACATGAAATCCATCAAATATCTAAATAATTAACCACAAATGCAACTGAAAAACTAATTGGAAAGGTGAAGAACCATGATAACCATATGCAATCAACAAAATAAACTCAATTGGTAGCATCAAATGAAATCATGTTTGTATTGATTCATAAAAATGGCAGAGTTTCAACAATAATTTCTTCAGTGCTTCCCTTATTTATATAGAGAGGCAAGCATACCAAGTTTTTCAATGGATGGTGGAGATTAATTCAACACCAATGGATTAGATTACATGGCATTTAATTTTGGTCGGTGGGTAGTTACATTCCTGGATTTGCTTTTGTCTTGTAGGAAAATCTTGACAAAGTTACAACTTCTTAGCTCATGAGAACAAGATGAAATAACAACTTTTTGAGTTGTCTAGTGGGACAAATGACTTTTCCAATGTGTTTACTAGTCAAGAAGAGTATGTGGCACATTTTTGATGAAGGCATGTCCAACTGAATGCTTGCTGGATTCAAGTTTTGATGACTTGATTGCTGGGACAAGTGTAGACATATGTGAACATGTCCTGGACATTAAACTAGATCTGTAGGAACAACATGATGTAGGTCTGATTTCATGTGTCCTCTAGCTCCTGTAGCTTACCTCCATCACCTTGGACATCATATTGACTTTCTCTTGTAGATGTAGCAGTAATTTGGTTGACAAAATGATGATTCTGCATGTTCAGGTCAACAGTGTACTTCTTGTTGTTATATGGAGCCTAATCAGACTCGGAAGTTAGATTTACCCCATTTTTATCAGCGCAGTTTCCCCCCCAAATTCCTATGGGGTCAAGGGGCAGTGCCCCTTGCGGGGTCCAGGGGTAGCATCCCTGGCGCGTTCCCTATCGCGATACAGGGCTAGGTCAAGGGGCAGCGCCCCCGTGGGGGCTCGGGGGCAACGCCCTCGAAACCTCACACAGTTTTTTATTATTTTATAAAGCACCAGGAGTTATTTTTTTATTGAACGACATAAGAAAACCCTATTTTTTGTAACCGACAAAAAGCTTAATAAAAAGCGGCCAAGGGTTAGGGTTTGGGTATTGTATTGTAGCATTTTGCAGCGGTATTGAGTTGCAGGGATTGCTGATTGTAATCGGTTTTGATTTACTGGATAATAATATTGGACTCTGTTTGGTGGATGTAGCTCGAGTTTGGGTGAACCACGTTAAAACTTGTCTCTCGCTGTTATTATTTCTGTGTATTTCCATTCCTCTGTTTAATCTTTATTTGCATTTAATTGATATCTTTTGCTGGCTAACCCTAACAAGTGGTATCAGAGTGAGGTTGTGTTTTGATTATCATCTACAGGAAAGTCTCATGGTTGAGTGGGAGCAATGGCAGATGAGGGTAATTTGAAGGTTGATAAATTCAATGGGCAGAACTATTAGTTATGGAAAATGCAGATGGAGGATTACCTCTATCAAAAGGATTTATGGATGTCGTTGGAAGGAGTATCGAAGAAACTGGCAACAATGTCTGATGAGGATTAGAATCTTCTTGACAGAAAGGCACTGGGAACCATTCGGTTGTGCTTGGCACCAACGGTGGCATTCAATATAACAGAAGTGAAGACAACAGACGGTCTGATGAAAGCTTTGGCTAAATTGTATGAAAAACCCTCAGCCTCAAATAAGGTATTTCTTATGAAGTGTTTGTTTAATCTGAAAATGGTTGAAGGTGGATCTGTGATAGATCATTTAAATGAATTTAATATGATTGTCAGTCAGTTGACTTCTGTAAATGTAAAATTTGATGAAGAAGTTAGAGCTCTCTTGATATTATGTTCATTGCCTGAAAGCTGGGATAGTTTGAAAATGGCGGTTACTAACTCTGTTTCTAGTTCAAATACCCTGAAATTTGATGATGTTGTTGGTGTTATTCTGAGTGAGGAAATTCATAGGAAAAACTCAGGTGGATCCAAATCAGGCAGTGTTTTGAATGCAGAAAGTAGGGGCAGATCAAAGGAGAGAGGAAAAGGTTCTGGAGGTCATGGGAAGTCACGAGGAAAATCAAAGGACAAAAGATCCCAAACCAGAGGATAGAAGGATTGCTGGTACTATGGAAAACCAGGTCATCTGAAGAAAGATTGCTGGTCTCGGAAGAACAAAGAAGGAGACAAATAAGAAGGCAATAAGGAAGCAAATGTGGTAAGCAATAAGTCTGAAGATGATGCTTTGATTCTTTCCCTAGATAATGCTGATGATTCATGGGTTTTAGATTCAGGGGCCTCATTTCATGCTACGCCCCATAGAAGTTATTTCCTTGATTATGTCCAAGGGGATTTTAGGCTTGTTTATTTCAGCGATAATGAACCCTGTCAGATTATTGGAAAGGGAAGAATCAAGATTAAGTTGCAGAATGGAAATCATTGGCTACTACAAGAGGTAAGGCATGTTCCAAGGCTCAGTAGGAATTTAATTTCAGCAGGGCAGCTAACTGAACAAGGTTGCACTGTTACATTTATTGATAAAAATTGGAAGGTTTCAAAAGGTGCCTTAGTAGTAGCAAAAGGTGTGAAAGTAGGCACCTTATATCTTTGTATAGGTCATATTGTTCCTTCTACTTTAGCTATTACAAAGAAAAAACAAATAGGTTCAGGAACAGTTATTGCAGGTTTGCAAGAAGAGACTGGAAAAGTTGTTGCAGGTTCTGAGACAACACTATGGCATAATAGACTTAGGCATATGAGTGAAAAAGGTATGAATGTACTTCATTCTAAGAAAGTTTTACCAAGTCTGAAATGTATTAATATAGATTTATGTGAAAGTTGTGTGTATGACAAACAAAAGAGAGTTAGTTTTCTCAAGGATGGGAAGCAAAAGAAAAATAAAAAATTGGAGCTTGTGCATACAGATGTATGGGGACCAGCTCAGGTATCTTCTCTCGGTGGCTCTCGGTATTATGTTACATTCATAGATGATGCAACTAGGAAGGTCTGGATTTATTTCCTTAGACAAAAATCTGATGTATTTGAAACATTTAAGAAATGGAGAAGCTTGGTTGAAAATGAGACAGGTAAAAGATTAAAATGTCTCAGATCTGATAATGGCGGTGAGTATTGCAGCAAAGAATATGAAGATTATTGTTCCTTTAATGGAATTCGTAGGCAGAAAATGGTTCCAGGGACTCCATAGGAAAATGGAGTGGCTGAACGCCTTAATAGGACAATAATGGAGTGTGCAAGGACCATGAGATTGCATGTTGGACTGCCTTTAAACATGTGGGCAGAGGCTGTCAACACTGCTGTATATTTAATTAACAAAGGTCCTTCAGTTCCTTTGGGCTGTGGTATTCTAGAGGAAGCATGGACAGGCAAGAAGGTGAGTTATTCTTTTATGAAAACCTTCGGCTATGAAGCATTTGCACATATAGATTCTGAAAATAGAACCAAGCTGGATGTGAAATAAAAAAAATGTACCTTCGTTGCATATGGCATTGATGAATTTGGTTATAGGCTTTGGGATTTTGAAAATCAGAAAATTGTAAGAAGCAGGGATGTTATATTCAATGAGAAGGTGTTGTACAAAGATCAGTTGCAGCAGCATGAGAAGAAAGAAAAGGATTATGTGGTGCTGGATGATACTCCAAATAGTGATGTTCCAGTGGTTCCTCATGCTCTGCAACAACAACCAGAAATACCACAAACTCTAGTGAATGTTAGACGGTCAACAAGGATAAGTAGACCTCCTGAAAGGTTTTCTCCCTCTTTATATTCTATTTTGTTAACAGATGCTGGTGAACTAGAAGGGTATACATAGGTTCAGTGGAAGCTTGCAATGAAAGAAGAAATGGACTCCTTGTTGAAAAATCAGACTTGGGAATATATGTAAGTTTCCTGCAGGTAAAAAGGCTTTACCAAATAAATGGGTTTACAAGCTGAAAGAGGAAGATGGAGGTAAGAAAAGATTTAAGGCCAGGTTAGTTGTAAAAGGATTTGCACAGAAAAAAGGCATTGATTTTGATGAGATATTTTCTCTGGTTGTCAAGATGACTTCTATTCGTACTGTTTTAAGTATTGTGGCTGCTGAAGATTTACATTTGGAATAGCTAGATGTTAAAACTATCTTTCTCCATGGTGATTTGGAAGAGGAGATATATATGGAACAACCCCAAGGATTTGAGGTCAAAGGTAAGGAGAAACAGGTGTGCAGATTGAAGAAGAGTTTGTATGGCCTGAAACAAGCACCTCGGCAATAGTATTTGAAATTTGACAGTTTTATGGCTGAGCAAGGCTACAATAGGTGTAATTCTGACCAATGTGTTTATTTTAAGAGGTTGGATAATGACAGCTACATTATTTTATGTTTATATGTTGATGACATGCTTGTAGTTGGGTCTAACATGGATCACATAAGAGAGTTAAAACAATTGTTAGCACAGTCATTTGCTATGAAGGATTTGGGGGTAGCAAAACAAATCCTTGGTATGAAAATTTGCAGAGATATAAAGAACAAAAAATTGACTCTATCTCAGGCTGCTTATGTTAAAAAGGTGTTGCAGAGATTCCATATGGAGAATGCAAAAGTTGTCAACACACCTTTGCCTAGTCATTTGAAATTGACTAAGGAGATGTGTCCTAAGACACAAGAGGAGGAAGAGAAAATGTCCAAGGTTCCATATGCTTCAGCTGTAGGAAGTTTAATGTATGCCATGGTATACTTGAGACCGGATATTGCACATGCTATAAGAGTCGTTAGCTGGTATATGAGTCATCCCAGATTAGAGCATTAGAATGTGGTAAAATAGATTCTCAGATATTTGAGAGGTACATCTAATAAACACTTATGTTTTGGGGGCTCTAATACTGATTTAGCAGGTTATGTGGACTCAGATTTGGTAGGGGATATTGATACCAGGCGGAGTACTACAGGTTGTCTTTACTGTAGGTGGAACAACGGTGAGTTGGATTTCTAGGTTACAAAAGGTGGTTGCTTTATCCACCACAGAGGCAGAATATGTAGCTGCAATAGAGGCAAGCAAGGAGATGATATGGCTACAATCTTTCATGAATGAATTGGGCACACAACAGGTTAATAGTTATTTGTTTACGGACAGCCAGAGTGCCATACATCTTGCAAAGAATTCTGCCTTGCATTCAAAGACCAAACACATACAGTTGAGGTGTCACTTCATTCAGTCAGTGTTGGATGATGGACAATTACAGCTGGCCAAGATACATATAGATGACAATCCAGTGGATATGTTTACAAAGGGAGTGACAAGGGAGAAGTTGAGCTCCTCTTCAGCTTCGGTTGGTCTTCTAGACTGAAAACAACAAAAATAGAACAACAGAGTCCAGGGTACTTATTTCCAGTGGGAGCTACAGGGTCAGTGGTGTTATGATCAATCTCCAAGTGGGAGATGATATGGTGTGGAGTCTGATCAATCTCCAAGTGGGAGATTATTGTTATATGGAGCCTAATCAGACTCAGAGGTTATATTTAACCCAATTTTATCGGTGTGGTTTCCCCCCAAATTCCTACGGGGTCAAGGGGTAGCGCCCCTTGCGGGGGTTTGGGGGCAGCGCCCCCAAGACAGGGTCAAGGGGCAGCACCCCTTGCGGGGTCCAGGGGCAACGTTATTTTTTGTAATCGACAAAAAGCACCAGGAGTTATTTTTCATTAATGGTTTTTTATTATTTTATAAAGCACCGGGAGTTATTTTTCATTGACCGACATAAGAAAACCCTTTTTTTGTAACTGACAAAAAGCTTAATAAAAAGTGGCCAAGGGTTAGGGTTTGGGTATTGTATTGTAGCATTTTGCAGCGGTATTGAGTTGCAGAGATTGCTGATTGTAATCAGTTTTAATTTACTGGATAATAATATTGGACTCTCTGTTTGGTGGATGTAGCCTGAGTTTGGGTGAACCACGTTAAAACTTGTCTCTCGCTGTGATTATTTCTATGTATTTCCATTCCTCTATTTAATCTTTATTTGCATTTAATTGATATCTTCTGCTGACTAACCCTAACACTTCTAGGTTTTCATCCTCCATGACGGCTCCAGTTAGCTCCTTTGTCCTCTTAGACTTGCAATTGATAATGCCAAGCATAAATTTCATCTTAAATAAGTCATTTTCCATCAATATAGATCAAAATATGTCAATTTGCTGCCATGGATCAATCTAGGACAACTTAAAATCAATGTTGCTTCCTTATGAACAACTTCCTAAATCTGGCATTTTCTAGTGATTTTCTAAGGTTTTTCATCATTTTCAAGTATCCATTTGGCATATATAATGATTTGCGATATTTTTGTGGCCATTAGGATCTAATAGGAGGCTTTTATTTCATGTTTTTAGACTTTTTTTTGCAAAAAAGAGATTTTTGGGGTCAACAAGATATCCATGTGCACTAGCATTAATTTGATGCAAAAGATGCTCAAAATCCACACTAACATGATAAAAATGTTCATCAAGATGTGAAGAATGATTATGCATATCAAATTCATCAATTAAATCCATCTTGCACCTTTAAAAAATGAGTTTTTCAGCACAAATGATCAAAAAGCGGGGATTTCTGCTCCAACAGGATATATACTGTGGAGGTCATTTTTAGCGCCAACTCTTCTAGAGGGTTTAGTGGGGATTTTGGTGCCAACATGATATGTCCAGTGGATGTGGTTTTTAGTGCTTATCCTATTGTCTTGGATTTTAGTGCTAAACCTAACAGGATGCTACTCAGCGGGGATTTTGATAGGCACTGGATAGCGGAGGATTTGGGTCTCATAGGACATATCTGGTATTTGACCAATTTAGTGCAAGGCCTTCAAAAGGGTCCGGCAGGGATTTTGTAGTGCACCAGATATATCTGGTTGGATGGGAAATTAGCATCGATCTGGGGTATGCTATTTTTAGCACTGAATGGGGTGCAATAGGGCTAGCGCTGATATCCAATAACACATGATATTAGTGCAAAATGCAGTAAGGGGCATTTTTAGCACCAGATTTTGAAAGTCCCTTGTTGACTTTTTCCCAGACTGGATGCTTATTCCCAGATTTCCCTACAAGGTAGCCATCAGTGATCAACAGGATCTCTGGGCCAGGGGGTCAACAGTGTAGGAGATAGACTCTATATTTTATCTCCTCTTCTTCTTCAGGCTCTGCAAGACCTAGGGGGGTATTCCCTACTCAACATCCATAAGGATATGCATGCAAGGCTGGGATGTTGACAGAAAGCAGATGAGTCCTCCTGTATGTAGACCAAAACTGAAAGATAAGGGCAAAGGGGCTAGCTTTGGGCCTATTTGCAGTTGTAGACAGAGGACTGAGGATCCTAAACTAACTCTAATGTCCTAATGGTGGTTTTAGATTTTGCTTTGGAGTTTAAGTGTGGATGCAAAGCTGGATATGGTTATAACACAAAACAAAGCATGATTGGTGCCTATCCAGGGCCTGGAGTCAGTAGACATACACCTGTGAATGATCAGCATGAACAACTAAAACTGGATTTCAAGGGGATCTATGTGATACCTGCCTTACAGGCATCTCCCAATACAAAGTGTTAGGTTATCTCTACTTATGGTATCCCTACTGCAGTATACTTTCCCAATGTTCAACCTGAAAATAGTTTAATCTACCCCTTGAGTAGAAGTCAGAAGATCAGACAGTCAACATAGGAATTCTATGTTCTAGAATCTAAACATTACCAAACATCCAGATTCAGAAGAAGAGTACATGCAATACTGGAGACAGAATTAACACAACACATGCCAAACAGCATTTCTCATATAAGTTAAATCATGAAATCAGTGGGTTCATGCCAAAAACAAACAACAAGAGATACATAAACTCACAGGTAAGCTGTACAGAGCAACCAGATCAGCTTGTCATGCATTACAGAGCCAAAATCATCAACTTTCAACAACCACAAATGAACAACACAACCTGCTTATAACAGCCAGGTAGGTGCTCAGCAATTAATTACATTGTTGACCAAAATTTCGCCAGATACACAGTATCATGAAAATGGCGCTCAAACACAACCAGATTGGCGCCCAAACTTGAATGCAGCAGGTAGGGGAGGAGACAGGAAGATTTCTCGAGCCCTGCGCTCCTGCCCGCTGATTGACATCTCCAGTCGGGTACAAGATCGACCCACGCCATCGCCCACACCTCTGCAACAATCGCCATTAATGGCGCACCAACCCGCGGCCTAGGGAAAATCATCATACAGACCATCGCAAGCTTTTCCCGCCGAGACTCATCATCATGATATTTGAAAATGCAGGATAACAATATCCCACATGCACCCCGCGATGACCTCAATAACACCTTATATACTAGGTCATGAGCATATATCATGTCGGTGCTTTTGCTCCTGACGACACTAGTATAGACTTCATCATCATCATCTTCCAGCAGCATGATATCCTGTTGTTCGAAAAATCACCCTGACGTCATCATGATATTTGAAATATAACCTTCATGATAATCGGCACAACCTGATCCTTCGGAGGAACATCCTCCTGCTGAGCTTATAACAAAAGTCTGGCCGATGAACATCCTGATGACGTCATCATCATATCCTGCTGACGTCATCATCATATCCGCCTACTGCGCACCTCTTCACATCCGGATGACGTCATCATCATGTTTGCAAATATCAGGAGGTCTCTTCAAGATGATCAGTGTTTAGAAATATGACCCCCGCGGGACCTTGATGATGTCATCATCATATTAACATCATCATGATATTCGGAAGACAACCGGATATTTGGAAATATCCTCCTGACGTTCGAACATCAGGTTGCACTGTAGCTCCTCTGTAAGATCGGGGCGAAAACTGAATATGATGATGCTGCTTGAAAAGATCACCCCCAGTAGATAATGCGCGAAGCTAGCAGGCGGATATCTCCTTAATATTAGCATCATCATGATGCTTGAACAAACAAACATATATCCGGATGATATGAAAATATCACCCCCTCCTTCGGAATATCATGATGCAGATAGGCAGAGAAAAAGATATCACCCTGAGATAAGGACGACGTCAGCATCATCAGGATGAGAAACAAAGAACAAGAAGTGATACAACATCATCAGGATGATATTGACTAAGATCATCCTGACGTTCCAAAATATGATGACCCTAGTGAATATCGGGTCGCAATTACAACTCTTCAACAACATCATCAGGATAATGTTAACCAAGATCACCCGATGATAAAAATATCACCCCGGCGAAATATCATGAAGGCAGAAAATATGATGACCTCCGCAAGCAGCAGGATGATAACTAGAAATATGATGATGATGAACACGACCCTTAGGAAAAAACAAGTTAGGTCGAGCAATTCAAAGAATAAGCAACATCATCATCATGCTCGCGCAAGGTGATAAATGGAAGATCACCGGAGACTTTGAAACATCACCCTCGCAAGCAGATGAGGGCGCACTGTAGCTCGGCAGCATCATCATGATAAAAACCAAACATCACCCGATGACTGAATATGATGATGATGACGATGAAAAACCCAGTCGACGAAGAACATGATGATGCAGACCATCGAAGACAAGATGATGATGATGACCTCCTCCTCAGGAAAACATGATGCTGCAGTTGAAAAATGCTGAGGAGGTCCAACACTTAGAAAAAATGGGCAAGAAGATAAAGGCTTCAAATGAAGAAACCTCCTGATCATGACAAATCAACCCCTGGTCAAAATGAGTGTCAACAGTCCCTGACTGACAATATATTTAAAAATATTTACTATACTTTAAATATTTTGAAATATATTATCAGGATGTTTGAGATAGGTCCCGGATCCGTGGGATTTAACATGTAGATTCTAGATTTTGGAGGATCCACCAGATTTCAGACTTAACAAATTTTTTAGGGTTTTAGGACATCAGACTTAGCCAAATTCAAGGAATCAGGAACATGTGCCAAGATGAAAGAACAAGGACCCCCTAGTGAAATGTTGTGAAATTTGACATGATTTTGTAATTCTAAGGCATGGGAACTAGGAATTCTGACATGACACACCCTGCAGTAGCAGTTTCAAGCACTATGTCCAGTGACAAGATTTTAGCACAAACTATAGTAACACCCAAATTTAGCACTAGAGGCAACAAATGTCTATTTCTTAAGCACAAACCCAATCAAGACTCCTCCAAATCAATCACAAAAGGCATCAAACCACTTCAAACATGCAGAATGTCCAATTTTGAAACAAATCTTGTATTCTAAGCACCATTTCACTTTCCCATCATCATAAGGAGGAAAGGTTGAAACTCCAAGCCAAAGCAAAAAAAGGGGGTCTCCATTTGGAAAAATGGGTCGTGTGTGCAAGGCACAACAGATGGCCTTTCATTGCCTTGTTAATAGGCTGGCAAACTTGTGTAAAGACACATATTACTATCCACTCTCCTGCTCTCACCCTCAATTCCAATTTATAATGAATAGTGTACACTTGTTTTGTCTATTACAATTTTTTCAATATGATTTAGAACTTGCAAAACCATGTGGTATTTACAAATGTGAATGTCCCAAAACAAACTTGTGAGATGAATTCTATATTGCTTCAATAATGTCTTCACAAGGTATCGAATGCACTTAATCTTCTTCTCTTGTTAATTTTAGAAAAAAATGTCTACACCTAATTGACAATGTCCTTTTATACAAAGCTTGGGTATTTAAAAGTTATAACTTATCTTTGTACCAAATTATTCAACCACCTCATTTAGTTCAACAATGGATTTAATTCACCTTGAAGGGAATGATCTACCTACAATCCAATTTCACTTTTCTATGACCAAGTTGAAGGCAATGAGATAGAACCAAGAGCTTTTATATGGACTCCTAATATCAAATAATTAACTAAGAATGATAACAATCTTGAAAGAGAACATGCCATAAGGATCAAGTAGTAAATATAATGCACCCATAATAAACACAAACTCATGTAACTAATCAATGCTCTTTAATTGTACACATAAGGCTTTCATCAATATACACCAAATTGAATAATTAACACTTACACATTTCATATGAGATTTAGTTAATTCTAAATGGTGAATTCAAAGTGAACATAGTGAGTGCAAAATATTAACAACATAGCAAGGCTTAACAAGACCATAATGCCATTATACGCCTAACCAAACATTTGGACAAACTTCATTTTAGCACCAACAAACTACTCCATCACCTTAATCAAGCCATGAAATATTAATTAAAAAAGGTGATCATTATGAGGTAAGGGGTGGTGTTTCCCCTTTATATGATCATTCTCAAAAGATAGGTCATATCAAGCATAATATGGTACAATAGAAAAAATTTAATTGCGAAGACTAATTTAAATTCAAGCACGATTTGTAGTGATTGTCCTTAAAGCTAGCCTAAAAATGAACAATGAAAAAGAAAACACTTTAACATTTATATTACTCCTACCTTCGTATCCTTTAGTAAAGGATATGACTCTCCATGAGTCTCCTTGTATAAATGATATGACTCTATTTAAAAAACTATGACTTCCTTATATAATATGGTCCAACCTTAGTAGTTAAGAATCTTCTAAGAGTCTTTAAGAGTTGACCTTATGCTGGAAATTAGGATTGACCTCCATTAAGAAAGGATACATCTTCCCTTAAGAAAGGAAGCAACTTTTTTAATGACGGAAGCAACTTTTATTATGAGGTAAGCAACTTATACATACTAAGGTCCTCATTAATTTTTTTTTGTGACCTAAAAGACATGACCCCTCTTAAAAAGAATTAACTTTAGCTTTTTTCTAAATAATTTAATCTATAAAATAGAGCAATTACCATTGTAAAAACATATAGATTTTTAAAACAACATAATATATATATGGTTAATAAGATTGATTAATAGAATTCATGATAATTTTAAACAATTTGGTGTAAAATGAACCAAAATATATATATTTATATATTTGTTTCAAAATAGTATATAATGGTTATATTTCAACCAAATTTGATGCTATAAATTATTAGTTGTTGAAAGGAGAATCATAATCTACAGCACCAATCAAAGTGACAATATACCAATAGATGTAGTTAAGGATAAGAGGCAAAATGAATGACCACTTCACCTTGCAACTTTAAACCACACAAGGTGAACCTATTTACTACTTCCTATTATGACCTTACATCTATCTATCTATCTTGAATGATATTGTGAGTCAGTGGTAGTTAAATACAAAAAAACTTGATAACTTAGCAAGAGAAGAAGACATTTGAGGGAATTACATGAGTATGTTAGGAAAAAAGGATCAGTATGAAAATACTTTTAAGATATCATCTGCAAAAAAAATATTATCATTTCCTAACCTACTTTGAGAATTAATTTTAAAACAATAGAAAAGGCTTACTAGATGTATTACACAAATGGCCTTGCATATGCGTTGATTGAGCATAGAGAGATTTCCCATCAAGTTCTACACGTCTTCTAGTATAACCTGTAAAAATGATTAGTATAGCCTAACCTACTTTGATACCATGTTAGAAATTAAGATCTTAGGATACTAATCATTATAAATAAAATGTAAAATAAATAAAATGAGAATTATACAAATAAATAAAATGAGAATTATACAAGCATAGATTTAACACATTACACAACATATACACGGGGAAAACTCTTGTAGGTTTAAAACCCCATAAAGCATTATTTTATTATAAAACACTTACAAAAAATAGACTATTAAAAATAGAATAAACCTAGGGACAACCCTCTACTTACTTTCACATGGCCAATAATACCTCTTGTGCATAGTGATAGAACTCACTATAAATCTCCAAATTCCCTTACCTCATAAATGAGAAAGAACCTCCTTAAATATAGGAGAAGGGGTATAAAAATACCTAAAGGGGTATTAGTCACACCTATTCAAAGCAACCATTTGTAAATAATTAATAACCTAATAGTTATTAGATTATTAAAGGTATGAACCCTAATGACATTATGTTCTAACATGGCTCACTGGGGGAATGCTCCTTGTATTGTTGCTAGAGTTCCACCTAAACTCTCTTCTCCTTGAGGATGACAATGTGGTTGTAGTCAGTCTACTAGGAGAGATAGAGGCTCCCACTCCTATGGTTTCCAACCTTCAGATTCTAGAGATAATGCAACATGTGGTGGATGGACTTAGCCCTCCAAGCCACCTTCTACCTCTTCCCATTGGTGTGGGGCTCTTGACTATCTTGACTTTGATAAGTTTCCTCACTTGGAATTGGCCATTTCTTTGTTTTATGCTCAGTAGCCCTTGGATGATACTCTTGAAGAGGAAGGTGCTCTCACTAGTTGGGAGCCTATTGATGATTCAGTCCCTAGTGATGTTTGGAGAAAGCTTGATGTAAAAACCCTCCTCCTTTTGGCATTGCTTTAGCAACTTAGTTATGTTTGGGCTTGGCCCTTTTTAATTATCATCTTTGTTTTGGACTCTATCTCGCTTAAACTCTATGGGTGTGCCTCTCTAATACCCTCATTTTTTTGTGAATATTGTACTTTTACTTTTTAATATAAAGTGAAATAGGAAGTACTCATAAAAAATTGTATTTTATACACATTTTGTTGGGTCCTGTAAGGCAATTCAATTTAAAGGACATAACAAATATCATCAATTAGTAATTGTTTTCTATGCAATCACTATAATTTACAAAAGTGTTCTATTCACTCAAATATTAAATCTCTAGAATGAAATACCATTCTACTAATACTTTCTTATTTAATGTTTGTGTTTTAATATTTTATTTGAAAACCTTTAAAATTATAGAAATTTATGTGGTTAAAAAAATTGAAATCATCACCTTAAGTGACATAGTGTGCCATCCCATCTCTTTCACAGAGTTCATGTTTTAACTAGTAGGCCCTTTTAATTGGGGGTATTCCTTTTACATACTCTAGTATTTCTATATCATAAAAACCTACCCCACGTAGTAGGATTATAGGTTAATTAAAGTTTAATTCCCCAAACACATCTGAACTAATATTTACAACATCTAAGTACTAATAATGTTCCTTTATTATTTATTGGAGGATTTTCTTTGACAAAATGGGTATTCCTTTAAGCATGCATTACAAATTTTGGCATTACTACAATACTCAAGCCTATTTGATAGGTACAAATAAGCTTATGTTTCCTCAATGCATGTATGGGAAAACAATGGAACAAGCTTATGGGTATAAAGGTAAATCTCAATTAATGTTGAAATTCTTGAAATTTTATAAGGTTCTATTTTAGTTAATATTTACACCATCTAGATTCATTAAGTTTTTTTAATATTCTTCTACTTTTTGAACCATTGTTATATTTGAGGTTCTTAGCTTATGAGGTATGAAGATGTGAACTCTCCATCGTACATGATCCCCTTTACCATCATCCATGAACTCATGGACATAGTAATTTTATCTTAGCTTAAGATTGACACAACTTAATTTTATCTTAACAAAAATTTAAACTCCTTGAATCCACAAAGTTACATATTTTTATGCAATCATTGGCATAAAACTTGTATTGTATCATATTTTGAGTCTCTATCCCCTAATGGTTCAGAACCAACCTTCACATCTATTTTTTTTTACCTTGGTTAAAAACTACAGTTGTGGTTTTGAACCTAGATCATAATCACATGTACATTTTTGACCCCCAAAATTTTAAATTTAGATTTAATAATGGGCCCAATTTGACTCACTTTCAAGTAATCATTGTCCACTAATTCAAGTATGAAATATTCATATTGTGGCCTTAGGGTGTTGTATAAAAGGATAAACCATAATTCATTTTAACCATCCATCCAGAGCATCATAATACCATATCATCTAAGCACTAGTGTAGTGTAAAAAATTGCATACCCTTGAAATTTCACACTATGTTTGGTGACCACTTTTGTGCCTGCTTCCTCTTTGGGCCTTTTAGACTTATTTTTAGCATATTTTTCTTAACTTCATAAAATTCTATTTTAGTGCTTTCTAATTCTCTTATCCCAAGGACGATTCATGAGATTTTGAGGTAGATTCACTTAGATGATAGCGCTTAGCACAGACATCCCATGAGCTTGAAATGGTTAGTGAACTACTTTGGGACACATTGAAGTATCTCCTGCAGTGTAAGAGATTCTTGTAATGCATTTTGAACCTTGGACAACTCCCTCCTCTTGCATGTTGACTCATTTTCCCCTCTCAATCTCTCATATCCAATTTTTGAACAAGCTTGAGCTCTCTTCTAATACTTTTTGGTGAAGATCTTGTGAACTCTATATTGTGCTTCTCTCTATAGCAGCTATTGAGGACTCTTGTTCTCTCTTAAATTATGGAGTTATCTTTGTTTGCTCTTAGAGATTTATTCTTGTAGCTGGATCATTTTGTGAGGGCTCTTCCTTGAGGTTTTGAACCTATTTGCACTAGATTCCATCCCTTGAGGAGCTGTAGCTTCCTTACCATCCAAGCTGGTAACACTATTGATTTTTTTGTAATATCATTTTATATTACTTAGTTCATTTGCTTTGTTAGCTCATGGCATAGACTAGCATTCATTTCTTGTGCGTGTTATAGGATATTCTTCCCCATAGACCAGGAAAGCTACTCCTATTCTTTATTTCCATTTGTCACTGCTTTATTTCTTAGACACACATAAGGAATAGAAGCACACACTCTTTTTATCTATCATTCGCTACTCATGGAGGATGAAAGACCAAAGCAAGGGCTTGACTAAGGCAAGCTCCTTAGCAACACAAAATTTCTCTTTTGTTTTAGTAACAGGTGCTTTAAGGAGAGACACTCAAACACACATAGGCTTTGTTGGTGTTTCTCCCTCCTTGTCATTTCACTTCATTTATTATTATTTCATTTGAATAAATAGATTATTTTCATTTATGGTGTTACCTGAATACTTTTGGGTAGTTTTTCTATTCACTGCTATGTTGTACAATTATCCAAGATCCGTACAAAGTTGACCATTTTTATTTTTCTAGCTTTGAGGATGCTAGTGCTTAGCACATACATCCCTGCGATGCATTGTCATCTAGGGTAGTGAGCTTCATTTCTAGGTTCTAGATTGCTTTATCTCTTGTCACTTCATTTTTGTATTCTATTTTTCAATATTCTGTTTATAGTAGATAATTTTCTAGCATTGTAATCTCCTCTCTTCTTTCTTCTAGGCACTTGGTTTAGTTTGCTTCATTTCTATTGGTATGTAAAGTGGTTCTATAAAACTAGAGTAGGTATGAAACATTAAACAACCAAAACCTGAGTGTATTGTTAGTAAAAATCTCCCTTAATTGATATGTTTGATTGAGGAGTAGTTTTTCCTACACTAGACTTTTTGGTGAACCCAACGTCTTACACATATAACATTTTCTTTATTGTCATGGTTCACACTACATTTTGGTGAACCTGAAATTTTAAACAGACACTTTCTTTAACACATCTCTCATCACATAGTACTATGTGTTGTGAAGTTGAAACCTTGTTTATGAGCTTCACAACCCAGTCTTCAAATCCTAAATACATTATGTGTAGGATTTTAAGACATCTTGCTATGACATTTTATGCAAGCCCTACCACTCCTATTTGATCTGCTCTAGATTTTATAAACTTCTCTTTTAAACAAGATATAACAATTATTACTTCTTCTTCTTCTTCTAGAACTGTTCCAATGACTTCTTTTCATGATGCAGAAGCAACTTTTGATCATGAGACAGCCTTTGGTTATGTCCCACTAGAGAAAATTCAGGACTTAGATTACCATTTAGTTGATTTCCAGAACTTTCTACGTCATGAGGACATACCCACTTCTATTGTCCCCCTAGTCGATGCTCTTTGTGTTATGTTAACTAGTCATAGTAAAGGTCTTGATTTCCTACATGGCATCATGCATATAGTCCATAGTGACACTCCACCATTAGTGAGCTACATTGTGAAATCTCAAGATTTGCACTCTAATATAAAAGACAATCAATTGTTTGTTCCTCTTCCTTCTTTAGACATTCACATTTTCACATTATCACAAATGGCTACCAGTGCCCCACAACCTGATAGTGTAAGTACTAGTTTGTCTGGAGGTGTCATGAACCCTATACACCAGTATGGGTTTGTTCCGCCCTTGAGGCCCTTGTAATTTACTTTTTCTATCGGTGCCCTTTGAGTTAGTTAGTAGTTGTCTTTACCCCTCACTTCCACTCCTCTCCTCACACCCACTCACACCACCAATCTTGTTATTAACCAACTTCTACAAAATGTTGGTTCTATTTAGCGAAAACTTTCTTCACTTTCCACCTCATCCACACAACCCCTCATCCATGATTATTATAGATGCAATCCTCTATCCCTCGCTATCCTTGCTACTCCATTTCCCTATAACTTTGAGGCATTGAGGTTTGAAAAGTACTCTGGTAAAGGAGATTCGCAAACACATGTAGCTACTTTCATTACTTTATGTAGCGATTTCATCTTTCAGAATGCCTTGCTAGCAAAACTCTTCCCATGGTATCTTAAAGATATCACATTGGATTCATTTTGCTTGCTTCCTGACCATTTAATTATTTCTTTTGAGCAGCTGGTAAATTAGTTCCTTCAATATTTTCAAGCTAACATTGGACCTCAGGTCATGTTCATTGACCTCATCCATTATAGATAGGCTGCAAATGAAAAGGTAACTGACTTTATCTACACATTGTCAAGCTCTTTTCTTGTATATTCCTTATGCTTTGCTTGATTCTAATGTGCAGAGAATATTTATTGGAAACCTACAGCCTTAGATTAGGGACAAGATTCTACTCATGAAGTATCAATCATTTGCACATCTATGCATAGCACTACAAGATTACCAATAGTCTATAAGCCAATTTGAGGTGTCTACCTCATTGGCTCCTACTGGGTAGTCCAGTAGTTCTTCTTTTACAAATTATAAAAATAATCACAATTTATTTAAAAACAATTCTTCTATAATGATCAACAATGCAATGGTTGAAGCCCCTTCTCAGGTTTCTTTAGCCCTCTCTTCTTCAAGATCATCAAATAATCATAAATTCACTCCTTTGATGGAGTCTCTATATTCTATTCTTTAGCAGATCCTAAATAACAATTTGGTGCAACTACCTCCTATCCATCCTCTAGACACTTGCAAGCCAGTTTCACCTTCGTATGACTTGAAGGCCTTTTACAAATTCCATAGGGTACCTAGACACGACATTAAAATTTTTTTGCATCTTAAGAACATTTTGCAAGACCTCATTGATTAGAACGTGTTCCAGGTATCTAGTGCAAATGCAAAAGAAAACAAGTTTGTCGCTATGCCTAATCAACATCTCCAAATTTATACTGGAATCAAATGTTGTGCCATTCTTCCAATTTTGTTGACCTCACTCCACTCCCATGGCACTAGATGCTCCTTTTGACATTCTCTCATCCTCTATCTTTACCCAAATGGTAGGCATGGTGGTTGCTCGCTCTTGCCTAGCTTGGGAGCAAACCATTCCTAAGTCTATCATTTCCTTCTCTCTTGTCTATCATTTCCTTCTCTCCCGTATATGTTCTTGCCAATGTATATGAAGGACCTCTTTATATTACCACTGAGGTTAATGGGAAGTCTATAAAGGTTGTCCTAATCAACCTCATGTGCTTGGTAAATATTAATCACATAGGAGTTATTATAAGTCCATGAACTATATAAAATGTGTACAAGCAATCAGAAGTCTTTATAAGGTGTCATGATGGAATGTCTCGCCCAACCCTCGATTTGATCACCCTTCCCCTCTAGGTGGGACTTAAAACCTTAGATGTGTATTTTTCCATCATTCTATCATCATATTGCTTTCATCTAAATCTGGGTCACCCATGGCTCACCACGATGAAAGCAGTCCCTTCAATAATCTATTAGTATTTAAAGTTTCCTCTTGATGGCACTATGCACACAATCTGTCACAACGGATTCAAGCATGTGGCCATGCGAGAAAACTTTTCCTTGGATTACTTTTGGCCTACTCTGACTGAGCCCCTCCGTGCGCACAATGAATTCTTATTTATTTATTAATAGAAGTTCAAGGCCGCTTGGATTGCCCAATTGTCTGTTGGCCCTTCCTCCTTGTCTTCTGCAGCTGCTTCTCCCTCTATTACTTTGCCTCTAGAGGCTGCTTTAATTCATTCTATTATTTTTTAAGTAGTTAAAGGAAATAAGCTTGTGCAGAGTGCACCACCCCATCTCCACACTCTTGGCTTGTATTCAGAGGTCCCACCTCTGGAGTCTCTTATATGAGACCTAGAGGTCCACCACTTGTACAACCTCAAGTGCCACACATTCCTAAGATCTCTCAGCGTTCAACAAGTGCTTCTATTCCTCTTGCCTCTTTGATGACATGAGGAAAGAAACCCATGCTAAGAAGTCCTCCCTCTCTCCTAGAAATTCCTCAACATTCAATGGTTGATCATGTTCCTCTTGCCTCTATAGGGGAATGAAGAAAGAAACGTATGTTGTAGGGTCCACCTCCTTCCCTTGTGGTTTCCCAACCTTCGATAGTCCCTTATGTTCCTCCTTCTACCCCCATGATAGAAAAGGAAAATGAACCTATGTTGGAAAACCCTTGGCTCCTTCAATGGAGTCCCTTTCTTGCACATGACGTAACCAACTTGCAAGAGATCGCAAGCATCATCATTGTGTTGTGGCCTGAGAGTGTACCTCTGATGTCGAGTCTCTTCTAGAGTATCCTCTTCCCTTTCAGCCACCTGTAGACTTGGCCCATCCCTCAGATCCCCAACCTCTTGTTTCCCAGCCTACCTCTCTCTTGTCCCTAACTCCTTCCTCTCTATTCTTAGAAAAAGATGAACATCGCCTTTCAAGGGTACAAGTAGTCTTGGTTCCATCCATGTAGAGTCCCATTCTATCATCCATTCCTAATATGCCACCCTTTACGGAACCCTTAGATCTTCCAAATCTCAACATGATCTCTAGTGCCACTTTGTCTTCTCTTGTCCCATTCTAGTGTACCTACCATGCAGTTTTCCCTAATATTCTCTACCTTGCTACCATTGACATAGACATCCTACATCCACTACCGAAGCACAAACCTAAGCACTATCCCACCCCTCCGTTTTAGAAGCCTAAGCACACGCCACTGTTGCTGCTGCCTCTTAGCCCTTCTGAATCACTTCTTCCATCTATGGAGGACATTCCTCCACCCGTGTCTCTTAGTGCTCACATTCCTATTGATAACATTGATGAGCCATGCTTGGTTCATTATTCTAATAGTGACTCTCTTGATTCCTCCATGCAAAGTGAATCATAGAGTTCGTCTAGGATATCCCCTCATTGTCCATGATCTTCACATGATCATTAACAATTGTTGCTCCTATTGCTTCTGAGGATCCTAACCCTATTAGTGATCCTTCACACTTTATTCCATGGGAGTTTGCATATACTACTCTTGATGTGATCCCATTGTCAGCTCTTCCTCCATCCCCCTATGCTTATCAAGATTGGGACTAGGATGATTTGATGATGTTTGATCCATGAGGGCTGCACTTTCGTCTCATGTGTTTTTGTGTGATTGCATGCTTTATTGTAATGTTTTCCCCATAAATGTAAATTTATGTTTGTTAGTTCTTCCTGGAGGACCCACGATGCCCTTGTAGACACATGGATACAAGAGGAATGCCCAGGTTGTGAAATTCTTCTATTTTTCCTTGCATTCTTCTATATGTTGTCTCTTATTTATTCTTGAAATTTTGGGGATGATGCAAAGCATTGGAAGATTTAGCTTCCTTCCATGTTGACCCAATTTTTTTTAAATTTTTCTTTGCTTTCTTATGATCTTATTCCTTTGTATTCATAGTTCTACATGCTTAGGGAATGATGACAATTATTTAAGTTGTCTGTTAATATTTCCCTTCCCCAGTGCATATTGACCCCAAAGCACGTAGATCCCTTTGTGACTTTTTAGTGATGTTGCTTGTTGTACATGACATGTCTTAGCATTGCTTGATGTCATACCATGCTTACGCAAGCCTTTTTGTATCATACCTGCAACATTGCCTTTGTTGTCTCTCTTTTGGGGGCATATTCTTCTGTCTCCAGACGCATCTTTTAAAACATACCTTTTCCATATAGATATGTTTCCTAGAGCTCTCTCCCCCTTTGTCCACCTTAAAATAATTTCATATTGTTGATTTATGCAATTATTTTAAGGTGGGGGCATACTTTCATGCTTCATACCTATGCACACACCACATTATCAGTACGCTCTCTGCAACATTTGTAGCTTGTGGTCCTAAGCATATGCACTTGCTTAGCTTGACCACACTTTTCAACTACTTTGTTAGCACTTTTTGTGAGTCACCTAACAACATAATTTTTTAGTCCTAGTGGCCCACAAGAGTTGGGTATGGTTCCTAGCTCTCTTAGTGTGCTATCCCTAGAACTTGGGAATTCCTTCTACCTCTTGTAGTGTGCTAAAAATGCCTCTTTAATTTTGTTTCTTTGTCTTTCTATGTGTGTGTGTGTTGTGTGTTAGATTAGAATGTGTATAAGACCATATGGTTTTCTAACCCTAATGCTTTGGCAAATCATATTTGGTCTAATCCTGTTTAGCATATATATATATTCCTTTTCTACTTTATCATGCATATTCATGTAGTTGCATAAGCTTGCTAAAGTAGAGGCTAAATGTATGGTTGAAAATTGCATACCCTTGCAATTTCACACTACATTTGGCGACCACTTTGGTGCTTGCTTCCTCTTTGGGCATTATAGAATTATTTTTAGCCTCCTTTTCTCAACTTCATAAAATTTTGTTTTAGTGCTTTCTAATTCTCTTATCCCAGAGATGATTCATGAGATTCTAAGTTAGATTCACTCAAATGATGGTGCTTAGCATGAACATCCACACATTGCGTTGGTGTCCCACGAGCTTGAAATAGTTAGTGAACTACTTTGGGACACGTTGAAGTATCTCCTGTAGTGTAAGAGATTATTGTAACACCTTTTGAATGTCGAATGACTCTCTCCTCTTGCATGTTGACTCTTATTTTCCCTCTCAATCTCTTATATCCAATTTTTGAGCAAGCTTGAGCTCTCTTCTGCAACTTTTTGGTGAAGATCTTGTGAACTCTCTATTGTGCTTCTCTATACAGCAGATATTGAGGATTCTTGTGCTCTCTTAAATTGTAGAGTTATCTTTTCTAGCTTCTGGAGATTTATTCTTGCATCTGGATCATTTTGTGAGGGCTTTTCCTTGGGGTTTTGAACCTATTTGCACCAGATTCCATCCCATGAGGAGCTGCAGCCTCCTTCTTGCCATCCAAGCTAGTAATGCTACTGAGTTTTCTTGAATATTATTTTATATTACTCAGTTTATTTTCTTTGTTAGCTCATGGTGTAGACCACCATTCATTTCTTGCTCATGTTATAGGATATTCTTCCCTGTAGACCAGAGAAGCTACTCCTATTCTTTGTTTCCATTTGTCACTGCTTTATTTCTTAGACACACATAAGGAATAGAAGCACACATTATTTTTATCGATCATTCACTTCTCGTGGAGGTTGAAATACCAAAGCAGGGGCTTGACTGAGGCAAGCTCCTTAGTAGCACAACATTTCTCTTCTATTTTAGCAGTAGGTGCTTCAAGGAGAGACACTCAAACGTAGAGAGGTTTTGTTGGTGTTTCTCCTTCCTTGTCATTTCATTTCATTTGATCTTATTTCATTTGAATAAATAGATTATTTTCATTTCTAGTGTTACCTGAATACTTCTAGGTAGTTTTTCTGTTCACTATTATGTTGTGTAGGTATCCATGATTCATACAAAGGTGACCATTTTTTATTTTTTTGGTCGAGGTTACCATTGCTTAGTGCAGATCTCCCATAGTACACTATTGTCTAGGGCAGTGAGCTTAATTTCTAGGTTACATATTCATTTATCTCTTGTCACTTCGTTTCTGTATTTTGTTTTTCAATATTCTGTTTACAATAGTTAATTTTTCAGCATTGCAATCTCTTCTCTTCTTTCTTCTAGGCACCTGGTTTAGTCTACTTTGTTTCTGTTGGTATGTAAAGTGGTTCTATAAAACTAGAGTAGGTCTGAAACATTAAACAAGTAGAACTCGAGTGTATTGTTATTGAAAAGCTCCCTTAATTGATATGTTCAATTGAGGAGTAGTTTTTCCTACACTACAACTAGAACATTTAAGAAGCACCTCATCAACATTTGAGATCATAAAGGACATTATATGTATTTGCATATTTTCTTGGAGTGTCTTCCAATTTGTTCAAAATCATTAAATTGATCCAAGGGTTTTATAAGATAAAAGGAGGGAGTAAGTTTCCTCATAAGCATAGAATAATAAGCTCCAACAATGTCTTCAGACATCACCATGTGTACAATGATAAAGGCAAACATATTTTTGAATACCAAAAGTGTAGGGATCAAGGTTACAACAAAAGTTAAAAACCATAGATAATGGGCCAAAATTGTAGGTGTGTACATCACTTCCAAAAGTATAGGATTGAGCCAAGGCAAAGTCCAAGTCATCCCTTAGTCTATTAGAGCTTCACTACCTCAATTTGATAGTAGAAACTAGGATTAGATCACTGAGCATAAATTATAAAAGAACATATCCATATCACAAATGAAGTTAAGTACTCTCACCTTTTTTGTCAATTTAAAAAAACATATTTGTGTATTGTTTCTAAATGTTTGTTATTTAGGGTTATCTAATTTTAGTTCTTGTGTATATTTATCTACCCTAGATAACACTTTTAAAAGAAGCATATTTTATCTTTTCATTTTGGTGAATCCATTTGATCTTATACATGTTAGGTTTTGGCTTTAGGGTTTTGATTTCTAATTTCCTTTTTATCTATGAAGTTTCTAAATTTTCTATTTTTTATGTTAGATCTAAACCTTATTTTGATCCTTATTACTTTCTAGGGTTTTGTCTTTTTTGTGTATGCCAAAGTCTCATCAGCCTTCTCATCTCCCACTACAAATAAGTCCTAGATTGAATCCTAATATGGCATTGAGAAGAATAAGTCTTTGAGTAGCATGTCTTCCCTCCCTCCCAACCCTCTTCTTCCATTGATCCTCCTAGTTCATCTTCTCCCATTTATAGTATGCCACATAATGATTCTCTTATTATGCCAACTTCTTATGTTCATCCCTCCTCTCTTGTGCCCATCTCTCATGTGCACTCCATTTCTCTTGTTCCTACTTCTTATGTTCATCCCACTTGCTAACTTCCCATGTTCCTCCTACTAGTGCTATTCCTACTTATTATGTTGTTACCCCATCATATTCCACCATCCCTCAACCTATCTATACCCCACCCATTATATCTCATGTTGCCACCTCTATTCCTCTTCCTTCTCCTAATGTACTCCTCTCTACCCTTGATACTATATTCAAAAGCTTTATTGATATGAAAAATAAAATAGATGCCTTACCTAATAGAAATGCAAAAGATGTAACTACTAAAATCAAACACAATCCACTTGCTCTTGAGATTTTATATTATCCATTTTTGATTGGATTTGTGCTTGCTAGATTTGAAATGTATAATGGTAGAGGAGATCCTATGACACACATAAGGTCTTTCAATGCTACATGTTTAGATTTTTATGTATGATGATAATTTATTGTCTAAGCTATTTTTACATAATTTTAAATATTATGCTATTGAATGGTTATATTCACTTCCACATGGGTGTATTCATTCATTTTCAGATTCGGCCAATGCTTTTATGAGACACTTTAGTGTTAATGTTGGTTTGAAGGCTACTGCTTTAGATTTGATTGATTGTAAACAAGGATCCAATGAGTCTATATATAGTAATTTTATTAGATTCTAATCCTGTTGTGCTAAGATACATTAACAAATCCTCAATGATTAGCTTTAGAGAAATTTTCTTTAGGGATTGCTACCTACTATTTAGCAAAATAGTTTCCAAAAGGGTAGTGAAAAACAAGACTTCATGAGCCTTACTCTTAAGCCTCAAAATTTAAATGCTACTACTACTTCCCATGTTATTACTCTTAAGCCTCAAAATAAAAAAAATACAATAATTCATGATCCTTTGAATAATGCGCATCAATGTTTAATTCATTCAAATATGATGACACTTTCTAGGACTGCTAGACTATGCCTAAAGGATATGATGATAATGCATTTTATAAGTATCATAGAGTTAATGGTCATCATACTTAGTGTTGAATATAAATTAAGCATGAGATTCAAGCTATGTTTGACAATAATATGATTCATGTCAAGGGTGTTAATGATGGGGTAATCATTCAATTGTTCCTCCTAACTAGAATGTATAGATTTAAACAAATCTATTTCCTACTCATAATTAATCTAATAATGTGGATTTGTATGAGGATCATGAGGTACATATACATGATGATGGACTTGAAAATGTTGTTTTACATGAATTTAAATATCAATTTGTGGCTATGCTTAGTAAAAATTCTAATGGGTTATCTTCTTCTATGATAGTAATTACTTTTTCGCATGATGAGATTCCACATATCAATTATATGGTCCTTTGTATGTTAGAGGTTACAAAAATTTCAATCCAATTAAGAGCGTGCTTATCAATCATGTTTTTCATTATAATGTATACATGAAATATTTTCATTCAATCATCATTTTCAACAACAAGCATATGCGCATTCAAGGGTGTTAATTAAAATGACTAATGTGTATTGATTGAAATTATGGAATATACTATTTTTCCTTTAGTAGTGGGTCCAAAAGCAGTGCCTATTTTATGTCATATCATTCCTCTTTAGATAGATTGTATATAATACTTAAGCATCCATAGATAGAACAATGTAAAGTATTACCTTCAATGTTACATAAATGCATCAAATATGTCTACAAAGATGAAATGATTACAATTTCTAGAGATCCACATATGCCTTTATCAAAATTGAATCATTTTACTATGGATATATTGATAAAATTACTTGAGGAACTACCATATAAGCATAATGATGATTTTTATGATTTGTACAAACCTCATAAGGAAAAACATTGACGAGAAAAGAAATAAAAGAACCAACAATTTATAAGACCACACAAACCTACAAGGACGAAATGTAAATAGGTTTATATGCCTTCATATTATATAGAAGATCAATCTACAAGGCCAAAAGAAACACAAGTGGCACAACCTAAAATTTTCAAGTATAAGGGATTGGATATTTGCACACCTATAAGAGATCCATAAAAGGAATACATTATGCATGCACCAAGCAAATTGGAAAACAACAAAGGCATTGTGAATTAGAGATCTAAATTTCACTCATCTTCAAAGGGGGCTCAAACTACTTCGGTTACAAAGAAATAAAAAAAACACTAAAAACATTTAAAATCTATAAGTAGATATACATTCATAGAAAATGAACAATGGTTATGGAAGGAAAATTTTAAAATGGTGCCACTTTAAAACATATTTTTTAAAAGTTCTTTGTACCTGGATGAGAAGTGGTTACCATGTGATGCAATTTTTTAGCTTGAAGACCTTTGTATTCATGATTGGGATTAGGATGACCTTATGGGAGAAGATTCTTCTAACACAATTCATTGAAGCTTTGTGTTTTTGCTTCATTTCTTTTTCTTTACTTTTATGTTTGTGTTGTTCTTCATGTTCTTAGTTAAAATGTAGGTGATGCAAAGACACCTTTAGTAGTGTATGTTGACACAAGTGACTATTGTTGGGAATTAAGGTGTCTCAACCTTGGTAATTCCTTGCATTATTTATGTTTGTATTTATTATTTCATTGCCTATGTTGTAAATATTTGTAAATTCCATATTGTCATATTGTGGGATGTGGCATGGTGATGTGTCATCCTACATGGAAGATGACAACTTGTAATTTTGTCCTCACATGAGGAGATAGGTGTCCCACTTTGTGGTAGGAGCATTTTGCCATGTGTCGACATCTTTTATGTTGTGTAAGGGAATATTGACCGAAACGGTTATGACAGATTCCTAAGACAGAATCTATGACATGTAAGAGTCAGAAATAGAAGCTTGTAAGATAGGTGAAGACATGTGTCATGAAGCATCTTTGAAAAAGGCATATTTGGGCACCCCAAGGTGGACTATGACATGTTGTAAGAGAATATGCTATTTATAGCCTATGTATGATAGATTCTCTTACAGCTGTAAGTTGTAACCGCTATGATAGTAGTAAGTGTCGTAAGAGCATCTGTCATAGCCCATTTGGGAAATAGGTGACCTCTTTGGGATGGAAGCTGTGGACAAGTGTCAAGCACATTCTTCAATGTTGACCAAGTGTCCTTAGGCATGGGTTTTGGGCCATGAGGCCAAGTTGGACGCCCATTCCAAGTTTGGACCAATATTGCCTTATATGTTTTGTATAAATAGGTGCTTGGAGGAGGAGATGTATTACAGGTTTGATAGGTACTGTTATGCTACTAGATTGACTCTAGATACGAGTGTCGAAGACCATTGAAGCTTGCATTGCAAGTGTATTGTAAACAACTTTATGTTTTGATAATGCATTGTGCAGGTTTCTAAGTGTGGGGTTTTTCACTCGATAAGGGTTTTCCCCACGTTATATCTTTATCTCTCTTCTTCTGTCTTCTTTCTGGTTCATGTGTATTGCTGCAATATCTATGTTAGATGTTCTATGTTGCTGTAGTTGTAAGGATTAATTTGAATTTGCATAGCCCTCTCCTCATTAGATTAGTGTAGGAAGTGATTTTTGCACACCTAGCTTCCTTTCAGTTGGTATTAGAGCCTGGCCAGTTTTGGTCTTAGCTGTTGGGTAGGGGTTTTTTTAGCTGATCTTAAGTTGAGTGGGAGTCTGTGCAGAGTATTCTGAATTCTATTGCAGCAAGGAGATGTCAAGCACATCCGAAAGGTTTGAAGTGGAGAAATTCAATGGCACTAATTTCGAGCTGTGGAAGCTCAAGATGGAAGACATGCTTGTTGACCGAGACCTTTGGGAAAGTGTTAATGGAACTAAACTAGCTGCAATGTCACAAGATGATTGGGATCTCAAGGATTGGAAGGCTAAGGGTCTCATAAGATTTAGTCTTGCTGATTCTATCTTGTTAAATGTCCATGAGGAGAAAAATGTAAACTTGCTTTGGAAGAAGTTGGGTGATGTGTATCAAGCCAAATCCCTGGTTAATAAACTTTTTCTGAGAAAGAAATTGTATTCTCTTTGAATGGAAGATGGAGGATCCATTGCTAAATGTATGAATGCTTTTAACATGTTGGTTGGACAATTGACATCTATTAGTGTGAAGATGGAGGAGGATTGGTGTATGACCCTACTTTGTTCTTTGCCGAACTCATGGGATCACCTTGTCATGGCTATTGGAAGCACCACATCCACATTCAAAATGGATGAAGTAGTTTATTCGCTGTTATCTGAAGAGATGCGGAGGAAGTCTTTTGATGTAGCCAAAGAGGCTCTTGCAATTCATGGAAGAGCCAAGGAGAAAGGGAAAAAGAAGCACAAGAAAGTTGAGAAGGGTAGATCCAAATCCCATGGGAGATCCAAATTTCCTAGAAAGTCCAAGCCTATCTATTGGAACTATAGTAAATCTGGGCATTTCTGAAAGGAATGCAAAGAAGAAAAGAAAAAGAAGAAGAAGACCCCAGATTCAGATTCTAACAAGTCACAAGATGATGGTGATGCTTTCATCGCAGCCCTGGAAACCCATGCATCTAATGATGTGTGGCTGATTGACTCTGGCGCATCATTCCAGATGACCTCACATCGAGATTGGTTCACTAAGTATGAGGAGTTCGATGGTGGAAAGGTGTACTTGGGTGATGACTCTCATCTGAAGATTGTTGGTCGTGGAAGAGTCTCTATCTGATTCCCTGATGGTCGAGTGAAGGGGATCTCTGGGGTTATGCATATCCCAGGCTTAGTATGGAACCTGCTTTCTGTAAGTAGTTTGAATGATGCAGGTGTGCAGTTTGTCTTTTCGAAAGAAGGATGCAAGATGACTAGAGGAGCTATGGTGCTTGCTAAGGGTACTAGGATACGTACTTTGTTTCAGCTGGAGGCTTGCATTTCACAATGAAATAGTTCTTCTGATTCAAGGAAGAGGGCAGCAGTCACTTCATCCCCACCATCTGAATGAGTAGTTAAGAGATCTGTTGTTTCTAGTTCTAATGTTTGTAATCATGCCTTGGAAGTTAAACTTCCCGCTGAAAAGACAATCTTATGGCATAAGAGATTTGGCCACATTGGTCAGAAGGGTTTGCGTACCCTGAAAAATAAAAACCTTGTTGAGGGGTTAGATGATTGTAATCTTGAGTTTGACTTTTGCGAACATTGCATTTATGGCAAACAAAACCGTGTTCAATTTTATTCGAGTTCTCATAAGTCTTCTGGTGTGTTGGACCTTGTTCATTCTGATGTATTTGGTCTTGTTAATGTTCCTTCGTTATCAAAATCTGTATATTTTGTATCTTTCATAGATTACTATAGTAGAAGGGCATGGATTTATTTTCTCAGAAGCAAATCTGAAGTCTATAGTAAGTTTAAGGAGTTTAAGGCATTTGCTGAAAATTAGACTGGTAAAAAGAGTAAGTGTTTGAGAACTGACAACAGTGGTGAGTTCTATTCTACAGAATTCGATAAATATTGCAAATAACTTGGGATTGAAAGACATAAGACAACTCCATACAGCCCGCAACAAAATGGAGTTGCAGAAAGGATGAACATGACATTGATGGAGAAGGCTAGGAGTATGCTTAGTGGAGCTGGCCTAGAACAAAAGTTTTGGCTTGAAGCTGTTGCCACTGCTTACTATCTTGTAAATAGATCTCCTAAATTAACTCTTGTTGGAAAGACACCCATGGAGGTGTGGTCTGGTAGAAATCCTTCAATAAGGTATCTTCATGTTTTTGGTTGTGAGGTATATGCACATGTGCCTAGGGAGAAGCAGTCAAAATTAGAGAACAAGGCTGTTAAGTGTATCTTGATTGGCTTTGGTGTCGGTATGAAACGATATAAGCTTTGGGACCCTGTGGCTGAAAAAGTGTTGTATAGCAGAAGTGTCATCTTCAGAGAGCTTACACCTTCTTCCACTATTTTATAGCCAGAAGAAAAACAAAAGAAAGAGGATGTTGTTCAGTTTCCTGCTACCCCTGACAAGACTAAACAGAAAGACAATGATGGACCTGATGATGAGGAGAGCTCTAGCAGCTCTGAAAGCTTAGATGAAGAAGCTGAACCTCAACCTCAGCTCTTGAGGAGGTCTACACGGATAAGAAAGCAACCTGAAAGGTTTGGTTTTACATTGCTTGATTCTAGTTGTGCTTTTGCTTTACTTACTAATAGTGCTGAACCTAGAACTATATCAGAGGCTATGGACATGAAAGATGCAGGTTCCTAGAAGGAGGCCATGGAGGATGAAATGGTTTATTTGGAAAAGAATCAAACTTGGGACTTGGTGCCTTTGCCTCCTGGACGGAAACCCGTTGGATGCAAATGGGTGTTCAAGAAGAAATTTGGTGCATATGGCAGTGTTGAGAAGTATAAGGCCAGATTGGTTGCGAAGGGGTATTCACAAGTGGAGGGTATAGATTATGGTGAGATCTTCTCTCTCATTGCAAAGTTGACATCCATTCATTCTTGTTGTCTCTTGCAGCATCTTATGACTTAGAGGTAGAATAGATGGATGTGAAGACAACTTTCCTTCATGGTGATTTGGAGGAAGAAATCTACATGTCACAGCCAGAGCATTACATGGTGAAAGGTGTTGGCATTTCAATTCGCACCTCTGGTATGCAATTTGGAAACGGACAGCTATGCACAAATAAACTGCTCTCCTATTGGAAGGGGGAGTTCCCTTTCTTGCTGATGTTCGCTGAAAAGATAACTTGAATGAAACTTCGCCTATCTTCTTTTTGATTCTCAGCTGCGAGCACAAGGTTATAAAACTCTAAACGCTGCAGAAGAGGTTTTTCCTTTTTAATAAAACTTCTACTACAACTAGCATAGACTAATGACGCTTTCAACCTCCTGAGTAAATTCAGAGCAAAGGAAGTTGAAAGTGAATGGGGAATGATTGTTAACACAAAAACTCAAGTAGTTTTCCTCCAGATTTACACCATAAGACTAAGAGTACTTTAATGATGAAAGCTGAAAATGAAAGCCATAGAAGCTACACATCTGACGACGAGAACTTGATGAATCGATATAGAATATCAGAGCAAAGTAGGCATGAGATTTCTATTCAATATCAGAAAGTTTAATACAACTCCAGGACAGCAAGACTGTAGCAAAAGGTAGGCATACAGTAAGCGATCAAACACCGGAGAACACTGAACACAAAGTGAACAAACACCTGAAATAACAATGTTTGCAGGCTAGAATAGGCACAACAAATTTGTTATCACAAAAGTCATTCCTTACAATGAACACAGATTAAACAGACACTGGGAATAACAATGTTTGCAGGCTAGAATAGGCACAGCAAATTTGCTATCACAACTACCATTTCCAACAATGGGTAAGGATGCCCTTATTTATACTAAAATCAAAGGAGTAGGGAACCCTAAAATCTCCTTGATTAACCCTAACTTGCCAACTCGCAAGCTTTATTACTATTCTAAGACAAAGATACAATAAACAAATGCTTTAAAGCAAAAAGATTCCAACTATCACAAGGTGCTTTCTTTCTAAATATAGAATGGATGAGCTTAGGATGAAAGCACATGCTTTGAAACAAAAACCATATGTTTTAAAGCTGCTTTATTTTGGAATGCATCCTCATCAACATTCTAGCTTTTTGGTGATGTCATCTGTCGATATTCTGGGAAACAATATCTTCTAAAAAGTGAGTGACCGCATCTCTGCCAGGAACACTGATACTCTCTAGAACAATATTCTGATTCTCTAACATTTCTTCACCATTGGCAACCATATGAAGAAATTCGTGAACTTCACCCGCAGCCTTGTCAAATTTCACTGACATTGCGGCAAGACGACTCATCTTGTCGACATTGATATCATCATTAAAGTTGTTGCGGACGAGAGTCTAGAACTCTGCTTGCACTTCCCTGAGGTCATATAGGGTACCATCTTCTTTCTCATATGAACACGGGATCTGAGAGATAAAGGATCTGACGAACTTGAGGATGCCGATTACCTTTTCTTTCCATTCTGTCAACTCTGAAATCATACTGTCATAAGTTTTTACTGTGAAAAGATATTGTGCTTTCCAAGTAGAAACTGTCTTCTTATCTTCAGCTGAATCAACAGTATCAAGTGCAATCTTCAAGTCAGAGATAATGATCTCAAACACCGGTCTATTTTTTGCCATGATCTGCTGCGACCCCTGTATGCCTTGGCGTAAATCATGAGCGTTGTACTTCAACTGATAAAGCTCTGCAAGTACAACTCTCCCTTTGGTAACAAATTCTTCTACCCAACTGTCCATGTGCCTCCCATAGAGGACCAACTTACTGAAATGCCGCTGATCGGCTAGTGATCCAAGACTCGATGGAAGAAGCAAATCAACCTGTGAAGTGCCATGGAAAAGGTTGGAAATATATTGCCGCAACTGTTGAACTTCAGCTTTGAGAGCTGCCTTGTCTTCTTCATCTCTCAACACCCTTTCCTTCAAGCTATCCGCTGCAACCTCAAAGAGATTGACATCTGTATGGCGAGTACTTCTGCCAAGGTTAGCTTTAACAACTGTGAAGTCATCAACCTCGACTTCATTAGCACTTCTATGTTCTGGAGGTGTTGCAGTCTCAAGAATGATTTCTCCATCAGCATTCTTCTCAATGCGAATCTGCTTCTTCAGCTGCTTGTCTGGTGTGTCTTGATAGACACTTTTTAGCTCTGTTAAGTCCAGCTGATATGAGGGTTTTCTTCTCATCCTTCCAAGAATGTTTTCAAGCCAGGATGAGCCATCCTCTCTTGGAAACTCGGTTCTCGCCTCATCAGCTCCTGATGAATCAATGCTTGCATCAAAGTTGCGAACCGGTGAATCTGGCTCTGAACCTATGTGAATAGGAGAAGGGATCGGTGAAGAAGGTGGAGATACATGATTTGAAGGTAACACTTCAACATGCAGTGTTGTTTCAACAGGAGCTTCTGGTTCAACTGGTGGATGTTCCTGTTGGGCATGAGCTGGAGACTCGTCTTTCTTCCTCTTTAACTTTGCAATTTTTGTTTCCTCTGGGAGAACACTCATAGCCTTAACTCTTTGTTTTGGCTTGGAAGTGGAAGGTTCTGATGGTTGCACAACTAGCGGCTCTGCTACTGGAATATCATCCTTCTGCTTAGTCTTCAAGAATATCAAACTATTTTTAACCACTCGACTTGTTCTCTCCTCAATGGAAGTACTCTCTTTTATTGACCAGTTAACTGGCGGCAACGGTTGTTGCTCAATTTGGTCCCTGAAATATGTGGGAAGTAGAACTTCACCACTCTCTGTCAAACCCTCTATGTCTTCTGATAGGATATTAGACATCTGCTGAAGAGTGAACCTGCTGTAACTGCGTCTTCACACTTCATACTCATCAGCACAATTGGCCCAGAAGTCTTCAACTGCAAACTTGTGTGTACAATTCTGACCAAGATGTGATGCATAAACACCACGGGGATCATATGAAGATCTCCTGTCAAAAAACTTAAGACCATATCTGGATGATTCATTACCGATTGCCTTGGCATCTGCTCTAGATCTACATCTGTAAATACTCATCCCAAGTGGAAAATTGAAGGCAGTCTTGCGTCTGCTACGCAAAAATGTATGCACTTGATAAGCTTGCCTCAAAAATTCCATAAATGCTATTTCATCTATAGGATATCGCGGCAACATGGCTAGCTCTCCTGAGAAGCCATATACTCTGATGTAGGAAAAAGTAGGAAATTGGATAAACCAATCAACCCATTCTGCCATTGCTATTCTAGCCTCTACAGAAAACCGTATATGCAACTCTTTGTCCATGTCTCACACTACATGCATCAAGAATGCATCATTCACCCGCCTATAATGTTGTTCATCTTGAGAGATCTCTAATTGCGGGAAATGATGATACACATGCTAAGTACCCAGAGTTCCAACAACATTCAAACCTCTGAATTGACCCTGAAAATCCATCAAATACACAAGGTATGATATCATATGGAATTCATGAGCCCTTTGAAAATCAATTATTTGTTGGTGGAGACAATCACTGATTAGTGCCGACCAATCATAGAATTCGGTTCCGTCAACAATCTGGGACATGATGTAAAACATCCAAGGCTGAAATTTGTTTGCATCTGCTTGACCCATGATACGACTTAGCAGAGTAATCATTATTGCATGCTCCTCCTTGAATTCTCCACGTCCAACGTTCTTCGGCATAATATTCTGCTTTTCTTTCAACCACCTCTGACCAATCTTTTTTCTGTATTTTTCCTTATCATTATTCTAAACCCTCTTGCATTCTTCAAGTGAAACAGTTAAGTTCTCTCTCCAAATAGGTATTGTAAAGCACTTTTCAATGTCGTTTGGCCTCAAGCTGCAGAGCACATGTCCATCACCTGACTGAATTTCTCTTGTGACCGAGTTGTAATGCGTCACACAAGCAATCACAAACTCGATACTTTGCACGGTGATAGGAAAGGATGTCGTTGCAAGCAAACTGGAGTGTCCAAGATTCCTGATGGCATTATTTCCTACATCCTCCAAGGAGTGTAAATTAATTACTGGAAGTACTTTATGCAAGTCTGTTTCACAAGTTTTCAGGTAATCATGAACCAATGCTGTTTTGTGCTTGAATTGTGTTGGAGAGTACTGCATATTGGAAGATTTGAAAATCAACTGTGAACACGCCTATGTTGGAAGAAGTATTGAACAGATGGCAGAAGTATTGAACAGATGGCTGAAAATTGTTTGCTGATTTTTATAAAAAGCAGAGTGTGAGCTAAAAAAACTGGCACATGGGTTTTGTAGATAATTCCGTTTCTAAGCACCCAAATTGTCAGATTTTGAAAAAGAGGAAATTTTCTTGAAAAAGAAGGAAAAAAGTAGTTCCCCCCCCCAAAAAAAAGCACAACTCCTAATCTTCAAGAGAATGATAATCTAGATGGACCCATCTCGACGAAAACTGAAAAAGCTCTAGTCGGATTTCTGAAAAATGATCTCCTTGAAACAAGGACCCTGAAAAAGCAAGCCTCTCTTCTTCCTCAACCCGAATCTATGAAGAAAATTGAAAAAACACCTGGTTTGGGTCTTCGAATCTTCGTTGAAAGAAAAATAAAATCTTTCCTTGGATGCAACCTGCAAAAGAAAATGAAATAAAGAAGCCTAAAGCTTGTCTTTATAAATCTTTTGGTCGAAAAAGTAGCTTTACTTGTGTGAGAAGAAAACTTCATCCTCATCCAAGAAGAAAGCATCTTTTAAAGCATAAATCCAAGTGGATGTCTTCCAATAGGAAGAATCGCTATTTTGTAGGAGCCTATGGCTTCATGTGCAAGATGACAAAAAAAATATCTTCTTTGATGATGTCATCGAATGCGCGAGTTGGAGAAGTGTTAACAAAATTTTCTTCATTTTCGACACTTCAACACTTGTTTTTACTCAAATATGGCCTGTCTCTGACTTTGACAAGATGGAAAAATGTCATCATGAACTGAAAAAGCTAATTGATCCTGACATTTTGGAGATTGATCAGCTGAGATTCCATCCCTTGTCTCCGTTCGACGATCTGACATCGTTTGACCAAGTTTGACCTCCCGGAAACTGCCAACGAGTGAAGATTGGTAACAAGGCATGTCAGAAAACACTGAAAACACAAAAATATTCTAACACTACTCAAGATGGGCGCCCCAAGCCTCCTGGGGCACCCAGTTTCCCAACACTTAGCCATTTTTTTAGTTTTTTCAACCTTTTCAATTTCTTGGTTTGTGTGCGCATTCCGGAGGCACAGGACCGCTGTTTTGCTGTCAATTTCTAACAACTGGGATGAAAATGAGTCTGATGTTCTGGTGAATATGCAAGCCTGATGAAAACTGAGCTGATTGTATTCCATTTGCCTCGAAAAACGTGCCAAACTGATCAACACTGAACCGGAGCGGGCTGACGGAAGGAGATTTGCATTTTTCAAGAAAAATATGAAAAATAAACTAACACTGGTGAGGATGGCTTCCCCAAGCCTCCTGGGGCACCTAGTTTGTCAACACTTAGCCATTTTTTTTAAAAATTGTCAATTTTGTACCTTTTCTCGATTTCCGTGCCGATTGCTCATGTTCGATCTTCGATTTCGATCATTCTGACGACTGTCGAGGTGGGATGGAGGGTGATCTAAGTAGTTTGAACATATCTGTGATGAAATCCTAGCTTTGACTAACTTTTGACCAAGTTTGACCAACCGAAAAGGAGCTGACGGAAGTATTTTCGACGTTTCTCGAAAAACGTGAAAAAAAACTAACACAGGAGAGGATGGGCGCCCCAAGCCTCCTGGGGCACCTAGTTTCACTAGACTTAGCCATTTTTGTGATTTTCCAACTTTTCCATTCATCTTGGATCCATCTTGCATCGTTTTGCGTGCATCGTTGAGTCGACGGCCGTTTATCAGTTTTGCGTCGTTGAAATAGCGTTGGAAACTCGTCGAAGAGATTTGGCGAGTAAAATTTTCTGTGTTGATGACTTTCAAGCTCATGCTTCACCTTGTGAAAAAGCAAAAATGACCCAGTAGAGAAAACTTGGTCATTTGAAGATTCCGTCTGAACCGCGCTGATCGTGAAGGAAAATCGACCAATGAGAATCGAGTGCGACACCTGATTTGGAGATTCTATTTTTAGAAAGTTTTACCAACATCCATATCTCAAGAAACCCAGAAAACCTAACTCGACGTCTATTTTTAGAAATTTTGCTTTTTTGACTTTTTGACGAAAAATTTTCTAGACTTGTTTCAAAATGCCTTGATGAAGCAAAAAATTTGGTTGGGTACAACAATTGGCTCTGTCTGGGGACCATGGCGGATACTTACGGCATAGGAGAACCAAGAATCTCTGGACTTTTGCAAGTTGGACTAGTGCCTTATCCATTGGGCAATAGAGTCAGGTTACATTCCTAATCACCTAGAACAAGACATTTCTCCTACATCACCTAAAACTGGACTTCCTAAAATCACCTAAGAAGTTGGAACTTCCCAGAACACACAAGAAACACAACTGTCACATTACGGAAAGGGGAAAAACATTACGACATAACGGTCACGTCACAGAAAGGGGAAGCACATTACGAGAACAAAAAGTGTTTCACGCGCTCTTTCTCCTGAGCGAGGATGAGAAGAGTTTAGAACTGTCACATGAAACCGTCAATCGACTTAGAAAAGTAAGAACCATCTCTCTTTAGCTGTGAAGATTGCCTTGGTAGCACAAAACTTTTCTTTCTCTGCAACATCCTCTCAAAGAGCCATGATTCAGGAGGGTATTCACGTTCAGGCCATGAGAAGTTCCTGAGAAACTGATTGATATGCCAGTGATTAGGTGGAGCATCTTCCTCCAATGCAAGCAACCTCTGCAATATGTGGAGATATAGAACTTCTTTCTGAAGATATACAGGAAAGTCTTGTGGCCAAAGTACATCTGTTGGAATGGTCATCACCACATATTGAATATGAGTTTCATTTATATCTTGTACACACGCAACTTTGTATTCAGTCAATGCATCATCTTCTGGAAAAGGTGCAAGCTACTCATACACGACTCTCATCACTGATTCCTGGCTTATAGGGTCCACAACTGTCGTTGCCCACTTTTCAAGTGCTGCAGGGACTTCTTCATTGGTTGTGTTTTCGTCCATCCACTCTCCAAAATCTGATGAATCGTCAAGATTTGAATGCTTAAACTCTGGAACATCTTCACCTGATATCTCACTTTCCCATTCATTACCTGGAATCTCATCACCCTCTGTAGAGTACTCTTCTTCAATGCGGATATCCATCATCACTTCTTCTTCAGCATTCATGTATCTTTCTTGCTCTGTAAAAGGAGTAGAATCAAAGACAGCTTCATCTAAATCATATGTTTCCTCTTCTTCTTCTTGATCAATCTCACACACGACGTATCTCACAAGACATTTGTCAATAATCTCTGATTTTTCAATATCATCCTCTTTAGTGACCAAAACTGAATATTCCATGAACTCTTCACCATCAACCTCTTCATATGTTGTATTCCATACCAGTTGCATAGTATCAGTGAAGTATTTTTCTTGTACAGGTTCATAGATGGATTCAACATCGTCCTCTTCACTAGTATGTATGAAAGATTCTTGAGATGCAGGTGAAGATGGGCTATATTGTAAAGGAAAGTCTCCAGTATCTTCCATTGAAGAATCACTTTCCCACTGATGTTGAAAACAATTTAGATCTGATAATGGAACTTCTATATGATCTCCCGTTCTAAAAAATTCTTCTAGGAAGAAATCATCTTCAAAAAGAAGGTCATGCTCTTGTTCTGCTTGTACAACTTTTTGAGTCTCTCCCTTGGATATATTTGACACAGGTTCTTCAAACCAACCTTCAAAAGATGAGAAGAACAAATCAGATTCTTCATTGCTCTCTGCAACATATTTGATCTCTTCCTTGTAATTTTGCTCTTGAGAAGATTGTTGCACTTCTTCTTCAAAGAAAGTTTGCAAATTGCACATTTCTTCGGATACTTCCTCTGATTCGTCAACCACATAGACAACCTCTTGATTCTTTTTAGTTATATCAGACAACATAACATATGTACCAGAATCTGTTTCTTGATATAGCACTTGTGCTTGAGGATCCTGAGATTTCACCACCGCGAACCATGACTTGGTTTCTGGTTCCAATTTGAAATTACCTTTCTTTAAAGGAATGGTCGTAGATGACCAATCCAATTGTATTTCTCCTCCAAGATCTTTGCAGAAACTTCTACTTAGCAACATCCCATAGCTGGCTGGAATGTCAGCTACCAAGATAGTCATCATTATTTTCTTCTTTGGGCAAGCCGCTAATCAAACTTGAGCATCCTTCAATTGTCCAACCAATGGCACTGATTTAGACTCAAGCGAATAACACTTGTCATGTGTTTTGGTGCACGAGAGTCCCAAAGCGTTCATTACCTGCAAAGGCATGATGTTGTCTGAGGCTCCTGAATCAATGATACAATTACTCAATTTATAACCTCCTATATACAAAGAAATATAGAAGGGCTTTGGCTTCTCTCCTGTCGGAATAGAAGATTCTAGCAATGTGGGCTGCACGACAGTATCTTTTTTGACATACTTGACTATTCTATCCAGCTGATCTGGATGGTCTTGAAGATATTCTAGCTAAGAAATCTGCACCTTTGTCTTCATCATGGAATCTACAATATCAAAATTTGTTGAAGATGAATTTTGAGTAGTTTGAACACTTTCACGTGATCGCTGAGCATTAGAAGTGGAAGCCACTTCCTTTTCCTTTTCTTTTGGTCTTTGTCTATCCTCTCCTTCCTTCTGTGCCTTAAAATGTTGAGTACGTGTAAACACAGGAGTTGAAAGATTTTCATGATTCACTGCAAGAGAATATTGACAAAAATCGTCTTGTTCTTCCTTCATTATAACGGGTTCGTTCTGGAAGTATCCCGTGGTAGAGTCGCCATCGAAGTTGTCCGTCTATGGTAAGACAACATTTGCACTTGGGGAAGGAACAATGTTTGAAATAGGTGCAGCATTAGCATATCCCATGATTTGATTCATCCTTAAATTTTCAGGACACGTGGCTCCAGTATGTGCATCAGTCTCATGAAAGGAACAAAACATTGCATTTTGAGCGGCATCGACTGCTTGCCTTGGTGGTGGTGCTGGCAACATGGGCCTATAGTTATTGAAAGGCTGAAAATTGTTCCTCTTAGGTTGATATGGTTGCTGAGGTTGATACTGTTGCTGTGGTTGGTATTGTTGTTGCGACGACTGATACGGCTGTTGCACGGGTTGCCCCTGAGTAGGCAACTGTCTCTTCATGATAGTCACTTTGTTTGCTACCTTATGTAGCAGTGGATCTACAGAACTCTGAACTAGAGGCCTGATTGAATCCATTTTCATCTTGCCAGAGGTAATCATGTCGTCCTCTAACTTGATGGCATTTTCTTGTGCATTGGATAATTCTGTTTCATTTGCTGATCTCAAAAAGAAGGCTATCTCAGAAGGAAGAGCGTTAATGAAACTGCTCAACAGAATTTGTGGAGATGGATTCAGAGTATGAGAAAGACGTGTAACTAGGTGATTAAACCTTGCCACAAACTCCCTCATTGGTTCATTGTTTTCCATCTTTGAATTTGAGAGTTGGGCGAACAATCTGTGACCATCTTCAGCAGGCTTGAACCTTGCCAAGAATTTCTCGCTCATAGTTGCCCAACTTGTAATGATTCCTGGTTTTAGATGATTGAACCGATCAACAACATTTCCCGCGAGAGTCTCAACGAAGAGACGCACGGCAACATCTTCATGTGATACATGCAAAATAGCGCAAGCTATTGTGAATGTAGAGATGTGTTCATCAAGATGTTGAGTTCCATCGCCATGGAATCGAGGAAAGTGCTTCCTTGACCCCTTTGGTAAATCATGATGTGCTTGTAGGGCCAAAGGTCCAATGTTATTACCCCAAGGCAATGGTGGCTGTCGCCTTCGATTTGGATCATTGTGATTGTTGTTATTTGCATCACCCATTGCTCTAGGCTGGATTACTGGTTCTTCTTGTAATTCTTCCTGCTTGACTTCAGGAACTGTTTGAATTTCTTGAGCTATGTTGGATACTTCTCCAACTTTTGTAGAATCAAGATCTTGAAAGAAAGGATCCGTAGCACCGCCTTTTCCTTTTCTTAAATAAACCCTGTGAGCCAGGATTATCTATTGCCATGCGGGAGGTGGTAGTACTGGTCTTCCTGCTGAAAGATCTGCTTTGTGTTCTTCTTCGTCAAGGGTAGCAGCTGCGTTTCTCCACTGATCAAGACTTTCCTTTTGCACAAATATGAAACTTCTAATGCTGCTAATGATGTCCGTTTGCTCTCCTTCTACTCATACAAGATTTGGTTGAATAACAGGTGGTGTAAGATTTGGTTGTTGAACTGGAGCAGAAGGATGCCAGAGAGTCATTACCATGTCATAATCCTAAGCTTGCTTGAAGTTTTATGCCTCGTGCCCCACGGTGGGTGCCAGAAAACTGTTGGTGTTTCAATTCGCACCTCTGGTATGCGATTTGGAAACGGACAGCTATGCACAGATAAACTGCCCTCCTATTGGAAGGGGGAGTTCCCTTTCTTGCTGATGTTCGCTGAAAAGATAACTTGAATGAAACTTCGCCTATCTTATTTTTGATTCTCAGCTGCGAGCACAAGGTTATAAAACTCTAAACGCTGCAGAAGAGGTTTTTCCTTTTTAATAAAACTTCTACTACAACTAGCATAGACTAATGACGCTTTCAACCTCCTGAGTAAATTCAGAGCAAAGGAAGTTGAAAGTGAACGGGGAATGATTGTTAACACAAAAACTCAAGTAGTTTTGCTCTAGATTTACACCATAAGACTAAGAATACTTTAATGATGAAAGCTAAAAATGAAAGCCACAGAAGCTACACATCTGACGATGAAAACTTGATGAATCGATATAGAATATCAGAGCAAAGTAGGCATGAGATTTCTATTCAATATCAAAAAGTTTAATACAACTCCAAGACAGCAAGACTGTAGCAAAAGGTAGGCATACAATAAGCGATCAAACACCGGAGAACACTGAACACAAAGTGAACAAACACCTGAAATAACAATGTTTGCAGGCTAGAATAGGCACAACAAATTTGTTATCACAAAAGTCATTCCTTACAATGAACACAGATTGAACAGACACTGGGAATAACAATGTTTGCAGGCTAGAATAGGCACAACAAATTTGCTATCACAACTACCATTTCCAACAATGGGCAAGGATGCCCTTATTTATACTAAAATCAAAGGAGTAGGGAACCCTAAAATCTCCTTGATTAACCCTAACTTGCCAACTCACAAGCTTTATTACTATTCTAAGACAAAGATACAATAAAAAATGCTTTAAAGCAATCTGCTTTAAAGCAAAAAGATTCCAACTATCACAAGGTGCTTTCTTTCTAAATATAGAATGGATGAGCTTAGGATGAAAGCACATGCTTTGAAACAAAAACCATATGTTTTAAAGCTACTTTATTTTGGAATGCATCCTCATCAACATTCTAGCTTTTTGGTGATGTCATCCGTTGATACTCTGGGAAACAATATCTTCTAAAAAGTGAGTGACCGCATCTCTGCCAGGAACACTGATACTCTCTAGAACAATATTCTGATTCTCTAACATTTCTTCACCATTGGCAACCATATGAAAAAATTCATGAACTTCACCCGTAGCCTTGTCAAATTTCACTGACATTGCGGCAAGACGACTCATCTTGCCGGCATTGATATCATCATTAAAGTTGTTGCGGACGAGAGTCTGGAACTCTGCTTGCACTTCCCCGAGGTCATACAGGGTACCATCTTCTTTCTCATATGAACACGGGATCTGAGAGATAAAGGATCTGACGAACTTGAGGATGCCGATTACCTTTTCTTTCCATTCTGTCAACTCTAAAATCATACTGTCATAAGTTTTTACTGTGAAAAGATATTGTGCTTTCCAAGTAGAAACTGTCTTCTTATCTTCAGCTGAATCAATAGTATCAAGTGCAATCTTCAAGTCAGAGATAATGATCTCAAACACCGGTCTATTTTCTGCCATGATCTGCTGCGACCCCTGAATGCCTTGGCGTAAATCATGAGCATTGTACTTCAACTGATAAAGCTCTACAAGTACAACTCTCCCTTTGGTAACAAATTCTTCTACCCAACTGTCCATGTGCCTCCCATAGAGGACCAACTTACTGAAATGCCGCTGATCGGCTGGTGATCCAAGACTCGATGGAAGAAGCAAATCAACCTATGAAGTGCCATGGAAAAGGTTGGAAATATATTGCCGCAATTGTCGAACTTCAGCTTTGAGAGCTGCCTTGTCTTCTCCATCTCTCAACACCCTTTCCTTCAAGCTATCCGCTGCAACCTCAAAGAGATTGACATCTGTATGGCGAGTACTTCTGCCAAGTTTAGCTTTGACAACTGTGAAGTCATCAACCTTGACATCATTAGCACTTCTATTTTCTGGAGGTGTTGCAGTCTCAAGAATGATTTCTCCATCCGCATTCTTCTCAATGCGAATCTGCTTCTTCAGCTGCTTGTTTGGTGTGTCTTGATAGATGCTTTTTAGCTCTGTTAAGTCCAGCTGATATGAGGGCTTTCTTCTCTTCCTTCCTAGAATGTTTTCAAGCTAGGATGAGCCATCCTCTCTTGGAAACTCGGTTCTCGCCTCATCAGCTCCTGATGAATCAATGCTTGCATCAAAGTTGCGAACCGGTGAATCTAGCTCTGAATCTATGTGAATAGGAGAAGGGATCGGTGAAGAAGGTGGAGATACATGATCTGAAGGTAACACTTCAACATGCAACATTGTTTCAATAGGAGCTTTTGGTTCAACTGGTGGATGTTCCTATTGGGCATGAGCTGGAGACTCGTCTTTCTTCCTCTTTAACTTTGCCATTTTTGTTCCCTCTGGGAGAACACTCATAGCCTTAACTCTTTGTTTTGGCTTGGAAGTGGAAGGTTCTGATGGTTGCACAACTGGCAGCTCCGCTACTGGAATATCATCCTTCCGCTTAGTCTTCAAGAATATCAAACTGTTTTTAACCACTCGACTTGTTCTCTCCTCAATGGAAGTACTCTCTTTTACTGACCAGTTAACTGGTGGCAACGGTTTTTGCTCAATTTGGTTCCTGAAATACGTGGGAAGTAGAACTTCACCACTCTCTGTCAAACCCTCTATGTCTTCTGATAGGATATCAGACATCTGCTGAAGAGTGAACCTGCTGTAACTGCGTCTTCACACTTCATACTCATCAGCACAATTGGCCCAGAAGTCTTCAACTGCAAACTTGTGTGTACAATTCTGACCAAGATGTGATGCATAAACACCACGGGGATCATATGAAGATCTCCTGTCAAAAAACTTAAGACCATATCTGGATGATTCATTACCGATTGCCTTGGCATCTGCTCTAGATCGACATCTGTAAATACTCATCCCAAGTGGAAAATTGAAGGCAGTCTTGCATCTGCTATGCAAAAATGTATGCACTTGATAAGCTTGCCTCAAAAATTCCATAAATGCTATTTCATCTATAGGATATCGTGGCAACATGGTTGGCTCTCCTGAGAAGCCATTTACTCTGATGTAGGAAAAAGTAGGAAATTGGATAAACCAATCAACCCATTCTGCCATTACTATTCTAGCCTCTACAGAAAACCGTATATGCAACTCCTTGTCCATGTCTCGCACTGCATGCATCAAGAATGCATCATTCACCCGCCTGTAATGTCGTTCAGCTTGAGAGATCTCTAATTGCGGGAAATGATGATACACATGCTGAGTACCCAGAGTTCCAACAACATTCAAACCTCTGAATTGACCCTGAAAAGTCATCAAATACACAAGGTATGATATCATATGGAATTCATGAGCCCTTTGAAAATCAATTATTTGTTGGTGGAGACAATCACTGATTAGTGCCAACCAATCATAGAATTCGGTTCCGTCAACAATTTGGGACATGATGTAAAACATCCAAGGCTGAAATTTGTTTGCATCTGCTTGACCCATGATACGACTTAGCAGAGTAATCATTATTGCATGCTCCTCCTTGAATTCTCCACGTCCAAGGTTCTTCGGCATAATATTCTGCTTTTCTTTCAACCACCTCTGACCAATCTTTTTTCTGTATTTTTCCTTATCATTATTCCAAACCCTCTTGCATTCTTCAAGTGAAACAGTTAAGTTCTCTCTCCAAATAGGTATTGTAAAGCACTTTTCAATGTCGTTTGGCCTCAAGCTGCAGAGCACACGTCCATCACCCGACTGAATTTCTCTTGTGACCGAGTTGGAATGCATCACACAAGCAATCACAAACTCGATACTTTGCACGGTGATAGGAAAGGATGCCGCTGCAAGCAAACTGGAGTGTCCAAGATTCCTGATGGCATTATTTTCTGCATCCTCCAAGGAGTGTAAATTAATTATTGGAAGTACTTTATGCAAGTCTGTTTCACAAGTTTTCAGGTAATCATGAACCAATGCTGTTTTGTGCCTGAATTGTGTTGGAGAGTACTGCATATTGGAAGATTTGAAAATCAACTGTGAACATGCCTATGTTGGAAAAAGTATTGAACAGATGGCTGAAAATTATTTGCTGATTTTTAGAAAAAGCAGAGTGTGAGCTAAAAAAGTTGGCACATGGGTTTTGTTGATAATTCCGTTTCTAAGCAACCCAGATTGTCGGATTTTGAAAAAGCGGAGATTTTCTTGAAAAAGCAGGAAAAAAGCAGTTTCCCCCCCCCCAAAAAAAAAGCACAACTCCTAATCTTTAAGAGAATGATAATCTGGATGGACCCATCTCGACGAAAACTAAAAAAGTTCTAGTCGGATTTCTGAAAAATGATCTCCTTGAAACAAGGACCCTGAAAAAGCAAGCCTCTCTTCTTCCTCAACCCGAATCTATGAAGAAAATTAAAAAAGCACCTGGTTTGGGTCTTCAAATCTTCATTGAAAGAAAAATAAAATCTTTCCTTTGGATGCAACCTACAAAAGAAAATGAAATAAAGAAGCCTAAAGCTTGTCTTTATAAATCTTTTGGTCGAAAAAACAGCTTTACTTGTGTGAGAAGAAAACTTCATCCTCATCCAAGAAGAAAGCATCTTTTAAAGCATAAATCCAAGTGGATGTCTTTGAATAGGAAAAATCACTATTTTGTAGGAGCCTATGGCTTCATGTGCAAGATGACAAAAAAAATATCTTCTTTGATGATGTCATCGAATGCGCGAGTTGGAGAAGTGTTAACAAAATTTTCTTCATTTTCGACACTTCAACACTTGTTTTTACTCAAATATGGCATGTCTCTGACTTTGACAAGGTGGAAAAATGTCATCATGAACTGAAAAAGCTAACTGATCCTGACATTTTGGAGATTGATCAGCTGAGATTCCATCCCTTGTCTCCGTTCGACGATCTGACATCGTTTGACCAAGTTTGACCTCCCGGAAACTGGCAACGGGCGAAGATTGGTAACAAGGCATGTCAAAAAACACTGAAAACACAAAAATATTCTAACACTGCTCAAGATGGGTGCCCCAAGCCTCCTGGGGCACCCAGTTTCCCAACACTTAGCCATTTTTTTAGTTTTTTCAACCTTTTCAATTTCTTAGTTTGCGTGCGCGTTCCGGAGGCACAGGACCCCTGTTTGGCTGTCGATTTCTAACAACTGGGATGAAAATGAGTCTGATGATCTGGTGAATATGCAAGCCTGATGAAAATTGAGCTGATTGTACCTTCCGTTTGCCTCGAAAAATGTGCCAAACTGATCAACACTGAACCGGAGAGGGCTGACGGAAGGAGATTTGTGTTTTTCAAGAAATATATGAAAAATAAACTAACACTAGTGAGGATGGGCGCCCCAAGCCTCCTGGGGCACCTAGTTTGTCAACATTTAGCCATTTTTTTCAAAAATTGTCAATTTTGTACCTTTTCTCGATTTCTGTGCCGATTGCTCATGTTTGATCTTCGATTTCGGTCGTTCTGACGACTGTCGAGGCAAGACGGAGGGCGATCTGAGTAGTCTGAACATATCTGTGATGATATCCTAGCTTTGACTAAATTTTGACCAAGTTTGACCAACCGGAAAGGAGCTGACGGAAGTATTTTTGATGTTTCTCGAAAAACGTGAGAAAAAACTAACACAGGAGAGGATGGGTGCCCCAAGCCTCCTGGGGCGCCCAGTTTCACCAGACTTAGCCATTTTTGTGATTTTCCAACTTTTCCATTCATCTTGGGTCCATCTTGCATCATTTTGCGTGCATCATTGAGTCGACGGCCGTTTGTCAGTTTTGCGTCGTTGAAACAGCGTTGGAAACTCGTCGAAGAGATTTGGCAGGTGAACTTTTCTGTGTTGATGACTTTCGAGCTCATGCTTCACCTTGTGAAAAAGCAAAAATGACCCAGTAGAGAAAACTTGGTCATTTGAAGATTCCGTCTGAACCGCGCCGATCGTGAAGGAAAATCGACCAATGAGAATCGAGCGCGACACCTGATTTGGAGATTCTATTTTTAGAAAGTTTTGCCAACATCCATATCTCAAGAAACCCAGAAAACCTAACTCGATGTCTATTTTTAGAAATTTTTAAAAATAGAAATTTCTATTTTTAGAAATTTTGCTTTTTTGACTTTTTGACGAAAAATTTTCTAGACTTGTTTCAAAATGCCTTGATGAAGCAAAAAATTTGGTTGGGTACAACAAAAGGTAAAGAAAATTTGGTTCGCAAGCTTAAGAAGTCTTTGTATGGTTTGAAGCAATCCCCTAGGAGATGGTACTTGAAGTTTGATGCCTTTGTGTTGTCTATTGGATTTGTGAGATTGAAATCAGATCACTGTGTGTATTATAAGTTTGATGGTGATCATATTCTCATTGTTACACTATATGTTGATGATATGTTGCTCATTGGGAAGGGTAATAATATGATTTCTGATTTCAAATCTCAGTTATCAACACAGTTTGAAATGAAAGATTTAGGGGCAGCTTGGTACATTCTAGGAATGGAAATCAGAAGAGACAGAACCAACAGAAAACTTTGGTTAAGCCAGAGTAAGTATGTGAAGACCGTGTTGGACAGGTTCAACATGGCAGATTGTAGACCATTGTGTGTTCCTATTTCTTTGGGGACAAAGTTGTCTGTTGAGGATTGTCCAAAATCTCCTAGTGAGGTGGAGGACATGAGTAGAGTACCTTATGCTAGTGCTGTTGGCAATTTGATGTATGCTATGGTTTGCACAAGACTAGACATTGCCCAAGCAGTGGGAGTCCTTAGTCGATTTATGGCTAATCTTGGATGAGTTCATTGGGATGCAGTTAAGCGAGTGTTTAGATATTTGAGGGGTACTTCTGAGTATTCCATATGCTATCATGGTAATGCTACAAGACCTCTGCATTCCATTGATATTCATGGATTTGTGGATTCAGATTGGGTAGGTGACATTGATAGCAGGAGATCCACCAGTGCTTATGTGTTTACACTGTTTGGTGGTGCTATTAGTTGGATGAGTAAGCGACAACCTATGGTTGCTTTGTCCATGACAGAAGCTGAGTATATGACAACTCATGCTTGTAAGGAAGCCATTTGGCTTAAGAGATTATGTTCAGATATTGGTGTTGATGCAGGTCAGATTACAATCAGTTGTGGCAGTCAAGTGCAATTTGCCTTGTGAAGAATCCAACTTTCCATGCTAGAACAAAGCACATTGATGTTTAGTTTCACTTCATGCAAGATATGGTTGAGGATGGAAAGGTAAATTTGGAGAAGGTAGATACTTTGAAGAATGTTGTAGATGCATTGATGAAGCCAGTGGGCACAAATAAGTTCAGATGGTGTTCAAAGTCTATGGGCCTCTCGGCCTATAGTAGTTAAATCCTGTTACTCTATTGGCTCTTACAAGGTGTTTGACAAGTGGGAGAATGTTGGGAATTAAGGTGTCTCAACCTTGGTAATTCCTTGCATTATTTATGTTTGTATTTATTATTTCATTACCTATGTTGTAAATAATTGTAAATTCCATAGTCATATTGTGGGATGTGGCATGGTGATGTGTCATCCTACATGGAAGATGACAAATTGTAATTTTGTCCTCACATGAGGAGATAGGCATCCCACTTTGTCGTAGGAGCATTTTTCCATGTGTTGGCATCTTTTATGTTGTGTAAGGGAATATTGACTGAAACGGTTATGACAGATTCCTTTTTATAGAATCTATGACATGTAAGCGTTAGAAATAGAAGCTTGTAAGACAGGTGAAGACATGTGTCATGAAGCATCTTTGAAAAGGGAATATTTGGGCACCCTGAGGTGGACTATGACATGTTGTAAGATAATATGCTATTTATAGCCTATGTATGACAGATTCTCTTACAGCTGTAAGTTGTAACCGCTATGACAGATTCTATGATGGTTGTAAGTGTTGTAAGAGCATCTGTCATAGCCCATTTTGGAAATAGGTGACCTCTTTGGGATGAGAGATGTGGACAAGTATCAGGTACATTCTACAATGTTGACCAAGTGTCCTTAGGTGTGGGTTTTGGGCCATGAGGCCAAGTTAGACGCCCACTCCAAGTTTGGACCAATATTACCTTGTATATTCTATATAAATAGGTACTTGGAGGAGGAGATGTATTATAGGTTTGATAGGTACTGTTATGCTACCAGATTGACTCCAGATATGAGTGTCAAAGACCATTGAAGCTTGCATTGCAAGTGTATTGTAAACAACTTTCTGTTTTGATAATACATTGTGTAGGTTTTTGAGTGTGGGATTTTTCACCCGATAAGGGTTTTCCCCACATTATATCTTTGTCTCTCTTCTTTTGTCTTCTTTCTGGTTCATGTGTATTGTTGTAATATCTCTGTTAGATGTTCTATGTTGCTGTAGTTGTAAGGATGAATTTGAATTTGCATAGCCCTCTCCTCATTAGATTAGTGTAGGAAGCGATTTCCACACACCTAGCTTCCTTTCAACTATGAATATGTGTTTTTTGTTTCACACCACTTATTTCTTGTGTTTATATGCATTTCTATTTATGTTTTTTGTATGGGTTTGGGATTATGTAAAGTTATAGAGTGATTAGCAACCATTCTCACCATGTTGACCAAAAAATAAATCTTAATTTATTTATGTTTTGGCTTTAATTGGCCTCTTTTATTGAGCCATGTATGTTGTGCTCCTCCTTTCTCCTATCTTCTCTTTTCTTGTGACATTGTTGGGCTTATCACTTGTTATATATGCTAATTCTCATTTCATGATCTATATTATGTCTTATCTACTTGTAAGTCTTTCACATGTTGTTGTTGCCTATGTTACATGTTATATTTCCCCACTTGGGGGACATCCCCTTTAGATTATTTGTCTTGTCCCCATTGATGATCATTATACTTACATGCTTATCTTGTGATAACATTTTTACATCTCAAATGGAATATTCTTTATGCTCACATGAAATGCTTATGCTAGCATATTTCTACCTTATATTTTGGCTATTATCACTTGATCATTGTCCTTAAAATTAGGGGAAACATTTGGGGGAACTTATGTTGTCTTTTATTATATATATTTTCATGTTTACATCTTGTTATTTTATCTCATTTTTGATACGTGATGATATATATGACACTTATTACATAATTATTGAGCTTTACATGATCATATCTTTTGGGTGAACATATAATTGTGAGTCTCAAACTTGGGACATTAGATTTTTGATGTGGAATGGGCAAGAACATTGGAAAACACCTTCGTTTGAAGGTCAAGTAAAAATGGCCTTTAAACGAAGGCCATCCTCATTGGAAGGTGACCTTCGAATGAAGGTGTTATTCTATTGATTACGAAACAATAAAATAATACCTTCATTCGAAGGATACCTTAAAATGAAGGTATTATTTTACTATTTTTAAAAAAAGATTTTAATTGTAGTAAAATGACATTTTCATTGTCATTTCACTTTCCAACAACAAGAAACAAAAATTTTCACTGTCATTTCACTTTCCAATGGTAGCAAACAAATATTTTCACTGTTTCTTTTCAAATCACATGGCATAGAGGATGACTGCTCACTCAAACCAACCCTTATTCTCCCACATTTTTCCATGTGGGTTCGAACAAAGCTCTCCAAAGGCTTGTTGGTGATGTGGACAACAGCCAAGCTGAGAATAGATCATCAATTTACCATTTTTTATCAGGCATTTCTAAAAAATAAATGACTTCATATACAATAATTTAGTTGAAAAATTGTAATATGGTAAAATTTGCTAGATACATGGAATGTTTATACCCTAAAATTTTTGGAAATTAAACCCTAAAATGTTAATTTTGAAACCCTAGAATGTGAATTTGAAACCCTATAATATCTAATTTGAAACCCTAAACATCTATTTTGAAACCCTAGAATTATGTTAATTTGAAACCCTAAACGTCTATTTAGAAACCCTAAAATGTGGATGTGAAACCCTAAGTCCTAAATGTTAAACCCTAAAATATTTATTTGAAACCCTAATTTCTAAATTAGAAATGTCTGTAGTAGCTGTTACATGGAATATCATAGGACCTTCATTTTTTTAGAAATGTAGTATGGACTCTTATCGATCTACAACTAAGGTGTCACATCCCCAATTTTGGCTTTGCTTTACTTTTTACTTCTTACTTGGACATAAGTAAATTCATTATGATATTTAGATTAATGACAAGGAAAAATATGGATTATATGGAATGTCATTTATTGAAATTATAGGAATGATTATGTTAATATCGATTTAATTATTGTTTTATGAGATTTGGTTTATTAGTTGAATTAATTGAGTAATGAGGCACTGAGCACATGTATTGTTTGATGACAAGTGAAATAGGATTACAGGTTATCATATGACTCTCAGAGAAGAGAGAGAGTATCTTTCCAAGAGAGAGATATAGACCTTGGGATATGAATGGTTTATTTGCCAAACCGAGTTAAAAGTGTTTAATGGAAAAGCGAACCAATGTGTCGCTTGAGTTAAGCTTAGTTTGTCAGTTTACTTTTAGAACCTATTCGACAGGTAGTCGATATTATTTTATAATCATTTCTAAGTCATATTAAGTCGTTAAGATCATTAAATACGTTAATGACATCGTTAAGTTGATTTACGACTATTTACGTTTAACATAAACATTACGACGTTATTGTCGTAAAAAGGTGGTCATATTATTACTAGTGTTTTGAAGTGTTTTAACCCATTCTTAACATTAAAACTTTATTATCGAGTCAAGATGACTTGTTTTGTCGATGGATCGTGATGAGGAGACTAGCTCAACTCAATCACGTTATCCGTAACTTTCATTTTAAGTATTATTCTCTTATTGATTAAATCATGAAATCAAATAGAGCTAATGTTATATGAATAATATTTGATTTGATCAAATTATATATATAAATGAATGAGTCGAATGAGAAAATACCTCCTGATACAATAGTATGGTTTAAGTTGAGCAGCCAAAGGCATCTTTTGAGGAATGCTTTAAATGATAAAAGCATGATGGTCGAACATACTCATTAAGAATAACTATTTGCTTTGGTAAGTTTGGAGAAGTTGGCGGCCACATATAGGAGGATTGGTGGATGACTCCACCACTATTGTTGATCTCCTTAAATGATGTATTCATCATTTACATTTGGAAATGTTTACACATTTTTAGCTTAGTGGAAGTCAAACCGATGGTCCTTACCGTTGGTTTTGTTATGAGTTTTGATAACTATTTTGGGAGTGGGAGTGAATATATAGAAATGACTCTTTATGAGTCTGTTTGCAGCTCTTAAAAGCCACGACTTGGTTGGTCGATGACAGATATCGGGTAAGTGTTTAATTTTTTATAGAGAGGGGGAGAGAAGCCAGAAGGGAGACACGACAGATAGAGAGGAAGCTGGTTAAGTTGAGCAATAGTGTGGCCGTTGGGGATGAACACAGTAGTTTGTCATCGGTCTTTATTCTCATTTAAACTGACGTTGTCAGGTAGACATTCCTGTATGTTATTTTATTAGACAGAGATAAACGTATTGAATACTTGTTTTAAGTAATCGTTATTACATCTATCTATTCTATCAGTGGTTAAAAGTAAGATATGATATAATATGTTTGTGTCAACTTTTATACTATTGTTGTGACTATTTGTTTGAGCCGATGGTAGAGGGAGTCTTAGTATATCTGAAAGCGTCATTTAGCCTGTTGAGGGCCGATGCTAATTCAGGCATTATATTCAGTTTTGAATAAGCACTGTGAGTCATTTTTATGTCTATCTATAACCGATAGAAAGACTCTTCTATTGTCTAGTTTAGTATAAACAAAGTTCTTAGGAACAGTTATAATCTTCTATTAACTAGAAAACCAATCGTACAGTGAGAAGAGTAATCTTCAGGATTAAGTCGACTAAACTTATCATAGGAGAAATATGTATTGAATTCTTATGAGAATAGTGTAGAGGGATTTCATTAGTAAAACTCTCCGTTCAAGAGTAATACGAAATAGAGTTTTAGAGAAGTTGACGGAATTGAACCCAATCATGTTTTCTTTTTTGTGTTTTGTCTAAATGGTATTTTATCCAAGAAACTAGAATCATGGAGAACAATGGTGACTATGAGATATCCTTTGAATTGACAAATTAACTATTGATAATTAGTTGATTAGGGTATTGAGTTAAAATTCTTTTCTTATCTAAACTAGAACCATAATGAGATCGGTCAGTAGTAAACCAATTTGCAGAAATAGACCAAGTCTATATGGAATAAACTTGTATAAAGCATATAAGGGTATAAGTATGTAGCAATGAGTGGCTTCATGTATAGTTGAATTGAAAAGGGACTCATGATCTTATTGAGTAGAAGAGAATACCATAGCAATATGTATTGTAAACCTAGTTATGGTTGGGTTAAACCAAAGGTCTTTTCTAAATCTTTTATGATGAATGATATAGTAGAAATATTATAAGTACTCAATGGTTGTTTAAATACCTAGAGTCGATTTGGACCAAATGAGGGTTAATGTTATTTAGACTTAACTACATCTATGTAGACTATTATCAGGTCATGATGATTAAACCAATTATGTATAGATAGTCTGAGTGAATAGACTGCATGAATATGACATTATCCAAGTCGAGTAGGGGTGGGTGAACACAACAACTACATTCATATGAACGTTATTTATAGTAAAAACTTTGGCCAAAGTAATGCATTTGTTTTCTGCATGCATTGTCGGTTCACTATATTCAGATTGCTCAACATATCAGAAATCATACTTAGCTAGAGGGTATCTAGGGTTGTATGATTGATAGATTTGAGTAGAATACAACACTATGTACTCAGAAAAGGCAAATAACCATTGGTCACCTACGGTCTATATCCCTCGTGAAGGGTAGGGCCACTTTCTATGTGGAAGATGTGTGGGAGACCACTGGTCTGTGGATGGAGTTAATCACTGGAAAGATGCTCTCTCTCCAAGTAGAAAACATGCCAGGACTTGTGATAAAGATGTCGGATATTTAGAGGCAGTAAATATTCCAAAGTTTCTATATTGTAATTGATTTACTTTTGTAAACAATTGTATTTATGATGAACAATATAGTTTATTGTATTTGTATGAGAAATCTTGTAATTGGAATTACTTGATTATATGATGAATAAAAGAAAAATTTTCTCTATCTCATTCTGTTTTACCTTGTTAAAAATTACTTAATGGTAAATGAATCAATTTTACTATGTCTATAGAAACTGGATGTTATAAAGGTTTGGAGGTGTGACTCATCACACAACTCACCACATCAGAAATCTAGTGAGAAGTGTCCTTAAAATTAATTTTTAAAGGTTCGACCAAAACTTTGTCATGAAATCCCTAGTAGTTGAAGAAAAAATATCACTTGTTAGAACAACGTCATAGTCTTATTTAAAATATTTAACTTATATGCAACCTTAACGATCTCAATACCTTTTGGTAACCATGAATCTTGTTATCTCTAACCCTTTTATCCAACACAAATTTGACCAAATAGTTGAACACAAAATACTCTAAATAATCAATCAATGCCTTAGTATATCCCAATTTCTATAAGATAGCAAATGCTTTAGTGTATTTAAGTTAGTTAGTGTAGAAGATGATAAATAAGGAATCAAGTCAACACTATTTTGGGAACCATGAGTAGAGACACCTTCATTGTAAGAAGTATCTTGATAAAAGCTAAAGGTAGTTGTTCATGTGTAGCAAGTGAACCATGTGTAAAGGAGTAATAGTAGAATTCCTATCAACTTTATACTATTCTTCTTTACATGGTGTCATGAAATATAAGGGTCCCTAATCATCCTCAAGATTAGCATGAGGTGTGAATGAGAGCTAGGAGTGTCTTCTTTGAATGAAGAGGATGTGGTCAACCAATTAGGGGATACTACAATATATCTAAGACTTTTGTATGACATGAAAAAACTGATACTTGAGTTACCATCAAATTTCATGACATGTCATGCCACTTATTATTTCTAATGAACTTTAAATTTTGATGGAGTGTTGAGAGTGTTATGTCATACAATGTCCCCCTAAGACTTTTACCTCCTAAGTTTATCTCCTAGGTCCCTTAATTTTCATTATGCATGTTTGAAATGAATCCCAAGACAAAATGCCCTGAAACCCATGATAAATGGGACATAGGGGACATTGCAAAGCTTAACCCTATCCCAAAATAGGTCCCAAGACAAGGGCGCCCATGCCCTTGCCCTGCCCTATTTTGGTGGGGTCCTAAATTTGAATGTCAGTTAGAGATAGTTAAAAGATGTCCGTTGCCGACATCTTGATTTTGAATTATGAAATTAAAGCTGGAATGCATATATAAGCATGCTTAGGACTTCATTTGTAAACTAGAAGATGATTATGAGAGTTTGGCAAACTTATGATTTTAGAGCATTCAAGGCATTAATTGTGTTGCAGAGCAGAATTGTGTTGTTGTGTTTGTTATTGTAGATTTGGCTTCATCTTGTCATGTTGTGAAAGATCTACATATACTTGAGAGCTGCACCTCCGAGGTGATATCTATTTGTGCTTCAATCAATCATTTATCAATTTTTTTTGCCTCTGTCCTGCAAGGACACACACTCTCTATCTAAGAATGGTGTTGGAAGGCTTGAATGCCATTCTGGGGCTTGACTGAGGCAAGCTGCTAAACACCACAACCCCCAACCCCTCTTCTTGTGATTGTAGGTGACAGGTATCAGATCTCAAAAAGTGGAGTTGCAGAGGATTGTTGTAGAGCATAAGGAATCGAGATTTGAAGAAAAAGATAGGAAATAGCTCAGGAAGGGCTTGGGCACTTGCTCTTTTGCCCCTCAGTTTTGAATCACAGAGAATCTCTGAAGTGGTTGTAGTTAGTGACACAAAAGGTCCTGAAGCCCTAAGAAAAGTGACACCTTGGGCTTGGGTGCCTACTCTTTCGCCCCTGACTTTTCTATATTCGAGAACCCAAATTCTGGTATGTATTTGATCTATATTTAGTCTATTTCTATAGAAGAATTTATGAGGTTTCATCCGTTTGTTTATGATTTTGCGTAATTAGGGTTTTAAGCCAAATAAGACTAAAATCAATACATTAATCAATCAATTCCAAATTTCCCTATCATTCCAAGTGACAACCAACCTGTAGTTGAACCTTCTTGCAGAAGTTGTGATTCGACTCGGTTAAATGTCCTTGAATGTAAGTGGTGAAAGGAGGATCTAGCTAAACTATCCATCAATCACATCAACCCTCTTTTCATACATTACAAAGAGTACAACACCCATGATAACGTGTATCCATGGATGACTTAAGAGGGTGTTATATACTTATGCATGTTTAGAAATAGAAAATGAAATGTTGACTAGTGTTCATTTTTACCTTATGGTATCTTGTTTATGAGTCAAGCATTAAGTTACTTATGTTTGCATAGTAATCATATATATGTGTGTGTGTGTGTGTGTGTGTGTGTGTGTGTGTGTGTTTATGATTAACAATGGCCTTGAGAAAGGAATTGTCTTATCACTATGTTAGTCAAAATTGATCTCTTCCTACCTCTTTATAATTGAATAGTTTCTTATGTAGATTAAAGATCCATAAATGTGTGTATCATAATTATTCTATCTATCTTGATATTAAACCATTTAAATAGAAAGGAAACCATTTGTATGCTTATGTGATTAGATTTAAGGAGAATGAATGCAATTGACATCTCTCTAATACTATCTTACTTAGGAAAAGAGAATGGAATCACTAATGTGTGCATGATATTTAATATTATTCTCCTCCTTATATTGTGTTTTATTGATGAAATGAAAAGAGATCAATTATGAATGTACATGGTAATATCCATCTCTTTCTCCTAGTTGATAGAAGTGTTTGTGAAAACATGAAGTGTACTTTCATTAAGTAAACCTTATACCAAAGTGCAAGGCATCACATGGAACACTGTAGTTCAAGTGTGATGAGGCCTAAAGTAATGGGTAGAGTGATATAACATCTAGAGAAACTTGGACCATATTATCAAATCCTTTATCATGGCCCTAGATTTTGGCAAGCCACTAAAATCAACCTTAGTTGGATATCCAAAAAGTTTGTTACAAATATTTAATCCAAATTTGTTTTTGATAAAGTAAGTGGCAAAAAAGGGTGCCGATCCCATTACACATCAACCAAAAAGGTGCACCATAGTTCCATCAAAGAGAAACAGACCCAGGCAAAAAGAAACAGCCAAAAAACCATAGACCAAAACACAGAGGACCAACAACAGATTGACAACAAACAAACAACAAAAAGCACAGAAAAAGCCCCAAAGGCTAATTGGACAACTGCTTCCAATCTTCGGTCAGGAACTGGTAGAGGTCTTGGTACTCCTTGAGCTCTTTATCTTTCATCCCTTGTCTGGTAAGTTCAACATCCTGGAGGACCACAAGAGTGGTGGCCGATCATTGCATGACTTTCATAGAGAACCTAGCCAGAATCTTGAACTTCCTCTTGAGCTTGGATAGTCTACCAGAGAGGGCTTCCATCTCCTTGTCTTTGATGGTTTTCTAACCACCCCTATTCTTCTTGCTAGCATCCTTCACCACTTTCTCCAAACTCTCAGAGTCAGACCCCTGGACATTAAGCTCAAGAAAATTACTGGGGCCGTCATCGGATTCAACCTCCACCATCTCATCTTTGTTATCCTTGTTGTCAGAATTGTCCACACCCAACAGTTCAACCTCTCCCACCACCATCTCATCTTTGTTGTTTTTGTCATCAGTAATGTCAACACCCTCCAGGTCCGCCACTTCCTCCACTGACTCAGCAACCACCTTCTTTTGGGGAACGGGACTAGGCTTAGTAGCAAGCCTCGTCGACCTTCTAGTTGACGGCACTCGAGGTTTACTTTTAGGCATGGTAAACTCCTCAGCTTCGGTATTGTCACTCCTTCCATCACCTTCCTTGGAGCTAACATCCTCCACCACCTGAGATTCATTTTTTGCCTTATCCCCGCTATCCGAGACACTACCCCCCTCCAAACTCACCCTAATCTTCTTCTGCAGGGTCTCATGGGCGGAATCACCGGAGACACTACCCCCTCCAAATTTGTTGTCAACTAGAGCTCTCTTTTAATTTGAATGTCACCATATTTAACTATGACATTTATAATAGTCCATGTTCTTGAACAAATTGAGGAGGTAACTCATGAAATTTGTAAAAGAAATTTTAAAGCTTTCTTGGTGAATTAGTTTAAAGATAATGCTAACCTCATAAGGAATTACACCAATTGGTCCTATTATCTTAGTTTGAGATCTTGTTTCAATACATCTCTATAGGTTTTAGATGAAAACATTAGGTACCAAATCTAGATCTCTTAGCAGGTATTTGTAAGTTGATCAATCACATCATACCCCTTAGGTGTATTTCAAGTATGTGATCTAGTAAATGCATGAAAAGTAGGTATGGGAATAGATAAAGGTGGCCTACCATGCAAAGTAGGTATGGGAATAGATAAAGGTGGCCTACCATGAAAAGTAGGACATTGTGATGTATAGGTAGTATGAACAAGAAAATTATGGCATATATAGAAGGAATATTATCACTAGTATTAACCATATGTATCATGTGCAATAATGATAGAAGCAACCTCATGACAAGTAACCATGAATCTTTTTATAGATCTAACCTTCATATCAACAATAACCACAAGTGCTATATCAACAATAACCACAAGTACTATATCAACAATAACCACAAGTACTATATCAACAATAGGATCCAGTAGTTGAGAGGCCTATCCTACATTGTTGATATATTACGTGGTTATAGAATTTAGTCTTGCAACATATTTATACTATATATTTTCAATAATTATTCCACATATAAATCAAAAAATGACCAAATGTTAATCAATATGGACCCTTAAATAGACACTCTTGCATAGGAATGGAAAGAGTAGGAACAATTTAGTTCATGTACACTCTTGCACATGCTTTATATTCCTTGAATTTTCATAAATTAGATATCTATTATGAACTTATAATTTATGTTGATAATTTAAAGATTTTATTATTAATCTAGTAATAAAAAACTACTATTACAACCATAGCGGTAGATGTCTTATCATCAACTAAGTTAATAGAGATTGTTTAATGACAAGGTCATGTTGTAGCAAAGAGATGATGGTGGTTCTAGGGTATCTCTATAGGTCTTCTCTTCTCTAGAAGATTTATTTACTTTTGTGATCTTCCATAGATTTTGCTAAATCTCAACAATGTAATACCATATTCAAAACAATACTCCAACAATTCTTTAAATGTGGAAAAGTGTGTAGAATTAAATCAATGCCAACATTCAAGGGAAGTTTACAATATCATATAACCTTAGACTCGTGTCCATTTTGACTTGAATAAACTTGAAATAGATACTTCATGAGAGTGTTGATGAAGTTGATTCCCCAAATAAATTGAAAGTGAAACTTATTCCTATGTTTGACCTAAGGGTTTAGTTAGGTTTTGGGATGTTTTTTAATGTAAAGTTAATTTTGTTTTAAAAATTATATGTTTAAAAAGATTAAATTTATTCTAGTTGATCACACTCAACTTTGTAAGTATCTAATAATGAAATTTAGACTTCATTTTCATTATGATATTGTCTTGTACTTTAGAACTTGTGAGTTGAAATTTGCTTGTGTAGTAATCTTTTAGCCTATTAAGTAATTTGTTAATTTCATGTATTTTCTTTTAATGTAGAAAATAGATAAGCCATGCTAATTTCTTATTAAATTTACTTAAAAATTAAATTAGTAGAGACATTAATTAAGGTTAATGAATGATTGTTTATGGGTTAAGCTTAGGGTGAGATCATATCTCCCCTATCTTGGTAGCTTAGAGTTTAGCATGACTTGGATCACTATCCTTACACGTACTCTTTTTTTGACTTCTCCACTCTATAAGTCTTCCACTTGTTTTTGTATAAGTGTGTTGACTACATTGTGGTGTACACCAACAAGTTCGTAGATAAAGGTGATGACACCTCTCTACTTAGATATGTGTCTACACATATATTTCCCATGTGTAGAGTACATTTGAGTGTAGTCTTGTCTGAATGATGACAACACTAGGGTGTTAGTGCATATTACATCATAGTTGTTGCAATTGTTTTAATGTGAACAAATTGTTAGTGTTGTTTTCAGATTAAACTAAAATAAACTGTCAATCATTATGATATTGAGAGCTTATGTGATGAGATTTGGCCTTCCCAATTGACATTGTTCAACACATATGTATTGTATGCATCTCTAAAAAATTATTGGTTAATAAAATTAAAATCGAACACACGTATATATGTGCATGTGCATTTATTTAAATTTTAAATAATTTATTTTTGTGCAACATGAATATGGATGATATTTTTGGACATATAGATAGAGATATTACTAGATTACAATTAATTTTATAGGACCCACAAACCACAGTAGTTTATAGATCAAATTGTGAGAGGATATTGGATAGTTTGGTTTGCATTAGAAATTTATTGGGAGGTGATAGTGCTTTTTTCAATGAGACTTTAGCAGCTATTCTTGCCCAAATGTGGGAAAAGGTTTATGGTGATGTTTCATTGAATATAGTCTAACTAAATGTTCCAAAATAAATTATTAAAAGAGATTCTTTTCCTCAGTATGCCCCCAAAACTAGTGTTAGGGCATATCAAGTGACTAGGTGTGTTTTCCCTCATATGGCACCATTGACTTACCCTAGATTTCTTGCTACCCATGGTCGTTATCCTAATAATGACTAAATTTCGTTATATTTTGCACATCAGTTGTACACTGAGGTTCATTTAGACCTCAATGTCAACTATTTAGATTTACCTCCACATTTAGGGTAGGGGTGTGGTAGGGTATGCAATAGGGATGGATATCATCATGTATATCAATAGCCTCCTACTTATATAATCTTGGTTGGTGAGAGGATAACTACGATCTCTACATCCCTCAGGATACCAGTGATCGTGTGGTCATTACTTCCCAAAGGAAAGCAATTTGTAATATTGTTGAGATTACTGTCTAGACTCAGATGATATCTTTTGATCATGTGGGATAGTACTTGATGAGGCATCTGCGTAGGTTATCTACTCACTCATATCCCAACATTTTTTTTGTTTGAGGACCTAATGAGGGCATATCTAGCGATATCATCATAGCTGGGGATCCCTTTGTTAGAGGTTAGTTCATATGTGGGTCACATCCTTGTAGATTCTGATAGTCTAGCAGTTGACTTATAGTGTTCTGATGCAGATCCCAGAGTTAGATCATCTGGTGGGCCATAGGAGTCACATATTAGAGCAACAATACCATCTATTGATCATTCTGCAATAGTTTCATAGACTCAGTCTATGGAACTTGATTCATTTGAGCAACTTGAAGGGGGTATTATTTTTGTAGAGATGCTTTCTTCAGAATTGATGCCATCTCACCTTCATCATCCATTGCACATGTCATTGCTACAACTAAAGGATGAGAGATCTTCAAAAAATTTAGTAGATTCCATCATTGTTGGAGATGGTGATATTTAGGTTCTTGGTACAATGATGTAGGTATATAACTTTTAAGTTTTTAAGTTAAATTTATGATGCAAGAGCATATAGTGGTGTAAGGGAAGTCTTGCATCTCCCAAAAAATGATGATTTTATTTTCCATTCTTTTCAATTTTGGTATTTTTGGATACCCAATTGCTTGAATAATGATGTAGAACCTTCAGTTTTTCCAACCTGCTAAAAATAACAAACTACTGTTTTTAGAAAGTTTGCATTTGAGCATGTATGGAAGTGGAAATTTACTCAAAGCTTCAGAATTGAAAAGTATAACCTTTGGTGAAGGAATTGGCCAAAGATCACTTGTGGGCTAAAAGATATTAAAGTTTCCATTTCATTAAAAATCCCTAAAAAAGTTTCAAAGTCAAATATGAGGCACTTAGAGGCCTTGTACGACCCTGAAAATGGACAGAATTGGCAAAGCCAATTACAAGGGTGTAGAGAACTTCATGATATTTCCAACACATCAAATGGTTCATCAATCTGACACTTGGATAAAAAATTATGGCTCCTGGAAGTTGACCTATTTTTGGAGGGAGTTACAAATTTCAAAATTTTAGCTGGAAGGTGCCAAAAAGGGCTATTTAAGACCTTTTTTGGGAATCCGTTGAGTAGTAGAGAAAATGGGGAAAGTAGAGAGTTAGGAAAAGGAGGGAAAATAGAAGCCCTAGCAGATTTGAAGCTATAGAAGGCAAAAGTTTCCAGAATCTAGAGGAAGGAAGTTGTAACATGTTGCAACATGTTAAGGATTCATCCTCTGATTTGATTCCAATTTCTGTAATGTAATGTGTTGTTCAAATAAATAAAATAACATTCCTATTTTCTATGTACAATATATGTTATTGTGTGTTCTAGGATTGATCCCCTCATCAAGTGGTATAAAAGCAGTAGTTCCTGAGTGTGTAGATAGATCATCGACTGTGAGGTAGTTTGCACTAGGACTTGAGGTTGTGGGTTTGATGTAGAACTCAAAAATACCTCCACAAATGAACCATGGTGGTGCTGGGAGAAATGCTTTGATAGAAGAGGCTTTTAGAGCCCTACAAAGGCAAATTGAGGCATTGCAAGAGGAGCTGCAAAGAGGGTTTGAGCTAAGAATAAGAGAAGAAAGCGATGATGAAGCTAAAGAAGAAGAGCTATCTGAGGAAGAACAAGATGCTGCAGGAGATCCTGCATAAGTTATGTTGTTGAGGGCCATTTCGAAGATTGGAAAGAGGCCCAGGGTTGAAGTCTCTAACTATTCTGGGGATCTGAATCTGGAAGAACTTATTGATTGGATAAACGATATGGAGGAATATTTTGAGTATGAAGAAGTGGAGGATCTAGATTAGATCAAGTTTGCAAAAATGAAGTTGAAGGGTCATGCCAATGTTTGGTGGAAATAGGTCCAATTAGAGAGAAATAGAAGAGGAAAAGGAAAGATTACCTTGCTGAAGAAGTTGGAGTTGCTGAAGAAGTTGCAAGGATTGAGGCAAGGTAACAAGTCTATTAAGGAGTATATAAAATAGTTTTAAAAGATTATTATTAGAACAGGCCATGCAGAGGCCAACAAGGAGAAGGTATCCCATTATATTAATGGGTTGAGGCCAAGTATTCAAGAGGAGCTGAGCTTGGTCAGAATGACCATCATAGAAGATGCATATGAGTTTTCTCCGAAGGTGGAAGAGAAGCTGAATAAGAGATTCAAAAGCAAGTAAAGAGGAAGAGGTCATGGTGGAAGGACTGGTGGAAGATCTTATGCAAGATGAAATGAAGATCAAACAAAAAGTAAAGAAGCATGCACTAGTCAAAATAATAAAGGAGATAATGCCTACCACCCTTGTGACCAAAATAATGGTGAGCAAAGAGGAAGAGGAAGACCTGGACAAGGACTTGGAAGAGGAGGTTTCAGAGGAACCTATTTCCAATGTGGAGAAGAAGGACATCGATCCTATGAGTGTCCCCAACATCAAGGAAGGACAAATAGAAGACCTCAAGGTAATGCACGAGTTGCACATGTAGATGAAGATGCACAGTCTGAGCATTCTAAAGATGCTGAAAGGGGAGAAACCCTAATTGTTAGGAGAACCTTGTTAAATGAGAGAAAGAACCAAATCAGAGGAAGAGTTTATTCTGCACAAGGTGCAAGTGTGAAGGTAAGTGTTGTGATATTATTATGACAGTGGAAGCACTTATAATCTTGTCTTAGAGGAGATGGTTAACAAGTGAAGTTGACAAGGAGAAGGCATCCACATCCATATTGGATTGCATGGTTGCAGAAGGACCATAGAGCTTTGGTCAATAGGTAGTGTTTAGTCAAGTTCAAGATTGGAGACTACCATGATAAGGTGCTGTGTGAAATCATGCCGATGGATGCATGTCATATGCTATTGGGAAGACAGTGGAAGTATGATAGGTGTATTATCCTTGATGTACATCTAAACACCTATTCCCTAACAAAGGATAGAGTTCGTCATAAATTGAAGCCCTTGAAGGAGGTGGAAGAAAAGATATGTAGTACTACTAGAATTTGCTTGGTAGATGGTAGAAAATTTTTGGATGGTATGAAGCATGAGCGCCATTACTTTGTGTTGATTCCTAAGATCAACCAAGAGAAATGTGAAGATGTACTAGCAGAAGTCTTAGACCTATTGGAAGAAATTTAGGACATTGTCTCTGATGATGTACCAGAAGGTTTACCACTGGTGAGGAAGATAAGTCACCAAATGGATTTGATACCAGGAGCTAGTTTGCCGAATAAGGAAACCCATAGAATGACTCCTGCACAGAATGAAGAGCTAAACAAATAAGTTCACAAGATGTTAAGGAAATTGCTTATAAGGGAGAGCCTAAGTCCATGTGTGGTACCTGCAATACTAGCATCGAAGAAAGATAGAGAGTGGAGAATGTGTATAGATTCCTAAGCCATCAACAAAATTACAATCAAGTACAGATTTCCATTGCCAAGGATGGAAGATATTATGGATTACTTGAGTGGAGCCAAGTACTTTACAAAGATTGATCTGAAGAGTGGATATCTCTAGATCCAAATCAGAGAAGGAGATGAATGGAAGACAACCTTCAAGAGTAAGGAGGGCCTATACGAATGGTTAACCAATGCATCGAGCACATTTATGTGACTCATGAATGAGGTACTAAAAGAGTTTTTGGGTAAATTTATCATTGTTCATTTAGATGATATTTTGATTTTTAGTAAGACTTTGGAGGAACACCTGATGCATGCTCGAAAAGATTTTGAGAAGTTGAGGGAAGAAAAGTTGTTGATTAATTTGAAGTGTACCTGGGATTTTTTTTAATCTTAGATAAGGGTCTTAAAATGGATCCAAAGAAGGTGAGGGATATCATTGAATGGCCTACCCCAAGGAGTGTTACAGAGGTATGATCTTTTCATGGTTTGGCAAGTTTTCTAGAAAATTTATTAGGAATTTTAGTAGCATTTGTGCACCCCTAATTGAGACAATGAGAGGGGATAGAAAAGAGTTTAAATAGACTATAGGAGCAACCAAGAGTTTTAGCACATTAAAGCAGAAAGTCATAGGGCAACTTGTTTTGGCACTTCTAGGTTTCAATAAGGTATTTCAGGTAGATTGTGATGCTAGTGGTAGTGCTATAGGAGTTGTTTTGAGTCAAGAAGGTAAGCCCATTGCCTATTTCAATGAGTAGCTTAATGATGCCAAGAAAAAGTATTTTATTTATTATCAAGAGTTTTATGCTATAGTTTAGGATTTAAAGAAATGGAGACATTATTATTTTTTTGAAAGAGTTTGTTTTATATATTGATCATCAGGCTTTACAGTATCTTAATAGTCAAGGAAAGTTAAATCAGAGGCACTTAAAATGGGTTGAGTTTTTGTAGAGTTATACTTTTGTTTTGAAGCATAGGAGTGGAAAGTCCAACAGAGTTGCATATGTCTTAAGAAAAAAGGCAAAATTTGTTGACAAGGGTGAAGATAGAGGTTGTTGGGTTCAATGAACTCAAGAATCTATACCCTAAAGATCCAAACTTTACAGAGGCCTGGAAAGCTTGTTTGGAGCTTGCTACCCTAGATAGGATGAGATGGTTAGATTACATAATCCAAGATGGTATGTTGTTCAGAGGAAGATAGTTGTACATTCCAAGAAGTTCCATGAGAGAGAACTTGATTAAGGGGAAGCATAGTGGAGTGTTGACAAGACACTTTGGTCAAGATAAGACCATTTATCTTGTTAGTGAGAATTATTATTGGCCACAATTACACCAGGATGTGAAGAAGTTTGTGCAAAGTTGCAGAGTATGTCATATGGCCAAAGGAGTGAGTCAGAATACTAGGCTATATCAACCATTGCCTGTACCAAAGGGGTCATGGGAGGATATCAATATGGACTTTGTTCTTGGTTTACTGAGGACACAGAGAGGGCATGATTCAATATTTGTGGTGGTTGACATATCTTCAAATATGGCATATTTCATTTCGTGTTAGAAAACCAGTGATGTTCACATTGCAGAGTTGTTTTTCAGAGAGGTGGTTAGACTACATGGTCTACCAAGGAGTATAGTTTCATATAGAGATACCAAGTTTGTTGGGTATTTTTGGAGGACCTTATGGAAGAAGTTGAAGACTGAGTTGAAGTTCAATTCTGCACATCATTCATATACTGATGGATAGACAGAGATAGTGAATTGAAGTTTGGACAACTTGCTAAGATGCTTAGTAGGAGATAAGCCCAAGGGATGGGATTTGGTATTACCACAAGCAGAGTTTGAATATAACAATTCTATCATAGGAGTACTAGTAAATCCCCATTCCAAATTGTATATGGGAGTGGTCCAAGAAATGCTTCCAAGCTGAGAAAGATAGGTAGAGGAGAGAAGAGTAGTGATGAGGCTAAAGACTTTACAGAGCACCTGAAGAGGTACGGCAACACATTAATAAAATGAATTCTTAGTACAAGGCTAAGGTAGATCATAAGAGAAAGTTTAAGGAATTCAAGGTTGGTGATGAAGTCATGGTTCACCTAAGGAAAAAATAGTTCCCAATGGGGACATATAATAAGTTGAAGATGAAGAAATTTGGACCATGCAGGATCCTGAAGAAGCATAATTCAGGAAATGCATGAGACAGAGCTATTGAGTGGAATCAATATTTTCCTTGTGTTCAACATTGCTGATTTAACAGAGTATCATGAAGGTGGCACAGAGGATGGACCAACAGAAGAACATTAGAGTATCTTGGCATCTACTTCAAAGGAGGAGATAGAAGAAATATTGGATAGCCATGTGGGAAGAAGTACCCAAAATAGGAAATATGAAGAATAGCTGGTTAAGTGGAAAGAAAGTTCTGTCAAAGATTCTTCCTGGTTGTCTAAGGCAAAGGTTGACAATTTGGGTTTTCCTCGAACACTTGAGATGTGACAAGGTCACTTCTCAAATTACCCTGGGTGTCTGAAGCAGGAGCATCCAGTGGTGTAAGGGCAATCTTGCATCACCCAAAAAAATGATGATTTCATTTTCTATTCTTTTCAATTTTGGTATTTTCGAATACCCAATTACTTGAATAATGATGTAGAACCTTCAGTTTTTCCAACCTGCTAAAAATTTAACAAACTGCTATTTTTAGAAAGTTTGCATTTGAGCACTATGGAAGAAGAAATTTAATCAAAGCTTTAGAATTGAACAATATAACCTTTGGTGAAGGAATTGGCCAAAGATCACTTGTGGGCTGAAAGATATTAAAGTTTCAGTTTCTTTGAAAACCCCTGAAAAAATTTCAAAGTCAAATATGAGGCACTTAGAGGCCCTGTACGACCTCAAAAAGGGTGAAATCAATAGAGCCAATTCCAAGGGTGTAGAGCACTTCATGAGCTTTCCAACTAATCAAATGGTTAATCAATCAGACACCTAGATCAAAAGTTATGGCTCCTGGAAGTTGACCTATTTTTGGAGGGAGTCACAAATTTTGAAATTTTGGCTGGAAGCTACCAAAAAGGGCTATTTATGACCATTTTTGGGAATCCTTTGAGTAGTAGAGAAGGGGGGGAAAGTGGAGAGTTAGGAAAAGGAGGGAAAATAGAAAACCTAGTAGATTTGAAGCTACAAAAGGCAAAAGGTTCCAAAATCTAGAGGAAGGAAGCTGTAATGTGTTGCACCCTATTGAAGATTCATCCTCTAATTTGCTTCTAGTTTCTATAATGTAATGTGTTGTTCAAATCAATAAAAGAAAATTCCTATTTTCTATGTGCAATTTGTGTTATTGTGTGTTCTAGGATTGACCCCCTCATCAATTTATAATGTAAAATTTAAATCATATGCTTGAAGTCCTACACAATTAAATTATATTTTAAATTAATTTTTTTACATGCATGTGTTCGCGGTAGTAGGTGATACTCCTAGTTCAAGGGAAGACCATGTACGCATGCATGCTTCACTCGACAACAATGGATAGGTGATTTAATTATCAAATTGAAGTTCATATATATTTAATATCTCATGTTTTTGTATGTATGTACATGAAACATACATACATATATATTCTAAAATTTAATTAAATTTTTGTAGGGCTCTATGCATCTATCAGAGTAGGATTCTCACTCTGAGGGTCACTCGATTAGAAGCCAAGTTGAGGATAAAACCAACTAGTTTACCTATTTGAGAGATGAACATTTGTGTTTGAGATATGGACATTTATGTTTATGAACATATGTTTATATTTGACATCAGCTATGGACAAATTTATGTTTATCTTTGACATGTATGGGCATTTATGCATCTATGTATGGACATGTTTATGTTATGGAATTTTATGTTTATATTTGACATGATGTATGGATATTTATGCATCTATGTATGGACATGTTTATGTTTGAGATGGACATTTATGTTTTTGATTATGGTAAGAAGCTTACTGGGGTTGAACCCTTAACAACCAAGGCCCCAAGAGTAAAAAAGCAGGGCACACCATAACAACAACAACCACACTGAAAGAAACCAACAGCCTAAAAGGCAACCCGAACAGTGCACCAGACGCACATTGACAACAAAAAAACTAGACAGGGGATCTAAACAACAACAGATCCTGAACAAGCAAACTTAACACCCTTAGCCCCAAGGCATTACTCCATAATAGAATTGGGGAGCCCTTTCTTTCTACATTGAACCACAGTCCAAGAAACCTCTGCATCAAAGTCCTCGGAGTGAGGTGAGAGGGGATATCCTCCTGAGCAGCAACATCTAAGGAAGGCGTACACAAAGAGGCCGACACAGTAGCAGGCACGACTAAAAGAGTGACCAGAGTAGAGGAAGAAGTAGACTAGCTTGAATCCCCTGAGCACAGAACCGCCAAGTCTGAACAAGGCAAAACCAAAGGAAGAATAGTAGCTGATGTAGTAGTGATCCGACTTGGAGTAGAAGGATCTAACGTGGGAGCTGAAAGATAATTAAAAGATTCCAACGAAGTCATGTGGTTTGTAGCATCTACCACCACCCCCTCTGGAACAACCTCAAGAGGAAGCTCATCCACCTAAGAGGAATCATCCCCAATGAACAAACCATCCTTCTGGGAAACACTAATAGTTAGATGATCCAAAAGAGCATCCTTCCACCAAGTAGCAACACTTTTGTGGTGCGAAAGAGGACAATCGGAAGCCACATGACCTATAGTGAAACAATACCAACATCTGAAGGGGATACCCTCATAGTCTAACAGTTGTTTCCAAGGCCGGTCTCCTACCATCAAAACAACATCTCCAAAAAGGGGTTTGGAGATGTCAACATCGACCAAAATTTGGGCAATCATAGAGTGACCCATGAAGGAGGTAGTAGAATTTACCTTCATAAAATGACTGATGGCGTTGCCAATGCCCTCGTAGCAAGAATCCTCCCAAAACTGGAGGGGAAGGTTCGGGGGGCGCACCCAAATCGACTTGATATTAAGCGGCTCGGTAAGGGGATTGAAAGTAAGAGTCCAGGGTTTTATGGAAAGGGAATGTTCCCCCCACATCCAAACCCTACCATCAAGCACTAAATCTTAATAAGAAGAAGCAAAAGTCATGATGAAAAATCCTCGTGCACAGGGAAAAAGCTCAATCTTACCAGCAACAAATGACTTCCATGACTCCATAAGATGGACATTTATGTTTATATTTGACATGTATCCACATTTATGCATGTCTATGTATGGACGTGTTTATGTTTGAGATATTTGATGGATCGGTGTTTATATATTCGATGGATCGGTGTTTATATATTTGATGGACATGTTTATAATGTAATGATGTTTATAAATTTGACATGATTGTTGATATATTTGACTGTTTCAATATTTGACTTAACACGACTAAATAAAATTTTGATATAAATGATTGTTGATATTTATAATGGATATTTTATGTTTACATGTATTAAGACATGTATTACAAGTTTCAATAATAAAATCAAATAAATCCTTCACTAAGTTACAAGTTCCTCTCATTTACTCAAGTTAAGTTCAATGTAATTTATGAGTTTGAGCTCCTCTCATTTAAATTGCCCACACAAGAATAAAATCATAACATAACATCCTTCTCATGCATATAATCTAAAAATGCATCCATAATTATTTTCAACAAATAAAAAATACTTAAGAATTCATTCCTATTTCAATCAAGAAGTTTAAACACCATATCTAACACTAAAATCTACCAAGTAAAACCTTAAACAATTAACCAATTAAACATTCATCCACATTAAACAATTACCAAGTTAAACATTTAAAAAATTATAAAATTAAACATTTTCATATCACCATAATTAAAGATCATCCATAATTAAAATATTGTAACATATATTGAAGATCATCCAGTCAAATATTGTGGAGTGCACTCTAAACCAATGCATTGACCCCTTGGACTTCCCAAAAACCCTTCAAACTTATCAGGTGTACATACAAGTAATAATACAATTAATGTATATGACATGGATTTAAATTAGTCAACCATAAAAAGAAGTGATAACTTGAATACCAAGACAACTAATTGAACATATTGTACCAAAGATGAGATACAAACATCCTATTTGAATATAAATGAACTAGATAGAAGAATATAGTACTTGTCTAAGGTTAATGATAATTAAACAATAATACTCAAACCCTTTGCTCTAACACTATTAAAACAACAACTCAATACATAAATACAACTACAATTGACTATAAATCTAATGATGCCAAACTCATGAGCACTAGGAAACTTTACTAGGGTTTCACAACCTATCTCTACAAAAAAGAGCTTCCTTAGCTTCAAGAATATTTAATTTGTACAAACAAGGCCAACCATGTGAAGCTGGAAGCTCATGTGGCCTCACCTAAGAACTAAGACACCTAATACATGCCTAAAACACCTATTCGAGTAGACCTAAGACACCTAGATTTTATACCTTGTTCTAGTTTAGGCTTAAGACAGGTCTAAGACACCTATTCTATACCTTCTTCTCTAAGCAGGCCTAAGACACCTACTCTAAACCTTATTCTACTAGACCTAAGACACCTAATCTATATCTTAGATCTAGTAGAGGTCTAAGACACTTGAAACACCTATTCTAACCCTGAACTTCTAGTAGGTCCCTAACACACCTAACTTAGACCTAAGATAATATTATGTCATAGTGTAGAGATCATACATGGAATGAAATAATAACTTAAAGTCCTTTGCTACATGATTGCAAAAATAGATCTCCTACTAGAATGAAATGTAAAAAAAATTAGAAGGTATAGACATCATGAATTCTAAATTTTAAGAACCATTTATTAAAATTAAATGAACTATTGAAGCATAATTTACAATTTATGAGTTCTACAAGACACTTGAACTTCTAGTAGACATAAGACACCTAGTATCTAGCTAAGGCAATATTTTCTCATGTAGTACATAGAGATCATACTTGGAATGAAATAATAATTTAATCGGGTCTTTTCTATGCAACACACTTACACCTTCTATGTTTCCAACCTCTTCTATGATTGTAAAAAATCTCCTACCACAATGAAATGTAAAAAAATAGAATCTAGAGATCATGAATTCTAAAATTTTTAAGAACCATTTAATTTAAAATTTAAAATTCAAACTATTGAAACATAAATTAAAATTTAAAAGTTCTACAAGACACCTGAACTTCTGGTAGACCTAAGACACCTAGTATCTACCTAAGGCAATATTTTTTCATGTAGTACATAGAGATCATACCTGGAATGAAATAATAACGTAATTCTAAGGTCTCTTCTATGCAAGAGTACTTACACCTTGTATGTTTCCAACCTTTGCTATGATTGCAAAAAATCTCCTGCCACAATAACTTAAAATCCTCTACTATGATTGCAAAAACATCTCCTACCACAATGAAATAAAAAAAATAGAACCTAGACATCATGAGTTCTAAATTTTAAGAACCATTTATTAACTGAAATATTGAAGCATATATTAAAAATCTAAAAGTTATACAAAACACTCAAACTTCTAGTAGACCTAAGACACCTAGTATCTATGCAACTTGTAGAGAACATACCTGGAATGAACTAATAACTTAATCATGTCTCTTCTATGCAACATACTTATGCCAAATCTATGTTTCCAACCTCTACTCTGATTGCAAAAACATCTCCTACCACAATGAAATGTAAAAAAAATTAGAACCTAGACATCATGAATTCTAAATAAATTAAGAACCATTTATTAAAATTAAATGAACTATTGAAGCATATATATTAAAATTTAAAATTTCTACACTTAACACCTGGACTTTTGGTAGACCTAAGACCCCCAGTAGACCTAAGGAAAAAATCTACCATAGGAAGTCTAGAGATCATACCTGAAATGAAATGAAAGTTGTCCACATTTCTCATACCGCATCGTTTGGTTTAGCTCACTCTTCAAAAACATGTAATTTTTTTTCATGGTCATATCTATCTAGTCTCCACTTACAATATCCATGTGCATGTTGAACATGATGAAGAGACATGCTAGTAGCAATTACTAGGTGGCTTTACTGATACAACATGTTGTGAGGTTGGTAATCAATAAAATGAATCCCACTTTCGAATGATTTTGACTTGTTTCAAATATGTTCCTTGCACTACAACTGAACTTACATGGGAAATAATGTTCCATCTCTTGTTTATGGTTTTTTTAACTTCATCCTCTCTTCTATGTAACACAATAAATATCAACTTACACCTTCTATGTTTCTAGGCTTTGCTATAACTGCAAAAACATATCCTACACCACAATGAAATGTATAAAAATTAGAACTTGTCACATGAATTCTAAAATTTAAGAACCAAATAAAAATTAAATTTTATCAACATATTAAAATTAATTTTTTTTACAAGTTGTGAATCTATATATACCTTTTTTAATCAATCTTGAAATGTGGTCATAATCAATTGAAATCAAAGGAATATCTTCAAAGCTTTCATCTTCATCTTCGTCTATGTGTTAGTAGCAACTAGTGGCACAAAATTCCATTCACTGACATATCCACATTATCAACTCTTGCAATTCTCATAATCTCCCAACATGAAATTATACCAAAAGAAAGAGTAATCCCTAGTACACAATGTCCATGTGTGGATATTTGTACTAATGACACAATGCAATAACCTTGTTTTCTCTACCCTCTTACATCCATGCATTGTTCTTTGATCCACACCTATGAGTTACAATTTTATAATTTTGTCAAAATTGCAAAATTGTAATGACAATAAAATAAAATAAATATTTAAGTAAATATTAAACAAACCATTAAACTTTTTCAATCAATACATACCTGATATCTTCTAGAACACTCTATTTGGATGTGGGTTCCTCCTTGAAGATATTCCAACCTCACATGTGAAATGTTTCTTACACCATTCAACAACATCTTGTGCATCATTTATATGAGCTCCATCATAATTCATTTGATGTTTTCTTAGAGCATGTTTGATGCAAGCTCCTACACCATCATGTTCACTCTTTCCATGCCCACTATCAAATAAACTCCAAACATGAGGTATATTGTCATGTCAATGATAGCTACAAAGTGCATAAAACGGCCTTGATTATTTGAATTGTGACGCACACCCATTTGACCGTACAAACTATTTCTCAATTTTCACACCCCTTCTTGCTAAATCTTCAAAAAACTTCTTAAATCAATGTTGTACAAAATGTGCGTCAGGCTTTTTATCATCACTAATATAAAAGTGATATTCTTTCTTAATAAATCATTGTAGATATGTACTCTCAATACCATCCAAATCTAATTGTGCATGTCGATAACACACATGCACCATAATAGTGACCTGCTCTGCATAATAATACTGTGTTTGAATCTCCTTTTGATGGGTAAAAGAGTAATTTTTTGCAAAGTTGACTATTGATAGGATTGTTCTAGGTGGGAAATTATCTCTCAACAAATGAAACTCTTTTGCTTGCCATTTTGCAAAAAATGCATGTTGTATGTATGGTTGTATCAGTTTACAAAATTTTTCCATAAATGTTCCAATAGGTAGTTCCTCTTCTACATAATCTAACCTTGTGGCTTCTTTCCCAAATTTTGTTTGATGCTTTATGTACTTGTTGTGATGCCCTGTCATGCAACCCTAGAGTGCTAGACTAACAAGTGCAAAGTTACATATATATATATATATATTTTGAAGCAAGTAAAAGCATTAATCATTAAATATAATTACACTATTAACAACATTAAATAAAATGGATAGCTAACACCTCTAGGGAACATAACTGCATCAGATAAACATAAAATTATAACAATACAAGTGATATACATTAGAATACAACATAAGAGGATTTACATCATTCATTTGTAGAGATGAACAGTTACAAAGGTTCAAATACAAGATTACATGACCGATCACGTCAGTTTACAATATACAACAATATAATACAATACTGAAATTACAATATAACTCTTGAGGATGCAAGTACAAGTTTGAAACTAGAGAATCATCTGCAGTGATCATGAATCAGGTCGGCCAAGAAAAACTAATGGATTAAGCTCTTCCACCCAACCATGTGGAACCCTATGGTGCACCCCTCTGAGCTAGGAGATAACAATAGGCTTCCCCAGACAAAAGCAAGAACAAAAAGAACAACATAATAACTCAGGATTCACACAGACATCACTAAACTCAACAATCAACATCTAGAGGCAAGAGATTAGGGCAAGTTGGAGTGCAGTAAGATGGAGTGTCATCACATGGTTCATGGGTTACCTTGACTGTCTCTCTCTAGATGCCGGCCCCCATTTATGGTTACCCTGACAACCTCTCTCTAGGCGCCGGCCCCATAGGTCACACATGCAACCTATCTTATCTAGATTAATGAGAAGTCTACACTTTCCCCCTAGTCAATTATTAGGTTTTCACTTGTTAAACACTTCCAATGGGTTACCTAGACAGCCACTTTGGGCACTGGCCCCACATCGGAAGCCACTCCCTTCCTGCACTCAGTTGACCCAACCCAAACAAGTACTATACAAGGATACACATGACACACCTTCAAGCCAAGATTATAACACAAGGTAAGCAAGAGTCCAAAACTAAAAGAACAAAACTTAGTTTTTCCCATTCTAGGATGCGAGAAATCATAATCATCTATAAATTGAAAGTAATAGCTTTCATAATGAAAATCTCAAGCAAGGCCTCTGGATAGGAAACACAAACCAACTAACCAAGGATTGAGAACTTAACAAGTACATAGATAGAGCAAGAAAATCTCTTAGTTATAATATTCCAAAACATATCTTTCCACAACATCAAAATCTCTTATAGAATGAGGAGTATCATATTCTCAGGGTTGTTACAAGTATCGTATAAAACCAAGTATCCTATGCCTCTGGATAACAACTCAATTAACAGCCAACCCAAGGATCCAAAAGTATAAGTCACCCAGTAACTCAAAAATCATCCAAAAGATTTCAAATTGAATCAAACTAAACCTCTCATAAGCCCACAACTAGTAATGTACGACAAACACTAATTTTAACTCTAGATATAAGAAAATAAAATCCTATTACCCATTCTACCATATATACTACCTATCAATAGTTCTCTTTCAAAATAAGAGATGAAAGCAAGGACATGAAAGAAATTTATTAACATATATACAATTACTTTACTACCTTATTTTTATGTTACTAAAGAACTAACCTACAATTTTATTAATCATTTTACACAAGAAGAAATTATTATAAAAATTATCAAATGACAATTCTAACCAACTTTCTTTTACTACAAAACCAAACTTTCCTTTAAATTATTAAACCTTCTTTTGACTAAATTCGCAAAATCTATATGCCATCTAACTAAGATTTAATTATATTTAATTATGAAGTTGACAATAAAATCATCAAGAGATTATATAATACCAAAGCATTCGAATGATAAGTGAAGTCTATATGAACCAAAAGATAAGGTATAAGGTGTCCTTAAAAGCTAAAGCTAGTCTACAATAACAAACCAACTCCCCTAAAGATCAAGCCTACAATACATCGCAACTAGCATCTAAACTAAGCTAATACTCTTAACTAGAAGGTTCGGATTGCTAAGGAAATAAAAGAAATCGAGCCCTCTTAGACTTAACAAAATTAAGGAGAGAAGAATGAAGCAAGTTATCTAATTGGGGCCCAGTACGGAATCACTTAAAAAGAGAAACTTAAGGGAAAAAGGAAACATGCTAATTCATTGGCAAGAAATAGGCAATATCCACCAACGTGTGATCCTAACAACTGAGTTAACGAACCTACTATATCTAAGATGAAGCAAGGATAAAAGTTGGCAGAGGTTTCATTGCAAGGAGGATGAGGATGCATAAGTTTTAGGATTTGCAAAGATACTTATGCTATTGATCTGATCAAGACAAGAATAGGCAACGACCATCAAAATCAAAGGTTAAACTTGGTATACCAGGGACGACACTAATAGATGCAAAAGATAAAAGAGTTCTGAGGTGGCATGAGAGCACAAGGGCTTCCACAGAGACGTACAGGAAAAGGGCAGTCTCAGGTGAGCCATGGGCCGCTGCGACTGAATGGTTTAGGCTGTAGGGGATTGCAACACGAATATGAGAGATTAGATTCATCGACAGATAGGAGAGAATGAATGGAATGGCATGCCACAAAAGTTTCATAAGCCAAGGTCCGCTAGAAAGGAAACAAACATACCCTCGACTAAGAGACATCACGAGAGGTAAATTCTCATAAGTCATAATTCTAATAGGGCAAAGATACTTGGATCACAGGATTAAGTGGGGCACCACTATCCACCAAAAGAAGTTGTTTATCTCCAAGTCTGATGGAAGGTTCATGGGCACCCAAAAGGCTTCAAGCTTGGTTAGGTTTCAATCAGAACAAACAAATTCATGGCCATGATCCTCTGCATGCTTAACTATTTAAATCCTAAGTCAAAAAGAGGTAGGGCAAAAGAATGAAATGAGTATTTAGAGTTGATGAAAGGTTCAAGAAAATCGATTACATTATGAATGGATGAATCGACGACCATGAGGTTTACTAGCGCTAAAAGATATGAGAGAAAAAGAGTCCATAGGTTGAAAATTATGAAATAGCATACTATCAAAGAATAATTTCATTTACAGACTAGTTTGAGGAACATTTAAATATTTTTAGCAACACAAATGAAGATCCACAGGCACAGTGGATTACAAGGCGACTACAGATTAAAAAGGTGACGGTAAACCGAATCCAGACATACATGACCGAGAAGAAATAACGAATCACAAAACAGACATGATTTTCTTACAACAAAATTTACTTCATGGATTGAATTAACTTACCCTGAAATTTCAATCAAAGGCTTCCAAATCCTTCAGCTTCCTCCAGTTCTTCCTCCCTTTCCTGTAACAATTTCTCCCCAAATTTCTATCCCTCTTTCTCAGAAAAATCCCCCCCCCAAAAAAAACCCCCCCAGAGACAAAAATAGCCCAATCTCATAAACTCCCACTACCACAAGTCCGTTGCCAGAATCCCACTTCCCTGAAAGCAATTAATTTTTTTTACTTTTTCAAGAGATTCTCCAAGACAATAATCTTATCTGACAACTCACAAGAAATAATTATAATAAAATTTACTTAAATTAAGATTCCTAATTCATTATTGTTACAAAACAACTAATAACTACTATTATATCAAGTTTAATAATAACATTATTAATGTAATAGTTAATGCATTTCCAACATTCATATTGGCTTAAAAGAAAAACTTGACAATACCTCAACAACCACATGACGACCAAAACTGAGACAAGATTCTCAGAGCGACTTCAAGACCCAAGACACAAACTAAAAATTGGAACTGACCTAGGGAAACCCCATGTTATCTCCCTTCAACATTATCCACTAGTGCAAGGGCATGTTTAGACCTGCTAAGTCAAGCGGAGTCGATGCCCAGTACCTGCAACCTGCATCCAAAATGATGGGTTGAATATGAACATATGCATATATATATCAAACACACGGATTCAGGGAGTCGCAGCGTAGTATGGTGCTCGAAATGAGTAATACTACACCATCCCTGCTCTCTAGCATAACAATAAACATAAACATCTCTAACTAACCATCAAATAACATTCCACCACATAAAGCAAGGTAACATTATTCTACAAAATCAACCATGTTTAAGCACAACATAAACTGTAATCTCAATAATGTCATCATACTACTTGCAACACATGTCAGTAATCACATTAATCAACCATAGTTCATCAAGAACATAATAAGCATAAATCATTAGTCTAACGACTCAAATGTCTCAAAACTATCTAAATGCAAAATAAAACTATCAACTAACACACACCAAAGTGTGGGGCATTACATCCTCCCCCCCAGAATCAGGCTTACTCTTGGAAGCCTATAAATAAGGGTATAACTCCTGCATCCTGGGAGCATCCTCCCAGGTAGCAGAAACCTCAACAATAGGATCCCCGTGGACCTTGACCTGCTACACATCTTTGACCTTGAGTGTCTACTCTTGATGCTGCAGCACACACATGATCTCCAAAGAAAGCTGCTCGTCCACTACCTGTAGCCTTTGAGTTTGTTCCCTGATGCCCTGCCGAGTGATGCTCAATTGCTGCGAACACTCTATGAGACCTCCTTGCATCACCTATGGTCAGCTTTGAAGTTGCTGGCCTCTATCCAATTCCTGAAGCATTCCTTTGTGGACACTACCTGGCTATATGGCCCTGTTGTCCACAAGAGAAACATCCTATGCCCCTACCGAAACCTCCACCACTCGGGAAAGCATTGGGCTGCTAAAAATTATCTCTACTTACTGTAGGCTGTGAACTCTGAGCTGGTTGATCAAAGTGATTACACTTATTATGCTGCTAAGACCGGTCCTTCCTATTCTGAGATCTAATACCTTGCTGAGGCTGAGTATTCTTTGGTTGTGACTGAGAACGCTACTGCTGCTGCTGCTCACCCTTGGTAGGTGCATGATGGTCTCTTGAAGAACTGGTTGCCTAAGACTAACCACCAATACCTATAGAAGGTACACTACCAATATACACACTTGTATGTCCTCCAAGTGCCATCTCCAGATTCTCCTCTACTAACCAGGCTTTCTCCACGGCTACCTCCATAGTCTTAGGTTCGAAGACATGAACCCCTCCACTGATCCGGGCATTCAATCCCCTGATAAAATGCTGCACTAACATAGTCTCCTTATCTCCAATGCCCGCATACTACTTGAGCTCATAGAATCTGCGCTCATACTGCTCAACTGACATGGCCATTTGCCTTAGCTCATGGAACTCATCTGTACGACGCTGTCTCCAATGGTCAAATAGGAACCGAGCTTTGAATCTCTCTAAGAACAACTCCCAAGAAATAGTGCTGATGTCCAAGTGCAACTTCTACTCCTCCAAACATCACCAAGTCGAAGCAAAACTTCTGAGATGCAGAATGACACATCTAGCCTTGGTGTTGTTGCCATATGGATGCATGGCAAAACTCTTGCCTATATCCAGTAACCAAATCTCTGCCTCTAGACCACTACTAGCTCTGTCGAAGGTGGGAGGGCATACCCTTAGAAGATCTCTCATAAGACTGGCTAGTGTGGCCTCTTGCTTAGCTGTCAGTTCTCTCCATCTAGGTGATCTCTCTCTTTCCCAAGCTTATGGTTGGTCTACCTCCTGACCCCCTATAGGCTGCTCTACTTCATGTCTAAGGCCTAAATGGGCAAGGGCCTCCTTAAGTAACTGTCTCAACTGGGCTCCATCAGGCTAGCCCTGACCTTCCATATTTTGACCCCTGCCTTCTTGGGCACTCTCAAGAGGAGAACTGGGAGGAGGTGTACCACCACCACCTCTCCTCTAAGGCCTCAATGGGCAAGGGCCTCCTTAAGTAACTGTCTCAACTGGGCTCCTTCAGGCTGGCCCTGACCTTCCATATTTAGACCCCTGCCTTCTTGGGCACTCTCAAGAGGAGAACTGGGAGGAGGTGTACCACCACCACCTCTCCCATGACCCCTACCTCTGCCACGACCTCAACCTCTACCTCTAGGCATCTACCTACAACCCAAATGATAATTCATTACACACAGAGAGGGAAGCAATAGGGATGAAGTTTAATCTATAAAGTTTAAGCACTAGGTCACATAATGGGCTTAGTATTAACCAGAGTACCTAGTGTTCAAACTTGGCTCTAATACCAAATGTGATGCCCCGTCATGCAACCCTAGAGTGCTAGACTAACAAGTGCAAAGTTACAGAAATATATATATATATATATATATATTTGAAGCAAGTAAAAACATTAATCATTAAATACAATTACACTATTAACAACATTAAATAAAATGAACAACTAACAGCTCTAGGGAACATAACTACATCAGATAAACATAAAATTATAACAATACAAGTGATATACATTATAATACAATAGAAGAGGATTTGCATCATTCATTTGTAGAGATGAATAGTTACAAAGGTTCAAATACAAGATTACATGACCGATCACGTTAGTTTACAATATATAACAATATAATACAATATTGAAATTACAATATAACTCTTGAGGATGCAAGTACAAGTCTGAAACTAGAGAATCATCTGTAGTGATCATGAATCAGGTCAGCCAAGAAAAACCAATGGATTATGCTCTTCCACCCAACCATGTGGAACCCTAAGGCCTACCCCTCTGAGCTAGGAGATAACAATCAGGTTCCCCAGACAAAACCAAGAACAAAAAGAACAACAAAATAACTCAGGATTCACACGGACATCACTAAACTCAACAATCAACATCTAGAGGCAAGAGAACGGGCCAAGCTGGAGTGCAGTAAGATGGAGTGTCATCACATGGTTCATGGGTTACCTTGACTATCTCTCTCTAGACACTGGCCCCCATATATGGTTACCCTGACAGCCTCTCTCTAGGTGTCGGCCCCATACGTCACACATGCAGCCTACCTTATCTAGATTAATGAGAAATCTACCCTTTCCCCCTAGTCAATTATTAGGTTTTCACTTGTTAAACACTTCCAATGGGTTACCTAGATAGCCACTTTGGGCGCCGGCCCCACATCGGAAGCCACTCACTTCCTGCACTCAGTTGACCCAACCCAAACAAGTACTATACAAGGATACACATGACATACCTTCAAGCCAAGATTATAACACAAGGTAAGAAAGAGTCCAAAACTAAAAGAACAAAACTCAATTTTTCCCATTCTAGGATGCGAGAAATCATAATCATCTATAAATTGAAAGTAATAGATTTCATAATGAAAATCTCAAGCAAGGACTCTGGATAGGAAACACAACCCAACCAACCAAGGATCAAGAACTTAACAAGTACATCAATAGAGCAAGAAAATCTCTCAGTTATAATATTCCAAAACATATCTTTCCACAACATCAAAATCTCTTATAGAACAAGGAGTATCATATTCTCAGGGTTGTTACAAGTATCACATAAAACCAAGTATCCTATGCCTCCGGATAACAACTCAATTAACAGCCAACCCAAGGATCCAAAAGTATAAGTCACCCAGTAACTCAAAAATCATCCAAAAGATTTCAAATTGAATCAAACTAAACCTCTCATAATCCCGCAACTAGTAATGTACGACAAATACTAATTTAACTCTAGATATAAGAAAATAAAATCCTATTACCCGTTCTACCATATATACTACCTATCAATAGTTCTCTTTTGAAATAAGAGACGAAAGCAAGGACATGAAAGAAATTTATTAACATATATACAATTACTTTACTACCTTATTTTTATGTTACTAAAGAACTAACCTACAATTTTATTAATCATTTTACACAAGGAGAAATTATTATAAAAATTATCAAATGACAATTCTAACCAACTTTCTTTTACTACAAACCAAACTTTCCTTTAAATTATTAAACCTTCTTTTGACTAAATTCACAAAATCTATATGCCATCTAACTAAGATTTAATTATATTTAATTATGAAGTTGACTATAAAATCATTAAGAGATTATGTAATACCAAAGCATTTGAATGATAAGTAAGGTCTATACGAACCAAAAGATAAGGTATAAGGTGTCCTTAAAAGCTAAAGCCAGTCTACAATAACAAACCAACTCCCCTAAAGATCAAGCCTGCAATACATTGCAAGTAGCATCTAAACTAGGCTAATACTCTTAACTAGAAGGTTCAGATTGCTAAGGAAATAAAAGAAATCAAGCCCTCTCAGACTTAACAAAATTAAGGAGAGAAGAATGAAACAAGTTGTCTAATTGGGGCCCAGTACGGAATCACTTAAAAAGAGAAACTTAAGGGAAAAAGGAAACATGCTAATTTGTTGGCAGGAAATAGGCAATATCCACCAATGTGCGACCCTAATGATTGAGATAATGAACCTACTATATCTGAGATGAAGCAAGGATAAAAGTTGGTAGAGGTTCCGTTGCAAGGAGGATGAGGATGCATAAGTTTCAGGATTTGCAAAAATAATTATGCTATCGATCTAATCAAGACAAGAATAGGTGATGACCATCAAAATTGAAGGCTAAACCGGTATACCAGGGACGACACTAACATATGCAAAAGATAAAAGAGTTCTAAGGTGGTGTGAGAGCACAAGGGTTTCCATAGAGACGTGAAGGAAAAGGGCAGTGTCAGGTGAGTCGTGGGCCACTGCAACTGAATGTTTTAGGCCGCAGGTGATTGCAACACGAATCCAAGAGATTAGAGTCATCGACAAATAGGAGAGAATGAATGGAATGGCATGCCACAAAAGTTTCATAAGCCAAGGCTTGCTAGAAAGGAAACTAACATACCCTCGACCAAGAGACATCACGAGAGGTAAATTCTCATAAGTCGTAATTCTAACATGGCAAAGATACTTGGATCATAGGATTAAGTGGGGCGCCACTATCCACCAAAAGAATTTGTCTATCTCCGAGTCCGATGAAAGGTTCATGGGCACCCAAAAGGCTTCGAGCTTGGTTAGGTTTCAATCAGAACAAACAAATTCATGGCCATGATCCTCTGCGTGCTTAACTATTTAAATCCTAAGTAAAAAAGAGGTAGGGTAAAAGAATGAAATGAGTATTTAGAGTTGATGCAGGGTTCAAGAAATTTGATTACAATATGAATAGATGAATCGACGACCATGGGATTTACCGGTGCTAAAAGATATGAGAGAAACAGAGTCCATAGGTTGAAAATTATGAAATAGCATACTATCATTGAATAATTTCATTTACAAACTGGTTTGAGGAACATTTAAATATTTTTAGCAACACAAATGAAGATCCACAAGCATAGTGGATTACAAGGCTACTACAGATTAAAAAGGTGACGGTAAACCGAATCCAGACATACATGATTGAGAAGAAATAACGAATCGCAAAACATACATGATTTTATTACAACAAAATTTACTTCATGGATTGAATTAACTTACCCTGAAATTTCAATCCAAGGCTTCCAAATCCTTCAGCTTCCTCCAGTTCTTCCTCCCTTTCCCGTAACAGTTTCTCCCCAATTTTCTATCCCTCTTTCTTAGAAAAATACCAAAAAAAAATCCCCCAAAGACAAAAATAGCCCAATCTCATAAATTCCCACTACGACAAGTCCGTTGCTAGAATCCCACTTCCTTGAAAGCAATTAATTTTTTTTACTTTTCTGGGAGATTCTCCAAGACAATAATCTTATCCGACAACTCACAAGAAATAATTAGTTTAATCTTTAATAAAATTTACTTAAATTAAGATTCCTAATTCATTATTGTTACAAAACAACTAATAACTACTAATATATCAAGTTTAATAATAACATTATTAATGTAATAGTTAATGCATTTCCAACATTCATATTGGCTTAAAAAGAAAAACTCGACAATACCTCAACAACCACATGACGACCAAAACTGAGACAAGATTCTCAGAGCAACTTCAAGACCCAAGACACAAACTAAAAATTGGAACTGACCTAGGGAAACCCCATGTTATCTCCCTTCAACATTATCCACTAGTGCAAGGGCATGTTTAGACCTGCTAAGTCAAGCGGAGTCGATGCCCGGTACCTGCAACCTGCATCCAAAATGATGGGTTGAATACGAACATATGCATATATATATCTAACACACGGATTCAGGGAGTCGCATCGTAGTATGGTGCTCGAAATGAGTAATACTACACCTTCCCTGCTCTCTAGCATAACAATAAACATAAACATCTCTAACTAACCATCAAATAACATTCCACCACATAAAGCAAGGTAACATTATTCTACAAAATCAACCATGTCTAAGCACAACATAAACTGTAATCTCAATAATGTCATCATACTACTCGCAACACATGTCAGTAATCACATTAATCAACCAAAGTCCATCAATAACATAATAAGCATAAATCATTAGTCTAACGACTCAAATGTCTCAAAACTGTCTAAATGCAAAATAAAACTCTCAACTAACACACGCCAAAGTGTGGGGCATTACACTTGTAACTCTTGCAATTTACCATCTTCATCATGTCAGTATCTTTATTTCTCAAAGGTAATTTCACCAAATTTTCACATGTTTCACAAAGTTCTTTTATGCATTTCATTGTGCCATCTACATCATCATCAGATATATCACATAAGATGGATGTTATGAACTCACTTATGCATTTAGGAGGTGCATTTTGAAAACCATCACTTTATTATTTGATCTTTCAAAACACCTAATAGTAAAGATCAAATTCAATATGGTGATGACAAAAAGTTTCAAAAACTTTGACTTCACATACCATGGCCTTAAAATTTCAAACATTGTTTTCTCAATCTTTATATGAGGATTTGCATCACAAAATGCAACATACGTCTCATGTTGTGTTTTGTCTAACCAATGTTTTGTATGTAGTTCATAATCATTTGGCCCAATCCTATGTTTGAAAACATCTCTACTATTTGAAGGACAAGTATGATCATGCAAAAAAAATTTGAGATCAACTTCCTAAAACCATATTTAATCTTGTCAGAATGAGGACCCTACACATCAATGCCCAGTTTCCTTCTACAATACTATCATCCAAAACCTTTCTCCTTTTCACATATCTTGTTAGTATCTTTCTACTTAAGCTAATTTCATTTGAAACTGAAGAAATTTGACGCTTTCTTGACATTTGTGGACTTACAATAGAGGTCAACATTACTCTTCTTGAAATTATCTTATCAACTGATCGATAATTTTTGCCAATGGAACTCAAACCTTTTGCAACATTTTGAACATATTTTTCTATCAGTGTCTTTTCCTCTTTTTTGTGAAATCTACACCCAACAATTCCAATGGCTCTTTGAGTTAATCAAAAGTATGTATAGCTGATAATAGTTGGGCTTGGCCAATTTTATCATGATGTTTAAAATTCTTCTCAATTATTTCCTTTGTTGTTCTATTCAATGACCTCTTAGTAACTTGATTAGGTTTTTCAACATAAAATTTCAATTTCTATATATCAATTCCAACTAAATGATCTATATTTCTCTTAAAATTTTTTCCCTTAACCTCTTCAATTAGATTCATATACATATCTGTAGAAGGAAGCAATCCCAACCCCTCTCGAACATCAAACCCTGGTTGGGCCTCCTCCTTGACATCAATTTTGTGTGGTTTGGCCTCCTCTACTCCATTATCTAAATTAGGCTCAACTTCCACTTGAGTTTTTGTATGTTGAGGCCCTATATGTATATCATATATAAAAGAGAGAATTTAGAATATATTTAAGGGATGGATATATTTAAACCTTGTTACCCGAAATTTTGAACTTGAGAAATTTCAAATTTCTTGTACACCCCCCATACGCCTTAGCCTGCCATATCACAAAAATAATTAATTTTGAAAACCTATGCAATATGGTGTGAAATCCTTTTATGGGCTTGATCCTAACTTCATTCTACCCTATGTGGCTAGTTTTCATGCCAAAATACCTAACCATTTGAAATATTTTAAACCTTTGATTTTCCCTCTGACAATTTACAAATAAAGCCAAAATTTGATATTCGGGTTACTGGAGCTAAAAAGGTTTCTGGGTTTTTCTTCGGGAGGCCAAATCATCTTCCAGTCCAAATTTCCTAGAAAATGGAGCTATCAGGAGGAACATATGTGATTTTTCCATCTTCAACTTAAAGCATGTTTTCAAAGTAGTTAAATTTTGTCAGAATAGATTTTTCAAGGTTTGAAAAGGTGAATAAACACATTGTTATAAAGTCCCATGGTGAATAAACAATAAGAGTTTTAAGAAATTTATGAATAATAAACTCTTTATTGTCGGGAACTTTGTTAATTCAAGAACTCCATATACTCCTGATTAGAGTTCAAGGTTCACAAGAAAAATTGATCCTCGATTCCCCTTTGCTGTCAAAACTTTTGATGGCACTTGAACCTGATTTTATTCTTAACACATGCTTAGTCAAGAATTATGAAGGTTCAGGAACCCTTGTTTCCTCCCGACAATATATACAAAGGCAATGAACAACTGTTGGAAAGTTTCGTGCCTGGAGCCATTATTGTGAACGAACGTAGAATATGCACAAATCGAATATGTTATAAGGCTTTTGAAACTTTTAAGAAAATACAAGTGGTAGGTGCCAAGTCAAGTTGATCAAAGGAGATTTTTGTAAGATTTAATGGTTGCAAGTGCCATAGCGGACCTATATACAAAATGAGGAAACAAGTAGTAAAGCAGTTGCAATTGTCATTTTGCAATGGTCCTTCCCCTGTTCAGGTAATGGCTGCCAAGGCATTATTTGATCTTGGTATATGGCATCGTCCGACTATTGTAGATAGTGTCATAGACATTGGGCCATGATTGGGCTGTCTCACAGCCACATGGTGTTGGTACTAATAGTGCAGTGGGAGAAGTTATAGATGAAGATTATTGTAATAGTCACAAGTGCCCTGGCAGACTTGTATGCACAATACAAGGAACGTGAACCGTTTGTAAAAATGCTTCAAAGGAATGCGGTCTCATGAGACTCAATGATTGCAGGATATATACAACATGGATTTGTTGAAAAAGCTTTAGAAACTTCGAAGCAAATGCAATTATTGAGTGTGAAACCAGAATCCTCTACCATTGCCAGCATCCTCTGAGCCTGTACCAAAATGAGAGCTTTCGAGCAGGGTATGGACATCCATCAAAGCATAATGAAATAGAAATTTTCATTGATGCTAGGAGACATTTTGGGATACCACTTCGAGGGCACACAATTGCATGCCATGTATGAGGACATAGCGGGATGAGGAGAGTCGTGCTGATGGAGCCGGTGAATCTGGGCTTGACATTGTACATGTAGGTCGATATGATTGGGATTCTTTAGATGACAACAATGATGGAGAATATGGGAGTGCAACAAGAAGTTCATGCAACTGTGGTCTATACAGAGAATGTGGTAGCTTGAATAGATATGATGGCAATGTTTTTCAAAAAATCCACAAACTCGACTATTATAGATAATCCCTTGAAGGTCAAGATGCCATTGACTAAAAGGTCTCTGTAAGAATCAGATGGAACTTGCATAGAGGTTCCCCTTTCATTTTATCTAAGGATAAGAGATAGAAATGTTTGTTCAAGATTTATGCCATTAGCAAGTCGTAGAAAGCCACTTGGTGATTGTAATGAGAATAAAAACTCCCACTAGTGATAGGCTTTTTTAGAATGATCAACAAGTTTTCTTAATCAAATCAAACTCGATTGATGCGGATTTTGCCATCTCCTTCAAAAAATTCATGCGAGGAAGATGCACGTGAAAGATACTTCGTCAATAGAGAAACAAGAACAAACTCTTCTGCAAATGACATTATCAATCCCACGGAAATTAATGACTCAACTATTGATTGTAATCAGGGGTCAGAGATTGACAAAATAAACTAAACCTATCATGGAAAAGATTGATTACAAGGAGAAACTACTCACAGAATCAACACTGGAGGAGACCAAAAGAATCATAATGCACTATGGGAGAAAGACAAGTTGGAAATTACCCCAGTGAATTTTCAACTAGCTTTGCTAATGCAACTGTCCAATCTGAAAATTCTATAACTTCAGTGAAACTTGTGCAATCTTTTGGAAGTATAGATGAGAACTGTGATGTTAAGAATGAACATTTCCAAGCATATAAGAGACGAAAGACAGAGTCTAGTATGAAGCATGGTGGAATTCAAAATTTTGAGTTAGAAGATAAAGGGGTGAAACTTGATCATGTCATTTTAGTAGGAGATGATGTGGTGTCATCGCAGGCATGCATCCCTTCTAAGGAGATTAATGAGATCCCTCAAAAGGGACTTCCTATAAAAGATAAAATTATAAATTCTTCCATTGCATATATTGCTCTAGAAGGTTCATTAATCAAAAGTATTTTCAATAGCAGTAATAGAAGATGTGAAAAGAAAGATGCTCAAATCTTGAAGTCCAAATCAATGCGGTTCCAACTTCTAATGTGAATAATGTTGGGGATAAAATATTATTATATACGGGAAAGAAGATATCTTGCGTAACTAATTTTAAAGAAATTATGGAAATTGAAAGGCTATTGGAAAATTTATAAGTATGCAATTTGTAGACATCAGAGGGATCTTTTTTCGGCCATTCGTGAACAGGGGAAATAGGGGAGCAGTTTTGTTTTATTTTCAACACAGTTTTGCTGTACAGAGGTATTGAGTCTGTGAACTCACACTTTGTATTGGGGAAATAAAGGAGATATTTCTAAATTTGTGAATTTATTGATGTTTTCTTTTGATTACAAATGTCCTATGCATCTTTGTAGTTACTCTTCAATGTATTATCTATTATATCAGATTATGTATGTGTTTGTTTCTAAAGCTTTGAATTCAGATTAACTCATCTATTGAAAGGGCCTGTTGTTCATTCTTTTCCTGATTATCATTTGCGGGTGTGGAATAGGTGAACTTTGTGTCATTTATTTGCATCCTCTCCATTCTAAGTTAATCAATCGCATCTATTTTCATGGTTATGGATAGGTGTTAGTTTTTCCTTTTCTCCTTTCAGGTTAAAAGCATACTATGTTTTCATTCATTGTACATCTTTCGAAGGTAGCTGCGCCTTGTAAAATAAGCAAAGAATCATTGCAAATACCATCACAATTGACTCAACTGTTGGTTCGAATGTTATTTTTGTCAGCAAGAAGATATAAAGTTAAGTGACAAATCTATTAACCAACAGATTTTTGGCGACTCTCCTGGGGAAAGAATGAAAGTACCAGTGTTTTCTTTTCTCAGAAATATAAATGTACCTCCTTGAGGATGGAGGTTGGTGGCTCTACAAGTTGGAAAGTACTCAGAAGCACTCCATTCCAATGAAGACCCTTGCTGATTTCAGATTTGCATTATGACATTGATTTCTTCCCAGCCATGGGGAGATCACTTTGGACCTCTTTCTTTGCCACTGTATTCGCCTCTACATGAGGGTTTAAGAAAATATTTTCTGAAATTTAGTGGAGAAGACTCTCAAGATGCATAAGGCCATATTTTGGCATTCATTGTTGCATGTGGGATTTTGGGGGTAAGTGAAGAAAATGTTTTTGTATGATTATTCATTGAATCACTTACTGGGCCTGCAACAAGTTGGCTTCAGTATTTAGAAGAAAAGTGCATTACTGATTGGGGCACATTAAAGAATAAGTTTTTGGGAAGATATAAAGGCACTGTTGATGAAGCTGCTTTGTTGTGTCAGTTATTCAATATACAAAAGAAAGAAGGTGAACCCATTAGGGATTTTGTGGATCAGTATACCTGGCTACTGAGAAATATTCTTGCCTCCATTCAATTGAGTAAGCAACTCCAACTTTGAACTTTTATTTCTTGATTACATCCATATGTTCAGTTTTTCTTGAAATGGGGTAAAGTAAATGACATTGAAGTTGCACAACAAGAGGCTGTAATAATTGAAGATGACTTGATTTTAAGTGGTCTTTGGAAAACAAATCAGGTTGTAAATAATTTGAGTGGTGAATCTATGAAGAAGTCTACCACATGCAAAAATAAATCTTTCAGCCTGTAGGTTTCCAAAATACACATCCTCCTTCGGTTGAATGCCTCAATCTCACTATTTTGATCCAAAGCATTTTTGTAGAGATGAGATAAGCAATGTAGAAATTAAGCCTCATGGGGATACAAGAATTGAAGCTTATATGTTGCATTATGAATAAGATGATTATGAATCCAAAAGTTCCTTAAGTGACCACGAAGATGGACAATCATTCCATAATATAAATGGTGAAAAGGAGAATGTAAATGGTGTTATTTTATCTTCTCTATCTATCGCAGAAATGGAGACATTCACCTTCGTCAGGAATGAAGACCACTTTGAGGATACACAACATAAAGATGAGGTGTTAAATATCTTTTCTTCAAATTACATGCAAGCTGAGTATGAAGTCTTCAAGTTTCCTGAACAAGATAATACAGAAGTATGGCTGCAACAAGAGGTCAGAAATGATTTTATCTTTGAATCCTTTCATTTTGAAAACTTGGATGCCAAAATTTTTAAACAAAAATTGAAAGATGAGGTTATAAGTGGTCATGATAGTTTTGGTAAAGATGGTCAAATAGACAAGTCTGTTGAACCTCATATTGTTTATATCCCAAATTGGTGTCTGCAATCATCCAGTGATGACTTTCTATGTGGAGAAGGGGTTATTTTATCTTATCTGTAGGTTATAGACAGGGATGATGTGGTGTATGATGGAATTGTTGAGTCAAACCCTACAGAGAAAGAGGAGATTGTTCTAGTTGGGGATGATTTTAAGCCACATGAAATTTGCAATGCAGATTTTCAGCTTGATCTACTTCCAGTTTTGCATGAGACACATGTAGCTAATGATTGGTCTTCTAGTGATTCAATCAGTCATTTTCAAGCATGGGAAATAAGTTTGATTTCTATAGGTAGAAATGATCGTTTACAGGAACCTATTGAAGAGATTTCAAAAGTTTATGATGCAAAGTGGTTGTTCAGTTTTGATACATCATTCAGGGAGTCTTCTTGGTTCACAAATTCCAGAGCTATATCTGAAATCGTGAAATGGCTTCTAAGTTTGCAAATGTTTCACTGGTACACCTCCCTTTTCTGTATAGGCAGTTATTTCCCCCAACCTGTTAATGGATTCACATGATCAAATTTGAGTCACTTGAGGTAGGATCTTCCTACCTTGTACATATTAGGAGTTTTGGTTATGTTGGTAGTTTGTTTTTTTCTTGTTTTGTCTGGTTTTTGTCTTGCTCTTGCTTCTTTTCCCCCATGTTCTCTGACTCTATTGCCTAATGGATTTAAGCATTGGTCCATGCTTGAGATTATGGATTCCTTGCTTCATCCTTTGCAGTCCTCATCCCCAATTAGAGCTTGATGTTATCCAAAATTTTGAACCTGAGAAATTTCAAATTTCCAGTATAGCCCCCATATGCCTTAGCCTACCATATCACAAAAAATAATTAATTTTGAAAACCTATGCAATTTGGCATGAAATCCTTTTATGGGCTTGATCCTAACTTCATTCTACCCTACGTGGCCAGTTTTCATGCCAAAATACCTTACCTTTTGAAAGATTTTAAACCTTTGATTTTCCCACTGATAATTTGTAAATAAAGCCAAAATTTGATATTCAGGTTACTGGAACTGAAAAGGTTTCTGGGTTTTGTTTCGGGAGGCTAAATCATCTTCTAATCCAAATTTCATGGAAAATAGAGCTATCAGGAGGAAGATATGTGATTTTTCCATCTTCAGCTTAAAAGGCGTTTTCAAAGTAGTTAAATTTTGTCTTAATACATTTTTCAAGGTTTGAAAAGGTGAATAAACACATTGTTATAAAGTCGCATGGTGAAGGATAAATGAATTTATTAAAGTGGCTCCAAAAATTTTATGTGAAGTTTTAAGAACTTTATGAATAACAAACTCTTTATTATCAGGAACTTTGTTAATTCAAGAACTCCATATACTCTCGATTAGAGTTCAAGGTTCACAAAAAAACCCGATCCCCGACTCCCCTTTGCTATTGGAACTTGTGATGGCACTTGAACTTATTTTTATTCTTAACACATGCTTAGTCAGGAATTATGAAGATTCAGGAACCCTTATTTCCTCCCAAAAATATTTACAAAGGCAATGAACAACTGTTGGAAAGTTTCGCGCTTGGAGCCATTGTTGTGAATGAATGCAAAATATGCACAAATCAAATATGTTATAAGGATTTTAAAACTTTTAATCAAATACAAGCAACAGGTGCCAAGTCAAGTTTCTCAAAGGAGATTTTTGTAAGATTTAATGGTTGCAAGTGTTGTAGTGGACCTGTATACAAAATGAGGAAACAAGTAGTAAGGTAGTTGTGATTGTCATTCTGCAATGGTCCTTTGCCTATTCGGGTAATGGCTGCCAAGGCATTATTTGATCTTGGTATATGGCACCATCTAACTATTATAGATAGTGTCATAGACATTGGGCCAGGATTGGGCTGTGTCTCATAGCCACATGGTATTAGAACTAACAGTGCAGTGGGAGAAGTTATAGATGAAGATTATTGTAATAGTCACAAGTGCCTTGGCAGACCTATATGCACAATACAAGGAATGTGAACCATTTGACAAAATGCTTCAAAGGAATTCGGTCTCATGAGACTTAATGATCATAGGATATATACAACATGGATTTGTTGAAAAAGCTTTAGAAACTTTGAAGCAAATGTAATTGTTGAGTGTGCAACCAGACTCTGCTACCGTTGTCAGCATCCTCCGATCCTATGGCAAAATGAGAGCTTTCGAGCAAGGTATGGACATCCATCAAAGCATAATGAAATAGCAATTTTAATCAATGCTGGGAGATGTTTCGGCATACCACTTAGAGGGCACACAATTTCATGCCATGTACGAGGATAAAGCAGGATGAGGAGAGTCATCCTGATGGAGATGGTGAATCTGGGCTTGACATTGTACATGCAGGTTGATATGATTGGGATTCTATAGATGAGAACGATGATGGAGAATATGGGAGTGCAACAGGAAGTTCATGCAATTGTGGTCTATATCGAGAATGTGGTAGCCCAAATAGATATGATGGCAATGTTCTTTGGCAAAATCCACAAACTCAACTGTTATAGATAATCCCTTGAAGTTCAAGAAGTCATTGACTAAAAGGTCTCTATAAGAATCAGATAGAACTTGCATAGAGGTTCCCCTTTCATTTTATCGAAGGATACGAGCTAGAAACTTTTATTCAAGATTTATGCCATTAGCAAGTCACATAAAGCCACTTGGCGATTGTAATGCGAATCAAAACTCCTACTAGTGACAGGCTTTTTTAGAATGATCAACATGTTTTCTTAATCAAATCAAACTTGATTGATGCAGATTTGCTTTCTCCCTTAGGAAATTCATGTGAGGAAGATGCATGTGAAAGATACTTGGTCAATAGAGAAATGAGAACAAACTCTTCTACAAATGACATTATTAATGCCATGGAAATTAATGACTCAAATATTGATTGTAATCAGGGGTCAGAGATTGACAAAACAAACTAAACCTATCATGGAAAAGATTGATTACAAGGAGACACTACTCATAGAATCAGCATTGGAGGAGACCGAAAGAATCATAGTGCACTGTGGGAGAAAGACAAGTTGGAAATTGCCCTAGTGAATTTTCAACTAGCTTTGCTAATGCAACTGTCCAATCAAAAAATTGTATAATTTTAGTGAAACCTATGTAATCTCCTGGAAGTATAGATGAGAACTGTGATGTTAAGAATGAACATTTCCAAGCATATAAGAGATGAAAGACATAGGCTAGTATGAAGCATGGTGAAATTCAAAATTTCAAGTTAGAAGATAAAGGGGTGAAACTTGATCATGTCACTTTAGTAGGAGATGATGTGGTGTCATCGCAGGCATGCATCCCTTCTAAGGAGATTAATGAGATCCCTTGAAAGGGACTTCCTATAAAAGATAAAATTACAAATTCTTCCATCACACATATTGCTCCTAAAGGTTCAGTAATTGAAAGTATTTTCAATAGTAGTAATAGAAGATGTGAAAAGAAAGATGCTCAAATCTTAAAGTCCAAATCAATGTGGTTCCAACTTCTAATGTGAATAATGTTGGGGCTAAAATATTATTGTTTACGAGAAAGAAGATATCTTGTGTAACTAATTTTAAAGAAGCAGTTATGGAAACTGAAAGGTTACTGGAAAATTTATAAATATGCAATTTGTAGACATCAGAGGGACCTTTTTTCGGTTGTTCATGAGTAGGGGAAACATGGGAGAAGTTTTGTTTTCTTTTCAACATAGTTTTGCTGTACAAAGGTGTTGAGTCTGTGAACTCACACTTTGCATTGGGGAGGTAAAGGATATATTTCTAAATCTATGAATTTATTAATGTTTTCTTTTGATTACAAATGTCCTGTGTGTCTTTGTAATTACTCTTCAATGTATTATCTATTATATCAGATTGTGTATGTGTTTGTTTCTAAAGCTTTGAATTCAGATTAACTCATCTGTTGAAAGGGTCTGTTGTTCATTCTTTTCCTGATTATCATTTGTGGTGTGGGATAGGTGAACTTAATGTCATTTATTTGCATCCTCTCCATTCTAAGTTAATCAATCACATCTATTTTCATGGTTATGGATAGGTGTTAGTTTTTCCTTTTTTTCTTTCAGGTTAAAAGCATACTCTGTTTTCATTCATTGTACATCTTTCGAAGGTAGCTGTACCTTGTAAAATAAGCAGAAAGTCATTGCAAATACCATCGCAATTGACTCAACTGTTGGTTCAAATGTCATTTTTGTGGGCAAAAAGATACAGAGTTGAGTGACAAATTTGTTAACCAACAAACCTAAAAGTAATTTTTAAAAATAAACTCATTTTCAAAAAATTACATGTAGATTTTAACATTTTAATATTTTCCATTCTCTATTATATATATTGAATATAAGATCATAAATGTATAGCATTGTCTTTCCATTTACTCTCAAATCACTATAAAATTAAACATGTATTTCTATCTTAATTTTCCTCATGTCTATATATACTTCCATAAAGGTAGCATTCAGATGCACATAGATAGTTTGAGGTGACTTATATTTAACATTTTAAATTATTTAGTTAACATACAAGATTGAATCCAAAATGTGGCATGATGTGGGAAAGAAATATTAAGTCCATGCATGTATAAAAGAAGACAAGGGTGTTACGACATGATAGAATAAAAGCAAATATATAATTTCTATAAAATTAGAGTATTTTTAGTGAATCTAAAAAAGTGTGCATAATTGAGCTATTATAAAATAATAGAACTATGTAAACATCTAGACCTAACCTTAGAAATCATTACACACAATTTTTAAACACTTAAACTTTGAGGAGATTTGAAGTCCATTTTTGATGCAAAATTCTAACAAACTTTTCTAGAGATCTAGAGAACAAGGGTTATCATCAAATTCAACCAAGAATTCAATTTAGTTTTGACAACCTTAATGAGGCTTATGAATAAAGTGCTACACTTGAGAATTTTTAAGAGTATGTGATAGGATACTTGGGATGAAATTACCATTTTTAGCTAAAAATATGAGGAACTTGTTGCACACCTAAACAAGGTATTATTGATTTCAAAGGAGAACAAACTTCATTTGAATGGTTAAAGATGTGATTTGTCTAAGAAAAGTTTGGTTAGTCTTTTTAGTTTTGTTTCGAATGGATTGGTTCATATGTACAACCATCAAAAGTAGAGGCCAAATGAATTGGCCTAATCCTACAAGCATAATCAAAATAAGGAGCTTTATACGGGTAGCTTAATAGTTAAGGAAAATTGTTAAGTCTTTTCTTTTATAGATACACATTTACATGTGCAATAAAAATCATGGAAAGAGAATCAAGCTAGGTAATATGAAACTAAAATCATTTAAGGATTTAAACAATAAAGTAAGAAATACATTCATTTTGGCTCTTTAAAATTTAAAACACTACTTGAGGTGGAGATATATGTTAATCACTATGTTATGGGAGTTATTCAAATGCATGGAGGTAAACTTGTGTAATATTAAACTATTTGTAAATATTCCATGGTTTTTTCCTTGGGTATTTCACCTACGACAAAGAGATTTTTGCTTTGGTTCAAGTGGTGAAAAATTGGAAGAACTATTTGTCAAGGTTAAAGAGACCATTGTTTAAATGGACCATCACCAATTACAATTTACTTACAAGATCAATAGAAGATTGAGGAAGCACACCATTACAAGGGGACATTGTTTCTTGAACAATTCCACTCAGTCATGTGTAAAATATAAAAGAGGTGTAAATAATAAGCTTGTTGGTTTTTCTTCAAGACCACCATTGTTACATTGGTAGAACTAGTACTTTTTCTCTTCTAGAACCCTTTGAAAGTTAAGTATATGTGGAGGATTATGTCTATAAAAAGGATTTTGGAGATCCATATCAATATATTAAAGAAGGTAAGAAAGATGAATTTGTTCCTAAGAGTTAATTTTCATGTGAAGAATGGTAACTTTCTCTTCAAGTTGGGTTTGTTGTGCATTCTAAAAGAAAATAGAGTAGTCTTATTGAGGTGCACACCCCTAAGGTGGATGTGAACTTTGGGGCCACTAAACCATATCTAATTTCTAGTACTACATTAATTATCCATATATGCAAAGTGATGATGCTAATTTTGTTTGACATTATAAGAGGTGACATGTTATTAATCCAAGTTTACTTGATGTTGTGTGATGATCATAAGAAAGGGAAAAACAATGACTTAAAGGTTGAGAATGACAAGAAATTTATAAAGACTATCTAACAAATACATCTTCAAGTGCAAGATAAGTTGAAATCAAGTCAAGAGAGATACAAGTAGAAGCATGATCAACATCACACCAAACACAACTTTAAGGTGGGTGTCAAGGTTTGGTTATATATATGTGATGCAAGAGCATCCCAAGTGTAAGAGCAATCTTTTATTACCAAAACTATTTATTTTTGTAAATTTGTCTTTTGGAGGTTTTCTTAAGTTACCACAACCATTTTGTGCTTGTCATCTAATTGAAAGTTGGATCTTGTCCATGAAATTATTATATCTAAACATGTTTTTAATTAGACTTAAATTATATGAGTTTAGATTTGTATTAGAATTGCATTGATTGAAATTAGAAAATTGGTATCTGGGTATGTGCAAGAAGTTGAGTCCACTTTTTGGCCAAAAAGTTGAAGTGTTTTCCCTAATTTTCAGAATTTGTCACATTTGACCTAAAAATTTGAAGTACTTAAAGGTAGAATCTTGGAAGAAGTCAGTAAATATGAAATGTAGTACTCGGAGTCTAGTTTCCAAATATGCAATTTTTTTTAATACCCAGATGATACAAATTAATTTTTAATAGGCGTTTCTAAAAACCACTGTTTAAAAGTCACTTTTTTTTACTATACCATGCACGTGTACGTCATCCATATTTTGACCTAAATAATCATATTTTTCTAAATCCTTTTGGGAAAAGATTTGTAACTCATTAAAGCACGTTTTCCATATTTTTTTGTAATTTTTTATTGAATTTTTTTTTGGTTAATTTTTTATTGGCCATTTTTGGTGTTTTAAAAAATCATCATGTACGTCACACATAAGATGACCTAAATTTATCATTTTTTGAATTTTTTTTCAAATTGAAAAGAATTGTCTGAAGCAAGTTTTTGTACAATTTTTTTTACAAAAAGTTATTTTGATAAAAAGTTATTAAAATATTAAAAAAACCCTGATAATTTAAGTTTATGGACCTGTTTCATCAGAAATTAATTGAAAAATAGAAAAATAATCCAATTGTAAAAAAAATTACATATTTAGAATCTACACTGTCTCATCTATAATGGGTTTTAATTTCGTCAAAAAATTCTGCAAAAAAAGCCTTCAGACATATGCCCAAAGTCACTATTTTATTGTGACATGGACAAGACTTGCAACTTGCAGGTCAAACTAGGTCCAAAGCCAAGGGTTGGGTTCCCAAGCCTTTTTTCCGACCCAAAACCCATAGCAAAAATGGGGTCAAAAATTCAAATTTTATGAAACAGGATCCCATTTTGAAACGGGATCCCGTTTCATAAAAGGTTAATATTTTAACCTTTATGAAATGGGATTCCGTTTTGAAATGGGACCCCGTTTGAAAATGGGATCCCATTTCTAAAAAATGAGATCCTGCTTTTGGCTCAGGATCTCAAAGCATAATGGGATCCCGTTTCATAAAAAGCGGGATTCCGTTTTCGTTTACCCGATTTTGGGTTTTTTTCTAAGTCTGAAACTTCCACCTTAAGTGGACTCATCTTTGTGCATTTACCCATCTATTCTAAAGAGAGAAACTAGTGAATTTAACCTAGATCTAATTTGTATTAAAATAAAATATAAAATTAGAAACTATACTCAAACCCTAGAGTTCAAGAAGTATGGGAAATATATACAAACCCTAGAGAGAAACTAGTGAATCTAGTGAATTTAACTTAGAGAATTTATTTGGAATCTATGTAGAATTTGAAATTTAGATGAATGTAGAGCATGTAGGTTTCTAATTTGTATTAACACTAAATCTAAAATCAGAAACTATATTCAAACCCAATAGTTGAAGAAGTAGGGATAAATACAAATCTAATATTTTTGAATTATTTTTATACAAATTAAAAAATATACATACCTTCTTTGTTTATGAAATAGCTTTGCACCCTTTCCTCACTTAATTTATGTTCCTTTTCTACTGAATATGAATGAATAGCCTTATTTTTCCTTGTTCTTTTATTTACCATCTCCTACTTTGCAAAATATGTGCCCAAAATTCCTTTACCAAATATTCTACCTTGCAAAAAATCCCAAAACTGCAAATAATCCCAAAAATGCTAATATTTTATTTTTTTAAATTTAAATAATTAATTATGTTTAATATTTATATATAGCTTAATTTTAATTAATATATTTAATTGTACTACAAAAAATGTCAAAAACTGTGAAATTGTCGAATGGTTGCCAGGCTAGGGTTTCTGGGCTGGATGATACGAAGCATGGGGAGTGCAATCATGTGGCTGCCACGGTCAGAAATGTAAAGGCTACATGCAGTTTGGATTCACAAGGAAAATTGGTCGATTCACATGGCGCATCAGCTTCCCCCTTTGCCTTTGCCTCTAAATTGACCTCCGATGCTCCTTCAGGTGACATGAAGATTAGGGCATCAAATCCCTCTATCCATGATACCCCTCTTTTGCTTGCTCAAGGTGGGAGGACTGATGAATTTGGGCCCAATCGGTCGATTCTGCCATCCCTGAATGATCAACTGCATATAGATCGGGCACACGGTGTTTCACCTCCCGAGCTGAGGTCGGTGGAGGGCAAACCCTCCTTTTCAAAGGCGGTCATGTCAGGGTTTTCTTCTCCCTCGGATGCTATGCAGAAATCTTAGTTTTTCGCAGGTAACAGAAGGATGGTTCAATCCTATGGAAATCTTTGTCTGTGGAGTTTGATGCTTATGTGTCAAAGGAGTTAAGTGAAAATGAAAAATTCTTTTCTGACAATGGTTTAATTGATAGATTCAACTGCCTCTGGCCCAGCTTTCTAGATCTACATGATTGGATTTAAATCTTGGCTCCCTCTTATGAATAACAATTTAGAAATTTACCCCAGTACAAAAGGCTTTTTCATTATGGTTTTTGATTGTAGGAAAGACAAAAACACCATTATGAATTATGTATGGTTTTGGGAAGACAATTTGTTGCAGCTGAAACCTTGGCATCCAAAATTTGATCTGTCTAATGAATCATTCATAGTTTTGCCTATTTGGGTGCGCCTCCCAAATCTCCCTCTCCACTACTGGTTTGAATCATGTTTTGCTGCCATTGGGAACTCTCTGGGTAAATTCATGTATTCGGATGACAACTCAAGAAATTTTATTCACACAGCCTATGCCAGGATCCTAGTAGAGTTGGATACCTCCAAGGATCTTCCAACATAAATTATTTTGAGGGCCAATGGTCAATGTTGGAAGCAACCTTTGGATTATGAAGGGTTAATTTTCAGGTGTAGGAGATGTTATGAAACTGGCCACATTGCTGTGGATTTCCCATCAGTAAGTCCCAACCAATTGGGCGGCCTCCTGGTGGAAGGACTCTTCCCCTAAACATTATTCTGTGGTTAACTCTCCCAAATAGAATATTTCTCCCACAAATGTGGGCTCTAGGAAGCAAAATGTAGAGGGGGGTAATAAGATTTCTCTTGTGAGAAAGGTAATACAAAAAGTTTAGGCCTCTTCAGAATTCGCGGGGGAGCAGAACTTGTCTCAAGCTGGTGCTATTAAAGGCCTAGACCTCTCAAATGCAAATGGTGTTTCCTTCATGGTACCTTGCCAAAATGTTGTCAGCACTTCAAAAATGAAAGTTTCAGATGAATCTATGGGTCCCCTCATCCCGGGAGATGAAAATACAGCTACAAAGCCCGCCTCTCCTCCTTTAGAAGAACAAAACAATGGCCAGGACAAGGAGTGACACATAGTTCAGAAAAAGAAAAATTGCATCCACAAATTCGATGAAATCAAGAGGAAAATGTAACAACGCTCTCACACTATTTCTAGCACCAAATCTACAACCAAAACTCAATGATTTCAAGAGGCAAGGGATGTTTGCATTGAAATTTTTGTTTGTAGACATAGTTGGGGATGAGTTTTTTGATGTTTTGGGTTGATGCAGAGTCTCTGCAATTTTTGTTTATCTGCATAGCAGAAGATTGTAATTTTTTGAAAATTAATATAATCTTATCCTTACGTATCAAAAAAAAATATTTATATATAGTTTGCAAATTTTGAATTTTTTTGGAAATGTTGACTTAGGAACCTTCATTCGAAGGTCTTTTACCACAAATTTTTAAATATTTTTTTATAACTAAGAACCTTCATTCAAAGGTCATTTGTTAATAATTTTTTAATTTGTTGTTGTCAGCCAAAAAGGACCTTCGAATGAAGGTTGTTGTATACCTTCATTTGAAAGCCCTTAAATGGCCTTTTCTACTTTGCTCCTTAGATTTCCCTCAAAATTTTCTACTTTGAATCTTGGGTTGGACCAACAAATGGAATCAACATGATAAGATAATTTGAAGGATTGTAGCCCTTTAAATGAGCTTTCCAACAAGTACAATTTTGAATATATTTAATTTAATTATTATATTTATTTTCTATTTTCTAGTGAACATAGGTTTTTCACTGAACATGAAGGTCTCTATTCGACACATGTGGAAAAATAGTAAAATAGAGAATTTTCTTTGAAAAATATTTGTGTACTAGGTATTGGTTTCCTTGTTTCAACACAAAAAATAGGTTAATTTGGATATATACACAAATAGTTATGCTATATGGTATAAACCTATGTCTAAATTATAATTAATCTCACTTCAAAAATTAATAAAAATAAAATATGCAACAAAAAATTAATAAAAAATATCTATACACTAGATATTGGTGTTACAAATCTATGTTTAAAAGTTTAAAAGTTTATCCTTTCTATAAAAAAAAATATGCTATATGGTATAAACATCACTTTTAAAAATACAGTTAACTATTAAAAACAAGTTATCAAAAGTTACGTAAAAAATTTCACAAATTATTTTTTAAAATTAAAAAAAAAAAATTAGAATCTACACATGAAATCTCAAAAATCACTAGTTCACATCATCTTCGAATTGTTAATGGTTTAGTTGCTACAGGTGTTAGAAAGTGAAAATTTGGTTAAAAATGTTGATTTCAATGTCCAACTTTAGGCAAAAAGTGGAACACACTATTGTGGGATCACCCTTAAATTACAATTTACTTTTTCTCCTCTCATCCAATTCCTTGCATCTTTTGTATGTAACCAATCAGAGGAGCATATAATATCATTAACATTCTTTTGATGGTGCTTTCATAGCCCTACAACACTTTATTTTGGTTATGCTGGCTCCTTTGGAACCCATCATTTTTCTATCAAAATGGCTCCTTCCCAACTTGATATAATTTTCTTTTGGTTATGATGGATCCTTTGTAGCCTCATATTAGTTTATTTTGTTGGCTCCTTTGCAACCCCACATTATTACAGACTCCTTTGTAACCTCTATCTCTTTATATATTTATGCATTGATTGTTAACATTGCTAAGTAGTTGTTAATGCTTATTTTAGATTTCGATTAGACGCCACTAACAAATTTTATGCATGTAGATTTTAGGGTGCAGTTATCATTACAAAGAGCACATTCAAATCCTTGTCCATATCCATATTGTTTTATACATGTCTAATGTTTACTTTCATGTTGACTACTTCTTTACTTTGACATGCATGATTCATATAGTAGTTCACATGCAAGTTAAAGTGTGGGTAAAATGTAAGGGTGAAGTGCATCTTTAGCATTTTCCTCCATTTGTTTTGGATCCATATTGATAGTTTATCTTGAATGCAATAAACTAGTGTCCAAGTTGTGTATTTATGTGCAAGAGTTAGCATACAACCCATATTGTACCAAAATTTGATTTCCTACCCTCAACTGGTTTAGACCTAATCTTCAAAATTGCTATTTTCGGTCTTGGTTTAGAACTATAGTTGTGGTTGTAAACTTGGTTCAGAACCACATGTGGAAGTTTGACCCCCAAACTTCCAAATTCAATTTTAACTATGGCCCCCAACCAACTCACTTCCAACTAGCCATTGCCCACCAACTTAAGCACACAATATTCAAATTATAGTGCAAGGGTGTCATTTGAAAGGAAAAACCCTAGTTTTTTTAATAATCCACCTAGAGCATAAAAACACTATCATTTGAGCACTAGAGCATTTAAGGAGAATTACATAGATATATGAGATCATAAGGACAACATAGACATTTAAATTTATAATTGGCATGTCTTCCACTTTGTTCAAAATCATTAAATTGATCCAATGGTTTGACTAAGGTGAAAGGAGGGGAGAAAGCCACCTTCCATGCCTAGCACAACAAGTTCTAACAATGCCATTAGGCACCACTAAGTCTAGACAACAAAGACAATCTAATTTTTAAAGATTGAAAGCATAAGGATAAATGCAACAATAAAAGTTTAGAATTGTATCTATTGGGTTAGAACAACTGATCCCTTGTTATGCGTTTATTCTCATTTCATCTTCTATATTATGTCTTATCTACTTGTAAGTCTTTCACATGTTGTTGTTACCTATGTTACATGTTATGTTTCCCCCACTTGGGAGACATCCCATTTATATTGCTTGTCTTGTCCTCGTTGATGATCATTATACTTACATGCTTATCTTATGATTATAGTTTTACATCTCATATGCCATATATGAATTATTTATGTTGGCATATTACTACCTTAAATTTTGGCTATTAACACTTGATCATTGTCCTTAACATTAGGGGCAACATTTGGGGTCATTTATGTTGTCTTTTATTATATATGTTTTCATGTTTGCATCTTGTTATTTCATCTCATTTTTGACACATGATGATATATATGACACTTATTACATAATTATTGAGATTTACATGATCGTATCTTTTACAATTTACTTTTTCTCCTCTCATCCAATCCCTTGCATCCTTTGCATGCAACCAATATTATATCATTAACACTATTTTGATGGTGCTTTCAGAGCCCTACAACACTTTATTTTGGTTATGAACTGGATCCTTTGCAACCCAACATTATTCTATCAAAATGGCTCCTTCACAACCCAGTATCATTTTATTTTGGTTATAATGTCTCCTTCATAGCCTTGTATTAGTTTATTTTTCTAGCTTCTTTTCAACCCCACATCACTTTTATTTTATTTTTTTAGGCTCCTTTGCAACCCTACATTTATACAAACTCCTTTGTAACCTCCATCTCTTTTTATATTTACACATTGATTGTTAACATTTCTAAGTAGTTGTTAATGCTTATTTTAGATTTCTATTAGATGCTACTCACAAAATTATGTGCATGTAGATTTTAGAATGTATTTATCATTACAAGGAGCACATTCAAATCCTTGTCCATATCCATATCCTTTTTATATGTATCTAACATTTACTTTCATGTTGATTGCTTGTTTACTTTGACATGCATGATTGATAGTTCACATGCAAGTCAAAGTGGGGGGAAAATGTAAGGATGGAAAGTGCATCTTTAGCATTTTCTCCATTCGTTTTGGACCCACATTGTCAATTTATCCTGAATGCAATAAACTAGTGTTTGAGTTGTGTACTTATGTGCAATAGTTAGCATGCAACCCACACTATATCATATTTTGAGTTCCTACCCCCAAGTGGTTTGGACCTAACCTTCAAAATTGCTATTTTCTACCTTCGTTTAGAAGTACAGTTGTGGTTCTAAACTTAGTTTAGAACCACATGTGCAAGTTTGACCCCTAAACTTCCAAAATCAATTTTAACTATGGGCCCCAACCAACTCACTTCCAACTTGCCATTGGCCACTGACTCAAGCATGAAATATTCAAATTGTGGTGTGATGGTGTTGTTTAAAAGGACAAACCCTAATTTATTTTAATCACCCATCTAGAGCATCATAACACTATCATTTGAGCACTAGTGCATTTAAGGAGAATTGCTTCGACTTATGAGATCATAAGGACAACATAGACATTTGCATTTATGATTGGCATGTCTTCTAATTTGTTCAAAATCGTTAAATTGATCCAAGGGTTTGACTAAGGAAAAAGGAAGGGAGAAAGTCACCTTGCACACCTAGCACAACAAGCTCTAATGGTGTCTTTAGGTGCCACCAAGTCTAGATAACAAAGACAAACTAATTTCTAAAGACTAAAAGCATAGGGATAAAGGCAACAATAAAAGTTTGGAATTGTAGCTATTGGGTTAGAACCATAGTTGCGGGGACCACTTCCATAAGTATGAGATTGAACAAGGGCAAAGTGCATGCCATCTTTTAGCCTATTGAAGCTTCACCGACTAAAATTTGATAGTAGAAACAAAGATTAAATCATTATGTGTAGATTACATCAAAACATATGATATCATAAACAAAGCTAAATACTTACACCTTTATCAATTTCAAAAGGCATGTTTATATAGTGTTTCCAACACAACTCTAGTATTTTAAAAAAAATTGAATACAAATACTTTTGGGTTTAATTGTGTAAGGATTTTTATCATCAAACAACCTAAACAATCTAATTAAATTTAACTCCATAAGAATTTAATTATGTAAGAATTTTTAAAATCTAATTGTTAGTATTTATGTACATTTATTTACCCTAAGCAACACTTTTAAAATAAATATATTTTTTATTTCTTTTCATCTTCTCATTAAGCACTTCAAGGTAAAAAAACACAATTCTATTATTATTACTTGTACCTTTATCATCCATCCAAAAATTAACACTAAAAATAGCATTTTCACAAGACTTTTTTTTAACCATTTCCACTCATAGGAATGTATTATAAAGGTTTAATTCCAAAACAAAAGTAAAAGTGTTATTTTAAAAGTCCTCATCAATCTAGAACTTAATTAATTTTTTTTAAGTCCTAAATTAGATTCTTGTAGAATACGTCAATTTTTATATTTGAAAATTTTAATTTATTTTAATAAAAACAACTGGATTACATAAATATGGGCATCTCTACTTTTATATAAAATATTTTATCTTTAAATCAAAACCAAATTATTAAAATTGACATATTCCCCTTTTTCCCATGAGACACCTCTCTTTCATACAAAGGTAGTTATAATGGTGGGGCCAGACTTGGTCTGAAAGGCCCCTAAATTTAATTTATCCCATTTGATTTTAATTGTAATTTTGGCAAATTCCTTTTATGTTAGTGGTGGATAAGCTTATTGTGTGACGTCACCCCATACGTCACCATAATCCTCACGGCTATTCAAACCTCAACGTTGCGTAGCATGTACTTATTATATGCAAACTTATTCTAAGAAAAGTGGATGCAAAGGTAAAGTCCACAATGTACTTTTCATACTACGCCAAAGTTGTGTCTAAATGCATGGAAATTGTACACTTTTTCTTTGAGGAGATAAGATGTCATTAGATTTTGGGGAAATAAAAGTACTCTCCACGCCATCACACCTTTTGTTTTGCCCACTTTTAATTTTAATGGTTATATTTGTTTATTGTGGATAAGTGCTTTTTGTTTTGTTTGCTAATTGTCACTACATATGCGTTATTGCTTTTGTGTATGATGGTTAAGTGGGCTTTTCTATATACATGGCTCCATGCGTTTTTGTTTTGTTTTGCCCATAGCCACCATAGATGAGTTATTGCTTTTGTGCATGATGGTTAAGTGGGCTTTTCTATATGCATGGCTCCATGCTTGCAAGTGTGTGGGCCTATGTTTTATAGCTTTGAATGTAAGTTGTTTGTTTAATCAAATTCAATCCATGTTAGTTTGGACTTCTCATTTAATGGACAAAACCTTGTTATGCTTTGATCCCATCTTCATCATGATCATGTTTATGTTAGTTCATTAGTATGTTCTTAATTCTGGTATGACTAACATACCTACTGGAATTAAGAACACACCTATGAACATGATTAGAAAAAGGGAAAAAGAACATAATTCCAGTAGGTGTGTATGTTTACGTTAGTTCATTGGTATGTATTTGCATTGTTAGAAAATGCAGTAGGTGTGTTGATAAGTGAAGTCAAGTCAATGTTTTTTAGGGATGTTTTGGATATGTTTGATCATGGTAGTGTTTGAAAAAGAAATGAAGTGGAAATTAAAAGAATGTGTATAAACTCAAAGATTATGTGGCTTGTGTTACTTTCTTTTAGTTATTTTTATTTTACAGTCTTTTGTAATCTAAGTTTTTTGCATGCACAATATCGGAGGTGTTGGGAGACTGGTCAGAGAACCAATTAAACAGAGGATGCATGTGGTAGTTATATGACATAGTAGGCAAATATGAGAGTGACAACGATGTTGATGAAGAGAAACTTAGGCGATTTGGTAGGAAGAAAACACAAGGATAGATATTGATTGGAGCGAAGTAACTTGAAGTTTTACCAATCATGTGGAAAATTGGGTTGTTGTTTTGTTGAAACTTTTTTTAATATATAATATTCGTGTATTATTATAACATATATTATAACTTACTCCTTTCTCTCACCCTAGGATTAGGGAGCTTTGAAGACAAATTCCCCCACACTTGGGGTAGAGTGTGTGGAAGGAAAGGAACAATAGAATATTCAGAGAAAAAACTAGAAATGCTAATGAGGTCTTCTACTCCTTTAGCAAGTTGGTCTCTGAGAACATGTCCTCCAACACTCTCCATGTGGCCAAGGAACCCCCTACTCAGGTGGAAGTTCTGATTTCCAAGAACTGGGGTCTAATAGCGGATACGACCAAGATTGACAATTCCAGAAAGATGGCCAGACAAAACACCTTTTGGAGACCCCCTCCCAAGGATTGGATCAAACTTAATTTCGACGGAGTTGAAAAAAAGAACACTGGGCTGGTCAGTGGTGGAGGGATTTTCAGAGATAGTCAGGGTGTCTTCATTGCTACTTATGCAGGGTGCATCGGTATCTAGTCCAATAACGTGGCAGAGGGATTGGCCCTATTGTGGGGGCTCAAAATTACTCACTCTATGGGAATGGACAAGGTACAAGTGGAGGGAGATTTGAAAATTATTATTGATGCGACTCTTGGCAGGTCCAACAACGGTTGGAAACTAAAAGATATCACGGACGACATCGTCTCCTTATTGTCTGGGTTCAAGCAGAAAGAAATTAGGCACGTGTATCGCGAAGGTAATAAAGTGGCTGATGGGTTGGACAACCTTGGGTAGAGATTGGACACATGGAGACATTGGAAAAGAAAGAATAATTTACCTGTTCAGATTCAAAACCTTCTTGGAAAGGAGCAAAGTCCCGCCCTTGGTCTCTCATGTTTGCAATTATAAACCCCTCTATCCCCTAGCCTAGGGGTACATTAGGCGCCAAATGGGATCTTGACTTGATTGCCATCTGAATTTGCGTACTAATAGATTGGGTGGTGTGACGGCTTTTGGCCAGCTCAGACTAGTCATGGGTCTGCCACCGTACGAAGGATAGCCTTCACATCAGCTTGATGTGGAGGCCTAAGGTGGGGTTTCACATGGCTAGGAACGTGAGGAATGGGGATATTAACTTGACGAGTCTCCATAGATCCTCTAATTATGACCAATTAATGAATATCAATTATGAAAGGAAAGAGAATTCCCATTCACATATCATGAATTTAAGAAAGTACGTCACCCCCGGTTGGTGAAGGGACACTCTACTCATTAACTTGAGTGAGAATATTGGTTTGCAAGATATTATCTAGAGATTTAAAGTTTCTAAGTTAACCACTGCTAATTTGATTTCTAGTTTGTCTGTGAGAAATTGGTGCAACCTAAGAATGGGGGGTGATAGGTCTCGTACCAAGCCTGAATCATGTGAAGCGTTTAAGCACAATGAGACCCTCTGGCACATATGTCAGGAGGGCGGGGTGGCTTCCTATTTGGAATGCCTGTAAGGACACAACGAAAACCTTTCTATGTAGTTCCTGTAGTTGCTAGAGGGTAGACAGGTCAAGGTGGGTGGTGTGGGGTTTGAAATCTCAGAGGAAGTTATCAAGATGGTGACGGGCATGTCTACTGATGGTATCAAACACAAGAAAAGGAGCAAAGTTTTTAACTAGATGGTCTGGCTTTATTCCTAAAGAAAGGTGAGGTCTTACATAGTCTGCAGGGAGGGTTTGATAGGCAAATGCTGCCGAAACCTTGGGATGAAGTGTGCCACATGATAATCAAATACTTCACTCTTGAAGGTAGATTCCAATGCTTTTTTCACTATCATTTTGCTCTGTTAAACCATTTCCATCATTGAAAGTTGATTAGTTTTCCTTTTTACTTGATGTCATCTCTGGAAGCCTTGATTGTGTCTACTATTGAACAACATGCCATCGACCCTAACAAATCCCTCATCCCGCTCCATCAAGGGCTCATCTTCAATCTTTATAAATTTCATTTAGCCCTCTGTCCTCCTAAAGCCCTCACTACTACTTGTGTTGACCCTTCTTTGCCGCCCAGTTCTAACCCTGATAAGATTAGCTTGGTGATAATTACATAAATCACCCTAGAGAAGTATACCAAGTCCCTCAAGTCTAGAAAGAAGAAAATTGCCACCGGTAAAATCCCTGAGCCTAAGACTAGTGACCAGACCCCTAAGACCATATTGAAGATTTCTTCCAAAAGAAAGATTATCTTCGGTGACTCCTCCCATGAGACCCCACAGAAGAAGATTAGGGTGAGTTTGGAGGGAGGTAGTGTCTCAGACAGCGGGGATAAGGAAAAAAATGAATCTTAGGTGGTGGAGGATGTTAGCTCTGAGGAAGGTGACAGAGGGAGTGATAGTACCAAATATGAGGAGTTTACCATGCCTAAAAGTAAACCCCAGGTGCCGTCGACTATAAGGTTGACAAGGCTTGCTGTAAAGCCTAGTCCCGTTCCCCAGAAGAAGGTGGTTGCTGAGTCGACGGAGGAAGTGGCGGACTTGGAGGGTGTTGACATTACTGATGACAAAAACAATAAATATGAGACGGTGGTGGGAGAGGTTGAACTGATGGGTGTGGACAATTCTGACAACAAGGATAACAAAGATGAGATGGTGGAGGTTGAAGCCGATGGCAACCCCAGTAATTTTCCTGAGCTCAATGTCTGGGGGTCTGACTCTGAGAGTTCAGAGAAAGTGGTGAAGGATGCTAGCAAGAAGAACAAGGGTGGTAAGAAAACCATCAAAGACAAGGAGATGGAAGCCCTCTCTGGTAGGCTGTCCGAGTTGGAGAGGAAGTTCAAGATTCTGGCTAGGTTCTCTGTGAAAGTCATGCACCAGTCGGCCACCACTCTTGTGGTCCTCTAGGACGTTGAACTTACTAGACAGGGGATGAAAGATAAAGATCTCAAGGAGTACCAAGACCTCTACCAGTTTTGAACAAAGATTGGGAGCAATTGTTCAATTATCCTTTGGGGCTTTTTTAGTGCTTTCTGTTGTTTTTCTATTTTCGGTCTGTTGTCGGTCCTCTGTGTTTTGGTTTGTGGTTTTTTGGTTGTTTCTTTTTGCCTGGGTCTATTTCTCTTTGATGGAACTATGGTGCACCTTTTTGGCTAATGTACATTGGCACCCTTTTTTGCCGCTTACTTTATCAAAAACATATATTATAACTTATATTTTTAAATTTTACATAATTGAATTTTATGATTTAGAAAAAGTGTATTTTCTATTGTAACAATTGAAGATTATGCAACAATTTTGGGAGAATTATTATACTTTATAGTGAAGATGAAAAAGACAACAAAGCACCCTTGTTAATGGGTTATTAGTTAATAAGAAATGTAGAAATTTGAACATATGACATCCTCCAAAGGAATGTGCTCTAAAACTAAATTTGATATAGAGTCCAAAGGCAACCTAGGGTTGGTACATGTGGGTTTTTACTTTGTAGCCATTTACGTGATTTTGTAAAAGGTGGCTCCCTTTTTCTTGGCACAAAATCTAACAATGAGGTTGAACCTATAACATTGATGGAAAGTTTTAAATTGGCAAAGGGTGCAAGGGGTAATCACCTTGAAATTGAAGGTAATTCACTTCTCATTATTAATGGTTGCAAAGACAAAGGATTGTTGGATTGACATCTTCAAAGCATTCGTGAAGAAACCTAAGCTTAATTGATAGAAGCTTTAAATCTCTTTCTATTAATCATTATTTTAGAGAAAACAATATGGTGGTACACAATCTTACGAATGCCAAGGTAGCTCAAAACTTGTTTTCATCCAAGGTCAATATAGTAAGTAGCAATTGGGATATTGATCATCTTTTAATTCGTGAGGTGCATTAGTGCCCTAAGCCATTGCCAAAATTTCATTCACTGAGTAAACCTGAGTAATTATTTCAAGTGCCTCATATTAGTTTTTATGCTTTGTCAGTGAGTTAGTGATGACATCCATATTGTCCAATGTGACTTATTGATGTTACCTATTTTTTATTAAATGTTTTGCATGTGAGGGATAGTTATATGATAGTTGTTTGTAAAGTTCTTAAAATAATTGTTTCATTTTCTTGAATTGTAGGGTAGGAAAGTTTAAGGTGGAGGATGGCGGTTATAACAATAATGGTGGTAGAAGGTGGCAAAGTGGGACTAGTAATTATCTATTTAGGGAGTAGTCTTTTATATTTGAGACTTCATTATACCTTCAAATCCTAGCTAGGATGACCTTTGAATTTATAAAGGAAATCCTAATGTTGAAGGATTGTCAAATTCTAGGATGTTAAGGATGCATGCTTCATTACCTAATGATTTTGTTGCTAAATGAGAAGGACATGTTGTAGACTTGATTGTGTGCAACTAGATCCTTCACTTGTTTCTGCCAAGATATTGTTGGGAATTAAGGTGTCTCAACCTTGGTAATTCCTTGCATTTATTATTTGTAATGTATTTATTTATTTAGCCTATGTTGTAATTTTGTTGCACATCCTATTTTGTCATTTAGTGTGAAGTGGCACGGTGAGTTGTCACTCCACTTGTAAGATGACTGGGATGGTCAACTCACTCCATGTGGAGATAGGCGTCCCCTTTGTGTGGTAGAGGTTTTCTGCCATGTGTCGACATCTTGACTAGTGTGTAAGTGAATCTTGACCGAAACGGTTATGATAGATTCCTATGACATAATCTATGATGCGTAAGAGTAAAAAATGGAATGTTCTATGACAGGTGAAGACATGTGTCACAAGGCATCTTGGAAGAAGGCATCTTTGGGTGCCCCAAGGAGGGTTATGACATGTTGTAAGAGAATATTCTATTTTTAGCCTGTGTATGACAAATTCTCTTACATCTGTAAGATATGACAGTTATGATGGATTCTATGATAGTCGTAAGAGTATTTGTCATATCCCAACTTGGGAATAGGTGATTTCTTTGGGATGGGGTGATATGACAAGTGTCATGAACACCCTGCAGTGTTGGACAAGTGTCCCTAGGTGTGGATTTTGGGCCATGAGGCCATGTTGGACACCCATCTCAAGATAGGCTCATTTTTGCCTTGCAACTTCTATATAAATAGGTGCTTTGAGAGGAGATATTATTATGTGATTGACAGGTAATATTATGCTATCAGATTATCTCCAAATATGAGTGTCAAAGACTCCTACAAGAGCATTGGCTCTGTAACTGTATTGTAAACCTCATTGTTTAGATAATACATTTGAGTTGTGTTTTGGAGTGTGGGGTTTTTCACCCGTAAGGGTTTTCCCCACGTTATATCTTCTCTCTCTCTTCTTCTATCTTACATTCTTGTGTTGTGTATTGCTGCAATATCTCTGTTATTGGATTAATAACTTTGTAATTGTAAAGGTTGAAAATAATTTGCACTCTTCTCTCCTCATTAGATTAGTGTAGGGAGAATTTTTCGCACAGCTTCCTTTCAGTTGGTATCAGAGCTTGATCACCTTTGGTCCTAGTTGTTGGGTAGGGGTTTTTTGAGCTAATCTTAGGTTGAGTGGGGGCTTTGTACATAGTATTCTGTAATCTTGTTGCATGAAGGAGATGGTAGGCACATCCAGAAGATTAAAGGTGGATAAATTCAATGGCACAAATTTTGAGTTATGGAAACTTAAGATGGAAGACATGCTTGTTAATTAAGACCTATGGGAAACCGTATCTGGTGTAAAACCAACTGTAATGGCACAAGTTGATTGGGATCTCAAAGATCGGAAGGCTAAGGGTCTCATAAGACTCAGTCTAGCTAATTCTGTCCTGTTAAATGTCCATGAGGAGAAGACCACGAAAGATATTTGGAAGAAGCTGGGAGATGTTTATTAGGCCAAATTCCTGGTGAACAAGCTTTTTATAAGAAATAAGTTGTATTCTCTGAGGATGGAGGATGGAGGATCTGTTGCAGATCACATAAATACTTTCAACATGTTAGTTGCACAGTTGACATCCATTGGTGTGAAGATGGAGGAGGAGGATCGTTGTATGACCTTGCTTTGTTCTTTGCTAGACTCGTGGGATCATCTTGTTATGGCTATTGGGAGCACCACATCCACTTTCAAAATGGATGAGTGGTATCTTCGCTATTATCTGAAGAGATGTGGAGAAAGTCTTTAGAAGCAGCCAAAGAGGCTCTTTAGGTTTATGGAAGACCCAAGGAGAAAGGGAAAAAGAAGGACAAGAAAGCTGAGAAGGGTAGATCCAAATCTCATGGGACATCCAAATCTCCTAGAAAGTCCAAGGCTCTCTATTGGAATTGTGGAAAAACTGGGCATTTCCAAAAAGAATGCAAAGAAGAAAAGAAAAAGAAGAAGAAGAATGCCCCATATTTAGATTTTGACAAGTCACACGATGATGGTGATGCCTTCATCACAACCCTGGCTACCCATGCATATGATGATGTGTGGTTGATAGTGTAATGTTGGAAAATGTCCCCTTGGGGGCTTTTCCCTTAAAAAGTTTAGCTCCTGGGTCTCTAGTGTGCATTTAGGACATCTTGCATCATAATTCAACATCCCGATGGAATGAACCTTGGATATCATGACAAATGGGACCTAGGGGGACTCCTTGAACCTAACCCTACCCAAAATAGGGGGGAGGACTTGGGCACCCATGCCCTAGTCCTGTCCTATTTTGGGTTAGGCCCAATTTTCTAGTGTCAGTTTATGACCGTTATTTGGTCCCTAGGCTGACACAGTAAGTTTGAGTTTACAAAATCTTGGTGGGTGTAGTTGCATATAAAAGAGTGTTTAGGCATTCATTTGTAAACTAGATTATGTTCATATGATTTTGGCATCCTAAAGGTGATTCAAGGCTTTCATTGTGTTGCAAGAGCAGATTTGTGTTGTCTATGCATTTGTGTTTGCAGATTTGAGCATCCATCTCCTCATGGAATGAAAAGATTCTTCCTCCCATGAAATCTTCACTACAAGGTGACATCTATTGTGATTATTGAGCATTTATCATTTGGTTTTTACCTCTGCTTCCTTAGGCATGCACTCTCTATCTGACAATGGTGTTCAGAAGGCTTGAATGTCTCTCTGGGGCTTGACTGAGGCAAGCCTCTAAACATCACAACCCCCTCCCAAAGTTTTCATGATTGTAGGTTACATGTGTTGGATCTGGAGAAAGTGAAGTTGCAGGAGGGTACAACAAAGTGTCAGAATTGCAGATCAGAGAAGAAAATAGCTCCCTGGACTAGGGCGCCCGCTCATTAGTCCTTGAAGTTTCATGACGGGAAAATCTTTAGTATAGTAGGAACAGGTTGCAGATCTTGTTTGCAGACCTTGACAAAAAGTAGGGCATTGGACTTGAGAGCCTGCTCTTTAGTCCCCAACTTTTCTGTCTCTGAACCTCAAAAACAAGTACACAGTTATTTGTCATTTTACATCTTTCTGTAGCAACATTTTTTGTTATTCGTCTGTTTACTGTCGTATTTGCATAATTGGGGTTTTAAGGTACAATTGAGCATAAGAGAAGATAATTGTCAATCAAATCATAAAAATCAACATTTCCCTACATCTCAATAGTGACCTAGGGTAGGATAGTACATTGCAACTCGACCCTAGGTCCTTGAATGAAAGGGTGAAAGGAGGATATATACCAAAACTACCAAAAACTTAACTATCCAAATTTTACCCTTTACATTTTAGTGAACTTGTGTTATTGGACTTGTTTGCACCTTGCTGAGTGTTTTGCTTCAGATTTGCATTGATTTTCATTCATTCATATAGTCATTCATCTTATTGCATTGAAAAATTTACAAAAAAATTGCAAAATTAGAAAAATTGGAAAAAAATGCATGCTAGGGTTTTGCATGTTGCATTAATTAATTTAAATTTAATAAAATTTATGATTTTTGCATTAGATCTGATTTAAATTACAGAAAATTACAAAATTTCAATATTTTGCATTGCATTTTCATCATAAAATTGCTAGGGTTTTGTTGAAAATTGTTGCATATAACCTAGTAATTCCAAAATCTAGGGTTTGTAGGTAAAATCTTGTTTCATATTTTTTTAATAATTTTAGAGGCTCATTAAAATTTGCATTTGGCTGTAGTTTTTCATTTTATAACAAATTTGCATTTTTTCATAGAAAATTTCAACAAAAAACTATCATTTTCATTGATTTTTCATTAGATTTGCACTTGCATTTTGCATGTTAGAGCATGAAAATTATTTTTATATCTGAGACAATGTAATTTTCATCATACATCAACTTGCAAAACATTCATATAGCATTTTACATCAAGATCTCAAACCTATAGCTTGAAAAACATTGATTTTCACTAGATTTGGCCTTATCGACTCTCTAAACTTGCACTATAGGCATGTTGTAAAGAATATTTTTGCACTAATTGACTAATATCATGGGTATTATCTACTTCCCCTCCTAAAATTATTTACAACACCTTGTTATTAGCCTCTTGTAATGAAAATTTGGTGAAAAACTACATATTTTTGCTATTTTTGCCCTAGGGTTTGGCATAGTTTGCACCCTAAATGTGTTGTAACAGATTTTATGCTTGTAGGTGACTGATATCACTGATATTATTTTCTTCACCTCCTTAAATTCTTTACAGCACTCCTTTGACTAAGTCTTGGAATTGAAAAATCATGAAAAATTGCCTTTTTTTGCTATATTTTCACTAGGGTTTGACCTTAAGTGGCATTATAAGTGTGTTGTGATGGATATTTTGGCATTAGGTGGCTGTTATTACTGATATCATTTAATTTCCATCATCATTTTCCTCACAACACCCTTTATCATGCTCTTTTGCATTGAGATTTGGTGAAAAAATTGCATATTTTAGTGCATTTTCGCTATACTCTAACTTCTCATCATCTTAGATTTGATTCAAGAGTGTGTTGTGAAAGATCTTATTGCTGTATTGAACTGATATCAGACATATAATTTGCTTCCCCTGATCAATTTCTTTACAACACCTTTGCTTTCATATATTTGCATTGAAAAAGTAAAACAAAATCAAGCATTGTAGGTCATTTTTGCATATAGTTTGCACTTGTCTTTTGCATCAAATTTGAAAAGATTTTAAAATCTAATTTTACATTGAAAACAATGCAATGGCACCTTCATGTCATTTTTCTATGGTATCTCTGCATGCATTTATCAAAGATATCAATTTTGACACATTCCTAATGCTCATGAGTGAATATCCTTTGATATTAGAAGATTTAACCAAATTCATCTCTAGGAACACTCATGAGAAAGATAAGAGTGAAAGGCCTTTTTCTGCCATAGAGTATGATGATGATGATGTACCTTCCTCTCATCCCAATGCTCTCCCTGGCCAAGATGTAGTATTAGTGGATGAGAAAATGTCTTTCACATTAAATACCTTAGGGATATATGCTGGGTATAATCAAGAGGAAAACAATGTTAATTCAATATTCATTAATAGATTTTGTAGCAATACTCCTAAGATGGTTGTGCGGGGGGCATCTAGTGCAGCTTCTTGCTAAAACCGGTGATTATGGTTCAAGGTGTTCAAAATGTGTTACAACAACCACACCACAATGTGATTGCTCACACATACAACACCCGTAATAACAAGCAAAGTAAGCAAGCACTTCATGTGCCTGTCTCTCTTCCATGTTCTCAACCTATGCTCCCTCCACCACCTCGTCTTACTCATAAAATTGGTCAAGAGTATGATCTTGTCGAACAACTTCATGCTACTTTTGCTAAGATCTCTCTTTGGGATTTAATACAAACATCGCCTACATACCATGGAATGCTCCAAGAAGCTTTACAAAAGGTGATTGTACCGCCTATTGGTAAGCCTAATGATGTAGTAGCCGTATTGGATAGTATGCATGTGACAAAAACAAATATTCTCTTTCAACCACAGGAATTACTGTCAATTGAAGTTCAAAACCAATATGATCCTCTTATAATCTTTGTCACAATAAATAAAATAATGGTAAAACGAGCTATGATTGATAATGGATCGGCTCTTAATGTTTGTAGCATTGACCTACTACATAAAATCAAGGCTGACACATCACAAATCAAACCAGGTAGCATTAGCATTCTTGGCTTTGATAATGTTGGACGATAACCCGTGGGCACTATAACTTTACCTATACACGTGGGACCTGTGATTGTGCCTACCTTGATTCATTTCATACCTTGTTCTTTATCTTACAACATGATTCTTGGTAGACCTTGGATTCATGCATTGGGGGCAATCCCTTCCACCTTGCATCATTCAATCAAATTTATATTCAAAGATAAACTTCATACTATTCATGTTGATCCTGAACCAGATAATTATTTACATATTGAAATGCAAAAACTAGTTTCCAATCATATGAGATTAAAAAGTTTACAAGCTGATTCATCTATGCCTCTGGCCACAGATAATGTTATGCAAGACTCTAGAACATCCAATGCACTCTTTGGTAATGATTGGGGCCCATTAGATTTTAATCCTTGCAGTATAGGGGAATATAAAATTAATAGCCTGGACACACCAAAAGTAGCATCAATCTCACCTAAGCAACCTTTTGAAGTACCTAAAAAACCTAAAGTCCTCTTGGTAGAAAATAAAAACAATACTCTCACTTATACCACAAATTATGAGACCTATGAGGCTTCACCATCTTCTCAGGAAATGACATCCCTTTATGGTTGAGGATTTAAAATCCTTTATAACAATTGTAAATATGTAGGTAAGGGATGTGTAAATCAACAAGGGATTCGAGTACCTATAGAATCCACTTCAACACATTACTCAAGTGGCATTGGATATAATCCTTTTAAAGAAAAGAAAGCCTCCCATTGTCCTACACTTAATGTTAATTCAACAAGACCAAAACAACATGACAAATATCCTAGATATGTATACTCTTAACATTAGGATGAAACATGTAAGTATTTCTAACCATTTATCTCTCTCGTGATGTGCTTCCCCCGTGATGTGTTATGTGTTGTTTAGGCCTCCTGGGATGACCCTTCATTCTCTTGTAAGGTTTGGGATACTAGGAGACTGCCTCTGTTGTGACCTTCTTCTATTTGTATCATCATTCTTCTATATTGCCTCTCTCTCTGATTTCATTATTGTGTGTTGTGTCTTACGGACATAGTGTTGCAGTTGGTGACTTTGGGGTACCCTCCTACATGACTATCCCTAAGACACTTTTTTCTCCTCTCTTATTTATTTTTTCCCTTCCTCTAGTGTTTCTATCTAGTGGGTGGATGATGAAAAACATTTTTACTGATGCGGACATAGCGTCCATTTCACGAGAAATAAAAAATTGGACTTAGTTCCTAATATGACGATGGGGTTGTATATCTTATCGGACGCTTGGCTAGTGGAAGCACTCATGCTTTTTGTGTAGTGATTTTGATGATGTTTTTATCTCATTTACAAATCATAACAATACAGATGCTCTGCACACTTTGTTTGTCTTTGAATCTAGCCTTGGCAGTACTCGATTCAAAGATCTTCATGATATAGCCCCATGGTTATCCTCGAACTCCGAATTCATAGTATAAGCCTGGCTCTTTGTATGGTTAATCATATGCATTGATGTTGTTGATTATCATGATTTTGTAGACACTAACATGTTTCTTGTAGGGATGTGTTTGTGGGAACATTTGGCAATCGTAAAGTACATGTCACCTCCGGGGGGCATGAGCTTTGTGAAAGTCTATGTTCCCTTGTGTGTTTTCTTCCTACCTTAACGTGCTTGATATCAATGCATGATATCAACCACCTTAAGTTGGGGGCATATATAAGGTAAGTTGTCTATTCTAGATGCTAGTAAAGTGTGTTTGAACAATCTTGAAATCTGTTTCGTGTACCTCCTTTTCACCATAAGGCGTCTCCGTGATGCAGATGGGGTTATATACTTTGGAGCTCATACCTCCTTTTCATCATAAGGTGTCTCCGTGATGTGGGTGGGGTTGCATGCCATGCTTCCTTTTCACTGTAAGGCATCTCCATGATGTGGGTGGGGTTGCATTTTCAAAAAGTCCTCTGCGGAGGCGGGGAGCAGTTCTATGACTAACTGAACCCTTAAGCATGTCTTTGGAGATTGTTGTGGTAAAGCCCAATCGTCGGTGTGTCACTGTAATATGCCTGAGATGGTGCTGAACCTAGAAATAGGGACACTCCATCGCTTGTTTGCAGTGTTTTCTCCGTGTCTTCAAAGTGTGTGTGTTTGGCATGCTTGCTTTGTTTGGTGTGTTTGTTGCCCCATATGCAATCTAAAGACCTGCATGATGAGTGCATCTTACATTTTGGGAGGTTTTACGTGTCTTGCGTGTGTGTTGCCCCATATATGCAGTACATCCTGCATTATGGGAGGTTTGTTTACTTTCTTGTACTTGCATCTGCATTTCATATATATGAGAAAAAGAAAAGAAAAGAAATCATTCCTATCTTCTATGCATTAATGTGTCTTCTATGCATTCACTATATTCTCCATGTTTTGCGTGACTGTAACTGTCTTCTCCATGTTTTGTGTGCCTGTCATTATCTTCAATGTGCTTGGCGTGTCTTCTCTGTTCTTGGCGTGTTTGCTGTGCTTGTTGACCGTACTTTAATGCATGTATTGGCCTCGTGTTTATACATACGTTCAAGTGGGGGCTAAATGTAACATCAGAAAATGTCCCCTTGGGGGCTTTTCCCTCAAAAGGTTTAGCTCCCGTGTCTCTAGTGTGCATTTAGGACATCTTGCATCATAATTCAACATCCTAATGGAATGAACTCTGGGTATCATGACAAATGGGACCTAGGGGGACCCCTTGAACCTAACCCTACCCAAAATAGGGGGGAGTACTTGGGCGTCCACACACTAGTCCTGCCCTATTTTGGGTTAGACCCAAATTTCTAGTGTCAGTTTATGACCGTTATTTGGTCCCTAGGCCGACATGGTAAGTTTGAGTTTACGAAATCTTGGTGGGAATGTTTGTAGTTGCATATAAAAGCATGTTTAGGCATTCATTTGTAAACTAGATTATGTTCATATGATTTTGGCATCCTAAAGGTGATTCCATGAGATCTTCACTACAAGGTGACATCTATTGTGATTATTGAGTATTTATCATTTGGTTTTTGCCTCTGCCTCCCTAGGCACGTACTCTCTATTTGACAACGGTCTTCGGAAGGCTCGAATGTCTCTCCGGGGCTTGACTAAGGCAAGCCTCTAAACACCACAACCCCCTCCCAAAGTTTTCATGATTGCAGGTTACAGTTGTCGGATATGGAGAAAGTGAAGTTGCAGGAGGGTACAATAGAGTGTCAGAATTGCAGATCAGAGAAGAAAATAGCTCCCTGGACTAGGGTGCTCTCTCATTAGTCCTTGAAGTTTCATGACAGGAAAATCTTCAGTACAGCAGGAACAGGTTGCAGATCTTGTTTGCAGATCTTGACAAAAAGTAGGGCATTGGACTTGGGCGCCCACTCTTTAGTCCTTGACTTTTCCATCTCCAAACCTTGAAAATAGGTACATAGTTATTTGTCATTTTACATCTTTCTGTAGCAGCATTTTCTATTATTCGTCTGTTTGTTGTCGTATTTGCATATTTAGGGTTTTAAGGTACAATTGAGCATAAGAGAAGATAATTGTCAATCAAATCATAAAAATCCAAGTTTCCCTACATCTTAATAGTGACCTAGGGTAGGATAGTACATTGCAACTCAACCCTAGGTCCTTGAATGAAAGGGTGAAAGGAGGATATATACCAAAACTACCAAAAACTCAACTATCCAAATTTTACTCTTTACAGATAGATTTTGGTGCATCATTCCACATGACGTCGCATCGAAGCTGGTTCACGAAGTATGAAGAGTTCGATGGTGGAAGAGTGTACCTGGGTGATGATTCTCATTTGAAGATTGTTGGTCATGGAAGAGTCTCAATCCGATTCCCTAATGGACAAGTGAAGGGGATCATTGGGTTTATGCACATCCAAGGCTTGGTACGAAACCTGCTTTCTATAAGTATGTTGAATGATATAGGTGTGTAGGTTGTCTTTTTGAAGGATGGATGCAAGATGACTAGAGGATCTATGGTGCTTGCGAAGGGTACTCGGAGAGGTACCCTGTTTCAGCTGGAGGCATGTACTTCACAGTGTAATAGTTCTTCTAACTTGAAGAAAATAGTCGTAGTCACTTCATCCCCACCATTGGAACCAACAGTGAAAAAGTCTGTTGTAACAAATTCTGATGGTAGTGCATCTTGGGTACCCAAGGGTGCTCATGCTTTGGAAGTTAAGCTTCCTGCTGAAAAGACAATGTTATGGCATATGAGATTTGGCCATATTGGTGAGAAGGGTCTTAGAACCCTAAAAAATAAAAACATCATTGAGGGGTTAAATGATTTTAATCTCGAGTTCAACTTTTGCAAACATTGTATATATGGAAAGTAAAACCATGTTTAATTTTACTCTAGTTCTCACAAGTTTTCTGGTGTATTGGATCTTATTCATTCTGATGTGTTTGGTCCTGTTAGTGTTCCTTCAATTTCCAAATCTGTATACTTTGTATCTTTCATAGATGATTACAGTAGAAGGACATGGATTTATTTTCTCAGAAGCAAGACTGAAGTCTTTAGTCGATTCAAAGAGTTTAAAGCTTTTGTTGAGAATCAGACTAGCAAAAAGATTAAGTGTTTGAGAACTGATAATGGTGGTGAGTTTTGTTCGGCAGAGTTCGATAAGTTTTGTAAAGAGCAAGGGATTGAAAGACATAAGACAACTCCATACACCCCGCAACAAAATAGAGTTGCAGAGAGGATGAATAGGACACTGATGGAGAAGGCTAGGAGTATGCTTAGTGGAGCAAGCCTTGAACAAAAGTTTTGGGATGAAGCTGTAGCCACTGCTTGCTACCTGGTAAACAGGTCTCCTACATCAGCTCTTTTTGGTAAGACACCTATGGAGGTGTGGTCTGGTAAGAAGCCTTTAGTTAGACATCTTCATATTTTTGGTTGTGAGGCATATGCACAAATGCCTAGGGAGAAATGGTCTTAATTGGAGAACAAGGCTTTTAAGTGTATTTTCATTGGCTATGGTGTCGGTGTGAAAGGATACAAGCTTTGGGATCCTGTGGCTGAAAAAGTGTTGTATATTAGAAGTGTTATTTTCAAAGAGCTAACACCTTCTCCCATTGTTCTACAGCCAAAAGAAACAAAAAAGAAAGAAGATGTGGTTCAGTTTCCTTCTACCCCTGAGAAGACTGAACCGACAGACCCTATGAGACCTGATGATGAGGAGATCTCCAGTAGCTCTGAAAGCTCAGAAGAAGAAGCAGAACCTCAACCTCAACCATTGAGGAGGTCTACACGAACAAGAAAGCAACCTGATAGGTTTGGTTATTCATTGCTTGATTCTAGTTGTGCTTTTGCCTTGCTTACTAACACTGATGAGGCTAGAACTGTGACAGAGGCTATGGGCATGAAAGATGCAGGTTCCTGGAAGGAGGCCATTGAAGATGAGATGGCTTCTTTGGAGAAGAATAAAACATGGGACTTGGTGCCTTTGCCTAAAGGACAAAAACTTGTTGGATGCAAATGGGTGTTTAAGAAGAAGTTCAGTGCAGATGGCAGTGTTAAAAAGTACAAGGCCAGACTGGTTATGAAGGGGTATTCACAAGTCGAGGGAATTGATTATGGTGAAATTTTCTCCTGTTGCAAAGTTGACATCTATTTGGTTCCTGTTATCTCTTGCAACATCTTATGACTTAGAGGTGGAGCAGATGGATGTGAAGACAACATTCCTTCATGGTGATTTGGAGGAAGAGATTTATATGTCACAACCAGAGCATTACATAGAGAAAGGTAAAGAAAATTTGTTTTGCAAGTTGAAAAAGTCTTTGTATAGTTTGAAGCAGTCTCCTAGGATGTGGTACTTGAAGTTTGATGCCTTTGTGTTGTCAGTTGGATTTCTGAGATCGAAATCAGATCATTGTGTGTATTACAAGTTTGACAATGATTGCATTCTCATTATTGCATTGTATGTTGGTGATATGCTGTTAATTGGGAATGGTAAGAATATGATTTCTGATTTGAAGTCTTAGTTGTCAGCATAGTTTGAGATGAAAAATCTAGAGGTAGCTAGGTACATTCTGGCAATGGAAATAAGAAGAGATAGAGCTAACAGAAAATTTTGGTTAAGCTAGAGTAAGTTTGTGAAAACCATGTTGGATAGGTTCAGCATGGAAGATTTTAGACCATGGTGTGTTCCTGTTTCTTTGGGGACAAAGTTGTCTATTAATAATTGTCCAAAATCTCCTAGTGAGGTGGAGGACATGAGCAGAGTACCTTATGCTAGTGCTGTTGGTAGTTTGATGTATGCTATGGTTTGCACAAGACCATACATTGCCCAAGCAGTGGGAGTCCTTAGTCAATTTATGGCTAATCCTGGACAGGTACATTGGGATGCAGTTAAGCGAGTGTTCAGATATTTGAGGGGTACTTCCAAGTATTCCATATGTTATCATGGTAATCCTATAGGACCTTCGCATTCAGTTTGTATTCGTGGATTCTAATTGGGCGAGTGACATTGACAGCAGGAGATCCACCAATGCCTATGTGTTCACTATGTTTGGTGGTGCAATTAGTTGGATGAGTAAGCGACAACCTGTGGTTGCTTTGTCCATGACATAAGTTGAGTATATGGTAGCAACTCATGCTTGTAAGGAAGCCATTTGGCTTAATAGATTATGTTTAGATATGATGCAGGATAGATTATGATTTGTTGTGACAGTCAGAGTGCGATTTGCCTAGCAAAAAATCCAACTTCCCATGCCAGAACAAAGCATATTGATGTATAGTTTCACTTCGTGTGAGACATGGTAGAGGATGGGAAGGTAAATTTGGAGAAGGTAGACACTTTGAAGAATGTTGCGGATGCATTGATGAAACCAGTGGGCACAGAGAAGTTCATATGGTGTTTAAAGTCTATGGGCCTCTCGGCCTATAACAGTTAAATCTTGTTATTTCCATTGGCTCTTACAAGGTGTTCGACAAGTGGGAGAATGTTGGGAATTAAGGTGTCTCAACCTTGGTAATTCCTTGCATTTATTATTTGTAATGTATTTATTTATTTAGCTTATGTTGTAATTTTGTTGCACATCCTATTTTATCATTTAGTGTGAAGTGGCATAGTGAGTTGTCACTCCACTTGTAAGATGATTAGGATGGTCAACTCACTCCATGTGGAGATAGGCATCCCCTTTGTGTGGTAGAGGTTTTTTGCCATATGTTGGCATCTTGACTAGTGTGTAAGTGAATCTTGACTGAAACGGTTATGACAGATTCCTATGATTTAATCTATGACGTGTAAGAGTCGAAAATGGAATGTTCTATGACAGGTGAAGACATGTGTCACAAGGCATCTTTGGGTGAACCAAGGAGGGTTATGACATGTTGTAAGAGAATATATTATTTTTATCCTGTGTATGATAGATTCTCTTACAACTATAAGATATGATAGTTATGACGGATTCTATGACAATCGTAAGAGTCATAAGAGTATCTGTCATAGCCCAACTTGGGAATAGGTGACTTCTTTGGGATGGGGTGATATGACAAGTGTCATGACCACCCTGCAGTGTTGGACAAGTGTCCCTAGGTGTGGATTTTGGGCCATGAGGCCATGTTGGACGCCCATATCAAGATAGGTTCATTCTTGCCTTGTAACTTCTATATAAATAGGTGCTTTGAGAGGAGATATTATTATGTGATTGACAGGTACTGTTATGTTGCTGGATTATCTCCAGATACAGGTGTCAAAGACTCCTACAAGGGCATTGGCTCTATAATTGTATTGTAAATCTCATTGTTTAGATAATACATTTGAGTTGTGTTTTGGAGTGTGGGGTTTTTCACCCGTAAGGGTTTTCCCCACATTATATCTTATCTCTCTCTTCTTCTGTCTTACATTCTTGTGTTGTGTATTGCTGCAATATCTCTGTTATTGGATTAATAACTCTATAATTGTAAAGGTTGAAAATAATTTGCACTCTTCTCTCCTCATTAGATTAGTGTAGGAAGCATTTTTCACACACTTAGCTTCCTTTCAGTTATGTGGTTGGTCATGGAGCAACTCAAAATGTAGAGGGTGTGGCATAGTCTATTGATGTGGTTGTGGATTTTATGGCATCTACTAGTGATGCAACCAGTCCTTAGGATTATTTGTTTGGAGGTTGGATGACATTACTTTTTCCTATAGTGATTTGGCATTATATATTGAAAATTTTAGTGTTATGTGTTAATGGATGACTACTTGGCATTATCATGTTTGGTCACTATGCCAGTGCCGTTTGATATTGGAATGTAGCAAGTTGAAAAAAATCTCATAACTGAACTTAGGGTTTAAATTGATGAAGGAAATGATAATGCTTATGTTGAAGTCACCAAAAGGACTCATAAGAGAAAGAATGATCTGCAACACCAAAATAACCTTCCACACAAGAGAGAAGCAACACAAATGTTATAATGCCAGTACCAACACAATAGGATATAATGCAATCAAATGAAATATACATAGAGGACCCTTATATATAGGAAAGGGTGATACATAAGACATGTGATTATGATAAGTGTCATGATCACATGACTTGAGACATATAAAGTAAATGCCCTAAGTAAACTTAACTAACTAGGTGTAAAAATGACCCAAAAAGGAAATTATTTAGGGAATAACCCCATTCACATGAACACCCCCCTTAAGTGCAAGTTCGAGAGGAAAATGAAAAATAAAAAAAGACTCAAAGATGGGTCTTGACAACAAGACCTAACGAGGTACCCATGTACAAAGGATCTCTCATAAATGGAGAAAAGGGGAAAAACTTGTAGGAAATAACTCCTCCCTAAAAGAGAGAAAACATGAAAAGAACATGTACAAGTGAAGGAAGGAGGAATCAAGATGATCCCCCAAGGAAAAATTCCTTTACCTTAAGCATCAATCACAAGTGAAGATAATGAGACGATGCCAAAGGCTTAGTGAAGATGTCTGCAACTTGCTCCTCAATAGGTAAATACTCCAAGTTGAGAACACCATCCTAAATAAGCTATTGAATGAAATGCATGCATATCTCAATATGCTTAGTCCATTAATGCTCCACTAAGTTGCATGAAATGTGTATAGCAAGTTAGTTTGATTATCACAACAAGGAGTAGTGAGGTGATTAGGAGGCAAGCCAAACTCTATCAATAACTAGTGAAGCTAAAGAATCTCCTGGATAGAAAGAATTACACCTCAATACTTAGTCTCTATCTAGATGATAATACAATAGTTGTATTCTTCTTACAAGACCATGTAATGGGACGAAAACCAAGGTAGTAGAAAAAACTAGAAGTAGACTTCGATCATCAACATCACCAACCCAATTTGAATTAGCAAAGCCCACAATCCTAGAAGCTTCTATTTTGTAGTGAATGCCAAATTATGAAGTGCCCTGGATATACCTCAAGATAATTTTGGTTTCCTTCTAATGAATCTCATGAGGATCTTGAGAGAAATGAGAGACAAGACCAACCACAAAAGAAATATCAGGATGAATATGTGTCAAATACAAAAGAATACCAACCAACTATTGATATAATGTAGCATCAACTTTGGGTGTAGCGCAACTGGTAGATAGTGTGCAACCTAATTAAAATGGAGTGGGGATAGGATTGCAATCAACCATGCCAAATATCTAAAGAAAATTAAGAGTTTTCTTTTGTTGAAAAATATATATCTGATCGAAAGACTAAAGAACTTGAAGACCAAGGAGGAAATGCACAAGCTTGAGACTGGTCATATCAAATTACTCCATTAATGCTCTTTGAACATCCTAAATCATAGAGGTGGATCTACTTGTGAGAATCAAGTCATCCACATAAAAAAATAAGCACCAAAAAGATCCTCTCCATGTATTTGAGTGTAAACTATCAAATTAGAATGGCAATGTGAGAAACTAGAAGCAAGAATTTATCCATCTTCTCATACCAAGCCTTTGGGGATTGTTTGAGACCATACAATAAACATTGAAGAATAAAAACAAGTGAAGAATCTAACACAAAACTTGAAGGATACTCCATGTAGATCTCCTTATGAATATCACTATGCAAAAATACACTATTCACATCCATCTAATAAGCTATGATGCAACAAGAGAAAGTGCAAGATTAATAGAATCCATCTTAGCAATAGGAGTAAAGGTCTCAAAATAATTAATTATCCCAACCTATGAAAACTCCTTAGCCACAAGATTTGCCTTATACTTGTCAATTGACCCATTTGCTACATATTTGGTTTTGTGGACCCACTTACATTAAACCAACTTTCTTCTCTTAGGGGTACAAGATTCCATGTGTGATTCTTCATCAAAGAAGAATACTCCTTGACCATAACACTATCACACTTTGGAATACCTATAACATTTGAAAACGTTTGAGGATCATATAAAAGTGCATGACTACTCTCTATGAACAAGAGTGACAAGAATTTGTAAGATCACCAACCAAAGGCCCAACCTCCTCAAGAGTAGTGTGGGCCCAATAGGGCAGAGACTATGTACCAAGAGGTGGTGGCTCAGGACCATCATCATCATCATCCTCAAGATGCAAAGAGTCCTCAAGAGATGAAGAAGGAGGATTAGGTATATTGAGGGAGAATCAAGTGATGGAGTATCCATTTGTGTGGAGAGCTCATCAAACTAGAATCTCAAGTGCTAAAAGAAGACATCTTGAGTGATAGGATCAAACAACTTGTAAGCCAACAAAAATTAAAGGTTGACTCTTTTTCTCCATAGCCTTACGCCAACCGCCTAGAATAAATGTCCATGTCTTACTACCAAACACTCTTAAAGAAGATACAAGCCTCCTTGGGAGTCATATTCTACACTACCTTGTGGGGCATATGGTTTTGAATGTAATTATCACAATTGACTATTTTAGACCAAAAAGTTGGTGCCATGTTCTTGGACTAAATCATGCAATTACCCATCTCCCATAAAGTCATGTTCTTCTCAGCCACACAATTCTTCTAAGGAGTGGAAGGAACTATGCGTTGATCCTAAATACCATGCTCACTGTAGAAATTCTAAAATTCTTGGTTCACATACAACTTCTCATTATTTGTGTGTAGTTACTAAATGGAAAGAACAAATTGATTTTCCACAAACACTTTAAAGATGTTAAAAGTGGTGAAAACCTCACTCTTGTACTTGAGAAAGTACACCCATGTGCACCATAATAAGTCATCAATAAAGGTGAGCAAATACTAGGCCCCTAAAAAAATAGAGTTAGAAATGACATAAGATCACTTTGAACTAGCTTGAGGGGTGCCTTAGCATGAGAGGCCTTACCCTTAGGAAATGGATCTTAATGATGTTTTCTAAGTACACAAATTCAACAAACTCCCTTAGTCCATGAAATCCTAGGAAGGACAATCACCAAATCCTATGTTCTCAACTACTGAAGATACCTATAATTTAGATGAACATACCATTCATGCCAAAGCCTGCTCAAAAAATCAGCATGTGAAATAAAGTATGATCTTGAAGAAGAATCAAAACCATCGAACATTTACAAATGGGATCCATGATCAACATTTCCTTAAGCACCAATAATATTAGGGTACTATAGTTTTTGAGTGACTACATCATGTGTAAACTCAGCTATCTTTCCCTCACTAGAATGAAAAATCCATTAGATGGAAAGAAGGTTAGTAGAAATATCTAGAACCAAGAGAACATCGTTAATGCATCAATCTACCAACTATATTGTGTCTGATCCCAAAATTGGAATATGTGAAGAGTCTCCTACTACAATATGAGTAGTATTTCTATTGGAAAGTGAATCAAGAAGATCATATGAATGTGTCATATGGTGAGATACACTTGAATCAAGTATCCAATCATGTGAAGATGAACCCTATAAATCTTATCTAGAAAGGGATTGCCCTTCATTAGTGGAAGAGGGCTTGGAGATAGAAATATTATGTCATTACATGGCTTCCTCCAAAGCATCTCACCTTTGCTAACATATAGATTCATCATGTCCAAGCTTGCCACAAAAAGTACAAGGATCACTTGGCTTCTCCTTCATATTGGAGAAAGACTCACCTGAAGTTTAGAAGAATGAGAAGGAAGTGTGGACAAGTCTATGTGTTCTTATACTTTGGTTTGGAGGGAGACTCAAAACCTGAAGTAGATTCTATCTTAGGTTTATGCTTATTCCTACCTTTTTCCTTGGATGATTGAGCCACTAATGCTTGGCTCTTACAACTAGGAAGTACATCTAACTGAATAAGCTTAGCCCATTCCATAGTAAGTTACTCATAAAACAACTCAAAGGTGGGCATCTTAAATTAGTGCCTAAGGCATCCATGGTGGAGTAGAAGGTAGAGAAGAACACCTAAAATGGGCTCTTTAGCTTAGACAAAATCAAGAAAATACATTCTTTATCTATTTTATCTCTTCTACAACATTTTAATTATGACAAGATCGACTTGAACTTAGCAAGGAAGTCATTAATGGAGGAAAAATCATTAGGAGAGAGTGAATTCAAATATGCCTCTAATTGTAAAACATAGGACTTATTAATGGTGCCAAATAAATTATCAAATTTGTCCCATACTTTGGTGTAGTGCACTCCACAATATGAAACAACAAATTATTTGATACATTCAATCTAGTTAACCCCATGGCTTCATCTAACTTGTTTTTATAAGTAAAAATTGTAAACTCCTTAGTAATTTTTTAAAGATTTTCAACCAACATTTGCCATTGTCTTTTAAATTGTAATAGTTGTCTCATTTTTAGTTTTTGTGTGTGATAACTATGTGGAGTGAGAAGCTCAATAGCCCTAGATTCTACTCTGATACCAATCAAACACCAAGAAAGAAAAATTATAATGGGCACTTGAAATTGTGTCTTAAACCCCCCAAAATGTATTAATGCTATAATTACAACCCCCTAGAGAAAATAATGGGAACTTAAGTGCAATTTTTATAATAGACAAGCCTAAATTGACTATTTATAACACATGATTTTTATAACTTTTAGAAAAAAATGATTGCTAAATAGAAAATTGGAGGTTACAAATATTTTTCTTGTGGTTTTTGATGAATTTTAAAAAGACATTTTCCAAAATTTGACTCAGTGAGCAAAAAATTGCCTATTGTAAAAATTACAAGAAACGACTTCAAATAGAAATTACTATCACCCATAACTAAATCTAGAAAAATCACCTAAACCACCATGAAGTGCTCAGAAAGAGCTTTTCATTGCCTATAATAAGTTAAAAATTTGACATATGGGTGAAAGTTATGGCTCCCAAAAAATATTCCCCTCTAAGGGCTAAAAAATGAACCTTAGTGCACTGTTCTCATCTTGCACAAGTGACACCACTTGATGGGTAGAGCATGGGTAGAGCTACCAAAGTTATGGTAGAGTAAAGTAGTAGGGTGGCAACTCCAAATGTGGAGTGACTAACTAGCTAAGATCTAGGTGGTATAGGAGGATTGAAGTAGTGCCATCAAGTAAATACGGTTAAGTGCTAAGTTAAGCACTAAGCACTTAGCATAGGGCATGCAGCGCTAAATACAAGCTAATGGAACTCATGGTCGTGGTGGCCAACACAACTACTAACTGAAGTCTGGAAAAGATTCACCCACATGGGCTAACAAGCAAGTACCCCTTTGTCAACAACAATACCATTATGTATTTGGATTGTACACCTACTAGAGAAAATCTTAAAAATTGTAAAAAATGTACCTTTGCACTAGATATGCACCTCAATGACGCATAGAATCATGAAATACAAGGAATACTCCACCTGAGATGCTATTGATGCCTATTGTAACGTCATAAATTGTCCTCATGTATGGAATGATATAATTTCCCTCAGTTTAGCTCATCACTCTTGGTGGTCTCTCAACCTTTTCTTTTTCAGCCTTCCTGAAACCCTGATTGACTTAGTTTAGGAGCAATCTATTCACTTTTTGAGGTAACTGATTGATAAAACTCAGAAAGGGATTTGAGATTAGGGTCCCTAGGACCCCGAAAAATGCAGATCTGAGCTGAAATTGGGGGCTTGGACTTGGGCATCTGTGCCCTAGTCCTCCTTGGTTTCACAGGATTTTGAATTTTGGCGAGGTGTTGGTTCCTGCCAAGTGCCTCGGGATTCCGTTTTCAAATTCTCAGTTTTCACGCGATATCGAGATGTTACTTCAAAATTTGAATTCCCTAAAGCTTGATATAAAAAGACATTTGCAATTCATTTTATCAGACATAATTATTATGTAAGATTGATGCCAAAACTCTGCTACAATTGCCATTAAAGATTAGTGACTTGTTGAAGCTATTCGAAGTATTCATTATTTGCTATCTTGGAGACAATGGATGAAGGTTAGGAATCAAGATCTTGAGTCTATCTTGCTCTTCCTAGGGTTTGTACACCTTTTGCATGATTGGGAGAAGGGTTGAATCCTCCAACAACAAGCTTGGAGATCCTTCGTAGACATTGCTGATTCGCCTTCTTGTTCATGCAAGTCTTCATTTGTTTCATCTCCTTGAGGTGAAGTTGTATGTGTTTAGTGTTGCAAAGCAAGTTGTTGATCTTCCCTTGATTGACACATCTAGGGTTTAATTTTATGCATACACACATTGTTAGGTTTGTACACACTTCTGCAAATATTTTCCTTTGGCTATTGTTGAGGTAGAAATATTGAAGATGGGGCTTGACTGAGGCAAGCTCCTATATAACCGCAACAATTTTCTTCTTTTGTATGTGTAGATCATGTTTCGCAGGTTCTGACGAAAAGAAGCTACAGGAAGAAGGATAGTGCGGCTATAGTCATGAAAAACTTTTGGATTTATGAATTCTGAGACTTTCGGGAAATTGGAGCGGGCACCCTAGTCCAACCAGGTGTTTCCTCCGAGATTTGGAAGCCATTTTACAGTCTCAGACACCTTGTTCAGAAGGTTTTTTTGTTTAGAAGTTTGTAGGACATTAGAGTGGGTGCCCTAGTCCAGGTAGCCCTCAAAATCTATGTACTATGTCTCTAGAACCTCTCCTCTACACATCTGTGATCAGTTTTACCAGATATTTCATCAGTTTCTGTATATTGTTAAATTGAGGCATAATTATGGTTTTTACTTGGTTAAAAATACAACACTTGGCAAAAATCTTGATTAGGGCCGTAGGTTTCATAACCACACGAGCATCAAAGGGAGGCAAACTAAATAGAAGCTTGTTCCAAGCCTGATTCTTGTCTCCCTAATGCTTAGCGGTGAGAAATGGTAGCATTTAGCCTAGTAAACAAAACTGTCATTTTTCACCCTAAACATTTTGGTGAACCCAACCTTTAAATAATTTGCATCCTTTTGAACTTTAGATTTGAAACCATTTTCTATTCTAAAGCATAATTGGATTGGAAAACCTCTTTAGTGAAAGTGCATATGTTAAATATTGGATTACATTCTTTATCTTTTCACTAAAAAGAGTTGGAAATTATCATTTATTGTTGAAAATTGTATTTCATTTGCAAAGGCCATCATTGTGCATTTAAATTTTGGTTTAAATAAAGCATGTTAAAATGTCAGATTATTTTTTGCAAGATTTTCATGCTTATGATGAGCCGTTTAGTCGTGATGACTTCGATATGTTAGATGAATCCCTTGAGGACTTTATCTCGATTGAACATTCTACTATGGCCTCAAAGCCGTCGCTATTTCAAAGATTTGTAAATGCAATTTATGTTCCTAAACATAAAGAAGAGATTGAAAAACCAAAAATTGTGGTCACTCTATGTGCAAACGTGGTTCAACCACCTTCTAAACCTGTGCTTGTTGTTAAAGGTCTTTCATCTTCTTCTCAATCTCCTGATCACATTTATGATTATGCAAAACAAATAGCGAAACAAGACTCGCAAACTAATCATAATGTGGTTGCTCATGCATATAACACTCAGAATAATAAATAGAGTGCACAACAAACAAATGTTCCGATATCTTCACCAGCTTCTCAACCTATGCTTCCTCAAGCACCTCGTTTAACATATAAAGGTGGTAAAGACTATGATGTGAAAATATCTCTTTGGGAACTTATACAAACTTCACATACGTACCATGGAATGCTACAAGAAGCTTTACAATAGGTGATTGTTCCTCTTGTTGTTAAACCAAATGATTTTGCCGCTTTACTAGATTGTATGCATGCAACGAAAACAAATATTTTGTTTCAACAACATGAGTTACCATCTCTTGAGGTTCAAGAGAAATATGATCCTTTGGTTATCTTCATTATGATCAACAAAACATTGGTTAAGAGAGTTATGATTGATAATGGGTCAGCCCTTAATGTTTATGGTATTGATTTATTGCATAAGGTTAAAGTTGATATATCTGCTATCAAACCAGAATCATTAAGTATCCGTGGCTTTGATAACATTGGACAATCTGTGGGCACTATAACTTTACCTATACAAGTTGGACCTATGATGGTGCCTACCTTGATTCATGTAATGCCTTGTTCTCTATCTTATAACATGATTCTGGGTAGATCTTGGATACATGCATTATGAGCAGTTCCTTCTACTTTACACCATTCAATTAAGTTTATATTTAAAAGAAAATTACATACTATCCATTCGGATCTTGAACCTGATAATTGTTTGCAAATGGAAATGCACAAACATGTTGTTGGTCCTAAGATTTTGAACAATTTTAAAGCCGAGTTGTCAGCTCCTCTTGCCTCTAAAAATGTTAGGCAAGAGTCTAAACAATCAAATGCATTTGTTGGTGATTACTGGGGTTCATTAGATTTCACATCCTCTTCCACAGAAGAGTATAAACTTAAAAACCCCATCCCCGAGACATCAAATATTGCATCAATCACATCGTACACTTTGAAGGATAAACATAAGATTTCTTTGTTGACAAATAAGGACAATACTCTCAGTTATACTACTGATTATGAGATTTATGAAGCTCCGCCTTCCTCTAAAGAAATGGTCTCTCTTTATGGCAGAGGATTCTGAATCCTTTACAAAAATTGTGACTATGTAGGTAAGGGTTGTGGCATAAATCAACAAGGAATCAAAGTCCCTATAGAATCTGCTTCACAACATTACTCCAGTGGTATTAGATACAATCCTTTTAGGGAATCCAAAGCCCACAAATGCCCTACTCTAAATGTGAGTACAATATCAACACTTAGTTTGATATACCCTGAGATGATTGATGCCAATTGTCCTCCAGGATCATTTCCTTTAGATATGTTTATGGCGGATGAAGTGATAATGGATTTCTTAGGTGCCTATGATGGCATTCCTCATTATCACCACAAACGTGGCCTACCTTATTGTTTAAACAATTATGCATATTTTGGAAAGACTACTAGCACAATAACTGCTACAATAGAGCATAGTGAAGAAATTGAAGAACAATTACAATCCTACAATCCCCCTGACCATAGTACTCTCCTTAATGGAAAGACTATTGATGTTGACATGGATAAATATAATCCTAAAAAAGTTATCCCCATTGGTGATTGTTTAGATATGGAAGAAAAAGAAGAAATGACTAAATTGTTGAATGAATTCTCAGAATTGTTTGCTTGGAATTACTCAGACATGCCTGGTATAGATCCTCAGATTGTTACGCATAATATTGTGTTGAAGCGAGATGTTAAACCTTTCAAACAAAAGATTCGTAAGATGAATCCTAAGATTGCCTTGCTTGTTAAAATTGAAATAGAAAAACTCTTACAAGTTGGTTTAATTTGGCCTATTGATTACTCTCTGTGGATCTCAAATATTGTTGCCGTCGCTAAACCCGATGGTCATATAAGAATGTGCATAGATTTTTGAGATTTAAATTTGGCATCTTTGAAAGATGATTTCCCGCTCCCTAATATCGATATGATCATTGATTCCATAGCCGGACATGAGTTGCTATCTTTTATGGATGGATTTTCAAGATATAATCAAATCCTTATAAATCCCCTTGATCAGTATAAAATAGCCTTTATAACACCTTGGGGTACATTTTGTTGGGTAGTCATGCCATTTGGACTTAAGAATGCAAGACCTACTTACCAATGTGCAATGACTCTTATATTTCATGACTTTATGCACAATATTCTAGAAGATTATGTTGATGACATTCTAGTGAAGTCTATACACCGTAAGGATCATGTTACAAATCTTTGATAGATATTTGAGTGCATACGGAAATATAATATGCGATTGAATCCCCGTAAGTGTGTTTTTGGCGTGGATAATGGAAAATTACTTGGATTTATCGTTTCAAATCAAGGTATAGAAGTTGATGCAAAAAAGATAGATGCGATTGTTAATATGCCAATACCAAAGAACATATCTCAACTTCGTAGTTTGCAGGGAAAGATACAGGCCATTCATCAATTTGTTGCACAACTTGTGGATAGGACCCGCCCCTTTACGCAACTACTAAAGAAGGATTCTCATTTTCAATGGAATTCTGAATGTCAAAAAACTTTCGATGAATTAAAGGATTACTTAGCTAGTCTGCCTATTTTACAACCTGCTATTTTTGATAAACCATTTCTATCATACATCTCAGCATCTAACAATGCCCTAGCAGCTTTGTTAGCACAACATGATACTGAAGGCAAAGAATGTGCTATCTACTACATCAGTCGTACTTTGCTCAATTATGAAGTGTGATACACAATTATAGAGAAGCATTTCCTAGCTTTAGTGTTTACCACTTAGAAGCTTAGACATTACCTCTTAAATGTTGAAGTGCATGTAATGGTGAAATTTGACCCTTTGAAACATCTCTTCGCAAGAACAGATTTATTAGGTCATCTTGCTAAATGGGTTATGTTGTTAATAGAATTCGACCTCAAATTTATTTCACAAAAAGTAATTAAAGGGCAAGTGATAGTTGACCAGTTAGCTGAAGCTCCCTCACCCTTTTCAATACAAAATGTCGATGCTTTCCCTGATGAATAGATTCTAACAATCTCTATGGAAGAGAAATGGGAGTTATACTTCGATGGATCAAAATGTCGAATTGGCTCCGGAGCTGGTGTTATATTAATACCTCTCGTGGGAAAGCTGATTCCCTTATCTTACTATTTAGATTTCTTATACACAAACAACATAGCCAAATACGAAGCTCTTATAGCTGGACTTCGTGCAGCTTTGGCTCTTTGTATCAAGAATATTACAATATACGAAGATTCTTAGTTAATTATTTAGCAGATAGTGGGATCGTATCAAACTAAGCATTATAAGTTATCTCAGTATCATGAGTTTGCATTATCTCTTTTAAAATGATTCAAATCATATATGATTGATACCATTCCTAGGAAAGATAACCAGCATGTAGATGTAATGGCAAGTGCAGCTTCCCTTATATCCCCTGATGGTTCTCTTGAAGAATTTACCTTCGTCATTCATAATCTTAAGACACCGGTAATTGAAAGTCCTAAAGTGGTGAATTTGGAACTCTATGGTAACACATACACCGATGAATGGTTATCCTATATATTCAACTATTTACGCAATGGAACCATTCTGGACTCGACATCTAAGAATGCCCGAATATATTTACGTAAACTAGCAATGTGATGCATCATATTATCGAACATCTTGTATCGACGAAGTTATAAAGGTGTTTTACTCTGATGTTTAAGTAATGCAGAGATTTTGATAGCTTTAGAAGATGTTCACTCTGGTGCCTACGGGGGGCATTTTGGCAGAAAATCGCTGGTGCAAAAATTGTTACGTATGGGGTATAATTGGCAGCATATGGAACAAGATTCCTTCACTTACATGAAGAGATGTCTGCAATGTCAACAACATAAACACCTAATCCACGCTCTTGCTCAAGAGCTTCGTGCCCAGGTGTCACCATGGCCATTTTCTATCTAGGGCTTGGATCTTGTAGGTAAAATTTCCCACATTTATAATTACTGCTATTGATTATTTTACAAAATGGGTCGAAGTGATCCCTTTGCGATCCATGACTACAGATGTAATCTGTCGATTCAGACAAGATAACATAATTTCTTGATTTGGAATACCTTCCTGATTGGTTTCAGACAATGGTACACAATTTAAGAACAAGGATGTGAAAAAGTTCCTCAAAAAAAATCATATACAACATCACTTCTCTACGCCTTATTATCCTCAATCCAACTACCAAGCAGAAGCTTCAAACAAGGTTATTAGACAGATTCTAAGGAAAACTATTAATAAACATCAAAAAGATTGGCATACACAATTATCCTATGCCTTATGGGCTTATAGAACAAGTATTCGAACAACCACAGGTAACACACCGTATAATCTTGTCTATGGTGCAGACGCGATAATGCCATTAGAGTTAGAAATTCCTTCCTTATGAATTTCCCTAAGAGACATCATGGATGATGACATAGAATGAGAGAAAAGATTACAGGAACTTGAGATGCTTGATGAAAGACGTGTTATTGCTCTTGAACATCTCAAGGCTTATCAAAAAGGAATATAACGAGCCTATGATGCGCAAGTCATACAACGTTCATTAATGTTGGAGACTTGGTTCTTTATGAAAATCAACACAATGTAAATGCACCACCGGGTGAAAAAGGTAAGTTTAGTCCTAATTGGCTTGGAACATATATAATCACTGAAACCTTTGGATTCGGAGCGTATAAATTAGCTGATGAACAAGGTACGCCGCTTAAAGAACCTATTAATGCAGTGCACCTCAAAAGATTTTATGCTTAAAGATTTAATGTTAAATGTTTATAAGCTAATTTAGTACATAGATTAGCTTCAATTTTGACAAGCTACTACTGTTTTGTCTTAATTCATTTAGTGTTATATCTTTGTTCAGTTGATCATTATTGTATCGTGTTCAAGTAATAATTGCTTAGATCACTTTTGTATTAATTGAAGATAGCATGAAAGTTAAAGTTATGTGTAAAATAATTAATCATTGTGTTTTGTTACTACATGTTCCTTTTAGAATTGTTAGTATATCACAATAGCATTAATTATAGCATTTAGACATCATCACTAGTTGCATTTTTACAAAAATCACATGTGATAGATCAAAAGCCAATACACATAGATAAGAAATAAACATCATATACATATATCTCAGTTTCATGTATACATCTGAGATGACTATCCCTAAAAAAAAATGGGATGTCATAGTACCTAAAGTCTAGGAATCACATAGCAGAACCTTGATTGCCAGTACCCTCAGGCCCTCGGGGTGTGCGAGTGATAGAAGCTTGACCATGAGTGGCTACGGACTGTGAATGACTCCTAGAGACACTTCGCGATCGTAACCCCCTGATCTCGTCTCTCATCTCTATCATCTGCTCACGTGCCTTCTAGTACATCCTCTGGTACCAGTCTCTCTCAGCCTAAGCACTGTCTTTGTCAGCTCTTGCCTGCTGGACCTCTTGTAGAAAGAACTCACTGACAGCTGGCTCTCCCTTCGATGTAGGAACCACTACCGTCTACTCTCGCTATGCCCTGAGTTCAGCCTCAGCATGCTCATCTCTCTATCGAAACTCCTCTCTCTCTCTCTCGTGCAGACTGCTCTAACATGGCCTTTGTAGCAGTCCTGTATCTAGCAACAGGCATAAATATCTCAGCATGCCGCTAGTGGATGATCATGGCAAATGATCTTCTTGCACCCGCTGCTCTGAGACATATATCAGTAATATGTCTCCTATGACGCGACTCACAAAGTATCGCCATGCATCTGTCCCAACTGCAAAACAAAGAGTGAGATAGATGTTAGACTCCCATATAAAAATCATAAATAATAAACTATACCAAAACACAATAAACCAAACCTTACCTAGATCTCCATCTTGCTAGGATGGGTCTCCTATCGCCAATGGTGTGATGAGTTGTACTGTTTGATCTACAGCTGGGGGCATATGCCTGCTACTCTCCCCTCACTCTGTTTGACTAGGCCTCACATCATCTGCGGGAATAGGACCACGAGCCTTAGCCTGCGGTCTCAACTCAGTCTCCTCGTCAGTGTCCACCTCCTACTGGCTCTGTTGCAATCTCGCTCTAAAGACGTACTATGATGGGACCTCTTAGACTCATCCTTATCCTCCTCCGTACCCTCCTCAAGATTGTAGTATCCTGCAAAGTCACTGACGTCATCCTCCACCCCTGTGTCACTAGCGTGACCGGCCTAAGGTCAGGCATCTTTTGTAGGATGCCCAGGTGGAAAGATAGGTGTAGGCTGTGGTGTGTGCCACCAGGTCCAGTATGCTCGGGTACACCTAACATCATCTGCACCTGATACTGGCTCTGCATCCTCAGGACCCTCGATGTCGCCAAGTGGTATGTCTGCTATAGTCAGCTGTCAGACAGTATTAGCTCTGACTGCACTCTAAACTGCATGTGTGTAGCTCAGACGAACTGCAGGAACATCCTGTACCTATCTGAACTATCATGCCACCCTATCATAGTAAAACCAAGATATAGCATGATCGAGGTGACTGGCCATCAGCTGATCCCTCTGCATCTGAGCTAACTGCCTCTGCTCACTAGGCCATCTAATGAAACCACGATATGGTCTCCAAATGATGTCACCAAGCTACAATCTGTCAAATACCACTCTCTAGTATAACAGATTGCCGTGCCTCCAACACCTGACTAGTGGGTATGCATAGACACGCGGATGTGTGAACACTGCATCTATGGGATAACCCATCGGTTGTGTGCACCTGATGTGCTCAAAGGCCCAAACCTGTAATACTGTGCAAACCATTAGACTCTGCATCTCATAGTGGACATATCGCCCTAAGTCGCGATATAGGTGCGCAAGAATACTGCGCCCCCATGCGTAGATAGTTTGATACATCTCCATCGCTTTGATTGTATGAACGAGACCCCCATGAAGATGAGTGCCTCATCCATCTGGTGCGATCGCTAGTGTGAATGTGACAATCATAATCCTCCGTAGTAAGGGAATGTCTCTGAATCCCTGCTCTAGCAAATGGAGCTGAATGTGTCCTCACTCTGCCTATGACACAGTGTGACCCAAGCAGTATAACTGACTCTCCTGAGTATACTCCTCTAAGCAATGTCCAACAACCCTCACTGTCTCTCCTCGGATCGACTGTCAAAAGATCCTGAATACATCCTCTAGTGTGATGGTAATCTCGTCAGTCGGTAAATGGAATGTGGAGGTATCTGCATCCCATCTCTCCATCAGTGCCATAAGCATCATGCAATGGAATCTGATTGTGGGCATCTCAAACACCCACCATAGGCCCATCGTCTGTAAGTGCTCTCTCTCTGCGGCCATCAAAGTGCTTGTACGCTCTCATAGAAGTGCCATCAGATGACCGCCTGTGTGCTCATGCATCTCAGGGACATCCTGAAAGATCAAAAAGAAAGAAAGAATATCAGAATCCCCGCTAGAAACCAAAATAAGCTATCAAAGACTGAATAGAATACCTGTGCCTAGGACCTATGTCCTCTGAGGACCAAGGTGCCCCAGGAAGACTAGGGTGCCCCAGGAGGACACTGGCGCTCCGATGGGACTAGGGCAGCCCAGTGAGACTTTGGCGCCCTAGGTGGACCTGAGAGCCCTTGTCTGGGAACCCTGTCCACCCTCCCCTCTTGGCACAAACATCGATAAACGTGAAATAAAAGTATGATGACAGATGAAAGAAGGATGGAATCAAGACCCTACCTCGGCCTCAAAGTGTCTCTCCGCCACTCAGGCTCGGAGCATCTCCAGTCATGGTGGATGGTATGGGTGTCAGCTTGTCATGGTCGTTCTCCTATTCTCCTTTTCTATCTCTCTCCCTCTGCAATAACAAGAAACAAGAATGAGTTAAGTGATAAGTGACAACTTCCTTTACATAAAGTAAGTGAGTGAAAAATCCTATCCCTAACTAGGTGCAAAAGTGTGCTCTTTCACTCTGGAGCCCTTTTTGTGAGCTGTTGAACTCTGATCTCTATGCCATTTGTTGCATCAGAATCTCAGTTCTGCTCTCTTTCTTACCCAATGTGTTGCATTGAGCGTTATTCCTACAAATAACCCTAACAACATGTTTCCCTTGAAATTGATGCATGATATCTCCTTGTTTCTACTCTCGGACTAAGCAAGCAGAAACAAAGGGGGGCATATATCTCCCTCAATTTCCTCCCTCACCATGTTCCATCACTCAACCCCCTTAGCGTTTTGATACTAACTCATTGGTGGTGGTTGTAGGTTGATTTGATTTTGATTTTTTTGACAAGTGTTCCCTTGCAAGATGCAGTTCCTAACTTTGTGGTCTTGCAGGATTACAGAACTGGGGGCTTCTTCCTATTCATTGACAATGCTTTGACTTCCTCTACAATATCCTTTTGGGTATCCTTTTCATGATTGATGTATTTACTTTCCTTTAGTTGCATATGCACATAGTGTCATATGGCCACTAAAGTGGGGGCTAAATGTATCATCAGAAATTGTCCTCCTGTATGGAACGATACAATTTCCCTTAGTTTAGCTCCTTACTCTTGGTGGTCTCTCAACCTTTTCTTTTTTGGCCTTCCCGAAACCCTAATTGACTTAGTCTAGGAGCAATCTATTCACTTTTTGAGGTAACTGATTGATAAAACTCAAAGGGATTTGAGATTAGGGTCCCTAGGAGCCCCAAAAATGCAGATCTGAGGTGAAATTGGGGGCTTGGACTTGGGCACCCGTGCCCTAGTCCTCCTCGGTTTCACGAGATTTTGAACTTTGGCGGGGTGTCGGTTCCCGCCGAGTGCCTCGGGATTCCGTCTTCAAATTCTCAGCTTTTGCGCGATATCGAGACGTTACTTCAAAATTTGAATTCCCTAAAGTTTGATATAGAAAGATATTTGCAATTCATTTTATCAGACATAATTCTTATGCAAGCTTGATGCCAAAACTCTACTGCAATTGCCATTGAAGATCAATGACTTTTTGAAGCTATTCGAAGTATTCATTATTTACTATCTTGGAGACAATGGATGAAGGTTAGGAATCAAGATCTTGAGTCTATCTTGCTCTTCCTAGGGTTTGTAAACCTTTTACATGATCAGGAGAAGGGTTGAAACCTCCAACAACAAGCTTGGAGTCCTCCACAGACATTGCTAATTTACCTTCTTGTAGCTTGGAGTCCTCTACAAACTTTTGGATTTACAGTTTCTGAGACTTGCGGGACATTGGAGCGGGTGCCCTAGTCCAACCAAATATTTCCTCTGAGATCTGGAAGCCATTTTACAGTCTCAGACACCCTATTTATAAGGTTTTTCTATTCAGAAGTTTGCAGGACATTGGAGCGGGTGCCCTAGTCTAGGCAGCCCTCAAAATCTGGGTACTGTGTCTTTGGAACCTCTCCTCTGCACCTCTATGATCAGTTTTACAAGATATTTCATCAGTTTATGTATATTGTTAAATTGAGGTATAATTAGGGTTTTTACTTGGTTAAAATACAACACTTGGCAAAAATCTTGATTAGGGCCTTAGGTTTCATAACCACGCGAGCATCAAAGGGAGGCAAACTGAATAGAAGCTTGTCCCAAGCCTGATTATTGTCTCCCCAATGCTTAGTGGAGAGAAATGGTAGCATTTAGCCTAGTAAACAAAACTATCATTTTCACCCTAAACACCTATAAACACCTGTGTAGGACAATATGGATAGTACATACACCATACGGACTATCCAGACACTATATGAATAGGAATCTAGAACCCCTAAAAAAATCTTGTTGATGACAGTCGCCCAACCCTATCAAGATTATTGTTGATCCATATATATATGGGCCTTTTGGACTCAATTGTGAGGTCATATTTGGGCCAAGATGCACCAAATAAAATCACTTTGCAAGATCTCCCCCAAAAAGAGAAGGAGCTTGTAGATCGAAAGCTCTGATACTATATTGAAGTTACCAAAAGGACTCACAAGAGAAAGAATCATCTACAACACTAAAATAACCTTCCACATAAGAGAGAAGTAATGAAAATGCTATAATGCAAATACTAGTACAATAGTATACAATGCAATTGGATGGAATGTGTAACATCGTAAATTGTGTACACTCGTGTGTAGGCACAATTTCACTATGTTTAGCTCCTCCCTTTAGTGATCCCAAGCCTAGTCCATTTTAGGTCCACCTTAAAACCTTCCTTTAGCTCTGTTTATAGAAAATGTCGTGATTCCGATTAAAGTTTCGTCATGACCCTAAGAAATGAATTGAGATTTGGAGTTAGCCTCGCATTAAGAGCGATGCAATTTAAAGTTACAAGTTAGCTTTGATGTTGTTTAGGCCGACCCTAAATTCAAATTTTCTTTTTGGCACGTTATGTCAACACTTTAATCCTAATTACTCTTTTCTATAGCCTTGTATAAAAGTAAGTGACTTACCTCATTTTAAAACTAGATGACAAGATTGATTTTGAATGTGAAGCTCTTTATTGCTATTGCTCTCTATGTTATTGTGTTATTGTAGGTTTTTGTTCAAGTGGAGTCCTACTTTGCTCTTGGAAAGATTTGTATGAAGGCTAGGAGATGAGATATTGAGTCTATCTCATTGGCTCTTAGGTTGAAGCACTTTGCATGATTGAGAGAAGGGTTGGAACCGCCAACTTGAGTTTGGCTTGAGTACCCTCCAAGGGTATGGTTTCATCACCTTCTTATTCTGCAGACCTTCCATGAATCTTCATCCTTGAGGTGAAGTTGTGAGCTTCCTTAAGTGAAACATCCTTTATATCATTTCTTCCTATTTGCTTGAGTCATATAGGATTAGGGTTTGGTATTATTTGGTTAGAAATTGCATGTTACTACTCACACTTTGGATTTTTTAGCACACACGACATCTGGATTTAATCTTGGCTATCTGTGAGGTAGGAATACTGAAACAAGGTCTTGACTAAGGCAAGCTCCTATATAGCCACAAACATTTTTCCCTTCTTTCTTATGTGCAGATCAGATGAATAGGTTTCAAGAGCTACCAATCTGGGAGACGAAAGATATTACAGATGTAGACCTGAGAAAAGTTACAATTTCTGCAAACCCTAAAAGAGGCCTAGGCTGCCCAAGAACCCTTGTCTTGTGAATTTCTATCATCAGATCCAGGTTCTTAACTATTTATTTACCTCTTATGTTCAATTAGTTTCTCAGATCTCACTTTTGATAGTCATCTGTGGCTCAATCCTTCTCAATTAGGGTTTTGATCTTGTGCCCTAGCTAGATCGGTTGAATTTGGTTTGACACTCATCTATACAACAAAGAGGTAGAACCCCTGTAGTTTGGCTCTCCCTTAAGGGTAGAAGCCAATCTTGGTTTGTGTCTCAATGTTTGTAGAAGAGGGTTTTGAAATAGTTTAACTCCTAACGCTAGATCTCTCTTTTCTACATTACATTTTGGTGAACCTGACTCTTCTTACACTCTTACATCCTTATTCATTTGATGAAAAAGATTGAATTCTGTTATATATCTGATATAAATTAAGTGCATTCATCATTTCCTTGATTGCATACAATACTTTTTGCATTTAAAATCATCATCAGGGTTACAAAATCCTTCCATTTCTTAAAAGCCTAGCCAGTCTTAAATCTAGGGTTTAGAGATTAGTGTGTTGTTTCATATCTTGTTAGCATTATGATGTTGATAAAAGTGAGTTCATTTGCTGTACCTAATCATAGTTTGTCTTTAGTACATGCTTTGCATTTTGTCATTTGAAATTGAAAAATTAGCATGTGTTTTTGATTGAAATTAACCTATGTTTGTGATATTGTTTACACTTCATGAAATTAGATCATTGTAGTGAAATTTAGATTTCTGATCTGATGTTTAGACCTGATTACAATTAAGTTTTATATAAGTTCTTTAGTCATACATCTTGCTTTCATTCATCTATGTTGATTAGGGTTACCTAAAATCTCATTTTATGGTAATACTAGCTTGGAAATTGATAAATTTTGAGTATGTTTTAGGTACTTTTTGGGTAATATAGTTAAAGCATTATTGTTCATAGTTGGATACATTTTCATATTGAGCATAAAGATACTTCATTTCTTTCTTTATTCTTTTCTTTACCACTATAAAGTTTGGAAAAAGTAGTATATGCAACTATGTCAGATTACTTTATTCAATATTTTGATGCATTTGATGAGCCATTTAGTAGTGATGATTTTGATATGTTAGATGAAGTCTTGGATGAATTCATATATGTGGAATCATCCTCTATGACTTTCAAACCATCTCTATTTCAAAGACTCACCAATACAATTTATGTTTCCGGTTCTCCAAAAGAACTCGAGAAGCCTAAAATTGTCGTGCATCTTCGAAATGATCCTCCTCAATCATCTATCATAATAGGAGGTTCTCTGAAAACACCTAGACCTCTTGGTTATATCTTAAATTATGCAAAACACATAATTGGAAATAGTGCATTCAATCAAAATGTGTCGTAGCAACCCATTCACCATGAATTTGCTCACGCATATAACACTAGAAACAATAAACAAAAGAAACAAATACAATTTGTTCCTGCTTCTCTTCCACCTTCTCAACCTATTCTTCCTCAAGCACCTCATCTTCCTACTCATAATGGTAGAGATTATGATCTTGTTGAGAAGATATGAGCTACTCCAACAAAGATCTCTCTATGGGAGTTGATACAAACATCACCTACATACCACAGAATGCTTTAAGAAGCTTTACAAAAAGTGATTGTTCCACCCACTGTTTAGCTGAATGATGTAGCAACTTTGTTAGATTGTATGCATGTGACTAAATCAGATATTGTATTTCAATCACATGAATTACCTCCCATAGAAGTTCAAAACCAAAATGAGCCTCTTATGATTTTTGTCTTCATTCATAATATGAGAGTTAGACGTACCATGATTGATGGTGGATTAGGTCTTAATGTATGTGGCATAGACTTGTTACATAAAATCAATGCTGATACTTCTCTCATTAAACTAGACAAAATCAACATTCATGGCTTTGGTAATGTTGGTAGGCAATCATTGGGTACTATCACCTTACCTCTTAGGGTTGGTCCCATGACATTGCCTACCCTTATCCATGTCATGTCTAATTCTCTCTCATATAATCTTCTTCTTGGTAGACCTTGGATTCATGCCATGGGAGCAGTCCCATCTACCCTTCATCGATCAATAAAGTTTGTTCACAATAGTTAGCTCCATACAATTGAAGTTGATCCGATTCTAGAAATTTGTTTATAAATTGAGGCTAAAAATAATTAATATTTTAATCCCTTTTCTCTCACTTCTCCTCTTTCTAAAATTAATTCTTCTCCCTCTCCTGAGGATGTTATTGTAGAAGAATCTAATTCACCTTCAAATACACTCTTTGACAATGATTGGGGTTCGTTACACTTTACACCTACCTTTGTAGGGGAGTATAAAGTCTCATCGTCAAAGCCAAAAAGTTCTAAGGTGGCTTCAATTTCTACTCCTACATCACCTAAAATCTCTTTGCAAAGTAGAGATGATTACACTTATTCTTATACTACTGAATATGAGACCTATAGTTTGCCTCCTTCCTCTTTAGAAATGACATCTATTTATGGTCAAGGTTTTCAAATCCTCTCTGAATGTGGATACAATGGTAATGGTTGTGGTATAAAGGAACAAGGCATTAAAGTCCCTTTAGAGGCTAATCCACATTACTGTGATATGCCCGGCATCGATCCTCAAGTAGTAACACAACATTTTCATTCATCCTGATGCTAAACCAGTAAAATAAAAGATATGCAAGATGTCCTAGGGTTGCATTGTTGGTCAAAGCTGAAATAGAGAAGCTTTTACAAGCAGGCTTTATCTGCTCTATTGACTACTCGCCTTGGATCTCAAATATTGTGGTTTTCACTAAATCTGACAAATGTATTCGAATGTATAATAATTTTTGGGATTTGAATAAAGCATTTTTGAAGGATGACTTCCCTCTTCCTAATATTGATATGATCGTTGATTCTACTACTGGCCATGTGTTAATTTCCTTTATGGATGGTTTCTCTAGTTATAATCAAATATTCATCAATCCTCAAGATCAGTATAAAATAGGTTTTACAACTCCTTAGGGAATATTTTGTTGGGTTGTCATGCCGTTTGGATTAAAGAATGTTGTTGCGACTTATCAATGGGCTATGACACTTATCTTTCATGATTTCATGCATAACATCTTAGAGGACTATGTCGATGATATTCTAGCCAAATCCATTTTGCGGCGGGCAGGATCGCATCAAAATTCTCCATCAAATCTTTGAGTGTATACATAAATACAACATGCACGCTTGAATCCTCGTAAATGCATCTTTGGTGTTGATAGAGGCAAGCTACTGGGATTCATTTTTTTGCATCATGGTATTGAAATAGATACGAAAAAGATTGACGCCATTGTTAACATGCCATCTCCTATGAATGTGACACAACTTCATAGTTTGCAAGGGAAGATTCAGGCCATTCATTGATTTGTTTCACAAATCGTGGATCATATTCTTCCTTTCACACAAATACTCAAGAAAGAATCTACATTTAAATGGGATAGCAATTTTTAGAAAGCTTTTGATGATCTCAAAAGATATCTTGCCAATCCACCTATATTACAACCAGCCCTATCCGAACGACTGTTCATTCTTTACACATCGACATCTCCTAATGCTCTTGCAGCTCTGTTAGCACAACATGATGACGATGGCAAAGAACGTGTTATGTATTACATCAGCCAAACTTTGCTTGATTATGAAATGCAATACACTGCGATAGAAAGGCAATGCTTAGCTCTCGTTTTTGAAACACAAAAATTGATACATTATCTATTAAATGCTGAAATTAATGTAATTATAAAATTTGATCCCTTAAAGCATCTATTTTCTAAAACAGATCTTTCAGGACACTTAACAAAGTGGGTTATGTTAACAGAATTTGACCTCAAATTTGTCTCTCAAAAGGAAATTAAAGGACAAGCATTGACCGACCACTTAGCGGAAGCTCCTTCACCATTGACTATTACAAATCAAGAATCTTTCCCTGATGATCAAATCCTTTCCATGGATATTAATGTTAAGTGGAAATTATTCTTCGATGGTTCTCGATGTCAAACTAGCTTCAGTGCTGGTGTTATACTAGTACCTCCTTCAAGAAAGCCAATTCCTCTATCTTTTCATCTCAATTTTCTATGCACCAACAACATTACAGAGTATGAAGCCCTTATTGTTGGCTTGCATGCTGCTTTGTCTCTAAACATTAAGCACATCTCAATATTTGGTGATTCTCAATTGATCATAAGACAAGTTGATGGATCTTATCAAGCAAAGAAAGATAAGTTATCTCAGTATCGAGACTTGGCCTTATCTTTGTTGAAAAATTTCTCATCTTACACAATCGACACAATTCCATGAAAAGACATCAACATGCGGATGTAATGGCAAGCGTTACTTCCCTTATGTCCCTTGACGATTCTTCGAGGAATTATCAACTTATCATCTATAATCTCAAAATACCTTCAATATCCAAAATACTTGACGTGGCCTTTTGTGATATTATAGATTCAAGAGAATGGTACTTGCATATATTCCAATATTTGTGTGATGGTACCTTTCCTAATCTAGCATCTATAAGTGCTCAGGTTTGCCTACGCAAACTTACGATGCATTACATCATCTTATAAAATATTCTATATCGACGAAGCTATGAAGGTCTTCTCCTTCGTTGCCTTAATAACTCTGAGATCTTGATTGCCCTAGAAGAGACACATTCAAGTGCTTGCGGGGGACATTTCGGTGGGAAATCTCTTGTTCAAAAATATCTTCATATAGGTTACTATTGGCAGGACATGAAACATGATTCCTTTGCCTTTGTCAAAAAATGCCCACAATGTCAACAACATAACAAACTCATTCGAGCTCCTGCCCAGGAACTTCGTGCTCAGGTTTCACCTTGGACGTTTTTCATATGGGGCTTGGATTTTATTAGAAAAATCTCTCCTCCTTCTCAAGGATACTCTTTTATCATCACAACTACCAATTACTTTACAAAGTGGGTTAAAATGATTCCTCTCCGATCTACGACTGTTGAGGTAATATGTCATTTCATTCAAGACAACATAATCTCTCGATTTGGTATTCGTTCCACTTTGGTTTCTGACAATGGTGCTTCATTTAAGAACAAAGATGTGAAGAAATTCCTTGAAAGATATCATAGTCAACACCACTTCTCTACGCCGTATTATCCTCAATCAAACGGAGAAACATAAGCTTCTAACAAAGTAATTAGACAAATTCATTGAAAACCTATTAACAAACATAATAAAGATTGGCATACTCAATTATCATACGTGTAGACACCCAAAATTGACCCATCGTACCATTTATCGATTTGTCACATTATTCACCACTGCATATGTCAATTTTGTCTAGCACACTTGTATCAATTATCTGTTTTCTTTTAAATCATGTACTTCTATAATTAATTAATTAAATTATATTTATTTAATTAATTTCATCTATTTTCATTATCTTTATTCTTCTATTTTCTATCTATAATTAAATAATCTTTAATTATTTAATTATCCTATTATTCTTCTCAAATTAAATAAATAAAACTAATATTTTATTTATTACTTCTCATCATGCATATAAATTAAATAAATTTATTTATTTAATTTATATTTATTCTTCTAATTTTCTAAATTTAGCTTTTTCCTCTATCATTTAAAAATAAATTAAATGAATTCATTTGTTTAATTTATTTTTTATCTTATCATTTTCCTCTTTTATCACTTTCTTCTATGTGTACAAGTCGGCCTTATCCTTAGTATGTCAAAAATTAAATACAAAAATGGTTTAATTGAATTAAAAATCAATTATCCTTGTCATCCAACTCTTAAAATAGAAAAGCATTCTATTTTAAGAAAATCAATCTTATCTTTATCAACAAAGCCAATTAAATCATTTAATAAAAGCTTTTCCTATGGACACATGTCTTGTACACATTCATCCATGCCTCTTGAATTATCTCAACCATCCATTCCACCACCTTTTCTCTACCATTGATCAATCTTAGTTGAGAGCTATATATACACCCTCTCATTTCATTCCAAACATCTGATCCCACTCTCTTTAGCATCCAGATTACCATCTTATGCATATCACATCCATTGAGCATTCATTAAGTACTTTGAGCATATCATCTATCATCATGGCAGATTTGGAAACTATGGTTGTTCACTTTTGAGAAGCAATCCACATTCAACCAAGGAATCCATACAATCTAGGTGACATTGTTCTTTGATTTGCTTTCATTTTGTGTCATTTAGATAGATTCCTTGAAGGTGGTAGGATTGGGTTTTTGTTGTAAGGCTTGATCTTGTTAACCTGATTTTTCCTGCTCCACATTCTGGCACGCCTGGTGGGATTCACGTCCTTGATTGATTTTTCATTGAAAAGTCATTTTTTTAAAGTCTAGGTACGAAAGCAATCGATCGGCATAAAATCGCATTTGGTCTATGGAAAATCACCTTTGAACGGCTCTGCATCACCTATGGTTTGTGTCTGATTGCCTATGGTTTGTCGAGAGTCACCTCTGGTTGTATTAGGGTTTTACTGATATATTTTTCTTTGCAGGGTTTTTCTCTGATCTTAGTTGTGTTTGTTTGGGTTGCAAGCTGGTTTATTTGCTAACCCTAACTATTTTTCAGCCTCAAGCTGGTTTGTTTAGGGTTGAGTTTGTCTTTTGACCTAATCATATCACATTATTGGATCTCTTGTGTTTTAGCTGTAGGGTACAGATTTGATCCAATGGATCCATCTTTTTGGGTTATCAAGGCCTTATATATCTATTCTATAATCCTTTGTTTGACTCTGGTATTTGACTTTTACAGATTAGAGACAGTTGAACACCTCTGAATGATAGAAAATCACTTCTGCGCAATGCCTAATCACCTTTGAATCACCTAGGATCACCTTTGGTTCACACAGCATCACCTTTGCATAGCCTAGGATCACTTATGATCGACAGAACATCGCCTTTGGTAAAACCAATTCGCTTTTGATTTTCTGTCGATCACTTTTGCATTTTGTTTCATTGCCTTTGTTCTAAACTGTTGCAATCTTGGTTTCTTTGAAGTTAACATCTATTGGTGCAGCTTTTTATCGATTGTCAAAGAAAGGTGGATTTGAAACTACTAACAAATCTGTTGCAGGTTGATCCATCAAAGACTTACCATTTTCACTAATCTAGGAACATTTTGTTTGGTGCTTAAAAAGAATTTGTTTGCCTTGCTTGTTTGCTTTGCTTATTTGCTTTGCTTGCTTGCTTGTTGTATTTGTTGCATTTACATATCTTGCATTAGTAGATCCCACTAATAACAAAAGTATCCTCTCCCCTTGCCTATCAAATGGATCTTGGGTGCAAGAGAACTTGTTATTATCTTTAGAGAGGCCTGTCTTAGTGGGAAAAGAGGTACTCACCCCAAGGGAACGACCTCAAGCTGTATTTTCATTCAATCCGCTATATAAAAGAGGATAAGGCAAAAGCCAAGTCTAATCGGTATTAGTGCTTACTGTACAATGCTAGTTTGAATGGAGGTGTACCTTGTGTATATGAGACTCCTAGCAGGATTGGTTAAAGCTTTAAGTGGCTTGCTGGATGCTCATAACGTGCCGGTCCCCCAAATCATTACTAGACACCTTTAGATTAGAAGCCCACCTCCTTTTGACCTTGTGGCGGTTTGTTCAAGGAAAGAGGACACATAATCCTCTCTAGATTCTCACCATATGGCTCCCTTGAGATGAGACATAAATCCTTGGCTTAGCATAAGCTACTTGTATCTTTCCAAGGAGAGGGTGATTGGGTCATCCTTCTATTCCTGGAGGCCCCTACTTGTCCTCTCTCACAAAGACGAAAGTGTACACACCCACTCTAGGTGTCCCTATACTTGAGTCAAAGGAGATTCAAAGTTGTGATCTTAACAAGTTGCCATTCACCTTGACCTTAGGTAGAGTTAAGCATTTGTGTTCAAGTGTTTTCGATTTGTGATAAGATCTGTGGAAACCTTGGCCTTCAGGGGTTGTTGAACATACACATTTACGCCAAATCAATCAAACATCAACCATTATGTTTTTGTTGTTTGTTCTTTTACCAATTACCTATCAAAACAAGTCATTGTCACTGAAACTTGCCTTAGCATAGTCCTTCTACGCCTTTGCATCATATCTAGTCGCCTTTGAATGATAGAAACTCGCCTCTAGGTCATCCAAAATTGCCTCTGATCATCATACAATCGCCTTTGCGTTATCCTGAGTCACCTCTAAGCTACAAAAAATTACCTCTGAATAACAAAATTATGCCTTTGGGTTATCTTGAGTCACCTTTGAGCTATTCTCACTCACCTTTGGTTCACATAGCCTCACCTCTGGCAATCTATAGATTCTCTCCATTTATCTAGTCCAAAACAACATTCTATTTAGTCCTTAGCCTTGCCATCAGGTTTCTAGACAGTACACTAATCATCTACAACCAGTACTCATCTTATTTAGCCTGATCACATCATATTTTAGGCTTTTTGAGCCCTTGAATCCCTTGAGACTCTAAAACAACCATCAACATCAGCCAATCAAATCAAATCAACTTCAACCAATTAATCAAATCAACATCAGCCCTTATCATCCTTTGGCTTTGGTCACTATCCAGCTTTTGATCATATCACAACAATCCTTTTATCCAGCTTAAGAGAGTGGTTCCTTTTGAGTTGGGCTATATCACCATCATCAATCAATTTGGTCTACCCTTGAGTTCATGAGTCTATCTCTTGGGAGATAATCTTATCCAATCAAGCCAATCCAAATCAATCCAACCAACCAATCAATCAATTTATCCTATCCAAATCAATCAGCAATCCAATCAATCAATCAATCCAATCAATTGATCAAGCCAATTATCAACCAATCAAACCAATCAATAAAAAAAATCAATCCAAGAGTCTCAACTTTGTCACACAAGTCCAACAATCTCATCCATCATCAATCAATGCCTCAAACTAGGAGTCAATATAAGACAACCATGGAGGCTAACCTAAAAGAATTTCAATCTACACCTCTCAAAGATGCTTCAAAATTCACGACTGGAATGGACATTAATATCTTTGTACCCAAAGGCTATACTGTCAAACCTTCATATCAACTCAGCCACCACGATATCATTTTGATCAATCCACTTATGGAAAATCTCAAGATGATCTAGAAGAGCTAGAATACTTTAACACTTTACAATCCGTAAATAGGCTCTTAAAGTCCAATCCTGATAGATTTCTCTTACAATTAATTCAAAAAGGAGTCAAATTGCCAAGTGAATTTGACGTATCCACAATCAGAAAACAAGATCCAATCAATGATACTGTTGTTACTAGGGAACATCAAACCCACAATATCTACACACAACATCCAAACACCACCTTTGACTAACCAATCCACCGATCCACTTCATGCATCCTCTACATCTATAGAAACAACCCAACCAAATGTTCCGATATCAATAGAGCCTTTGTTAGCACCATCTTACATCATCAACTCACATGTGTCACGAGCACCTCAAGTTTCTAATCAAAGTGTGCGACATGTTCACTCATCTTATGTGTTGCATCCTACTCCATCTTATGCCATGAATATAACTCCTTCGCAAGTGTCACAAGAAGCTCAAGTTTCTAATCAATGTGTGCCACATGTTGACTTATCTCATGTGTTGCATCCCACTCCATCTTCTGCCATGAATATAACTCCTCTGCAAATGTCACAAGCACCTCAAGTTTCTAATCAGAGTGTGTCACATGTTGAACCATCCCAAGCATCTAATGTGTCTTCCCATCTCAATACATCATCTATGAATCCACTTCAAACATCGCATGTGCTATCTAATCCTAACACATCATTTATTAACCAACCTTTTGGATCATGAGCACATTCCACTTCCAACATATCATATGTTGAGAAACTCCTTTCACTTGGACCACAACAATCCAACCCTCACACATCCTACGCTAATCCACCTCCCATGTCCCAAGTTCCACCAACCTCCAACCAACATATGTCCTACATAAATCCATCCTTTGGTTCACATACGATACAAACCCAAAATGTTAATCCATCACCAAACTCATACACATTCCCATTATTTGATAACCAAGGCCAAAACACATATACCCCGTCATATAATACATCACAACAACATCCTCCAAATCAACCTCTGGTGTACCAAATACCTCATCCAAGTCATCAAAATCCCATATAGCAACAACAAACATCTACATCTAATTTTGAGTAGTGATTCAATCAGTTACAATAAGTTGTAGATATGAGTATGAGCCAAACAAAGAAGACATTTTCCTTTGAGAAAGTATGCCCATATCCTTTTGATAAGTCACTTCAGATGATACCTTTTCCTCCACATTTTGAGATACCACAATTTGAGAAATACAAAGGAAAAGGTGATCCAAATGACCATCTTAGAGCATTTAATGTAGCTTGTCTTGATGTTGCATATAATGACACATATCTTCTACATCTATTTCCTCATAGTCTTGGGGAACAAGCTATGGAATGGTTTCCTCACCTACCTCCAGGCATCAAGTCTTTCAAAGAGTTGGTAGAAAAATTTGCATCACACTTTGCTTTCAATATAGAAAATTAGATATCCATGAATGATCTTGTTAACAACAAATAGCGAAATGGGGAAACCTTCTCATCTTTCATCCAACGATGGTGAAATATGGCTAGTAAGCTCCCATGGCAAATGCCTGAGAAACAAGTCAGTATCTTTGTCTAAAATCTCCATCTTGAACTATCATTTCAATTGCAGCTACAAAGTGCCACTACCTTTGATGAAATGATATCCAAGGGAACCAACATTGAGAAAGCTTTAATTTCCAAAGGTCTAATTAAGATTTTCAAGGAAACAAAAGACAATTGACAATCTTCAAGTGATAAATCTTGCTTTTGGAACAAGAACAAAAATGTTGTCGATGATGGCATTCTTGATGCAAATAATGTTCAAACCATGAAGGTTCCCCTCCATATCCAAGAGGCATCCAAGAATACACCCTTTATTCCAAAAGACCAAGCTAAAACAAATCCATCACCTAGATGCCAATTCACTCCTTTGGGAGAGCCTATTGAATATGTCCTCAAAAAGCTAGTACAATCAGGCATGATCACGCTACCTAAAGTTCGACCATATGAGGAACCACGGTTTAAACCTAATTGGTATAAAGAAAACAAATACTCTGACTATCATAGAGTGAAAGGACATAACACAACTGGTTGTATGAAATCAAAACATTTGATTTAGATTCTTATTGATCAAGGAGAAATCACTATTGATCCACTAAAACAAATGACAAATTATGACCTTTATGCTTTCAAGAATCCACTTCCACCACATGATAAAGCAAGTGCCTCTAATATAGGGAAGAATGTCCATTATCCCTATGAGTCTACCATTGGACATATCGAACAAGATCATATATCTACCATTACCATAAGAGGAAAATAACCTAATTGTGCCATTACTACCCATCGAGGTCGTGTTACTATCCAAGCAACACCACCTACCATACACCCAAACTCTAGATACAATATCCTTGACCATCTAGGTAAGACTCTTGCTCATATTTCCATTTTGGAATTATTGCGTATATCACCTGCCCATAAAGCCATCTTAGATAAATCTTTACAAGAGTCATTGGTACCCAATGATATTGATACTACACAATTCCAAGCCATGGTAGTGAGTATTGCATCACCTTATTGTTTGACTTTCTTTGACAAAGATCTTTCATCATGTGATCCATCCCATAACGATGCTCTCCATATTGAAGTCTACATAAACCAACACTGAGTTAAACAAATACTAATAGATGGTGGAGCTGGGTTAAATATATGTTCTCTAAAGCTTATAAAACAACTGGGATATTTTGAGGATCACATTGACACTACCAAGAGCATAACTATCAAAGCATATGATGATGCAAAGAGAGAATCTAAAGAAATTATTCATCTACCTATTAGGGTTGGTCCTGTTAGCACTAACACTCGTTGTCAAGTCATAGACATTGAATTGCCTTACAACATTATCCTTGGTCGTCCTTGGATACACACTATGAAAGTAGTTCCATCCACTTATCATCAATGTCTAAAATTTCCCTACAATGGTGTGGAAATCATGATTCCTGCTGATCCTAATCCATTTGAGTTTTGCCAAGCCTTACAAGCCAAATATCAGAATCCTAATCGCATACCTATCAATGTTGAAGCCCATCCATCTACATCCTATGTTGATCCATCTGATTTGAATAAGTCGTCATCTAGTAAACCCATCCCCAATATTGATGTTCAATACAAAGAGAAAGGACTTGGGGAATATAGTCTACAAGAATCTTGCTATGTAGGAGCCTTGCCCTTATCACCTAAATCCTATGGTCAACCATCAGTATCCAAAACTATCCCATCCCAAGCTACTATCACTATTCCTCCAACTGTGTTCATCCAATCAGGAATGCTAGAAGATGAAGCTATTGATGACATCTCCTCTTGGATCTTTTTTGATGAAAATGATCAAGTCACTTTATAAGTGGAGCATTATAACAATGGATTTTGGATCATCAAGAACATGGGTTACAAAGGACAAGGAGGTCTAGGACCACATGGACAAGGACCTTTTGAACCTATCATTGTCACCAAGAAGTTTAATAAGTAAGGTTTAGGGTACTGTAAGGAGGTTCTGCCTTCCTCAGACATTGAGTGTATTCTTGATAAGGTAGCCAAAGCTTTTCCCACAGAAGAGACTTTTAATCAGGATACCATCAAGGATTCCTCTTTCCACCTAACCAAACTATTTCAAGATCTATCCATCTTTATGTTATCATCTGCCTCCTTTACCTCTCAACTTGAATCACCTGACCTTCAACTCGTATATCCTAACCTTGTCGATTGGGACCAATAAGAAGCACCTATTCTGAACACATTTTAGAATGATGAAGCCATAGCAGAGTTCATGGGCTTAAGAAAAGGCATACCATTGGGAGATCACAAAGTGGGCTTCATGATGGATTTACTTTAGTTAGCATACTTTGGTGGAAGTGTCAAATCCTTCAGTCGTAAAAGTGAAATAAATAAAATAAAAAAAGAAAGGTCACTAGGTGAAAACTGAAAGGCACCTCTTGACCGTGAAAAAGTAAAAACAAAGGAAGTATCTGAGGGTGAAAATATCTCTGAGGCACCCAAGGATGGAGGATTTGACCTTCCTTTGACCACTAAATATCAAGAACGGTCACCCTTGTTGGAGGAGAAATCTCAAGAGATCAATCTAGGTACAACACAGAATCGCAAGATCACATTTCTAGCGCCATCATTATCAGAGTAGGAAAGGACAAATTTCACGACCTTCTTCATGAAAAGATCAATTAACTTCACATGGACTTATGCAGATATGTAGGGGTTGGATCCTTCACTTGTGGTACATCATTTAGCAGTATTTCCAAATGCAAAACTTGTCAGACAAAAGCTATGGAAAATGCATCCTCAAATAGTACTCTTGGTCAAAGTAGAACTTCAAAAACTATTGGATGATAAGTTCATACAGCCTATTGATTATCCTGAATGGGTTTCAAATCTAGTATCGGTATCCAAAGTCACTGGGGGCATCTGCATTTGCACCGATTTTAGATATCTCAACAAAGCCTGCCCTAAAGATGATTTTCCACTTCAAAGCATAGATATCATTGTTGATCTTACAACAGTGTTGGCGTTTCAATTCGCACCTCTGGTATGCGATTTGGAAACGGACAGCTATGCATAGATAAACTACTCTCCTATTGGAAGGGGGAGTTCCCTTTCTTGTTGATGTTCGCTGAAAAGATAACTTGAATGAAACTTCGCCTATCTTCTTTTTGATTCTCAGCTGCGAGCACAAGGTTATAAAACTCTAAACGCTGCAGAAGAGGTTTTTTCCTTTTTTATAAAACTTCTACTACAACTAGCATAGACTAATGACGCTTTCAACCTCCTGAGTAAATTCAGAGCAAAGGAAGTTGAAAGTGAACGAGGAATGATTGTTAACACAAAAACTTAAGCAATTTTCTTCCAGATTAACATCACAAGACTAAAAGTACTTTAATGATGAAAGCTGAAAATGAAAGCTGCAGAAGATACACATCTGACGACGATAACTTAATGAATCGATATAGAATATCAGAGTAGAGTAGGCATGAGACTTCTATTCAATATCACAAAGTTTAATACAACTCCAGGACAACAATACTGTAACAAAAGGTAGGCATACAGTAAGTGATCAAACACCGGAGAACAATGAACACAAAGTGAACAGACACTTGGAATATCAAGATTTGCAGGCTAGAATAGGCACAACAAATTTGCTATCACAACTACCATTCCCTTACAATGAACACAGATTGAACAAACACTTGGAATAACAATGTTTGCAGGCTAGAATAGGCACAACAAAATATGTTATCACCCAAGTCATTACAAACAATGGGCAAGGATGCCCTTATTTATACTAAAATCAAAGGAGTAGGGAACCCTAAAATCTCCTTGATTAACCCTAACTTGCCAACTCGCAAGCTTTATTACTATTCTAACACAAAGATACAATAAACAAATGCTTTAAAGCAATCTGCTTTAAAGCAAAGAAGATTCCAACTATCACAAAGTGATTTCTTTCTAAATATAGAATGGATGAGCTTAGGATGAAAGCACATGCTTTAAAACAAAAAGCATATGTTTTAAAGCTGCTTTATTTTGAAATGCATCCTCATCAACATTCTAGCTTTTTGGTGATGTCATCCATTGATATTCTGGGACATGATGTAAAACATCCAAGGCTGAAATTTGTTTGCATCTGCTTGACCCGTGATACGACTTAGCAAAGTAATCATTATTGCATGCTCCTCCTTGAATTCTCCATGTCCAACGTTCTTTGGCATAATATTCTACTTTTCTTTCAACCACCTCTGACCAATCTTTTTTTTGTATTTTTCCTTATCATTGTTCCAAACCCTCTTGCATTCTTCAAGTGAAATAGTTAAGTTCTCTCTCCAAATAGGTATTTTAAAACACTTTTCAATGTCGTTTGGCCTCAAGCTGTAGAGCACACGTCCATCTCTTGATTGAATTTCTCTTGTGACTGAGTTGTAATGCGTCACGCAAGCAATCACAAACTCGATACTTTGCACGGTGATAGGAATGGATGCCGTTGCAAGCAAACCGGAGTGTCCAAGATTCCTGATAGCATTATTTCCTGCATCCTCCAAGGAGTGTAAATTGATTACTGGAAGTACTTTATGCAAGTTTGTTTCACAAGTTTTCAGGTAATCATGAACCAATGCTGTTTTGTGCCTGATTTGTGTTGGAGAGTATTGCATATTGGAAGATTTGAAAATCAACTGTGAACATGCCTATGTTGGAAAAAGTATTGGACAAATGGCTGAAAATTATTTGCTGATTTTTAGAAAAGTAGAGTGTGAGCTAAAAAGGCTGGCACATGGGTTTTGTAGATAATTCTGTTTCTAAGCAACCCAGATTGTCAAATTTTGAAAAAGCGGAGATTTTCTCAAAAAACCAGGAAAAAAGTAGTTTCCCGAAAAAAACACAACTTCCAATGTTCAAGAGGATGATAATCTAGATGGACCCATCTCAATGAAAACTGAAAAAGCTCTGGTCAGATTTCTAAAAAATGATCTCCTTGAAATAAGGACCCTGAAAAAGCAAGCCTCTCTTCTTCCTCAACCCGAATCTATGAAGAACACTGAAAAAGCACCTAGTTTGGGTTTTTGAATCTTCATTGAAAGAAAAATAAAATCTTTCCTCTGGATGCAACCTACAAAAGATAATGAAATAAAGAAGCCAAAAGCTTGTCTTTATAAATCTTTTGGTCAAAAAAGTAGCTTTATTTGTGTGAGAAGAAAAACTTCACCCTCATCCATGAAGAAAGCATCTTTTAAAGCATAAATCCAAGTGGATGTCTTCGAATAGGAAGAATCCCTATTTTGTAGAAGCCTATGGCTTCATGTGCAAGATGACGAAAAATATCTTCTTTGATGATGTCATTGAACACGCAAGTTAAAGGAAGTGCTAACAAATTTTTCTTTATTTTCGACACTTCAACACTCGTTTTGACTAAAATATGGCCTATCTCCGACTTCAACAAGGCGGAAAAATGTCACCATGAACTGAAAAAGCTGACTGATCCTGACATTTTGGAGATTGATCAACTGAGATTCCATCCCCTGCCTCCGTTCGACGATCTGACATCGTTTGACCAAGTTTGACCTCCCGAAAACTACCAATGGGTGAAGATTGGTAACAAAGCATGTCAGAAAACACTGTAAACATGAAAATATTCTAACACTACTCAAGTTGGGCGCCCCAAGCCACCTGGGGCGCCTGGTTTTCCAACACTTAGCCATTTTTTCAATTTTTTTAACTTCTTTAATTTCTTGGTTTGCGTGTGCATTCCGGAGGCACAAGACCCCTGTTTGGCTATTGATTTCTGTCAACTAGGATGAAACTGAGTCTAATGATCTAGAAAATATGCAAGCTTGATAAAAATTGAGTTGATTGTACTCTCTGTTTACCTCGAAAAATGTGCCAAACCGATCAACTCTAAATCGGACCGGGCTGACGGAAGGAGATTCATGTTTTTTGAGAAAATCATCAAAAATAAACTAACTCTAAAGAGTTTGGGCGCCCCAAGCCACTTGGGGCACCTGGTTTTCCATGCCTTAGAAAATTTTTGGAATTTTTCAATTTCTGCCGCAAATCTTGAATTTCACCAAAATTTGAACGTCCTGTCTGACGTATATTTCAAAATATATTTAAGTATATGTTTAGATATTGAATTTCCTATACTTTAAATATTTTGAAATATACTTTTAGGATGTTTGAGATAGGTCTCAGATCCATGGGATTTGACATGCGGATTCTAGATTTTTGAGGATCCACCAGATTTTAGACTTAGTCAAATTTTTAGGGCTTCAGGATATCAGACTTAGTCAATTTTAGGATTCTAGGGATAGGCATTAGGATGAGGGTAGACTGGATAGCTTGAGCATATCTGAAATGAATCTCTTTCTTTTATGGGCCTTTTGACTAAGTTTGACCAACTGGGACAGCGCTGTCGGAAGCATTTTTGACGTTTCTCGAAAAACATGGAAAAAACTAACACATGAGAGTTTGGGCGCCCCAAGCCACCTAGGGCACCTAGTTTCACTAGACTTAGTCAAATTTATGATTTTCCAACTTTTCAATTCACCTTGGATCCATCTTGCATCATTTTACGTGCATCGTCGAGTCGACGACTGTTTGTCAGTTCTGCATCGTTGGAACAGCATTGGAAACTTGTTGACAAGTTCTGGCAGGTGAACTTTTCTCTGTTGATGACTTTTGAGCTCATGCTTCACCTTCTAAAAAAGAAAAAATGACCCAGTAGAGAAAACTTGGTCGTTTGAAGATTCCGTCTAAACCGCGCCGATCGTGAAGCAAAATTGACCAATGAGAATCGAGCGTGACACCTGAGTTGCAGATTCTATTTTTAGAAACTTCCTATTTTTAGAAAGTTTTGCCAGCATCCATATCTCAAGAAACCCAGAAAACCTAACTCGAGGTCTATTTTTGGAAATTTCTAAAAATAGAAATTTCTATTTTTAGAAATTTTGCTTTTTTGACTTTTTGACGAAAAATTTTCTAGACTTGTTTCAAAATGCCTTAATGAAGCAAAAAATTTGGTTGGGTACAACAAACAGGACATGAGATGTTATCACTAATGGATGAAGTTTCTGGCTACAATCAAATCCTAATCATTCCCGAAGATCAACATAAAACAACTTTCATATGCCCATGGGGTACTTACTGTTGGCAAGTAATGCCTTTTGGTCTTAAGAATGTAGGAGCGACATATCAATGTGCCATGGCTGTTATCTTCCACGATCTTTTTCACACTATAATGGAAGATTATGTTGATATCTTGGGCAAATAAAATACCAGAGAAGGTCATCTAAAAGTACTAGAACATATTTTTGACAAACTGGAAAAGTATGAAGTGAGATTAAATCCTAATAAATGTGTATTCGGGGTGACTTCTGGAAAGCTATTGGGTTACATTGTATCTCGAAGAGGCATAGAAATTGATCTAGATAAGGTAAAATCTATAGTTAACATGCCTCCACCATCAAATTTGAAATAGCTTCGTAGTCTTCAAGGCAGATTACAATCTATCCATAGGTTCATTTCACAACTAGCAGATAAATATCATCCTTTTCAACACTTGCTCCGTAAGGGAGAATCTTTTAAATGAAATGATAAGTGCCAACAAGCTTTTGATCAAATAAAGAAATATCTAGCTACACCTCCCGTATTGGTACCTCCTGTGCCTGATCAACCATTGCTACTATACATTTCTTCAACAACAACAGCTCTAGGTGCCCTTCTAGCTCAACATGATGATTCAGGGAAAGAATAGGCTATCTACTATATCAGCAGAACTCTCGTCAGCTATGAGATTAATTATTCATCCATGGAAAAAGCATGTTTAGCTGTAGTGTTTGCTTCCCAAAAGTTGCAGCACTATATGTTGAACCAAAGAATGAAGCTCATATCTAAATTTGATCAACTCAAGTATCTTCTATCCAAAGCAGTACTCACAAGCAGATTAGCAAAATGGATAATGATTCTTAGTGAATTTGACATAGAATATGTTGATTGGAAAGCCATAAAGGGACAAGTGATTGCTGATCAACTAGTAGAAGCACCAATGACATATATTCATCCTATCCATCCTGAGTTTCCTAATGAATAGTTATTCAATCTATATCCTTCAGCAGTTTGGCAGCTGTACTATGACGGTTCATATACACAACATGGATCTGGAGCTGGAATATTATTCATCACCCCTCAAGGTGATTGTATACCTAAATCATACTGGATTACCTTCCCTTGCACCAATAACATTGTTGAATATGAAGCCTTGATTACCAGATTACGCATGGCTGGGTAAATGCAAGAAGTTATGTCCACTTAAGGTGGAAGTTTCAGAGTTAGAAAAAAATCCGAAATCAGGTTAACCAAAACGGGATCCCGCTTTTTAAAAACGGGATCCCGTTTTGCTTCGGAATCCTGAGCCAAAAGCGGGATCCCGTTTTCAAGAAACGGGATCCCGTTTTGAGTTTCATAAAAGGTTAATATTTTAACCTTTATAAAACGGGATCCCGTTTCCAAAACGGGATCCCGTTTCAAAACGGGATCCCGTTTTTAAAACGGGATCCCGTTTCATAAAGGTTAAAATATTAACCTTTTATGAAACGGGATCCCGTTTTAAAACGGGATCCCGTTATTTAAAATTTGAATTTTAAGCTCGGGTTTTGCTTTGTAACCCGGTTCGGGAAATGGTTTGGGGACCCGAACCTGACCTCTGGACCAGGTTTGACCTGCAACTTGAAGGTCCTGTCAATGTCACAACAAAATAGTGACTTTGGGCATATATCTGAAGGTCTATTTTGCAGAATATTTTGACGAAATTAAAACCCATTATAGATGAGACAGTGTAGATTCTAAATATGTAATTTTTTTTACAATTGGATTATTTTTTCTATTTTTTAATCAATTTCTGATGAAATAGGTCCATAAACTTGAATTATTAGGGTTTTTTAGTATTTTAATAACTTTTTATTAACATATTTTTTTGTAAAAAAAATTGTAGGAAAACGTACTTTAGACAATTCTTTTCAATTTAAAAAAAAAATTTCAAAAAATGTTAAGTTTAGGTCATCTTATGCGTGACGTACACGATGATTTTTTAAAAGACCAAAAATGGCCAATAAAAAATTAATAAAAAAAAATATATTCAATAAAAAATTACAAAAAAATATGGAAAACGTGCTTCAGTGAGTTACAAATATTTTCCCAAAAGGATTTTGAAAAATATGATTATTTAGGTCAAAATATGGATGACGTACACGTACATGGTATAGTAAAAAAAAGTGACTTTTAAACAGTGGTTTTTAGAAACACCTATTCAAAATCACTTTCTATCATCTGGGTATTGAAAAAAATTACATATTTGGAAACTAGATTCCGAGTACTACATTTCATATTTAGTGACTTTTTCCAAGATTCCACCGTTAAGTGCTTCAAATTTTTAGGTCAAATGTGACAAATTCTGAAAATCAGGGAAAACACTTCCACTTTTTGGCCAATAAGTGGACACAACTTCTTGCACACACCCGGCTGTACAATGGGATATCGGACAACTACAAGTTTTTGGAGATTTTCAGTTGGTCATCAAACAAGTTTTGGATGAATATCAAACAAAAGATGAAAAACTCCTCCCATACGAGTTGATGGTAGATGATTTCAAGAAATATTTTTCCAAAATCACATTTGAACAAATACCTAGGATAAACAACAAAGCAACAGATGCTATGGCTAAAATCGGTTCTCTTCTAGATATGCCCACTAAGGTATAGAGATGTGAGTTTCTGGTTGAACAACTTTTGATTCCAGCTTTTGAAGTCTCACAATCTGAGCTTATATGTAAAATTGTTGGTCCCAATTCTCCATGGTAGGAGGATATATACGAGTATCTCTGCAATGGTACTCTTCCATTTCAATTATCTAACACACAACGCAAAACTTTTATCTGCCGAGCCTCTCATTACACCATCATTGGAGAAACCCTGTACCGTAAGAGTCTTGATGGTATCCTTCTTAGATGTATTGACTCAGAAGAAGCTAAAGTTTCCTTACACAAGGTACACAAAGGTGTCTGTGGTTCACATTCTATCAGCCCTAGCCTTTCTAAGAAACTCTTGAGAGATGGATACTACTAGCCAACCATGGAGCAAGATGTACGACAATTTGCTAAGAGATGTCTACAATGTCAGCAACATGGGGATTTGACACATGCTCCAGCACATGAGCTACAACTTGTCACTACTCCTTGGCCTTTCTCACAGTGGGGACTTGACCTCATAGGAAAGATTCATCCACCCTCATCCAATGGCCACAAATTCATCATTACCACCACTGAGTACTTTACAAAGTGGGTTGAAGCTATACCAATGACCTATATCACCAGAAAGAAAATATCCAAATTCATCCTCCATTATATCATTTGTCGATATGGAGTTCCACAAGCCATCATTACCAATAATGGATGCCCTTTTAAAAATTAAGAAGTCTGTGCTTTATGCAATAAATTCCATATCCAAAATAGGTTTTCCACACCTTATTATCCCCAAAGTAACGACCAAGTCAAGGCTTCTAACAAAACCATCATCAAAATTCTTAAAAAGACAATCAATGAAGCTGGTCATGATTGGCATCTACAACTTAATCCAGCTTTGTGGGCCTATCGAACAAGTGTCAGAACTCCTACTGGTGCTACACTCTATGCTATTGTGTTTGGCACTGAAGCTGTCTTACCTATTGAGGTTGAGATCCCATCACTGAGAGTTTCATTACAACATATCATTTCTAATGAGGAGTACATAATATCTAGATTGAATGATCTAGAGCTACTGGACGAAAGATGCCTCACTGCACTCAATCACCTTCAATTCTATCAAAATCATCTTCGTCGTAGTTATAACAAAAAGATCAAGGAAAGAAGGTTCTAGGTAGGAGATCTTGTCCTCAAAGAGAATCAAAGAAATCAACAAGATCGTGAAAAGAAGGGTAAATTTGAACCAAATTAGTTAGGACCTTTTATGATCACAACAGTCTGCGGATCAAGAGCTTATAATCTCTCAACACCTGAAGGCATTCCTTTCGACGAACCTATCAACAGTGTTGATCTTTAGAAATATTATGCCTGATCCTTGTAACATCCCAAAAAACTATTAAAATTATATATATATAATTCGTCCTTTGGTGAAAACCTGGTAAACAGGCGCCTCAGATAAGTACCCTAGTAAAATTTTGGCAAATAGGTGCTATGTGTAGAACCAGCTCTTACCATCTATTTAGTTTTTGTTTACCATACCATCCATCACATAATAAACTCCATCCTTCCCTTAATAAACTCCACCCATCTCATAATAAACCTATTTATCCATAATAAGACCACTCCCTTTTTTTTCATCTCCATGCTTTACCCCTATCATGGTTTGGAAATTGTTGGAGTTGAAGTGTTATTCCTTTCCATCATCTATCTAGAGCTGGGTCACCTAATCCATCGCCTTCCATAATAAGTTCTGCCTACATTGGGGGCACTTGCTTGCGCTTAGTTTTTGGAGTGGATATTTAAAGCATCATCACCTAACATCCTATGAACATCTCATATCATCAAACATTCAACCAATCCCATCAATCCATAATCTGATCACTCCATCTACCTTCATCATTATCATCCATACATTATAAGAACTACATATCATCTCTATCGTTAAGTGCCTTGATCCCATGGATAAAGGGTATGTAGGCAGTCTGGAATATGAAGGAAGTATCCAGACTCAGGCACAAGTGATACATCTCTTCCATCTGTCATCCTTCATCCAACCTTCACCAATCATCATCTTCAGCCATCTCATATTCTTCAATCATCTATCTCCCACATCATTAATAAACACTTAGAACTACATATCATCACTTTCATCATCATTGTACTGTGCTTTGATCCGGTGGATATAGGGTATGTAGGTAGTCTGGAATACGAAGGAAGTATCTAGTACGCAAGCATAGATGATTCATTCTTCCATTTTTCACTTCGTCTCTTCCATCTTCCATCTTAATTTGACTAACTCAAGCAGGAAACAAACTATGCATGTCTCGATTGCTCAAGCACTCATCAAATCAGAGGCAAACAATGACATTGGTTCGTCTGCCTTTAGCCAACATTTTCTATATCAATCCAACATCTCAGCCTTCAACATGATATATCTTTCCTCACAACAAGGCACTATACAATCTATCCATGAACACCCTCTTTTGGCAAGAGAACATGATGTCTGTGTCATTGTTTTGTCAGTTGATTTATCTGTTGTCTCTTTCTAATACCTAGTCAAGGCTGCCTTGATTTCTTATATCTTGGTATGTTGCGATGAAGTATAGACTGGGGCATATTCATTCACTTTTGTATGTTGTGTTTGTGGGATGCTCTTATCCTCCTACTATGCCTAATGGTATCTTGTACGTGTTGGGATTAGCATCTTGCATATAAATATCTTTTGCATCTGAGGACCTAAAAAGCCTTTTTATGTACTAAGACTATTCTATGCTAAGACTATTTCCCATACATATAACCAACAAGGTTTCATTATGTTTAGTGGAAATAAGTTCAAATCGTTTGCTTGCAGAGTCAAAGTCCATCTCAAAACAACTAATATTCATATCTTGTGTATGTTAGATCAACATCTTGACCTCATATGGTAGACAAGGTTGTATTATGCTAAATGCATTAGATATATCGTCACCTTGGTCTTTCCATACCCTGGTACATAATATCCATATGCTATATCAAAAATAAGGATTGCAACCTCTAAATTTGTGTGCAACCATTGAAGCTGCATCTATTATCTATCATCAATCCATTTATCCCGCAATAAAATTTATAGCTCTCACAAGGATTGATCAATCAAATTTCATTTAATTTCTTCTGTTCATCATCATCTTTGTCTTCCATATCTTCATCCTGCAAAACAAGTGTGTTAGACATACATCACCTTATATCATTATCATATATCATTATATCAATATATTTGCATAACATATATCATTGTACATTTCCTTTGCATAAAGGCATCATCTATCCATTAACATAAGCATATATCTTTCCATAAGCATGCATTCATCATAATCATTGCATCATCAAATCATAATCATATCCATTTATCATTTATGTATCTACCATATATATGTCATAAATCATGAAAACATAAAACCATAAATATCAACATCATACATGTGCATCCATAATCATGATATCATATATCGCCATTAAAATCCATCATATATATATATGCATCTGGGTCAATACATAAGTGTCTCATCATGTACAAAATGAATTGATATATACAAAGTGGCTATCAAAGAGCCATCAAAATCACATACATCGGATCGTAGGCCTCAAAAGATATACATGATACAAACTGATACAATATATAAGAACCAAGCTATCACTGGTGTCTCAGATGGGTGGCACTCCCTAATGAAGCCTCACGATGATCTCCCCCTGACCTCTAAGATCCTAGTTTATCCCACCCAATCCCCACATTCTTCGTGTCACTCTAGTCCATTGTTGTTTTGTCATCTAATTGAGAGTCAACCAAGTCTTTTCACGATAGCCTGGTTTTCCTTTCAAGGGGGTATCACCTGCCAATTTTACTAGGGCATAGCTTGTTTACCTCACGTACCAGTCATATCTTCTTTGAAACAACATCCTAAAGTACATTGTCTTAAAGAGGGGCAAAATGTAGACACCTAAAATTGATCCATTGTACCATTTATCGATTTGTCGCATTATTCACAACTGCATATGTCAATTTTGTCTAGCACACTTGTATCAATTATCTATTTTCTTCTATATCATCTACTTCTATAATTAATTAAATAAATTATATTTATTTAATTAATTTCATATATTTTCATTATCTTTATTCTTCTATTTTCTATCTATAATTAAATAATCTTTAATTATTTAATTATCCTATTATTCTTCTAAACTTAAATAAATTTTCTAAATTTATTTAATTTGACCTTTTTAAATAAATAAAATTAATATTTTATTTATTTATCTTCTCATCATGCATATAAATTAAATAAATTTATTTATTTAATTTATATTTATTCTTCTAATTTTCTAAATTTAGCTTTTTCCTCTATCATTTAAAAATAAATTAAATGAATTCATTTATTTAATTTATTTTTTATCTTATCATTTTCCTCTTTTATCACTTTCTTCTATGTGTACAAGTAGGCCTTGTCCTTAGTATGTCAAAAATTAAATACAAAAATGATTTAAATGGTTTAAGAATCATTTATCTTTGTCATCCAACTCTTAAAATAGAAAAGCATTCTATTTAAGAAAATCAATCTTATCTTTATAAACAAAGCCAACTAGATCATTTAATAAAAGCTTTTCCTATGGACACATGTCTTGTACACATTCATCCATGCCTCTTGAATTATCTCAACCGCCCATTCCACCACCTTTTCTCTACCATTGATCAATCTTAGTTGAAAGCTATATATACACCCTCTCATTTCATTCCAAACATTTGATCCCACTCTCTTTAGCATCCAGATTATCATCTTATGCATATCACATCCATTGAGCATATCATCTATCATCATGGCAGCTTTGGCAACTATGATTGTTCACTTTTGAGAAGCAATCTAGAGTCAACCAAGGAATCCATATAATCTAGGTGACATTGTTCTTTGATTTGCTTTCATTTTGTGTCATTTAGATAGATTCCTTGAAGGTGGTAGGATTGGGTTTTTGTTGTAAGGCTTGATCTTGTTAACCTGATTTTTCCTACTCCACAATACGCATTATGGGCTTATCAAACAAGTATTCGTATGCCTATAGGTACTACTTTGTACAACCTTGTGTATGGTGTTGATGTGATTATGCCTTTGGAGTTAGAAATTCCTTCATTGAGAATTTCTCTCAAGGGCATCCTTGACAAAAATACTCAAAGGGAATTACAGTATCAACAACTTGAAGTGCTCAATGAACAACGTATAAATGCTCTTGAACATCTTCAAGCTCATCAAAAGTCTATGCAACATGTGTACAATGAACATGTTATTCATCGTTAATTCAAGGTTGGAGATCTCGTACTCTCTGAAAATCAACGCAACATCAACACACCTCCTGGCGAAAAAGGGAAGTTTAGTCCAAATTGGTTAGGACCTTACATCATCATCGAAGCCTTCAGATCAGGTGTGTATAGATTGGCCGATATGCATGGTACACCTCTTAAAGAACTTATCAATGCTAATAACTTATGTAGATATTGGGTGATCCCACAATACTGGGTTACACTTTTTGGCCAAACTTGATATTGAAATGAACATTTTGAACTAAATCTTCACTTTTAGACATCAATAACTGCTAAACCGTGAGGAATTTGAAGATGATGCAAACTAATGATTTGTGACATTTTGTCTGTAGATTCTAAATATATATTTTTTAATTTTTTTAGAATCGAATTGCATTTCTTTTTCCATCTCCTTCGATAACTAGTTTTTAATAGTAAACACCATTTTTAAAGAGTGATGTGTACTATAAACCACATAAGTTTTTTTCTATAAAGGATAAAATTCTAATTTTTTTGAATTTAGATTTGTAACTACAATATATAGAGGATGAATTTGGTTTCATAATGTTTTATTGAATATTTTTTTAATTAAGTTTTGAAGTCAAACCAATTACAATTTAGACATAGGTGTACTATAAAGAGCATAACTTTTTTTGTATGTATCGGAATTCAATTTTTTTTTGGAATAAGGACATCAATACCTAGAGGACATGTATTTTTTAGAATTTTTTTCTATATTTTCATATTTTTTCTTATGTATGAAACAAAGACCTTGATGTTCATTGAAAAACCTACATTCACAAGAAATAAAAAATGAATATAATAATCAAATTAATATATTTAAAATTATACTTTTTGGGAAGCTTATAGGACTACATACTTACAAAACATAAATTTTAATGAATTCATTTGATCCCCCAAAAGGTAAATCAAAAGTGGTTTTTTATCAGCATTTTGATAGGTGTAGAGGAGACTCCATTATAGGTATGGTTTAAAACTAGCAGGGTTCTTTCCAAGGGGGTTTGATCAAACCCTCTTCAATTAAAATCCTTTAAATGGAACCTTCAAGGCTTAAATCATTATATTTTCTAAAAATATGTGATTTCAGCAAAAATTAGGATGTCCCAGAAAGTGTAACCCATTATTGTGGCAGCACCCTATTATGCTTAAATTTAATTGTTCAATTGTATGTTATCACTTCCTTTATAAAATAAATGTTTGATAGATAGTAAATGTAAATTTTTTGATGAGGGTGGACTCCACCCAAAACACATACAACAACAATTTATAGATTTCAAATAGACAAGAACAAGATCTCAACAAAAAATTAATTAAGCAAACTACAACTATTTCATAATTTCTTCATTAAACTTGCTTGTAACAGGCTACAAATCTAAAATACAATTTCTAGGGTCATATGCCTGCTTATTACAGCAATATGGGATGTATTGCAATAGAAATATATGACTTATAGAGCCTTCTGGTATCTACCTGACCTTGTGATTCGCATGAACATGACTTGCCAATAACTCCCTCCCTGCAACTATAAAAAATGGGCTATAAATACACATAAGCACCACTTAGTGTAATTTCCCCAATGTTGGCTTGATTTGAAATGTGTAACTCCCATTTGGGCACCAAAATGAACCAAACTTTCCCTTTTTCCCGCCCAAGAATTAGTTTTCAAATTTTAAAAATTGAGAAATTAGGTAGCGCAACTTCTGGGAGCCATAACTTTTCAACCGGGTGTCTGATTGACAAACCTTTGATGCGTTGGAAAGATTGTGAAGATATCTATCAAGCTATAACCCACTTTTCCTATTATGAAAAAGTTTAGGCCATTTAGGGACGTCTAAGTTCTTCAAATTTGATTCTGAAACTTTTTTAGAAACCTAAAAAATGGAAACTTTAATATCTTGCAATCCAGACGTGATCTTGGGCTGAAATTTACCCAGAATGTTTATTTGACTATTCCGAAGATTTGGAGAAAACTTCAGGCCTAACTGCTCCTCTGATATAGGGTTACTAAAAATAGTAAGTCCTAGTATTCGTAGCCTTTTTGGAAACTTTGAAGGTTCTGAATCATTATTCAAGCAAATGGGTATTTGATAACACAAAAATTGAAAAGAAGAGAAAACAAATCATCATTTTTTTGGGTGATGCAAGATTTTCCTTACACCACTTGATGCTTCTGCATCATTTTCTATTTCATTATTTACTTCAGTCCTGACAAAATATGTAGTTTATCTTGATTCTTTAGAGTAGCTTTATTAGTTTAAAGAATTACTTAGTTTTTAGCATACAAATTGATAGAGGTGCATCATGGTCGATAATCATTGTCGAATCTAATCTAACAATGTTACAATGTTGTTTCATGAGATCACAACTCAATTATTTCATCATGTGTGTACATCTTGTTTTAAAAACCTAATTAAGCATACATATGTTTGTTTCATTAGAACATGTATCATTTAAATCATTTTTGCATTTCTTAAACAATTACACATAGTTTTTTACACAGATCACTTTTAGCATTTAATTTGACATACATATATAGAACAAATCTAGATCTTTGTCACATTTACTTCACAAGAAGATCACAAATGACATCTAGAATAAACACACTAAACTATGTATATATATATATATATATATATATATATATCATAAGAGTTTACATACATAAGTTCACCACTACATCAAAATGTGGTGAATCAAAACATAATACAATATGATATCATCAATATGCTGGACAGTGATATCCAAATCCTTCAGGACTTGGTAGTGACCAAGTAACAGATGGCCGCTTGTGTGAGGCTATTAATCGTGAGTGACTCCCAGAGACACTCTGTGACTGTAAGCCCCTAAGCTCCCCTATCTCCTTCTTGGACTCTATGTGTAGTCGCTGAAGTTGATCTCCCTCAACTCTTAGTCGGTCTACTTCAGCCTATAGATAGCTCAGTAGGCCGTTCTCAGTACCTGGTATTACCATGACTCTATGTTGATCTAGATGTGTTCAAAAAGTATCTTGTTCCTCCTCCACACTCACTGCCCTTTGGACCGCCCCGTCTTGCTCAACTACTAACTAATCTCGTTCTATCTATCCCTCCTCAAATACTGCTCTAAGATGTGCTATGGGATCAAATATCTCTATGTGCCAACCTACCTCGTGTGGTGGCCTATAGCAGACATGTACTGGCTGCTATGTCGACTCAGTGTGTACCATCGCTGCTATGATCTGACTCACAAAGTTGTGCCATGCACTAGAACCAACTATAGAGTGTAAATAATAATGTTAGCATCTCAATCAAATCAACATCATGCATCTTAAACCAATAAAAGTATAATAAAAATATGATCATCACCTAGATCACCCTCCTGCCATGATGGATCATATGGAATGGTGACTGTGCCAGTATCTGTAGTCATCCCAACTATTGGGGGCATCGTAGTGGCACCACCACTTGACTCCCCATGCTTGAAGTGACACAATAGTCCTCTAGATGTGCGCCATGGTCATAGGCTATGAGCCTAGGCCCTAGGTCCCTCCTCAGCACCTACATCCTTCGCTAATTGGCGTCGTCTACCTCTTGTCATGGGAAAAGGTAGATCCTCCTCCTCACCCTCATCTCTCACAAAATATCTATCGCTATCTCCTTCTCCCTCCTTGGACTCATCTCCTCGCTCAACCTAGGATCTAGGATTGCTAGCAGGATGGTCATTGGGAAAGATAGGAGCAAGGTGTGTTGTCTCCCACCATGCTGTATATGCTGGGCTCACACCTACATCATTAGCCTCGGAGATAGGATCACCATCCTCTATATCATCATCAGGATCACTCAACACCACATATGCGATGGTGGGCAGTACCCTATCCTGAGGCCGCACCCTGCAGCATGATGACCTCACATAGAATAGACATGTGGCGGAAGCTCCTTGCGCTCATCCAAACTACCTCATCACTCTATCATAGTAGAAGGCAACTATGATGTAATCTCGACGATTGGTTAACAACTAATCCCTTTGCATCCAAGTGCTAGCTGCCTCCTCTATCCCATCCATGGTCTGCATCCCTTGTATGTCCTCCACGTGACAGCCTCTAATTGCAGCCTATCTAATACAATCCTCAAGAATAGTAAATCACCATCTCTCCATGATCCTCTCAACTCATAGGCATGTGCTTGTGGATTTGTCTAGATAGTCTTTATCTAATAACCCACTGGCCTCATGCATGTAATGTGCTTGAATGCCCACACCTGTAGGAGGATGCATATCATCAAGCCGTGTGCCTCATGGTGTACATAGCGACCCAAATCATAATATAAGTGAGCAAGCATACTCTGTTCCCAGGAATATACTATCCTCTTCTCCTCCATTTCTCTTATGGTATGAGCTAGGAATATGGTATGGAATATACTAGTGCAACGATAGCGATCATGATGCAACATATGGTCAGTATAACAGTCGCATCCTACTCTAAGAATTTGATATCGATGTGTCCTCAAGTACTCGATGGCATTATGCATCCAAGACAGTAATACCTGGCTTTCCCAAGTATAGTCCTCAGACCTCTACTCTATGACCCAAAATGTCTTGCCGTGTACTGGTAATCAGAGTATTCTATACACATCCTCTAAGGTCATGGTCATCTCTCCCATCAAAAGATGAAAAGTGGATGTATTTTTGTTCCACCACTCCATGAGTGCCATCAACATAGAATGATGGTATGTCATCATGGGCATAGTGTACACCCACCATAGTCCAACATCTCATAGATGTCCCATCTCTACGTCAATAAGTGTGCTTGATCGACTGCACAACAATGTGTATAGACGACCGCTGACATGCTCTCGCATTCTTGGGAGATCTTGAAACATGAAAAACAAAGTATACATCAAACCTCAATCTTAATCACTTCATTATTAACCTCAAAAAGAAATTCTAGCCTTGTCCTTGGACTAGGGCACCCAGACTAGTCTGGGGTGCTCAAGGAGGACCTGGGCGCTCAAAAGGGTCTGGGGCACCCCAGGAGGACAGTGGTACCCTAGGTGAACACTGAAAAGTGTCCCCTAGGCCCATTTTGGCTCAAAATTTAGAAAAACTAATTAAAATAATCACATAAATGAATTTGCAAGTTAGATAGATGGCTACCTCATGCTTGTCAAGTCCCTCCACCACTCGGGTTCGCAGTGCTTCCAGCCTCAGTGGTCAATATGGCCTTCGGCTTGGCATGATGGCTTTCCTCCTTGCTCTATCTCCTCAAAGACTAAAAATGACAATAGAATGGTAAAATGTGAGAACCACTTTTACTATTTATAGTAAAAAGCTAGAACTCATGACTACTATCTAGGGTCGAAGACCACTTTTCTCTAGATGTCTCTTCATCTAAACATCAATAAATTAGGCTAGCGAACTAGGATTTGAGTGTCGTTCATTGCGTTTGAATCCTAGTTCCACCGTCTTTATAACCATATGTTTTGTGTCTTGTCGTTGTTCGTTCGAATGACCCTACCAAAGCATATTCATCAACCTTCTCTCTCTAGAAAGTCGAAGTGGAAAGATTTCCACCTTGTTTCTACATCCTGAAATAGCAAGCAGAAATAGGGGCATATGTGTACCCATGAATTTTTCTCTCACTACCTTTCCCCTTTAGAGTTTTTGGACTAACACATATATCTGTTTAACTCCTCCCTTTAGTGATCCCAAGCCTAGTGCATTTTTAGGTCCACCTTAAAACCTTCCTTTGGCCCCATTTATAGAAAATGTTGTGATTCCAATTAAAGTTTCATCATGAACCTGAGAATTGAATTGAGATTTGGAGTTAGCCCCGCATTAAGAGTGGACTTAAGCCTTAAATTGCCCCTGGGCCTAGGGCACCCAAGCACCCTAGTTTGTCCCGTGTTTTAGGATGCAATTTAAAGTTACAAGTTAGCTTTGATGTTGTTTAGGCCGACCCTAAATTTAAATTTTCTTTTTGGCGCATTATTTTGGCATTTTAATCCTAATTACTCTTTTCTATAGCCTTGTATAAAAGTAAGTGACTTACCTCATTTTAAAACTAGATGACAAGATTGATTTTGAATGTGAAGAGGCTTTTTATTGTTGTTTCTCTCTATGATATTGTGTTACTATAGGTTTTTTTTCAAGTGGAGTCCTACTTTGCTCTTGGAAAGATTTGTATGAAGGCTAGGATATGAGATCTTGTTTTTTTCTCATTGGCTCCTAGGTTAAAGCACTTTGCATGATTGGTAGAAGGGTTTGAACCACCAACTTGAGTTTGGCTTGAGTACCCTCCAAGGGTATGGTTGCATTGCCTTCTTATTCTATAGACCTTCCATGAATCTTCATCCTTGAGGTGAAGTGGTGAGCTTCCTTGAGTGAAACATCCTTTATATCATTCCTTCCTATTTGCTTGAGTCATATAGGATTAGGGTTTCATATTGTTTGATTAGATCTTGCATGTTACTGTTCACACTTAGGATTTCTGAGCACACACAACATCTGGATTTAATCTTAGCTATTCGTGAGGTAGGAATACCGAAATAGGGGCTTGACTAAGGCAAGATCCTATATAGGAACAAACATTTTCTCCTTCTTTCTTGTGTACAGATCAGATGAGCAGGTTTTAGGAGATACCAGTCTGGGAGACAGAAGATATTATAGGTGTAGACTTGACAAAATTTATAGTTTCTGTAAACCCTAAAAGAGGCCTAGGGCACCCAAGCACCTTGGTCCTATGCATTTTTGTCATTAGATCTAGGCTCTAAACTATTTCTTTACCTCTGTTGTTCAATTAGTTTCTCAGATCTCACTTCTGACAGTCGTCTATAGCTCAATCCTTCTCAATTAGGGTTTTGATCTTGTGCCCTAGCTAGATTAGTTGAATTTGGTTTGACACTCATCTATACAACAAAGAGGCAAAACCCCTGTAGTTTGGCTCTCCCTTAAGGGTAGAATCCAAGCTCAGTTTGTGTCTCAATGTTTGTAGAAGAGAGTTTTGACATAGTTTAACTCCTAAGGCTAGATCTCTCTTTTGTACATTATAGAATGTACATAGAGGACCCTTGTATATATATCAAGGGTGAGACATAGGACAACACATGATTATGAAAAGTGTCATGATGACATAACTTGAGACACAAAAAGTAAATTCCCTAAGTAAAATTAACTAACTAGGTGTGAAAAGGACCCATAAGGGAAACCAATTACGGAATAACCCCATTCACAGCAATACTTTTGTTATTTCAAGCCTAAAATTTTTTAAGGCAAGTTTATTTTGTATAGTGGCATTTTCTTTGTTCTTTCTATGGGAGAAGTTTTATGTTTTGTCGCCTTAGCATTTTAGTGTCTTTTCTTTAGTTTATAGATTGTATAGTCTCCATGTATATTTATTTTCTACTAGGAGTGGGACCCAATATAACCCACAACTTATTAATAAAAAAGACAGTGAAAAAAATAATTAACTTATGAATGAGTCAACCTAGACCTATCACAAATACTTTTTTCCTTTCAAATTTAGTAGCCAATATTTATCTTACAAAAGCACATGACAATAAAGATCAAATAAGTGTACACATAGTAAAGAATGAGAAGACACAGAGGTTTTCAATTAAAAATTCCCAATTTATTGATGTCATACAAGTATAATGAGATTGATGAATGTTTTAGAGTGAAGCTCCCACTAACAAATCCTATTGGCTATTTAATTCTTTTAGAGGGAATGTAAATATCTTTGATGGTTAGACTACATGCTACAATAATACTTTTATTAAATAGAGTGTTGTATGTAAGATAATGATCATTCCTCACCACATCTCAACTATAATCTAGATTTGTCTTTGCGAGAAATGGTACCCTGGACCAAAGATAGTTAATAAGAAGGCCTATTTCCAAAGCAAGGGACAATCTGTTGCCCCTAAGTGTATGGCGATGATGGGATCATGAGATGGATGCAATGGAAGTCCAGGATAATGCAAATGGAGAAAAGGAGGATGGATAAATGGATAGATGGAAGGCTAAGATTGTCCTCTAGGTGATTTATGAATACAAGGATAAATCACCTAGAGGACAACAAGATCTAGCTACTACACCTGGTGCATGCGAGTGGGTTTTCACCATGGTACTTATCCAAGGTGCCACTAAAGTGGTTTTCACCATAGGATGAATTATTTCTCTTTACCTTTGGATTTTTTTTTTATTTTTTTGTTTTCCTTTTTTTTTCTTTGACAATCGGGAATACTTGACAAGCTAATTATGAAACCTTATGAGATGGATGGTATCATGTGGATCTTCAAACTTTGGATCATCGGAAGTAGTGAGTGGATAATGAACATGATGGTGATCAGAATATGTATAAGCCCATGTATGTCTAGGAAGCTTCTTTGTAAGGATAATGTCACTAGTAAGGGCACCAGGAATACCGCCATACATCTCTTTAAGTATAGGATTAGCCCCTTTTGTGTTTAGGCAACGTGAAAGGGAACCATCATAGCCTCTTGGGTGAATGACTTTAGTAGGTGAAGTGGAGTGAGAGGCATGATGTAAAATGGACTTGTGGCGATTATGAGATAAGTGGGATGGAAGGATTTGATCATGGAGGGTGATGAAAATGTCATGAAATGAAGGTGATGTGGGACCAACAATCTCACAAGTAGACATAGATTTAGAGAATTCCATTTGACTTTCTTTTGTACTTGATTTGATTTGATTTGCTTCAAGTAAATGTTTTTGTGATGCTAAGGGCAAGATACATTTTCTTTGGCTTTTGATGCCCTAAGTATAGGTTTAACATGATTTTTCTCTTTTTGAGTCCTTTGCTTTTTTACTTTTTGGATTTTTTTCTTTTGTATTTGTAGGACTAAGGAACTCAAGATATTCTTCATCATTTTTACAAGTTGTGAGAGATATTGGATTTTGTTGATCCCGAGTAATGGAATTAGGAAGTGGTGATGATGGTTTGATGGTGAAGATGGCATTATCATGGAAAAGGCATGAAATATCAAGGTCTTCAGGAGAGGCTTTGATGGTCCCATTGATGGTACTTTCAATGACATTAGGAGGTTAATCTTGACTTGTAGAGGTAACATGAGGATCTTTGGTTTCCAAACTAGGAGGCATGTATCCTAATCCAAGATGGCCCTGATGTACCTCTATCAATATTGGCTCAATAATTCCTTGCTCATGAAGCCCAAGACCTTTACCTTTATATCTCATATTTTCAAACATATGTGATGGAATATGATAAATTTGCTTGAGATGGACAAGTGGAGATTCTTCATCATCAGATTCATCTTTATAGAGCCAGGAATCTACCTAGAGTCTTCAATTTGTTCTTCAACCAAGCTTCCTTTAGAGGAGAAAGTAGTAGACCCGAGATGAGCTACATAATGTCTTTTATATAGGTCAACTAATTTAGATGATGATGTGGATGGAAGGTCATCGGGATGTATGTATGATGAAGATGGTGTATCCTTGACTTGAGTGGAAATATCATTAGTGGAACAAAATTTGGATTTTTGATAAATGGCTTCCATAGCTCGACAATATGCAAATGGTTGGGGACCCACTTTGATAGTAACTTTGACACCATTGTAAGAAAACTTCAAGCATTGATGGTATGTGGAGGGAATGGCTTGCATATCATGTATCCATGGGCGACCAAGTAAGACATCATATGGAAGGTCAAGATCAATGACATGGCATGTGGTCTTTTGTAGCCTAGGTTCCACTTGTATAGGAAGACATATGGTTCCAAGTGATTCTCTCTCAACATTATCATAATGTTTGATGGTAATGGCACATGGTTCAAACTCACTTGTAGAGTATCCCAATTGCTTTATCAATTTTAAGGTACATAAGTTCAAGCCAAATCCGTTATCCAAAAGGACACGCTTAACTTTGTGTTTAGCAATGATGACCTCAATATGAAGGGCTTTGTTATGCGACAGATCGATGGGATGCATGTCATAGTCAATACACCCAACAATGGAGTCATAGGTGTAAGGGGTCTTATTATATTGGATATTATTTGCATGATTATTTTAAGATTTGTTTGAAGTGGAAGGAGAGGAAGAAGTGGATTGACCATGCTTTGGAAAAGGATCTTGATAAATACCCAATTGGCCATTGGATGATGAATTGGGGGTTACTTTTAATTTTCCTTGATCAATAAGATCTTGGATATATTTTTGATACTTATACACTTGTTTGTAGGATGTCATTTGGTACGATGATAGTCACAATACTCATTGTCATTATACCATGAAGGTTTAGGATGGTTGTCATCATAATGTTTGGTCATAGGATATGTCATCATCTTAGTTTGTGCTAGCTTATGAAACACCATCTCAAGAGGTTCACCTAAATCAAAATAGCTTCATTTTTGGTTTGAAGTGTCCTAAATTGTTTTGTGGGAAGGGAGATGGGAGCATGTTTGTGGATATTGTGCACATTTGTTTGATATTGTTGTTTTGTTTGGATATGTTTTAAATTAGTAACTCCATCATTAACTACATGTTTGTTCTTAGTCCATGATTTGAATTTGTCATTTGAGTGATTAGAGTCTTTGGTATATGTTTTGAGTGATCCTTTGACAATAAGGGCTTTTTCAATAAGGCTACCTTTTTCTATGACCTCATTAAAAGTGGATAGATAATGAACTTGAAGATGAAAGGTCATTTTTGGATGAAGATGTTAACCAATTATCTTTTTGGGATTGGCCATGGGATTCTACTTGCAAGCCCTCTCCACCGTTGTAGGTAACCAATGAAGCTTTCTCCATTATTTTGCTTAGCATTACAAAGATCTAGCATTGTAGTCTCATGTTTGACATTATAGGAGAAATGTGTGACAAATGTTTCGGCTAGTTTTGGAAATGTTTTAATGTCATCTGAAGTGAGATGTTGAAACCATTCTAAGGCTTGACCCGCGAAACTTAATGGAAAGCATTTCATGAGATAAACATCGCTATAGGCAACTTCTTGACAAGTCATGTAAAATTGAATGACATGGTCTCTAGGATCTCCTTTTCCTTTATACTTGTCAAATTTAGGAATTTCAAAGTTAGGAGAAAAAGGAGTCATCATGATGGATTGATCAAGAGGATAGCAAAAAAACTCTTCAAATTTGTAAATTGTTTGCATTGGGGTCCAATTTATACATTTGTAAGTTCTTCACTTCATCTTGCAATTGATAAATCGTATGTGTAAGAGAATCCACAAAGGGTGTGGAAGATGACATGGGTTGTGTGACAATGTGATGGATGGGTTGTGATGTCATAGGATTGGACATGATAGGTTGATATGTGCTTTAGGGTGCAATAGATAAAGGTATGGTAGAGTGGCATGAGGTCATGAGGGGTGTGGATAATGAATTGGTCACACCTTGAGATACAAATGGGGATATAGTGGGTTGAGGTGAAATTTGTGCAAAGACAATTTGTGGATGAATTTGAGATGTGGATGGATTGGTTTGATGGGTTGAATAAATAGGTAATGATGACATGATCTCATGATAGGATGTGTTTTGTGATGAAGTGAAAGATGTAGGAGCATGGAAGCCTTGATGATCAAGTTAGATATTCACTTAGATTCATGGAATTTATTATAAAGGAAGGAACTCACACCAAGATGGACCAATTTCTAAGTCAAAACATTACACCTAATAATGACACAAGTGAACTCGAAGTACAAGAGGAATATTCACCTAGGTACCTAGACTACATTGACAACATACCAAATAAGGCTTTTGTTATAAAATGACTCCTTGAGACAATGAATGTCCTTGACAAGGTTCAAATCAAAGATATCATTAATAGTGACCCCAACTTTTTACCTCCACCTTCCCATGATCATAATTCAACTCATGCTTATCGATTGGGTCAATCTACTTAATTATAAGACAAGTTAGGGAAACATTAATTAAATAAATTGTAAAAATTTATTTAATTAATTTTGGCTAATGAAAATGGATAAAATTAAAAAAAAAAATAAATATAATTTATTTATTTAATTAATTAGCTAAAGGGAAGGACAAGGCGACAAGAGATGACTAAAATGGACGACAAGGTCAAATCTAGCTATCTACAAACATAAATGACACTATTTCACTAAAAACAAGAGTTATTATAATATCTAAAATTTAAACACCTCAAGATAGAAAAATTTAAAATATAAACTAAGATTTAACAAAACTACCTAGGGTAAATCATGTGTTAATGAATCTAGGAATTTATTAGGAATCTTAAATTTAGTTCTTAAAGCGTCTATGGTAGAATAGAAAGTAGATGAAAAATCCTGAAATGGGCCCTTGAACTTAGATAAAATCAAGAAGATACATTCTTTATTATTTCTATTTTATCCATAACCTTTCAACTATGATAATATCAATTTAAAATTTGCAAGGAAGTCCTTAATAGAAGGAAAATCCAGAGAGAGTGATGTCAAATTTGCCTCTAGGTGTAAAACATACAACTCATTAATGGTACCAAATAATTCATCAAATTTGTCCCATTAGCCCTGTGGCTTCCTCTAACTTGTTCCTATAAGTAAAATTTTCAAACTCCTTAGTGAATTCGGGTGATTTTCTATTCAACACTTGCCAAAGTCCCTTAGATTGTATTAGTTGTCTCATTTTTAGTTTCCATGTGATAGTTGTGCAGAGTCAAGAGCTCAATATTCCTAAGTTTTGCCATGATTTAACAACAAACACCAAGAGAGAAAAGCAATAATAGGCACTTAAATCATGCCTTACACACCCACAAAATGTATTAAGGATGTAATTGCAACCCTTAGAAAATAACGATGTCACTAAAGTGCAATTTGTACAATGGACATGCTTAAATCAACTATTTATAATACATGGTGGTTTTTACAATTTTTTAAAAACAATTCTTTCCAAATAGAAAATTAGAGGTTACAAATAGATTTCTTGCAATTTTTTGATCAATTTCAATTTTTTTTGCCAAAATTCAACTCCATGAGTGAAAGTTATGCTGATTATAAAAAGAGGGAAAAAGTACCTTCAAACTAAAAAAGATCACCTAGAGAAAAATCTATAAAAATCACCTACACTACTACAAAGTGCTCAAAAAGATCTTTTGATCACTTATAAGAAGTAAAAAATCTGATACTACGAGCAAAAGTTATGGCTTCTAGAAAAATCCCTCCTTTAGGCACAAACAAGAGGCACCTTGGCACTATTGGGGTAGCTGGCGGGTAGTTCCGACAGCTGAGCAGTGGAAACTAGTGGTGAGGTTGCTTGAGTGGTGTATCTGATTTAGGCCATGGTGGTGAGATGACTAAGAGGTAGACTACTAACTAAGCGGTGGATAGTAGTGGCATAATTTCGTGGTGCAACTGCAACAAAAATTAAGTATGTTGTGTATGACCAAGGGTCACCCCCCAACAAAACCAATTGCTAAAAAAACTACAAATAATATTGTTAATGCAACGTTTGCATCACAAATATACGATGGTACATGATTGCATAATCCCTACAATGTTGACATTATAGATTCTACTTGCTGATGTAGGAAAAATAATATAAATAAATAAAATCATACTAGATCTAACTAAGGATGGTGCACACAATTGAATAAGCCATAAAAGATTTTGATGATATAGAAAATGCATAATACCTACATACATAGGGTATTATGCATATGAATCATATAATTGTATGGATTTTGTATGATGAGATATTTGGTGAGCTCAGAAAAACCTTTGCCAATGATTATCACCAAACTCTGTCGAGTTTACTATTGATCATATAGATTTGGGCCTTCTAGACTCAACTATTAGGTTAGATCTAACCTAGGATGCACTGAATGAAACTTCTTGGTAGAATATATTTTATATCCCCAACTTATGGTTTAGCTTAATGTTGATTTTGTGTGGTAATTAGGATGATTAATCATAGTTTAATGATTAGATGTTTGTGGAAAATATCAGATTTAATCATTGATTATGTGAAAATTGACTAATGTTAGTAGACATGAGATTACATGTTGATATGATTATTTAATTATTATGATTTATGAATTAAATGATGATACACTAATTGTGGTTATATGGTTGTGAGTGTGATCAGGAAAAGAATCTTCCTTAAAAAACAGAAGTAGAGTATCATTCGGGAGGAGGGGATAGATTTGGGAAAGAGTTAGATTGCCATCTAAGTATCGAATTAAGTCCTTGTGAAACCTTGCAAGGTAGAGTGAGTATGTCTTTTCCTTGCTAGTCATTTCCTTTTTATGTTATCACGACAGTTTGGGTTATCTTGACGTCGTCTACGTTGATTCAACTTAACAATGATCCTAGAACGTCAATGTAAGTCGAGAGATAATCTCGCCAGGTAGTTGAGTACTTCCTTGTTTCTTATTTATTCCCTTATCAGGGCTTTGAGTCTATTATTCCCTTTTATATATTACTTATGGTTTATAGTGAAGAAGGGGGAGTGGTACTCGACCCCTAAATCACATTTTGTTTGTGCCACCCTATTGATGATGATGTCATTTTATGACATCTTGGATTGTTATGTTTACCCTTATACATCATGTAGATGCAAGGGAAAACTTAATGTGATATAATCATTTTAGCCTTGTAGTCGAGCACCTTACTATCATTAATGTTTATGTCATATGTTATTAGGCCGACCGCCACCCATGGTGAGTGGGATGAGTGGAGGCCAATTCAGACCCATTTAGATCCCCACCCTTGCTGTCCACTCCATTATAGTGGATAATGGACTGTGAAATCCAAAAAGGTCACGGGGTAGTGGAGCGGGTTAACTGTTTTATCACATCATGGAGCTCGAAAGGTGTTAGGGTTAGCCAACAAAAGATATCAATTAAATGCAAATGAAGATTAAATAGAGGAATGAAAATACATAGAAATAATAACAGCAAGAGACAAGTTTTAACATGGTTCACCCAAACCCGGGCTACATCCACCAACAAAGAGTCCAATATTATTATCCAATAAATCAAACTGATTACAACCAACAATCCTTGCAACTCAATACCACTGCAAAATGCTACAATACATCAATGGAAACCCTAACCCTTAGCTGCTTTTATCAAGCCTTATATTGGTTACAAACATAGGGTTTTTTTTTAATGTTGGCCAATAGAAAAAATAAAATCATACCAGATCTAACCAAGGATGATGCACACAATTGAATAAGCCACAAAAGAATTTGATGATGTAGAAAATGCATAATACCTACATAGATCGGGTATTATCCATATGAATCATATAATTGTATGGATTTTGTATGATGAGATATTTGGTGAGCTCAAAAAAACCTCTGCCAATGATTGTCACCAAACCCTATCGAGTTTACTATTGATCCATATAGATTTGGGCCTTCTAGACTCAACTGTTATGTTAGATCTAATCTAGGAATGAAACTTCTTGGTAGAATATCTGTTACACCCTCGCTATAGTGGATAATGTACTGTGAAATCCAAAAAGGCCGCGGGGTGGCGGAACGGGTTAACTGTTTTATCACATCATGGAGCTCGAAAGGTGTTAGGGTTAGCTGGTAGAAGATATCAATTAAATGCAAATAAAGATTAAACAGAGGAATGAAAATACATAGAAACAATAACAGCGAGAGACAAGTTTTAACGTGGTTCACCCAAAGCCAGGCTACATCCACCAACAAAGAGTCCAATATTATTATCCAGTAAATCAAACCGATTACAACCAACAATCCTTGCAACTCAATACCGCTGCAAAATACTACAATACATCAACAAAAACTCTAACCCTTAGCCGTTTTTATCAAGCCTTATATCAGTTACAAAAATAGGGTTTTTTTATGTCGGCCAATAGAAAAAATAACTCTCGACGCCTTTATAAAATAATAAAAACTGTTTGAGGTTTCGAGGGCACTACTCCTCGACCCTGCCCTGTATCGCGACGGGGAGTGCGCCAGGGGTGTTGCCCCTAGACCCCGAAAGGGGCGCTGCCCCTTGACCTTCTTAAATAATTTGGAGGGAAACTGCGCTAATAAAAGTGGGGTAAATTTAACCTTTGAATCTGATTAGGCTCCATATAACAACAAAAGGTGGCGAGCCTTATTGCATGCAAGGCATGCAAAAGAAGGGATAATACCTTTGTTTTGTGGTGTATCTTTCAACACTCAAGAGAGCAAGGAAGGAGTGGGTGAATCAAGTTTCTCTATGAAAGAAACTGCTATCATAGCTGTGAGCTGGGAGTATGATAGTACTCAGTTTTAAAGTTGTCGACAGGCTTTCGGGAGTGTCCCTCGACAGGTTGACTCCATTATATATATATAAATCCTTCAGGTATGAATCATAGTCTTTGAAAGACTCTTATCACTTGGCATGTTAAATAAATGTTACCACTGCTGTGTATGGGGTCAATTGTGTCAACATATGTAGTAAAGCTTGTTGTGATTATTATTGAAGGCCCTCGAGGCCAAAGCACTTGCTGTGATTATTGTTTTAAGACCCTCGAGGTCATAAACTTTGTTTGATTAACTTTGTTATCTCATACACTATGGTGTAATCCTTGAAGGCCCTCGAGGCCGTATGTGAATCTATAATGCTAAGATTATAATCACTGTTGATAACTAAGCCTCTTAAGGCCATGAGGTTGAGCTTGTGCTTTGTTGTAGCATTCAAGTATGCTTGTGTGTCGATATGGCATGGATTTAAAACTATTTAGTAATACCCCTAAATCTTTCATTGTTGTTCTCGAGTTGATTGTGCTCAATAATTAAAGTATAAAGAACTACTATGACAAAGTATGTGCATTGGAAAGCCAGCTTGGGAGGAGGCCGAGAGCCTTTCCTCGAGCCATGATAACAATTATCATGAATCTTTAAACCATTGACTGTGCATGAGGCACTTAGTAGCCGATCTTGAGGATTACAATCACACTGTTCAACTATTAATGATGGTTATTATGATAACCATGGTGCAGTCCTTGAATTTAAAAGAATATAAGTATCAACTCCTTGTTAAAGAAGGAGGTTTGATAAATGATAAAGTATTATTATCAAGGCAACATTAAATGCATGTTAGGTTTATTGGAGAGATTACTCTTCTTGATAATTATTTCCTTATGAGATTGAAAACTAAGTTTAGTATGAAACTCTTATATTGTAATGAAGTTGAAATCCATCTTCTTTCGAAGGGAAAAACTCCATGAATGGAGTATAACATATTATAAACTCATGTGGGTATTTGAGTTAGGGTCTTTTTATTAAGATCGTCTTATTAGATTAATGTGATATAAGTCTTAGATGATATGAACTTGAATGTAAACCTTGTGATAGGTCAACATGAAACTATGAACCTAGGAAGGTCATAAGTTGGAAAAATTGATTTGGCTATTGCCATTTTGAAAGATGGAATAGAGTGACAAGGAGTCACAGGTTCCCCATTGTGAAAGCAAGATAACACATTTGAATGTACTCCCAAGATAAGAGTTGATTGTCCAAGATTTGGACTAAGAATAAACTGAACTTATTTATCCTAGACCTAAATGAGGGTCAAACTATGAATATTATAGGATGAAACAACTTCTAGGTCGAGTCAAGGTGGTGGACATACGACAACATTCATTGTGAAATGTTTATGTATGTAAATCTTTGGCCAAAGTAATGCATCCGTCTCTGCGTGCATTGTCGGTCCACGATGATCTAGATGAAATAATGTTTCCAATTGTGTCATACATAGTTAGAGTGGATCTATAGTTGTATGACCGTGAGACATTATGAAGGACACAACACCAGATACTCAGATGGCAAACCTAACAGTTCCTTTTATCTATATCCTCCGTGAAGGGCAGGGCCACTTCCAGGTAGGAAGTTGTGCGGGGGACCACCAGTCTGTGGTTGGAGGAAAAGCACTTGGATGATGCTCTCCTTCCCAAGTAGAAGACAAGTTGAGGCTTATGAAGACCGATGTCAAAGTTCCAGATACAATGTTTTTCTTTATATGACTTGATAGTCAGTTATTATGCATATTTCTATATTTGATGCCTTGAGCATAGCTTTGTACATGTATAGTGATGAGCATTCACTAATGAGTTATCCTTGTATATTATAAATCTAAGTTTCATTATGTTCTGGAAAAGAATAACATGCTTAATTATTATGATGATATTAATTCATTCTTGCTTAACTGTGATTATGTTAATCATGATGTATTCTTACTCTTAGTTAAGATGGTTAATTATAGATATTTTTGGGTAATGTGTGATGGCATGTTACAATATCTCAATAAAAGAGAAGAGGCTTGCAAATTCAAAGCTTTGATACCATGTTGAAGTCACCAAAAGATCTCATAGGAGTAGGAACACTTTGTAACACCAAAAACCTATCACACAAGAGAGAAGTAATAAAAATGCTATATACCAATAATGGTACAATGCATACAAGATGAATAATGTACAAGATCGAACCCTTGTTTGTATAGGCAAGGGTGAGACATAAGACAACAAAGGATTGTGATACTTTTCATAATCATATGACTTGAGATACAAAAAGTAAATACCTTGAGTAAACTTAACTATCTAGGAGTGAATAGGACCTAAAAGGGAATCGATTAGGTAATGTACCCCATTCATACCAACATTAACAGATATAAATCAAGTTTTGCCCCTTAGTTAATAGGGTTTGTAGACATATCACAAGGAAATAAAAGAAGCAAACACATACTCATTCATTTTGCTACTATGACTAGGTTTATGTAATAAGTTGAGCTATTCAACATAAGACATTAGTTAAGGATCAGGAAGATTGGTAATATCAAAGCCAAAACATTCTTACCTATCTTGTCCAAACAAACATAATGCCACTCCTATGCAAGCTTTACAAGTAACAAACTAGTTAAGGAGTTTCTAGTTTATCCTATAGCCTAACCTCATGAGACTTGAAGATTTTGAAGTGGTTTCAATATTCATTAAGCAACACCATTCACACACAAAATAGTCCCGAATCCTTGAATCCTATTTAAAATACTTCTAAAATGTACAAACTTTGTAGGTTATTTAGGTAAAAAGACTTCATACAATAGACACCCACATTTAGTTTACAAGATATAATTACTACATATAGATCAAATAGGATCTTATGGTGGGTGAGCTACTAGTAAGGATTCTCCCTTGACCAACACTCCTAAAAAATACCACGATTCTACAATTTTCAATCAGTAGAAGTTCATCCTTTCTCCTCTTCGTAGTATTCCATCAGTGTTAAAGATGATTAATGTTCATAAATTAATAATGGAGAGTTTAGTATGGAATGCTTTTCATCCCACTATTCTCAACATGTTTTAAAATATTTAAAATCTTGATAATTACCTTTCCAAGGTTTAGCTTAGAATGGACTTTTATTAATAAGTTACGAATATTTAAGATGGGGTCAAGACACCATGATAAAAAAATGGCACCCACACACACATACACCATCTGAGTATAAATACGATTCCAAATGACACAATAATGGTCATAGTGACCAAAATGACACCAAATGATATTGGTAGAAAATTATTAAAATGATGTCAAATGACATCAACAGAAAATGAGCAAAACATTTTAATATGAGGTTATATTTTCAACATGTAAATTGACAAAACAAGGATCAAGCAATGATAAAATAACACAACAAAGATATGATGTCCAACATGTAACAACCAACAACCATTGACTCACACAAATGATCTTAGCCAGGAATGATAGAAACAAACCTACTACACTTGTCCTTGTTTTTGTCCAAGTTGCTATACCGATATGACAACATCCTCGCCACGATGCTCTCCCTTGTTAAAGATGCGACCTTACAAAACAAAGAATCATACACATTAATCCAATCAAAATAAACATAAATGTAAAGATGTAGACATCCTCTTCGGAAGATAAATAAGGAGGGGCATTGGTGTCCTCCTCAGGGTGTGTTGAAAATCAACACGGATGGTTCTTCTTGGGGAAATCCTGGTCATGCTGGTATTGGGGGTGTTGGGTGGAATAGTTCTGGGACTGTTCAGTTTATCTTTTCTGTTTATAAGGGTCTACATACTAACAACGTGATGGAGGCTCTTGCCATTTTATATGCTATGGAGCGCAGTTGTGCTCTTGGGTGGAGAAGGATCACTTGTGAGTCCAATTCTCAGGTGGTGGTGACTTTGTTGAAGAGGCAGCAATTATAAGATGCTAGTTGACATTTAGCTTTGATTAAAATAGATTCTTAATCTGTGTGCTTCCTTAGAATCTGTTACTTTCTGTCACATTCCTAGAGAATGGAACGGAGTAGAGGATTGTTTGGCTAAATGGGCCTCCGATCATTTGTAGAAGTGGAACATTGTGGATAGGTGTCAATTACCCCCAAATTTGTCTCAAAGGTTAGACCACTTAGTGGAGATTGACAAGGGTGTGTAATGCCCTTACTTTGTACTTCTTTGTTTTAGTTGGAATAAATTTTTACCCTCTTTTAAATTTTTTTAAAAAAAATGTAATCTACAATATACATAATTAACTTAAAATATACAATTACAAAATAATCTAATTTGAAATAAATTAGTTATACAATCTACAAAACAATAATAATCCTATTAACTCAAACTAAATTATATAAACAACATGACAAACAAATAACAATCAAATAACTTAAATTAAACTAATTCCACATTAATTAGAAAAGTTAACAAAAAATAATATTAATCTAATAAATATTTTGGAGCACTACACAAATGGTCCAGCACAGGCATGGGGAGTTTCAGATTAATATTAATCTAATAAATTAATTAGAAAAGTTAGCAAAAATTAATATGAATCTAATAAATATTCATCTAAAAATTACATCAGGTATTAAATTTCACCGTTTGTTACTAGACATAATCATGACCTATGTTTTCTTGTGAACACAGAACCCAGATTAAATTTGTAAAACCATGGCATTCTCCAATTTTTTCTCAGGATTTTAATATTCCCCTGCATACAGTCATATCAGTTTTATTAATTAACTTTATGGAATAAATTATATTCTGAATTATTAAATTTGGATAGTTTTTTAAAAACATAGTTAAAGAATGGAATTCAAAACATGTCAAGTTCATAATATTTATGATGATTGATTATAAAGTGTGATCTGAAATGTTGATGTCGAAAATTTCTACATAGTTACATACAAAAACTATTTAAACACTATTATGAACTATGGAAATATCATGTCTATTATAACACGGAGCAAATTAAAAGAATGATAACATTTAAAAGTGAAAATAATTAGAAACCCATTAAAATCATTTACAATTTGACAAATTAAATTTAATTATACTGATTAAAATCAAAAGATTTGGGTTTAATTAAGAACCAAAGTGATTATGAGAGCAGAAGCAAACTGATAAACAAATTAAACTATGTGATTGAAAAGTTTTAAATTCAAGGGCCCCAAAAAGTCCAAAGCAACATGTAACCATATCAAATGAGAGCAGAAGCAAACTGATAAACAAATTAATCTATGTAATTGAAAAGTTTTACATTCAAGAGCCCTAAAAAGTCCCAATCAAATCTGGATATGTTGTAACCATATCAAATGAGAGCAGAAGCAAACTGATAAACAAATTATCTATGTGATTGAAAAGTTTTACATTCAAGGGCCCCAAAAAATCAGAATCAAACCTGAACATGTTGTAACCATATTAAATGAGAGCAGAAGCAAACTGATAAACAAATTAATCTATGTGATAGAAAAGTTTTAAATTCAAGGACTCCAAAAAGTCCCAATCAAATCAAGTCTGAATCAAATCTGAATATGTTGTAATCATATCAAATGAGTGCAGAAGCAAACTGATAAACAAATTAATCTCAAATTAATCTATGTAATTGAAAAATGTTAAATTCAAGGGCCTCAAAAATCTCAATCAAACTTGAACACTTTATTACCATATCAAATGACAATTGAAAAAAAAAAAAAAGAGACTTGAAGCATTTAGAATACAAGATCTCTGGTTAAAATAAAAATACAAAGAAGTTCATTTCAAGATAATTTCAATCAAAGTCGAAATAATTGGGCATAACTCGGTCCCCATTCTTTTGGCCTTTTCAATCCTTTCCCGGCTTAAATTTGGATTGAATTCCTCCGCTCAGCTTGTTCTGATGAATTTTCTCCGTTTGAACCTATTTTCAAAGTCTTCCAATTTATGGTCTGATCCAGTTTCATACTGAAGGCTTTTCCACAATTTTGAAGTCTTTTCTTTTTGATACGCCGATCTTCCAATCAAGCGGGTCCCAATTGATTTACGTCTTTGATTGATCAATGGTTTCATTTTACAATTCTGACTTTAAAAGTCTTCTATTTGATTTGAGAATAAGATCACATCCGTATGTTGACTGGATTCCTTTTTGGGTTTTATCTGTTTTTTCTTCTCTGATTGAATCTCAGACATGACTTGGGTTTTAGCAAAATTTATTTTTAGGTTGCATCTTGTTTGAGCTCAAAGACATTTTATGATTTTATTGTCGTTTACTACCAATTGATTTTCAGAACCGACCTATGTTTTAAAGGAAACTTTACATCTGGCTTTTGATCAATGATGTTTACCAGAATTTCTTGTCATTTTATATTGATTGGGTTGATTTGCTGATAAGACCTAAGGAAATAAACAATGGTGAAATGCTAGTTAGCACCACTTTCATGCTAAGTCAGGTTGTCTGAACTGGATTGCATAAATTTATGCCATCCTAGTAGGATATTGGAGCCAAACTGAACAATTTCATGTTGTTTAGTGCTAATGGAATTGATGCACTGATCAATCAATGTCAATGTTAGGTCCCATAGAGAATATAACTTAACTAAAGTCAAAGATATTATTAACCATACTGAAATTTTGTGTGGAAACTGCCATATGGCTGGTCATTCCACTTCTTGTTGCCGGGTCTCTAGGCAGTAGCAGCAAAAGGAAAAGAAGAAAGGTCCCTCAGTGCATGAACTTCCTTAGGGGGAAGGGATGCCTGCTGGTTGCCCTCCTTGTTTACGCCAGCCCTCACCTAGCAGATCTTCTCCTCTTAATGAGAACAAGATCTCAAGCATGAAGATGAATTGTTCTGATTAGTCAATCAAGGTTGATGGATGACCTAATGGGATTCAAAGCAGCCCTACAGTCTCTTTGGAGGGTTTTAAAGGGAAAGTTCAATGTTCTTTGAAACATTTTGGCTTCAAACTACCGTGAATCTTTAGATTCTTGAATGGTTTCCTAGAAGAAAGTGCTTGTGATTGTTGTGATCTGAGCCTCGGCTTGGCCTTTTGTTGGGTTTTGGTTCATGATGTAACTTGGTTGTTGTTGTACTGACGCTATGCCATTGCATGGCTGTTTGTTTTTGCTATGGTTGTAAAAGGGTTGGGGCTCTTTCAAAAGCCCCCTCTTTACCATTTATTAAAAAACCATACTGAAATTTTATATCAGATCTAGATAAGTGATTAGAGACAAACTTCGTATAAAAAACAAATTAGGTTCTGATAATGCCTTCAATGCTGATCGAGGTAAACCAAATTTTATAATATTTTCACCTCCACCAAGGTAGGAAACAAGATGTATTAACAAATTTCTAGAGGATGTGTAGGATGAACATATTAATGATGGTGTCCTTATAAGTTGAAAGCTCATACGGAATGACATTGATTCAATTACTCTTGCTACTTAACAACTTTTTGTTATCTTTTTTTATGATATAATATATTTTAAAAACTTTATAATATCTAAAATTTAAACACATCGAGATGAAAAAATTTAAAATCTAAACTAAAATTTAACAAAAGTGGGGTAATTGTGTGTGAATTACTCTAGGTATTTATTTCTCTCAAGCATGTAGGGTCAGGATCATAATTTAATTTGAAAGAAATGAGAAAAAATTGAGGCTGAATCCAAATTTGAAAGATTATCATCATGATTTTAAATTAACTATTATTTATATGATAAAACACTTCAAGTGAAGGTAAAAGTTCATATCTAAGATTACAAAATAGAGAGAGAAGATGAAAGTGTAAATACAATTCACAGAAACCAAACAATTTTTCATGTTTATAGAAAATGACTCCAAAGAAGCCAAGAAAGGAGATTCAAAAATAGCTACTATAGGTGGAATACAGACACTTCATTGCATGTGAAAGATGGAAAGCCCTTCAATGAATGATATTACTTCTATAAGATGTAAAGAAGCAAGCTATGTGGAAATAACTTCCTACATTGATCTTTGAGAGGAGTGTTATGCAAATAACTTCAAATCTAATCTAAACTTATTACAGAAAATAGAGAAACACATAGAAATCAACAATTTACAATAAACCATAACAAATTGATTTACATGGGGAAAACCCTTTTGGGAAAAAAAACCCACTCCAAAACCTACACAATGTATTATCAAATGGCAGAGGATTACAATACACTTGCAATGCAATTCTTTATAGGAGTAATATACTAGCATTCAAATATACAGTAATTCTGACAATATCAGTGTACCTATAAACTCTCATCTACAAACTACTCTTTAAGCTCTCTCTCTCAATTTATAGACTTCTGGCAACCTAGAAAACATTTGTGGTTTACAAAACCTCCAATGAGGTGTGGTGCCTAAGATAGGCAAGATTCCTATCTAAAATTAGGCTCTTATAGATGCCCGTTACAACATCTTATAGCAAGTCAAGATTCCCAATAACTCCCTCTAAATCTGGCTCTTACGTGCCATAAAATCTATCATAGCATCTATCATAGGATCCCACAAAAGTAGTGTGTCCAATTTTGCTAAAGATAATGTCAAAATAAAATATTAGTGTTCCACCATTGCAAGGCACTGACACTTGGCATAACTGCCACATCAAATTCCAATGCTCCAATTTGTGTTGGAGCTAAATATTAAATAATAACAATAATGTAATTAACTGTAGGAAAATATTAAATGATAAATAAATAAAACAAGAAATTTGTAAGATTGAGACACCTAATTTTCCAACATTCTCCCACTTGTCAAATACCTTGCAAGAGCCAAAGGGAGACATACCATTAAGAATCAACTACTAGGGGACAAATGACCCATAAACTTTGAACACTATCTAAACTTCTCTATGATCATGGGCTTAGTTAATGCATCTACAACATTCATCAAGTCTCTACCTTTTCTAGCTTCACCTTGCAATCCTTGACTATATCTCTCACAAAATGATATTGAACATCTATATGCTTGGTCCTGGCATGAAATGTTAGCCTTTTTACTAATCAGGTTGCACTTTGATTGTCACTGCACCTTGTTTTAATCTAGAATGTTTGAACACAATCTCTTAATCCAAATGGCTTCCTTACAAGCATGAGTTACTACCATATACTTTGTTTCTATAGTGAAAAAAGCAATCACAACCTGTCACTTACACATCTAACTTATTGCACCACTAAAAAGAGTAAAAACATAAGCATTGGTGGATCTTCTGCTATCGACATCACTTGCCCAGTCTGAATTCACATAACCACGAATATCTAGGGAATGCCTATCTCCTATACCATGAAACACAAGGAATACTCTAAGGTACCCCACAAATATCTGAAGACTCTTTTAACTGCATCCCAATGAACTAGATACCAATATTAGACATGTATTTATTAAGAACTCCCACTTTTTGGGCAATGTCTGGTCTTGTACAAACCATAGCATACATTAGGCTTCCAATTGCACTTTGGTAAGACACTCTACTCATGTCTTCTAGTCTTTGATGGGGATGTAGGACAATGTGAAACAAATAACTTCATCCTAATGTCACAAGAACACATAATGGTCTACAATCCTGCATGCTAAACCTTTATAAACTAAATTGACATACTTATTTTGGCTACACCATATATTTCTATTCACTCTATCTCTTCTAATCTCCATCCCAAGAATGTGTTTATCCACACCAAGATCGTTCATTTCAAAATTTGCTAAAAGTTGATATTTTAGTTTTGAAATCAAACCCTTCCCTTTGCCAATAAAAAACATATTATCAACATATAAAGCAATAACAAGGAAACAATCACCATTAGATTTAAAATAAACACAAGGATCAAATTTAATGCTCAAATCCCAAACTCAACACATATGTATCAAAATTTTGTTACCACATCCTAGGACTTTGTTTTAGGCCATACAAGGATTTCTTCAATTTACAAACTAAATTACTTTTACCTTTAATCATGTAGAGCTCTGGTTGTGTCATATAAATATCTTCCTCCAAATCACCATGAACGAATGTCATTTTCACATCCATTTTCTCGACCTCTAAGTCATAAGCTGCAATAATAGATAATAAGTAATAGATGTCATTTTTGTAAAAGGGGAAAAATCTCACCATAATCAACACCCTCAACTTGGGGGTAACCTTTTGCAACCAACCATGCTTTGTACTTCTCAATGCTACCATCTAAACCAATCTTCTTTTTGAACACCCATTTGCAACCAATAGGCTTATATCCTTCAAGAAATGGTACCAAATCTTATGTATCATTTTTTTTCAAGGCTGCCATATCTTCATCCATGGCAAGTTTCCAAGACTCTGCATCATTCATACCCAATGTCTCTTGCATAAATTTTGATTCATCAATTTTAGTATTCAAATCAAATATACATCTCCAATCATCGAGATAATACCCATACCTTTTTGGTGGTTGTCTACACCTTGTAGACCTTCAAACAAGCTAAGGTGAAGGTTCTTCCTCCTTGTTTGAAGATTCAAAGTTTGATGAGCTCTCCTCCACTTCTTGTCTATCTTGGGCCATGATTCAACTTTCTTGAGGGTAGAAGGAAGTTGAATCACATCCTTTTGTTCACTTTGTTTTGGATGTAATACAATGGAAGAAGGCTTAGCTTTTTTAAAGATCACACTTCTACTATATATTACCTTCTGTGCAACAAGATCCCAAAGCTTGTATCCTTTCACACCCTAATTATAACTAATGAAGATGCATTTTATATAGCCTTGTTCTCCAACTTTGTTCGCGTCTCCCTTGGCACATGTACATATGCCTCACAACCAAAAACTCTAAGATGTCTCAATAAAGGATTGTGACTCAACCATGCCTCCATAGGCATTTTATCCATAAGAGTTGATGTAAGAGACCTATTTAACAGATAACAAGTAGTGGCTACAACTTCAGCCCAAAACTTTTGTTCTAGACTAGCATCACTAAGCATACTCATAGCCTTCTCCATCAGTATCATGTTTATTCTTTCTACAACTCCATTTTGCTAGGGAGATTATAGAGTTGTCTTCTGTCTCTATAGAGTAGTATTCACCACCATTGTTAGTTCTTAAAAAAATTATTTTCTTTCCAATCTACAATTCAACCATTGCTTTAAATTCATTAAATTGGCTGAAAACTTTAGATTTACTCTTTAGAAAATAAACCCATGTCCTTATGCTATAATCATCAATAAATTCAAAACATAATAAATAGAATTCACAATGGAAGGAACATCAACAAGAACAAAAACATCAAAATGAATAAGATCTAAAATACCACAAGATTTATGAAAACTCGAGTAAAACTAAGCGTGGTTTTATTTTCCATAAATATAATGCTCATAAAAATCAAATTCAAGATTACAATTTGAAAGACCTTCAACAAGGTTCTTATTTTTCAAGGTCCTTAGACCCTTCTCTCCTATGTGGCCTAATCTCTAGTGCCATAACATAATCTTGTTTATAGGTAATTTAGATTTGGTAGAAAGAGCACCCTTAGGTACCCAAAAGCCACACTAAAGAAGAAACCAACTCTTTTTCCAACAAAGTAGCCACATACATGCTTTTTATAGAAGTACTATTGCACTTAACAATGCATGAATCATATGAAACAAAGTTTCCATTATACTACCTCTAACAATCACCATAGCACCTCTCACCATTTTAACACCTACTTCAAAAAATGAACATGCACACCCCCATCTATTAGTTTGCTTCCAGATATAACAAATTACAAACTAATCCTAGGATATGCAAGACACCATCAAATCTTCTAACTCTACCATCAAAAAAAATTATTTGAATGCTTCCATGGTCAACAATTTTTAAATATGAATTATCACCCAAGTACACCTTACCACCTTCGTATTTTTCATACTTACTAAACCAATGTCTATTAGAGGTCATGTGAAAAGATGTACCTAAGTCAATCAACCATGTATTCTCACTTGTAGGAGTAGCCAAGGTTGTAATAAATACATCACCATCTTCCTTCTCAGACTCAAAAATAAAATCAACTTTATTCTTCTTATTTTTCTTCTGTTCTTTACACTCCTTATGGAAGTGACTAGGCTTACCATAGTTCCAACAAATAACCTTGGACTTACCAAAAGATTTTGATCTCCCCTTGGACTTGGATTTAGATTGATCACTCTACTTATTGTTCTTCTTGCCTTTTTATTTTGGTCTTCCTCGAACACTCAAGGCCTCTTTAGCATTCAAAGAGACATTCCTCCTCATTTCTTTAAAAAGAAAAGAACCAACAACATCCTCTACTTTGAAAACAATGGAAGTGCTCCCAATATCCATGACAAGGATATCCCATGAGTCTAGAAATGAACACAACAAAGTTTGACATCTTTCTTCCTCATCCATCTTTACACCAACAGAGTTCAACTAAGCCACCAACATGTTAAATGCTTCTAGGTGGTCTGAAATTCATCCACCTTCTTCCATCCTCAAGGAATAGATCTTCTTTCACAATAATATCTTGTTCACTAAAGACTTGGATTAATACATGTCACCAAGCTTCTTTCGTAACTAATTCAAAGTGGGCTCTTCGTGGACATTAATTAGAAAATAATCTACAAGACACAATCTGATTAAACCTTTGGTTTATGGTCCATAACATGATACTGAGAAACCACAATAGCATCCATAGGTCATTGAACTTTTGCATCAATAGCATCTCAAATCTGCACCTACCTCTCTCGCAAGAGGTTCAACTATAGCTAGACGATTCCACGAGCTTTAAGCTCCTTTTCTTTGCAAGTTGCTCCCTTATCAATTTGTCAAAAGTGAAATACCTTCCCATAAGTCTTACAGACTTTCTCCAAGCCTTGTCTCTATATTGGGCCTAGAACTCCTAGCATGAAGAGCACCCCACTCTTTACTTCATATTCATGAGAATGCAACAACTTTCTCTCTTCATCAAGTAGAGTTAAGAACAATTTCTCAAATACCATATACTCAACTCCTATAAGTATAGCATTCTTCTCAAGAGAATCATAGAGTAGGAATTGCCTCACATCCTCATTGATGTGGCTACAAAATAGTGGGTTTTTGTTTGCCTCGTCATGTCATGGGCATAGAAATGGAAGCTACACATACAAAAAATAGTATTTATTATGAAAACTATTATCTCATTAGAGGTTGAAACTTTATCTACACTATCTTGGATAAAAGATCAAAATAACTTACACAGAGAGATAACATGGACCTTTTTAATTGGTACAAATTTCTAGATGAGTCTGGTTCTAGTTTCTAGCATGGAAGTAGTGGTTTTACCCTGCTCACCTATAATGTGAAGGGACTCAAAGATTGGCCTAGTCCTATTACAACCATTTGTTTCACTTTACAGTCTACTAATCATTTTTCCATAAATTTTTCATGGCATCTCAACCCGCAAATAACTTAGAGCCAATTCAAAATTTTAGCCCACAACCTCTCCCTAGACTTGTAAGAATCAATCTCTTGGCTTGTTATTTGACAAGTCCAAAAATCATAGATTTTGGTCGACATAGCATTAGAAAGTGGAACCCCTCTACTCAAATTATTTCTTGACAAGGATACATATTGAAATGACAATTTTAGCAAGGAGTTTCTTCAGGTGACACAAGTCTTCAAGTGTTATGTTGTTTCTGCCACATGGCTTGAAAAGTGACACTTTGCAACTTGCAATTTAAGCTTTGGTGAATAAAGTTTGGTCATTTTTGTTAATAAATATAATAAGTTCTATCTTATGTGACATCTACCCTTAATTCATGTGCATGCGCTACATATTGGTAACAAATGTGTACTGCTATGAGTAGGATGCAAAAAAGTGGAGAGGCATGCTAGTAAGAAATTAACATGTACCCTGATCAGAACATATTTGGAAGGAGCAAAGGGTGGCAAAGGTCCAGCTCAAATTGCATAGGTTAAATCAGATAAAGATTTAACAACCTTGCTTTTTAATGAGTTGTTTTTGAGATTTGGCATCTCACTCGTTTTAGAAACAAAATCATATGAAATATAGCAATTTAGATTCTTTAGCAATGAGCAAATATTGTCATTTTTTATCCAAAACTATATAAACTTTGTTCTATATAGCATGTTTTGTACTTACCTTATTAATTATGTCAAAGGCATTCCCTTTAGTAAGAGGGACTAAGCTAACTTGTTAGATCAATAGTTTAAATTGTTCAAAAAGAGATGCAAGATGATGAAAACAATCTTAGTCATTCCTAATCATCAATCTCCTTAAATCCGCCAAAGTTTGTAATGTGGAAAGTTGTAGGAGGCATCACTTTTACATAACAGACTTGTGCAAAAACCTAACGCAAGATGATTGTAATTATAATTGCCCTACAAATAATTTACCGACCCTTCCATTTCTTTTACCCTATCATTTGCCAATAAATAAATCTAGTTATGGCTTTATAATTAATCTCCCAATGTTTTTAACCTTATTGTCACAACCTTATTATCCATGGAGGTTTACCAAAATTTCCTCCTAAACACCACCCATGACCTTACTTGGCTTTTGCAGTTTCAAATCCCATTATTTGACTTTTCCATGTCATTTTGCATGTTTAAGCCAATAGGCTTTATATGTGGGCATTCATGCCTGAAATTAAGTATTTCTCATGCCATATTTCTTTTTCTATTGCTAATTTTTAGTCATTTTCCTTTGTGTTTGAATGGAGTGAATGTGTAGACCTGAGTAAGCCAAGCTCTAGATGTTAGTCGTTATGGCACAAGGAGTGATGAATATAATGGAAAGTTCGTGGTGGATCACCATACACTTCACAAACTCAATGAAGGGGAAGACATGCCCCATTTCCCCATGTGGGTAGACAACTATGTGAGGCCTTTGGCTTCCCATTTCCTTCTTCATTCCTGAGGTGGATTCAAGAGCACGATATTTAGGCAGAGAAAATTTTCATTTGGCAGGTACCAAACCCTTGTTCGTTGAGTAACAATTGATATTTTTTGTCCCTTGGTTACCTCATCCACGTATTCTTTAAGCTCAATCCATCTATATTTCAAATTACAGTCTCAAAATACAATGTTCCCATTAATTAATATTAAAAAAATTCCCTTGGATTTCATCAACTATAAACCTCCACCCCAACAAATAAAGAAAATAAGTTTTTCTACAACAATTTTAAATAACTACACTTTCGCTTTATATAACATGATTGAAATCTCTAAAGAGAAATGTTAATTATTTAAATTATTTTTGCAACATGTCGATTCTTACCTAATTTTGAGCAGGTGTAGTAAGCTACAAAGTAATTTACACTCTTCTTTGCCCAAAGAAATCTAAAGAATTCCACACTATGAAAATCTCAAAATAATGGAATGCCACACAATTTGAGCTCTTCTTCTTTCCCATAACCTTTCTAAAAACTCCACAAAACTATGCAAATCTATAGATTTCTACCTAATTCAAGCCACTTGCAAAACATTCTAAAGAGTCCACAAAGATAAAAATTGCTAATTTCTACAATATTTCAACTCTTCTTAGCAAAAATCTTTCTAAAACTTCCACCAAACTATATGCAAACATGGCTCTAATTTGGTAAAAATTCATAGAGCAATTTTAGAGAATATGTAATCTTCGATCCTAAGGCAATGTAGAATGTATATATATATATACAAATGGCATCCTTTACAACTTTGTTACTATTAAGAGATGAAGAAAATTGAGATACAATTCCTATCAAACCCAAACCTAGTGTTGAATAAGAAGCAACTTAATTTAGAGTTGATAGACTATAATGCAGGCATTTATACCCATAATTGAGTGGCAAGGTTATCCCTTATAACACCTCTCTTGTGATTCGAATAGGTGACCTACTACAAAGTAAACATATTCATGTTCAAAGAAGATGTAGATAATTATTTGGGATAATGATGCTCGAGCAAAAAACCCCTAGCCTTTTGTATCCATACGAGGGTATGTAGGGCTATAGCTATAACATATGATTATTGGTAGATATGACCACCATTACTATATCTTCATGCAACCTCTTCTTTTTCTCTTGCAACCTTAGTTGCTCAAGTTGTGCCACGTTAAGCCCTCTCTATGACTGCTTCTTCTATGCTCCACCACTCATCAAAGATTTCTCAATGCCTTGCTCATTAGCTCCTTGTTATCACCAAGCCGTGGCTTTGAACCTCCCAAGGCACCCTTTTCATCCCACAAAATTAATGTCACCATAAAATTTTCTCTACCTCAACCCACAAGAAACACCCCCACCACCATCATTTTTCTCTCAAATGACATTCGTTTGTGCATGGAGCCTATATTTGGCTTGGTACTTTTCAAACAATAGACACCACTATTGTCCCATATGATCGCACCACTTTCAAAAAGAGAGGAGCTAAGCCTCTACTCAAATTTCCCCTTAACATCACCTCATACATTGAGTTAGGCTCTAGGTAAATCCCATTCAGGTTTGATCTCTCCATTTTAATAATTTTGGCAATATGAGAACCATCGTTAAAGAAAGGTAAAGGAGAGTGGGTCGGCTCTACTATCTCATATGATGACTCCACTTTCAAAATGAGAGGAGCCAAGGCTCTACTCAACTTTCCCCTCAACATCACCTCTTATGCTAAGTCAGGCTTTGGGTACAATCCCAGTCATGTTTTATCTGTCCATTTTAAATAATTTTGGCAATATGGGTGCCATCCTAAAAGAAAGATAGAGGAGAGTAGGTCAAATTTTCTAGAGGAGAGATATCCATGTGAGGAATTGCAGTGTAGACCATGTAATGAAGATAAGTTTATGTTGAAGTTACATGGGCTTCACTTTATTGAAAACCCTATAATTGTTCACAGATATGGCTTCTAGGCTTTCAATAGAATCTTGTATTTTTTGAGTTTCATGGGGACTGTTCTTATTGGCAAATCAAAGAACCAGAGGGAGTAGACCTAAAGAGGCACCATGTAAGCGTAGGGAAAGAAGATGCAATCCAAGGCCTACATTGAATGGAAGGAGGGCACAATCATTTGAGTGGCACCACCATAGGTCACAAATATTTTCATTGTTGACAAACATGTCTTTGCTATCAGATATCATTGTTTTGGCCTCTTAATTCTCCATTACCCTGTCAAAGTCAAGGAGATAAATGTAAGGACCAAATCTAGTTGTTGGAGAAAAGCTCATATGTTGTTGACAACACTTCCTTTGAATTCCCCTACTCTGACACCACAACTGTTATATCCCCTTTTTGGACTAATTTTTACTATTTACTTTTACTTGTTTCATGGATAGAAATAGACATGTGAATACATGATATGCTTATGGGAAATAATGTTACGATTAGAAATGTTAATTCTATGGAATCATGATTTTACCTCTTATATATGATGAATTCAATGATTTGAATTAATATGTCTTTTGCAATGTGGAAAAGTGAAATGTTATGATTATGATTGACCAGGACACTGGTACGTTGACCACAATTTGCATGTGTATACACCTAAAAGTGACGCGACTCTACCTAAATAAATATTTTTAATATTTATTTCATTTTTATTCCTCTATCAATAAATAAATAAATCAATTTATTTATTTGATTCACATTCCTCCACCAAAATTAAATAAAATCATTTATTTAATTAAATCTTCCAAATTCTTCTAAAATCATTCTAAATTAAATAATACCAAATTATTTAATTAATTCTTCTCATTCTATATTTAAATAAATCTAAATATTTATTTAAATTATCTATTTCCTCCAAAATTGAATTAATACCAAAAGTAATTCAATTAACCCACGTGTGCACATGTAATTGAATATTTTAATATTTAATTAGCCAATATTCTCTCACACACATGTCCTATTTCTCCTCTGGTCAGATTAGTTAACTCATCAATCAAATCAGTTAACTAATTGGTCATCTGAGTTCACTGTTCAATCATCTCAGTCAACTCCCCAATAAGCCCACTTATCTCTCCAATCAATTTTGTTAACTGATCAATCATCTCAGTTAACTCCCCAGATCTATTTTGTTAACTCCCCTGATGCATGAAAGAGAAGGACACTTGTCTTCTCCCTATTCGTGCACATCCTCTCAAATTTCCTCAACCGTTGATCTTCCTATTCATTCTATACCATTGATCTTCTCTCACAAATCTTTAAATACAACCCCTTTTCCTCCATTTGAAGAATCCAAGCTTAAGCAAACTTATTCTGCAGGAATCATTATAGCATGCCTTTGGCAAAATCACCTTCATATCATTTGCATTACAAATCCATTATCATCACCATGTCTCCATCAACCCATATCCATTATAGTTGTATTGTAGTTTAGTCTCCATTGCACATTGCATATCATAGCCGTTCTACTCTTGTCATCTTAAACAACAAGGAAGTGCACACTTCTGAGAGCTTCATTACCATCAAGATCAAGAGTAGATAGGCAACCAATGGAAGCACAGAGGTAAAAATGGTCTTCGAAGGTATATTCTTTGTTTACTTGTGTTTACATCATTTTCTATTGTGGTATTGGATTATATTGATATATTGATATTGTTCCACATTTTCTGATAACATTTCTGGCACCCACCGTGGGGCCCTTGCCCCAATTTAACTTCAAAATTGAGTTTTTGTGTTAGAATCTATACACAGGATGTTTCTGTGCATCCACTCACTGTTGTTGCGCATCCACTCTCTGTTGCTGTGCATGTGTCAGACCTGCGCATCTACTCACTATCTCGGCGCATTTATTCACTATTCTAGCGCATCTATCATACCTGTGCATTTATTCATTGTTCCAATGCATTTGTTCTCTGTTATGACACATCTGTCTAATCTATGCATTTATTCTTTGTTTTTGCGCATACATTCTCTTTAACTGCGCATTTGTATCTATGCATACATTCACTGTATCTACGCATTCATTCTGCTAGGGTTTTTGGGCTATTTCTCAAGAAATTTCTAAGGCTAACATCATTTACAGGAATATTCTCAAATCCACCTTACAGGTTAAGAGTTGGTTAGTCATATAGTTGCATGGTTAACTCTCATCTAGATCTAAATAGCAAAGGAAGTAATTGAACTTGTTCATGCTAATTTCACTTAGATTCTAAATAGGAGGGAAGTAATTTGTACTTGTTGCATCACAACTTGAACATAGTCCCAACTAGGAGGATTAAAATTGAACAATTGCTTTCAAAAAAAAAAAGCCTTTTTCAAAGTTAACAAATCTTGTGTGCCCAATTAGAGTAACTCATTTAGTTTTTCTCTTTTTAACTAGGAGGAAAGAACCAGTGTTTTCTGTGACTTTGGAATGATGATAGGACTATGCTCTCCCCTTAACTGGGTGAACAAAACACCAGAATCATCATTTTGCATGTGTTTCCTTTAGAGAGGCATGCCCTTGGAATTCCTTCCTTCCAAGCGGGATGACCTTAAGTGGTAACGAGCTAATGCCAAGCTCTTCCGATCCACTATAAATAAACTATGTTTGAGGTGAAAGCTTCAAGCAACAAGTGTGGATTAGTTATACTGACAACCAACCTCCCCATAAACCCCACAAGGCGCTATCCTTGCAGGCTAGGAGACTCCATAATGGAGAGTAGTGTTGCCGCAAGTATAACCACTTGAACAGTTGCCCTTACTACATATCCATTGTTTGTAGAAGCCAAAAACCCTTATTCAGTGACACAGGAGGAAAACATTCTCCAGAGCTGTCCAACATCATACACTCATTTGGTGTAGAGACAGAAAAGTTCAACTCTTTGGAGGAACTATAGCTTGGTATGCATGAGAAGTGAGTGTCGTGGAGGGGAGCCAGTGCTACCAAGCTATTACCTGTCTGCCCTTATGCAAGTGGCTGGTGTAAAAACTAAGTTGGAACTCATTGAATATTGTCCTGGCCAACCTTAGGATTGTACTTGCATTGTTGTCAGAAAATAAAAAATTCAAAAAATTCAAACAATCATGAAAATATTCTTTGTGTGTGATGTGTCTTTCTTGCCATAATTGAAGAAACAAATCAAACAAACAAACCCAAAAACATTGAAAAACATGCCTTTACCAAGTCAAAATCAAACAAAACAGACAGAGCTGTGCATCTGCTTCATCTTGCTATGCATTTGCTTAATTTTGTTGTGCATCTGCTTTCTGCTGCGCTTTTATGCAATCCTATTGCGCATCTACTTTTTCACCAGACTTGCACTTTTGTTCTCTGTTACTATGCATTTGTCCTCTGTTCTAGCGCATTCACTTGTCACCAGATTTGCATTTTTGTTTCCTGTCGCTGCGCATATACACTCTGTTCCTATGCATCTGTTTCTGCACATCTGTCATAGTGAGCACTTCCGTATAGTTTGTCAGAAAAAAACTTACCTTTTTGAACACCCATGTCAGCCTTGTTTCAGTTTCTGAGATCAAATTAAATGTATAGTCACTTCTCCCATTCATTTTCATAGCATATCCTCTTTTCCACCAATCACGTCGCCAAACATTTCACAAAACTTCCCAAAAACAAGTCAAACTATCCAAACTAGGTTACTACAAGACAATTTTTTATCATATCGGATTCAAGCATCCCTAGTAAGTCTCCACTATCAGGATCTATTATCCTTCTCTCTCAGAACTTCACTAGTGTGTCTTGGTGCAAAACTAGTCTCTACCAAGTAATCAGATTCCAATCATCCTTACTTTTGGCTACCGTTTTGTATCGACCGACTTGTTTGACACCATTGATCAAAGAAAACCCTTGTCTGAATCTTATCACCACAAGTATCCCCTTCACTACAACCTCCAAACACACCTTACCAAAGCATCCAATTTCACCCCATTCCATTCCAAATCACATTGCATGGTACTAACTAGATCCCAGAAGCAAAGACAAATTGAAATGGCTGGAACATCCAACAGAATTGTATCCCCTCACGATAGTGATGAGGAAATATCTCATGAGGACTTACAAGAAGCTCTCCAAGACAGAAAATTTCAATGCATGATGGACAAAGTACTCAACCAAGACCCTACAAAGTTATTTATCCACCTAGCAAGCCAAGGAATTAAACTCCCCCTGACTTTGACGTCACAACATTGAAAGAAACTGAAGAGGAAAGAACTCATGAAGATAGCACACGTGAGGAAAAAACCCCTAGCATAGACAAAGGCAAGAAAACCATAAACTCAACCACACCTTTAGACATGTTGAGAAAACAAGTTCAAACCCTACAACAACAATTAGTGGACCTCCAAACAGGGATGCCCACTAAACACTATTCGTTAGAGGGAATCTCACCATATCCCTTTGATAAGAGCTTGAACACGATCCCCTTTCCCCTTAAATTTGAAGTTTCAAAGTTTGATAAGTACAGAGGAAAGGGTGACCCTAGAGACCATATCAGAGAATTCAGTGCCGCATGTCTAGAGGTTGCCCACAACTAAACTTTTCTCATGAGACTCCTCCCTAGATCTCTAGAAGGGCAAGCCATGGAGTGATTCTCTCGATTTCCCCCTTGTATCCGTACCTTTGATGAGTTAGTGAACAAATTTGTAATGCATTTCTCATATAATATTGAATATGAGGTATCCATGCTTGACCTTTGCAACACAAAACAAGAGTGGCGAATCCTTCACTTCTTTCTTACAAAGGTGGAGACAACTTGCCAGCAAATGTCCTCATCATATACTAGAAAAACAAATGCTTGAAATGTTTGTCCATAATCTCAATTCTGATCTAAGCTATCAAATTTAGATCCAATGCCCTACCTCATTTATGAAAGTCATTGAGATGGGGTTATTCATCGAAAAAGCTATGATCGCGAAAGGACAAATAAAATTGTTCAAAGACACTCCTAACTCAAACTATACCACGGATAAGTCAAAATTCTAGACCAAAAACAAGAACATCATCAACGATGGAGTGGTTGATGCTAAAGTAGCGGCTCCTAAACAACCAATTTTCAATCTCAAAGGAGCATCAAATAATGCAACACCGAGCAAACCTTCATCAAACAAACTGAGACAATGATACAACTTTCCTCCTAGATGAAAATTTACACCACTGGGAGAGTCATATGACTCTACTTTGAGAAAGTTATTGGCAAACAATGAAATCACCCTTCTCACCGTAAGTGACTATGAACCTCAAGTCAAACCTCCTTGGTGGAAGGATACCAATTTCTATGAGTGCCATAAAGACAAAGGCCATACAACTAATGACTATATCTGCTTGAAAAACATCATACAAGACTTATTAGACCAAAATCATGTGGGCACAAAAGATCATCATTCTAACGAATCACATGTGGCATCCAAGGATCTGCTCCTTAACCATGACAGGGAAAACCCTCATAACAACAACAATAACAACTGGTAGAACCCTCATAACAACCACAATAACAACCAACAAAATCACAATGACGGGAACAATGATGCTAACTACACAAACGTGCTATTCGAGTACACTGTTAATTGCATATCAGAGCATATCCCCCAAATCAATGTGCTCATGTTTAACAAACAATTAGATTCCAACAACAAATCTGATTGCAATATCACCACCTGCAGTGGGAAAGTCACCTTGCACACACTCCCTCCAATGTCATCATCCTCACTGTCTACCCCCCACAAGTACAATGTCATTGACCAACTACAAAAGACTCCAGCCAATATATCCATATTAGAGTTGTTGCGTCTATCGTCAGCCCACAAAGAGATTCTTGATAAAGCCCTAGTAGAAACCATTGTGCCCACCAACTTGGCCCAAGAGAAATTTCAAGCCATGGTAGGTCATCTTACCTCACCTAACATCCTATCATTCACTAAACAAGAATATGATCTATCCATATCTCAACCCCATAACGCATCATTACATATTGAGGCCTTCATAAATAAACATCGCATCAAAAGGTTTCTCATTGATGGAGGAGCAGGTTTGAACATTTGCATGCTTAAATTAATCCTTACATTGGGGTTCTCAGAAAATGCAGTGGATCCAAGAAATAAGATCACAATAAAGGCCTATGATGAAGAAGAATAGACAACCAAAGGAACTGTGGTGTTACCATTAAGAATTGGACCAATAGTGACAAAAGTTGTTTGTCAAGTCCTTGACAGGGAGCTAGCCTATAACATTCTCCTAGGTAGACCTTGGATACATGCCATGAAAGATGTGCCTTCCACTTATCACCAATGTATCAATTTCCCTCACAATGGTAGAGAGATCACCATCCAAGGTGACCTTGATCCTTTTCAACACTGTAACACTATCGAATCAAAGCCAGATTTCAGCATCCCTAATAATAGAGCTTCCACATCTTCCACCTCCCAGCATGATCCTAGCTCCCAAGCTTCCACATCCAAGGCAAAAGAGAAGAAAGTCAGGATCAAAGAAACAAGGGTAGGAGAATACTCCATCGAACATTCCTTTTCTTTGGCCAAAATGCCTTTATCTCCGAAGTCCTTTGGGCGACCTACACCCTTCCCAAAACCATTTGTTCCTCCTAAACCTCCCAAAGCTCCCTTTGTCAAATGGGGCACCATTATCAGATGAAAGCAATGAAAGAGATGTTCTGCAATGGCTCTATATAGATGAAGATGACACACCGCAAGGCAAACAACCAAAACTCCCAACAGAAATCTATGGGCGTGGTGAATCTATCCTACACATAATAGGCTATGAAGGACACAGTCCCATTGGCTTAAGAAAAGAAAGAATAACCAAACCCATTCAACCCTCTTCATCCTCATCGACTTGTGACACAAGAGGGCTAGGATACAAAGACAATGATAAAGGCAAAGCTAAGGCTACTATTTGTTTTGTGGAATAGATCCAGCACCTCCAAGTGGATAGTGATACAGATTCTAATGAATATGAATGGGATAAACTTTCAGAACATTCCTATGAGGACAAGGGAATCGATACCATTCGCACCTATAGCCCCTACCATGAGGGACAAACTCTAAGGCCTAGACCAGTAGAGTGTGATTCACCTATTCCTGAGAGAACAACTTACGAGGAAGGTCAGAGTTCTCACGAGATAAACAATATTGAGGAGAGTACCATCACAGATCTTGGTCCTATCACTCCCAATCCTGATCATATATCCATCCTTACCATCACACCCATAGAATTAGATCAACCTATCAATCCCCTCCCCCTGGTACATCCCAAGCTCATCGATTGGGATCTACAAGGAACCCCCCAACTAGACATGTTCTAGAATGACGATGCCTACATTGATGACATGGAACTAAGAGACCACCTACCCACGGGAGATCATAAAGCTGGCTTCGCCATAGAACTCAATACCGTGGCTTATTTTGGAGAGGGTGCCAAGCCTTCCTGTCACAAAAATATAAAAATCAAATATGGATATGATGGTGAAAACTGCTCTACGGTAGTGTCAGATCCCAAAAAAGTAAAAATAAAGGATGCATTTGATGGTGAAAACCTCTTTGAGGTGCCAAATGAAGGAAGGATTGACACTCTCCCCAACGACATGTATCAGGAGAAGTCACAAATTATGGTAGAACCTGTAGAACCTGTTGATATTGGTACCAAAGGTAACCCAAAGATCATACACTTTGCCAAGTCTCTATCTCCACCAGAAAAGATGAAATTTGTACCCTTCTTCAAAAAGAAATAGGTCAACTCTGCTTGGTCCTATGCAGATATAAGCGAGTTAGATCCAGACTTGATCTTGCATCATCTACCACTAGATCCTGGAGTTAAACATGTTAAACAAAAACTTAGGAAAATGTATCCACATGTCGCATTGCTAGTCAAAGAGGAACTCAAGAAGCTACTGGATGTCAGGTTCATCAGAGCAATCGATTATCCGGAGTGGGTATCAAACATTGTACCAGTATCAAAACCTAATGGAAGAGTTAGATTTTGTAATGGCTTCCGAGACCTCAACAAGGCATGTCATAAAGATGATTTCCCGTTGCCCAACATTGACATCATCGTAGACTTGACAGCTAGGCACACTATGCTTTCTCTTATGGATGGTTTCTTTGGATACAACCAAATTAGAATAGAACTAGAAGGTCAGCATAAGACGGCATTTACTTGTCCATGGGGTACCTTCTGCTGGAACGTCATGCCATTTGGGTTGATGAACGTAGGAGCAACATACCAACGTGCAATGACTACTATCTTCCATGAAATGATACACGTCACCATGGAAGACTATGTGGATGACATCCTTGCCAAGTCACTTACAAGGGAATCTCACTTAGATGTCCTAGAGAAGGTCTTTCAGAGGATGGAACAATTCAAGGTCCAATTGAATTTGAAAAAGTGTGTGTTTGGGGTCACCTCTAACAAACTCTTGGGTTTCATAGTCTCAGCAAATGGAATTGAAGTCAATCCTGTGAAGGTCAAAGCTATCATGGAGATGCCACCACCAAGGAACATCACCCAACTGTGGTCTTTACAGGGAAAATTACAGGCAATTCGTCAGTTTATCTCACAACTAGCTGACAAGTGTCAACCTTTCACTCATCTCTTGCATAAGAACATTCCATTTAGATGGGATGAGAAGTGTGAAGAAGGATTTCACAGATTGAAGGAGTATCTCATGAATCCACCTATCTTGATGCCAGCTATCCAAGGCAAGCCACTATATCTTTACATATCTGCTACATCGACAGCTCTGGGAGCCCTTTTAGCACAACAAGACTATGAAGGCAAGGAAAGGGCAATCTACTACATCAGTCATACATTGGTGGCGTATGAATTGCAATATTCTCAAATCAAAAGATCTTTTCTTGCTATGGTTTTTTCTTCCCAAAAACTACACCATTACATGCTTGCATATTCCATCAAGCTAATTGCAAAGATCAATCCACTCAAATACTTGTTAAGTAAAGCAGCCCTAACAGGCCGCCTAGCAAAATGGGTAATGCTACTAAGTGAGTATGACATAGAATATGTGGAAAGGAAAGCTATCAAAGGTCAAATCATCATAGATCAGTTGGCAAAAGCACCATTGCAAGATACCACTCCAATGACATTTGAGTTTCCTGATGAATCAATTTTCAGTATCACAACACATTCATTGAAGCGATACTTTGATGGCTCTTATACAAACCATGGATCAAGGGTAGGAATCTTATTGGTCACTCCTCAAGGCGACACAATACCTAAGTCCTATCATCTGCTTTTTCCTTGCACAAACAACCTTGCAGAGTATGAGGCCTTAGTCATTGGTCTTAAGATGGCAGCAGAGTGGAAAGTGAAAGAGCTACATGTCTATGGAGATTCACAACTAGTGATCAACCAAGTGAATGATGACTATCAGAAAAAAGATGACAAGCTAATACCATACAAGTGTATGGTAGATGAATTTAAAGCATACTTTGTGATAATCTTCTTTGAGCAAATTCCTCGCATAGAGAACAAAGCATTAGATGCCATGGCAACCATCATGTTGCTTCTCGAGATACCACAAAATGAGTCCTGTTTTGAATTCCTAGTGGAGTTAGTCATGCAACTAGCTTATGATGTTCCTGAAACACAATCCATTTGCTTCCTAGTTGGATCTGATTCACCCTTGTATGGTAAAATTTACACTTACCTCAAGGATAACACTTTACCAACAAATTTATCCAATAACCAACGCCAAACCTTTATCTGCCAAACATCCCGTTATACCATTATTGTCGATACCCTCTACTGTTGAGTTCTGGATGGTACTCTACTTAGATGTCTTGAAAGTGATGAATCTCAAACCGCCTTACGAGAAGTACACGAGGGAATATGTGGATCACACTCTAGTGGTCCTACCTTAGCTAAGAAACTCATGCATTTGGGATACTATTGGCTGAACATGGAGACAGACTCATATCCTTTTGTCAAGAAATGCAAGCAGTGTCAGATTCATGGTAACCTCATCCATGTACCAGCTCAGGAATTGCGACCTTTAATGATACCTTGGCCCTTTTGTCAGTGGGGACTCGACCTTGTGGGCAAAATCCACCCCCATCATCCAACGACCACAAGTTCATCATAACTGCCACTAAGTATTTTACCAAGTGGATTGAAGCCGTCCCTCTCACTACTGTCATAGGCAAGCAAATTGTCTCCTTCATCCTTAATTACCTCATTTGTTGATACAAAATTCCCTCATCCATAGTCACAGATAATGGAAGACCCTTCAAAAACTAGGATTTCCAAGAGCTCTGTGACAAGTTCCAAATCCAACACCACTTCTCTACCCCGTATTACCCCCAACGCAATAGTCAGGCAGAGGCATCCAACAAGACCATCTTAAAAATCCTCAATAAAACTATCAACAACGCCGGCCGTGATTGGCACATGCAACTAAATCTCACTCTGTGGGCCTATCAAACCAGCATACACACTCCCACAAGTGCCACACCGTATGCCCTTTACTATGGTTCTGAAGCCATTTTCCCCATTGATGTCGAGTTACCATCTTTGAGGGTGCTGTTAAAAGGTCTTATAACTAATGAAGACTACAGAGTTTCCAGACTACAAGAGTTAGAACCATTGGAGGAGAAACGACAGAATGCTTTCAACCATCTCAAAGCCTACCAACAAAGAATGTCACGAAGCTATAACCATAGAGTCTGTCCAAGGGTATTTAATGTTGGAGATCTAGTGCTCAAAGAAAATCCCTGCAATTAGCAGGATTGCGAGAAGAAAGGAAAGTTTGAACCCAATCGGCTTGGTCCTTATGTAATCATTGCTGCCTATGGATCAGTAGCGTACCAGTTAGCTACATCAGAAGGCGAGTTGTTCAATGACCCAATCAATAATATGCATCTTCATCGGTTCTATACCTAGAGAACCCCAATGTAAGGAGGGACATACAAATTCAAAATAACAAAGAAATCAAAAAATGAAAAAAAATAGCAAAAAAATAAAAAAAATAGAAAAACAACAAAAAAATTGTCGTCTGGTGAAAACCTGGCAAACAGGCGCCTTGGATAGATGCCACAATGAAAACCTAGCAAACATGCATCATGTGTATTTCAAAAACATTGCAATAAAAGCAAAATAGTGAAAACCTGGCAAACAAGCGCTCTTTGCAATGAGAATCGCTTCCTCCATCTTTGGGAAACCATCACCTCGCGTCCATCCTTCCTACCATCATCCATCATCCACTCGTATCCATTTCACAAGAACCACCTAATGATAACCTATCATGGCTTGATACTCTATCACTATTGTCACCTTACAACCTAAGGTTTATCCAGTATCCTATCCATAGTGTCATCTTGTCATAGGGTCTGTTGTCAGTATCTTGTCATCCCAAACTATGTTGCCTCTGCACCTTCACATAGGCAAGGCCATATTGTATTGATGCTCCCCTAAGGCTCCCTTCCCATCCGTTCCATCTCATGTCACCTATCCTTTGATCCATCCAAATCCGCACCATTTCCCATCACCTAGGTCCTAGGTCCACCAAGTTCACCCCGAACTATGTTGCCTCTACGTCGTCACGTAGGCAAGGCCATTTATCAATGTGCCCCCAAGGCACTAGGTCAGTCCCTTAGGGCCTGTCCCATCGAGTCTACCATAGATGTCTCACAGTTTTTCATTCATAATAAATCGATCCTTTACCTGACTGGGGGCAAGTCCTCAACCTGGTTACGAAGTTGGATTCTGCAATGCCACATGTTCTAGGAGGACACTAATAAGGATTGTGATACCTTTCACCAGACACACACGCGCAACAAAGCAAGCTTCCAAACATAAATTTTGATGCAAGACATCAACCTATCCAAACCAAAACAAACAAGAGCTTAAACACTCAAAATGATTTTATTTAAATTATGGCAAGAAAACATATCTAATGCAAGAAAGTTTTGTTTTGATTGGTTGTACCTAAAATCTCAACCTTTTGTTATCATGTTTCCCATGCTACTCAAGGATGTCTAAAAACTAGAGATGCTATGATGGGGGCATGATCATTTTATTTGTTTTTTACTTGTGGATTTATCTTTAGTAATGTGAAGCCTTGTCTAAAGACATGACCAACATAATGATCATCGAGGACATCATAGGTCTAAACATGAAACGGGTGTAATCCTTGTAATCCTTGTCTGTTGACATGCAAGAGGTACTCAGGTCATCTAGATTCAATTTTAGCTTGCTATATCAAATTTCGTGTAAGGGATACTCAGGTCATCTCAGTTTAATTATACCTAGATGCTTGTATTTTCTTACAACATTTTAAAACACAAAAATAACAAAAAAATTGCTCAATGATGAAATCAAGCACTTCAAAATACTTGCAATATCAAGGTGACAAAGTATCTGCATCCATACACATCCAATTGCATTTCATATACCATCCATAAATAAAGATTATGTTCAAAGTGCCAATGTGAGCAAATAAAGGCTTGTGATTCCTTCATTCACGTTTCTTCTGTCAATCAAATTTCTATCTATCATTGTGTCTTTTATCACATCTCTTCTACTTTGATTGAGTACACTTGGACATAGCAAAAAAATAGTATCATTTTGCATTTTATATTAGATGAGATAGTCATTAACTTGATTAGATCATTTGCATACATATAGGCGCATTAAATCATAAATATCACATTTTGCATTTCATATTAGGTGAGATAGTCATTTAATTGATTAAATCATTTTGCTTACATATAGGTGCATTAAAAAATCCATATAAATTTGTAACAACACAACACAGATGCATAACATATAAACATAACAAATAGAGTACATCCTGAAAGGAAGCTAGGTGTACGGAAAACACTTCCTACACTAATCTAATGAGGGGAGGAGAGTGCAATTTCAATTTTATCTTTACAATTACAGATTATGTTAACTCACTAACAAAGATATTGCAGCAAACACATACACAAGAATGTGAGACAGAAGAAGAGAGACACAAGATATACGTGGGGAAAACCCTTATGGGTGAAAAACCCCACACTCCAAAACACAACTCAAATGTATTTCGTAAAGAATGAAGGTTACAATACAGTCACAAAGCCAATGCTCTTGCAGGAGTCTTTGACACTCATATCTGGAGATGATCCGATAGCATAACAGTACCTGTTAATCACATCATACATCACCTCTCCAAAGCACCTGTTTATAAAGAACATACAAGGCAAAAATGGCTCCACATTGAGATGGGCGTCCAACATAGCCTCATGGCCCAAAACCCACGCCTATGGACACTTGTCCAACACTGTAAGATGTTCCTAACACTTGTCAAGTCACCCCATCCCAAGGGGGTCACCTATTTCCAAAATGGGCAATGACAGATGCTCGTACGACTCTTACAACCGTCATAGAATCTATCATAGCTATCATAACTTATAGCTGTAAGAGAATCTGTCATACACGGGCTATAAATAGCATATTCCCTTACATGTCATAGTCCACCTTGGGGCACCCAAATATGCCTTTTTCAAAGATGCTTCTTGACACATGTCCATACATGTCATAGGATCTTCTATTTCCAACTCTAACATGTCATAACTTTGTCATAGGAATCTGTCATGACCGTTTCAGTCAATACTCCCTTACACACATTCCAAGATGCCAAAACATGGCAAAATATTCCTACCACTAAGTGGGACACCTATCTCCTCAGGTGAGGACAAATTTACATGTGGTCATATGCCATGTAGGATGACACATCACCATGCCAACTCCCACAATATGACAACATAGGATTTGCATCCAAATTATACAATAGGCAATAAATAAATAAATACAATGTAAAAATACAAGAAATTACCAAGGTTGAAACACCTTAATTCCCAAAATTCTCCCACTTGTCGAACACCTTGTAAGAGCTGATAGAATTAATAGGATTTAACTGCTATAGGCCGAGAGGCCCATAGACTCCAAACACCATCTGAATTTCTCTATGCCCACTGGCTTCATCAATGCATCTACAACATTCTTCAAAGTATCTACCTTCTCCAAATTTACCTTCCCAATCCTCTACCATGTCTCACACAAAGTAAAACTATACATCAATATGCTTTGTTCTGACATGGAAAGTTGGATTCTTTGCAAGGCAAATTGCACGCTGACTGTCACAACAGATCGTAATCTGTCCTACATCAACACCAATACTGAACACAATCTCTTAAGCCAAATGGATTCCTTGCAAGCATGAGTTACTGCCATATACTCAGCTTCTGTCATGGACAAAGCAACCACAGGTTGTCGCTTACTCATCCAACTAATTGCACCACCAAACATAGTGAACACATAGGCACTGGTGGATCTCCTGCTGTCAATGTCACCTACCCAATCAGAATCCACAAATCCACAAATACAAACTGAATGCAAAGGTCCTATAGCATTACCATGATAGCATATGGAATACTCAGAAGTACCCCTAAAATATTTGAACACTCGCTTAGCTGCATCCCAATATACCCATCCAGGATTAGCCATAAATCGACTAAGGACTCCCACTACTTGGGCAATGTCTGGTCTTGTACAGACCATAGCATACATCAAACTGCCAACAACACTAGCATAAGGTACTCTACTCATGTCCTCCACCTCACTAGGAGATTTTAGACAATCATTAACAGACAACTTTGTCCCCATTAAAACAGGAACACACAATGGTCTACAATCTGCCATACTGAACCTATCCAGCATGGTCTTCACATACTTACTCTGGCTTAACCAAAATTTTCTATTTGGTCTGTTTCTTCTGATTTTCATTCCCAGAATGTACCTGGCTACTCCAAGATTTTTCATCTCAAACTGTGTTGACAACTGAGACTTCAAATCAGAAATCATATTCTTACCATTCCCAATCAACAACATGTCGTCAACATACAATGCAATAATGAGAATGTGATCATTGTCAAACTTGTAATACACATAATGATCTGATTTAGATCTCAGCTATCCAATCGACAACACAAAGGCATCAAACTTCAAGTACCACATCCTAGGAGACTGCTTCAAACCATACAAAGACTTCATTAACTTGCAAACCAAATTTTCTTTACCTTTCTCTATGTAATGCTTTGGCTGTGACATGTAAATCTCTTCCTCCAAATCACCATGAAGGAAGGTTGTCTTCACATCCATCTGTTCTACCTCTAAGTCATAAGTAGCTGTAGGAGATAACAGGAAACGAATGGATGTCATCTTTGCAACGGGAGAGAAAATTTCACCATAATCAATTCCCTCCACTTGTGAATAACCCTTCGTAACCAATCTAGCCTTGTACTTTTCAACACTGCCATCTACACCGAATTTCTTCTTGAACACCCATTTGCATCCAATGGGTTTCCGTCCATCAGGCAAAGGCACCAAGTCCCATGTTTTATTCTTTTCCAAAGAAGTCATCTCATCTTCCATGGCCTCCTTCTAGGAACCTGCATCTTTCATGCCCATAGCCTCTTTCACAGTTCTAGGCTCATCAGTGTTAGTAAGTAAAGCAAAAGCACAACTAGAATCAAGTAATGAATAACCAAACCTATTAGGTTGCTTTCTTGTTTGTGTAGACCTCCTCAATGGTTGTGGTTGAGGTTTTGCTTCTTCTGAGCTTTTAGAGCTACTAGATCTCTCCTCATCATCAGGTCTCACAGGGTTTGTCAGTTCAGTCTTCTCATGGGTAGAAGGAAACTGAACTGCATCTTCTTTCTTTTTTGTCTGTTCTAGCTGTAGAACAACGGAAGAAAGTGTTAGCTCTCTGAAGATAACACTTCTACTATACAACACTTTTTCAGCCATAGGATCCCAAAGCTTGTATCCTTTCACACCAACACCATAGCCAATGAAAATACATTTAATAGCCTTATTCTCCAATTTAGACCATTTCTCCCTAGGCACATGTGCATACACCTCACAACCAAAAACATGAAGATGACTAACTGAAGGCTTCTTACCAGACCACACCTCCATAGGTGTCTTACCAACAAGAGCTGATGTAGGAGACTTGTTTACCAGGTAGCAAGCAGTGGCAACAACTTCAGCCCAAAACTTTTGTTCGAGGCTTGCTCCACTAAGCATACTCCTAGCCTTCTCCATCAGTGTCTTGTTCATCCTCTCTGCAACTCCATTTTGATGTGGGGTGTATGGAGTTGTCCTATGTCTTTCAATCCCTTTCTCTTTACAGAACTTATTAAACTCTGCCGAACAAAACTCACCACCGTTGTCAGTTCTCAAACACTTAATCTTTTTACTAGTCTGATTTTCAGCAAAGGCTTTAAACTCCTTAAACCAACTAAAGACTTTAGTCTCGCTTCTGATAAAATAAACCCATGTCCTTCTACTGTAATAATCTATGACAGATACAAAATATATAGATTTGGAAATTGAAGGAACATTAACAGGACCAAACACATCAGAATGAATAAGATCCAATACATCAGAAGACTTGTGAGAACTAGAGTAAAACTAAACATGGTTTTGTTTTCCATATACATAATGTTCGCAAAAGTCAAACTTGAGATTACAATAATTTAACTCCTCAACAAGGTTTTTATTTTTTAGGGTTCTAAGACCCTTCTCACGAATGTGGCCATATCTCAAATGCCATATCATAGTCTTTTCAGTAAGAAGCTTAACTTCCAAAGCATGTGCACTACCATTAGAACTAGTTACAACAGATTTCTTCACTGCTCGTTCAAATGGTGGGGATGAAGTGATTGCAACTCTTTTATTCGATTCAGAAGAACTATTGCACTATGAAGTGCATGCCTCCAGCTAAAATAGAGTACCTCTCCGAGTACCCTTCACAAACACCATAGATCCTCTAGTCATCTTGCATCCATCCTTCGAAAAGACAACCTGTACACCTGCATCATTCAACATACTTACAGAAAGCAGGTTCCATGCTAGGCTTGAGATGTTCATAACCCCAGTGATCCCCTTCACTCATCCATCAAGGAATCAGATTGAGACTCTTCCATGACCAACAATCTTTAGATGAGAATCGTCACCCAAGTATACTCTTCCACCATCAAACTCTTCATATTTCATAAACCAGTCTCGATGCAAGGTCATGTGGAATGATGCACCAGAATCAATCAACCACACATCATCAGATGCATGGGTGGCCAGGGTTGCGATGAAGGCATCACCATCATCTTGTGACTTGTTAGAATCTAAATCATGAGCATTCTTCTTCTTCTTTGTCTTCTCCTCTTTGCATTCCTTTCAGAAATGCCTGGTTTTCCCACAATTCCAATAGAGAGCCTTGGACTTTTGAGGAGATTTGGATCTCCCCTTTTCACCTTTCTTGTCCTTCTTCCCTTTCTCTTTGGGTCTTCCACGAACCACAAGAGCTTCTTTGCCTGACTCGGATGTCTTCCTCTGTATTTTTTTAGATAACAGTGACAACACCACATCTTCCATCTTGAAGGTGGTAGTGGTGCTTCCAATAGCCATGACAAGATAATCCCACGAATCTGGCAAAGAACAAAGCAGGGTCATACACCGATCCTCCTCCTCCATTTTCACACCCACAAATGTCAATTGTACAATGATCATGTTGAAAGCATTCATATGGTCCACAACAAATCCTATGTCTTCCATTTTCAGTGAAAACAACTTCTTTTTCAAAAAAATCTTGTTCACCAAGGACTTGGCCTGATAAACATCACCCAACTTCTTCCAAAGGTCTTTCGTGCTCTTCTCCTCATGGACATTCAATAGGATAGAGTCAGCTAAACAAAGTCTTATGAGACCCTTAGCCTTCCAATCTTTGAGGTCCCAATCAGCTTGTGACATTGTTGTAGGTTTTACACCGGATACAGTTTCCCATAGGTCACGATCAACAAGTAGGTCTTCCATCTTGAGTTTCCACAACTCAAAATTAGTGCCATTAAATTTCACCACCTCTAATATTCCAGAAGTAATTGCCATCTCCTTCCTGCAACAAGATACAGAATACTCTACACAGCACTCCCACTCAACCTAAGATTAGCTCAAAAAACCCCTACCCAGCAGCTAGAACCAAAACTGGCCAGGCTCTGATACCAACTGAAAGGAAGCTAGGTGTGCGTAAAATGCTTCCTACACTAATCTAATGAGGGGAGGAGAGTGCAAATTCAATTTTATATTTACAATTATAGATTATGTTAACCCACTAACAGAGATATTGCAGCACACACATACACAAGAATGTGAGACAGAAGAAGAGAGACACAAGATATACGTGGGGAAAACCCTTATGGGTGAAAAATGCCACACTCCAAAACACAACTCAAATGTATTCCGTAAACAATGAAGGTTACAATAAAGTCACAGAGACAATGCTCTTGCAGGAGTCTTTGACACTCGTATCTGGAAATGATTCGGCAGCATAATAGTACCTGTTAATTACATCATACATCACCTCTCCAAAGCACCTGTTTATAAAGAACATACAAGGCAAAAATGGCTCCACATTGAGATGGGCTTCCAACATAGCCTCATGGCCCAAAACCCATGCCTATGGACACTTGTCCAACACTGTAAGATGTTCCTGACACTTGTTAAGTCACCCCATCCCAAAGGGGTCACCTATTTCCAAAATGGGCAATGACAGATGTTCTTATGACTCTTACAACTGTCATAGAATCTGTCATAGCTGTCATAACTTATGGCTGTAAGAGAATCTGTCATACATAGGCTATAAATAGCATATTCTCTTACAACATGTCATAGTCATTACCAAGGAATTACAAAGGTTGAGACACCTTAATTCCCAACACATCCATGATTATCACATAAAAATGAAGAGACCTAGTGTCTCATATTACTGCTTGGAACCTCATTTTTTATTCTTTAGTTTTGTTCATATCATTCACATGTTCTTCGGTCATCGAGTTGACAGAATACTATCGGCGTACCCATGTTGGGCTTACCGATGACATGTGTTTCACCGATGGTAGTGGCCATCAGGAAGACTTCCTGTATTGGCGCAGATGGAAGTAGTATCATTGATGATCTATGTCTCGTCGATGATGTGGTCGGCATGAGTCACTTTGATGGAAGAGCATCGAAGTGAGTAGCTTTATCGGCTCAGTGGTAATGGTTCTTACTGATAAGCCTGTCATCCCGATGTTCAGCAAGAAGATATTCATCAGCGCAGTGTAAAGTCTTTGGGCCAATGGCAGAAGTCTTTCTGATGAAGGCTTGGGTCAGCAGGACCATAACTTTCGGTGCAGTTTCAAAGTTTCTCTCCGATGGTCTTCGTTACGCTGATGAAGGTTGAAGGTTTGAGCATCGGTGGGACAAGGACTCATTGCTGTGAATGGTGGAGTTGTCACCGATGGTTAAGGCTATACCAATGAGGTTTTGACTAGCATCGTCGGCAACAAAATTGCTGACGATAGTTAGAGTGTGTGTTCGGGTATATAAACCTGGATGTCCAACGTGACCTGATGCATGTGGGACTAATGAGTCCTCTTGAATATGAACAGTTGCAACGGTTGGAAGATAGCGATACTGAGTCAGTTGGAATGAACAGTTAGGGTAGAAGTTCAAACGGTTTGCTCTGAAGACTGTGGTAAAAATACAGATTTTGGTGAAGCTATCAGTGATTGATGAAGAGATTCGATCATATTGTTCATTTTGTAGATGTACAGTGGATGTGAACTATTTTGTATGATTTGAGAATCAATACCTGAGCAAGAAGGCTAAGATCTTTATTGTAATCTTTCTAAGCTTACTGTAAATAAAGATTGTCTCTCTTGTGGTGGTGGGTTTTTTACCCGAAAGGGTTTTCCCATGTACATCTGGTGTTGTTCTCTTTTATCTTACATGTTTATTCTATATTTTTTGGTGTGCTCATATGTGTTTTTGAATTAAACGTTACATGTCTACATTATCCCCTTTGAATTGACATTAGGGAAGCTGTATTCCACACCTATGCTTTCCTTGCAAGTGGTATCAGAGCCTGGCCAGTTGTGTTATCCTTGTTGGTAGGTTGGGTTTTTTGTGTTAGTTCTGTGCGTGGGAGTTCTGTAGAGGTCTATTTTATTAAATAAGATGGCAAGTACATCAGGAAAAATAGACATTGAAAAGTTCAATGGCACAAACTTTGAGTTGTGGAAGCTTAAAGTTGAAGATTTGCTGGTCGATAGAGATCTTTGGGTTGCTTTGTCTGGGACTAAACCTTCAGCCATGAAGCAAGAAAATTTGGACCTGGAAGATAGGAAAGCCAGAGGACTGATAAGATTAAGTTTAGCAGATTCTGTTCTATTGAACGTCCATGAAGAGAAGACTGCAAACGCTTTGTGGAAGAAGTTGGGAGATATTTATCAGGGCAAGTCCTTGGTGAATAAACTTTTCCTCAAAAAGTTGTACTCTCTGAAGATGGATGAAGGAGCATCTGTAGTAGACCATCTGAACTCATTTAATATTATTGTTGCATAGCTAACATCTATAGGTGTAAAAATAGAAGAGGGGGACAGCTGTATGCTTCTGTTGTGTTCTTTACCTAACTCATGGGATCATCTCGTGATGGCTATTGGAAGTACAACAACCACGTTTACAACTAAAGCTGTTGTTGCCTCACTATTATCTGAAGAGATGCAGAGGAAATCTTCTGAGATGGCCAAAGAGGCCCTGTCCATTCGAGGTAGATCACAGGAAAGAGACAAGAAGAAGGACAAGAAGTCTAAGTCCAAATCAGAGGGGAGATTGAAATCTCCTAGCAAAAAGTCCAAGGTGAAGTGCTGGAATTGTGGGCAGAAAGGACACATCAGAAAAGACTACAAAGAGGAGAAAAAGAAGAAGAAGAAGAACTTCTCTGACACCAGTTCTTCTCAAAGTGATGTTGATGCCTTCATTGCTACCTTGGCAACGCCTACATCTGAAGATGTATGGCTGGTGGATTCAGGAGCATCTTTTCATATGACATCTCACAAAGAATGGTTCACTAAGTATGAACTGTATGCTGGTGGAAAGGTGTTCCTGGCAAGTGATTTGACACTGGAAATTGTTGGTCGAGGAAGAGTCAAAATCCAGTTCCTGGATGGCAGAATCAAGGGAATGAATGGAGTACTACACATACCAGGTCTAGCTCGAAATTTACTTTTTGTTAGTAAGATTAATGATGTTGGAGTGCAAGTTACTTTTGTGAATGGTGGTTGTAAGATGACTAGAGGTTCTATTGTTCTGGCAAAGGGTGAACGCATTGAAACTTTGTATAAGTTAGATGCTAAACCAGTGTACTGTAATAATGTCTCTGTAAAATCTGAAAAAGCTACTATTGTAACACATGATGCAAACTCTATGGAAGTTAAACTTCCTATAGAGAAAAGAATGCTCTGGCATCATAGACTTGGTCACATAGGTGAAAAAGGTTTAAAAATCTTGAAAAACAAAAACTTGGTAGATGGGTTGATTGATTGTAATCTGGAGTTCAATTTCTGCGATCATTACATATATGGAAAACAGAATCGTGTTTCTTTTTACTCTAGTTCTCATAAATCTTCTGATGTTCTGGACTATGTACATTCTGATGTTTTTGGTCCAGTTGATGTTCCTTCTCTGTCTAAATCAAGATACTACATATCGTTTATTGATGATTATTCAAGGAGGGCATTTATATATTTTTTGAAAAATAAATCAGAGGTGTTCAGTCGGTTTAAAGATTTTAAAAATCTTGTGGAAAATTAGACTGGTAGAAAAATAAAATGTTTGAGAATGGATAATGGTGGTGAATACTACAATGTAGATTTTGATAAGTTTTATCTTGATCATGGAATAAAAAGGCATAAGACTACACCTTATACTCCACAGCAAAATTGAGTTGCTGAAAGGTTGAATTGATCATTGATGGAGAAAGCAAGAAGTATGTTGAGTTATGCTAGTCTTGAACAAAGGTTCTGGGCTGAGGTAGTTGCTACAGCTTGTTACTTGCTGAATTGTTCTCCTACTTCGGCATTGGTTGATAAGACACCTATGGAAGCATGGTCTAGAAAGAAGCCCTCTCTAAGACATATTCATGTCTTTGGCTATGAGGCATATGCTCATATTCCTAAGGTAAAAAGATCTAAGCTGGATTACAAGACAGTCAAATGTATCTTTATTGGCTATGGAGTCAGTGTTAAAGGGTACAAACTTTGGAATCCTGAAACTGAAAAAGTAATTTACAGCAGGAATGTAATTTTCAGAGAGCTGAAACCTTTGGTTATTGTTCCTCAGCTGGAGAAGACAGAAGAAAAGAAAGAAAAGAGTGTTGTTAATATTCCTCTGACCCCTGTAAAAGAGGAACAACAAGCACCAAGTGTAGATGATTCAGAAGTGAGTTCGAGTAGCTCTGAAGATTCAGATCCAGAGCAAGAACCTGAACTTGCACCTCAACCATTGAGGCGGTCTACACATGAAAGAAGACAACCAGATAGGTATGGATTTTTAGTACTTGATTCAAGTTGTGCCTATGCTTTGCTTACTGATACTGATGAACCTAGGACTATGAAAGAAGCTATTAGTTTACCTGATTCAGATTCTTGGTTGGAGCCCATGGATAACAAAATATCATTGTTGGAGAAAAATGGAACCTGGGATCTGGTGCCCTTGCCTGAAGGTAGAAAACCTGTGGGCTGTAAGTGGGTATTTAAAAAGAGATATGGTCCAGATGGTAGTATTGACAAGTACAAGGCAAGACTGGTTGCTAAGGGGTATTCTCAAAATGAAGGTATAGATTATGGAGAAATTTTTTCTCCTGTAGCTAAGCTGATATCCATTAGATTTTTGTTGTCACTTGCAGCAGCGTATGACTTTGAAATTGAGCAGATGGATGTGACGACAACATTTCTTCATGGGGACCTTGAAGAAGAAATTTACATGTCCCAGCCAGAGCATTTTGTGGTAAAAGGTAAAGAACATCTGGTATGTAAACTTAAGAAGTCTCTTTATGGTTTGAAGCAATCTCCCATAATGTGGTATCAGAAATTTGATACGTATGTTTTATCTTTGGGATATGTGAGATCTAAATCTGATCACTGTGTCTTATAAAACTGATGGTGATTAGATTCTTATAATTACACTGTATGTGGATGACATGTTATTCATTGGCAATGGTAAGGGGATGATCTCAAATTTAAAATCTCAATTGTCCTTGAAATTTGAAATGAAGAATATGGGAGCAGTAAAGTACATTCTGGGAATGGAAATCAAAAGGGATAGATCAAATAGAAAGCTTTGGCTCAGCCAGAGCAAGTATATTACCAATGTTCTTGATAAATTTAATGTTTGATTGCAAACAGTTAGTTGTTCCAATTTTGCAGGGAACGAAACTATCTATTGAAGATTGTCCAGAATCTTTGAATGAAATTGATGACATGAAAAAAGTGCCTTATGCAAGTGTTGTTGGTAGTTTAATGTACGCAATGGTCTGTACTAGACCAGACATTGCCCAGGCAGTGGGATTTTTGAGCCAATTTATGGTAAATCCAGGCAAAACACATTGGGATGCTGTGAAGAGAGTCATGAGGTATTTGAAGGGAACTTCTGATTATGCTGTTTGCTATCATGGAAACTCAGTTGGATCTCAGAAATCTATCAGCATTCAGGGATATGTTGATTCTGATTGGGTAGGGGATATTGACAGTAGAAGATCCACCAATGGATATGTATTCATGTTAAATGGTGGTGCTATCAGTTGGATGAGCAAGCGATAGGCTATAGTCACTTTGTCCACAACAGAGGCAGAGTACATAGCAGCTACTCGTGCATGCCAAGAAGTTGTTTGGTTGAAGAGATTGTGTTCTAATGTCGGGTTTGATGCAGGGTAAATACAAATTCATTGTGATAGTCAAAGTGCTATCTGTTTGGCAAAAAATCCTACTTTTCTCTCTAGGACAAAACATATTGATGTCCAATATCACTTTGTTCGTGATATGGTGGAAGACAAAAAGGTAAAGATGGAAAAGGTTGATACTTTGGATAATGTTACAGATGCCTTGACTAAACTAGTGAGCACGACCAAGTTCAAATGATGTTTAGATGAAATGGGTCTTCGTGCCCATAATTCTCAGTAATTGTATGCAGATTAAGAGGTAGCAGTAATCTCTTCGACAAGTGGGAGATTGAAGAGACCTAGTGTCTCAAATTACTGCTTAGAACCTCATTTTTTATTCTTTAGTCTTGTTCATATCATTCACATGTTCTTTGGTCATCGAGTTGACAGAATACTATCGACGTACCCATGTTGGGCTTACCAATGACATGTGTTTCACTGATGGTAGTGGCCATTGGGAAGACTTCCTGTATCGGTGCAGATGGAAGTAGTATCACCGATGATCTATGTCTCGTCGATGATGTGGTCGGCGTGAGTCACTTTGATGGAAGACCATCAAAGTGAGTAGCTTTATTGGCTCAGTGGTAATGGTTCTTACTGATAAGCCTGTCATCTCGATGTTCGGCAAGAAGATATTCATCAGCGCAGCGTAAAGTCTTTGGGCCAATTGCAGAAGTCTTTCCGATGAAGGCTTGGGTTGGCAGGACCATAACTTTCGGTGCAGTTTCAAAGTTTCTCTCCGACGGTCTTCGTTACGCTGATGAAGGTTGAAGGTTGAGCATTGGTGGGACAAGGACTCATCGTTGTGAATGGTGGAGTTGTCGCTGATGGTTAAGGCTATACCGATGAGGTTTTTACTGGCATCGTCGGCAACAAAATTACCAATGATAGTCATACTATGTGTTCAGGTATATAAACCTAGATGTCCAACGCGACCTGATGCATGTGGGACTAATGAGTCCTCTTGAATACGAACAGTTGCAACGGTTGGAAGACAGTGATACTGAGTCAGTTGGAATGAACAGTTAGGGTAGAAGTTCAAACGGTTTTACTCTGAAGACTGTGGTAAAAATACAGATTTTGGTGAAGCTATCTGTGATTGATGAAGATATTCGATCATATTGTTCATTTTGTAGATGTACAGTGGATGTGAACTATTTTGTATGATTTGAGAATCGATACCTGAGCGAGAAGGCTGAGATCTTTATTGTAATCTTTCTAAGCTTACTGTAAATAAAGATTCTCTCTTGTGGTGGTGGGTTTTTTACCCGAAAGGGTTTTCCCACGTACATCTGGTGTTGTTCTCTGTTATCTTACATGTTTATTCTATATTTTCTAGTGTGCTCATCTGTGTTTTTGAATTAAACGTTACCTGTCTGCATTATCCCCTTTGAATTGACATTAGGGAAGTTGTATTCCGCACCTGTGCTTTCCTTGCAAAAAATACAAAATGCATGTAGGCCATCATAATTGCATCATCATATATAAACATAAAATGTAAAAGTGTCCATAGCAAATAGAGTGCATCCATGATCATCGCACAAAAATACAAAATGCATGTAGGCCAACGTAACTGCATCCTCATATATAATCATAAAAACATAAACATGTCCAAGTGTACAATATCAGTCTGTCATCCATGAGTCAACTCACAAAAGGTGTATACATAGATCAAAATAATAATGATACATGTCTCAGTAGCTGTACAAAACACGAGTGACATATGAATAATCTGGCTATCCATAAGCCATCAAAAAAATATGTATGTACAAGGCAAAAATCTGTCCAAAATCACAGCTAACCCTGCTGTCGCGGGATACTGCTCCCGACACTACCCTCTCCCTCTCCTCTGCCTCGACCTGTCCCAGACTACTATGGGCCCATGCCTGAAGCCGCCGACCGACCGTGAACCACCTGTCCTCTATGAGGATGTAACCACTGACTGGATCCTATCACTTGGCATCATCTCATCTGCTGGCACTGCCCCATGATGATGTAGGAGCATCCAGTGGTGTAAGGGCAATCTTGCATCACCCAAAAAGAAGTTGATTCAAAATCATTGCAGTTGTTTTCATTTCATTCCATAATTAATGTTTTTGGTTCCATAATCTCTTGAATAATGATGTAGGACTTTCAGTTTTTCCAAACTGCTAAAAATAGCAACCTGCCTGTTTTGGAAAGTTTAACTGCCATTTTAGGAAAGTTTGCATTTGGGTACAGATTGAAGCAAAAAGTTACAGAAAGCGTCATAACTGAAATATAAGACCTTTGGCGAAGGAATCAGGCAAAGATCATTTGTGAGGTGAAAGATATTAAAGTTTTTGTTTTCCAAACAGCCCCTGAAAATTTTTGAAACGAGATATGAGGTACTAAAACATCCCATAACATCCCCAAAAGTTGACAAAAATCTGATTATGGATTTCTAGCATGATAGTTCACATCGCGAGCTTTCTGGCACTTAAAATGGTTCGTCAATCGAACATCTGAATCAAAAGTTATGCTTCCCGGAAGTTCACCTACTTTTGGAAGGAGTTGCAAATTTCAAAATTTAGCTGGAGGCTGCCAAAAAGTGCTATCTATGACTATTTTGGGAACCCTGGGCAGTAGGAGAGTTAAAGGGGGAAAGTGTAGAGTCAAGAATAGGTGGGAAAATAGAAACCCTAGCTGATTTGGGGTTACAGAAGGCAAAAGATTCCAGAAGCCTGGTGATGTGTAGCTGTAGTGTGTTGCAACCTGTGGAGGATTGACTCCTCTAATTTTAATTGAGCTTTTGTAATGTAATGAGCTATCCAAATCAATAAAAGAAATTTCTATTTTCTGTGTGCAATTTCTATTGTTGTGTGTTTTATGATTTACCTCCTTCATCACATGATATAAGCCTCTGTAGTACTGTGTCTGGGCTCGTGATGTTGCCAACTCTCCCATCACCTATGTAACCTAGGCCTGGGCCTGTGTCACCTGTGTAACAAGAAATGTTGTGGCCACATCAGTACCTAGGGCGGCTATGGCTGCATCCCTCTCTGCTGTTAGGGCATGTACCCTAGCCAATGTTGTGTCTCTCTCACCTATCAAAGCTTGTACCCTGGCCAGGGTGACATCTCGCTCTGCAGTGATGCCAGCAATAATCCTCACGTCTCCATCTCTCTGAGTCTTCGCGGCTCTCAATTGTACCCTCAACTATCTAACCTAGCCTCGTCGCAGTGTCACTACATCCCCCTGCACCTGTTGCTACTGCGGGTCAGGCCTATCAGCTACCTACGGTACCTGTGGTGCAACTACCTATTGCACTGCCAGCTGAACCATTGCCTACTGCACTACCGGCTGAACCACTACCTACTGGGCCACCTATTGTGCCTCTTGTTGGGGTGGGGCCTGCCCCACTCTCTGCCGCTATCTCGACCGGCTGTCACCTCCATCATCTCCTCCATCTCCTCGGCCCCCTCCTCCACTGTCTCCTCCATCTCCTCAACCTCCGCCATCTCCACCCCTCCTCCTCCTCTGTCATCTCCTCCATCTACCTCCATCCTCCTCCTCCTCTGACTCCACCTCTTTTAGGCAAGGAGCTAGCTCTCCCAGTCCCAAATACCTGGGGAACGAATGTGCCGCAAACCAATCCTTGTAATCATGTGTCATCCTTGCATCCACTATCTCCCTCCTCATCGGCCATGCCTGATAAGGAATCTATAGAAAATCTATCTGGGCCTCCTCATAGGAAGGCGCAGGTCCCCATTGCTGCCACTCTACAAAGGTCCTCACAAAAAGGGCTTTCCCCTATGGCATACCCTACGCCCACCTAAACTGCCAGAGGACACGGCTGACTATCTACCTCTCCAGTATGTGTGGAGTTCGGCCAATCAACCACTGCGTCTGAAACACGTAGGGCAGCTCATTGGCCTCATCATCCCATACCTCGCATTCCACATAGGGCTACCAGACAACTGCATCCACATTGTCCAACTAATTTTTCCAATACTCCAACTTCCCTAGCCTATGCTGAGAAAGTGCACCAGAGTATCCATAAGGGTATGGCTCATTCCTCTGCCTGTGAAATGTACAAACAGGCCGTGTCACTGCTATGTGCTCCCACGCCCAGAACTGCAACAATGAAATACCTACAGAAAGACTAGATACTCTATGGTACACAACCTGATGCATGTCATGATAAAGATGGGCCAACACACAGACACCCCAAGCAAAATGGGTGCCCTCAGTCAACATCCTCTCTAGGGTATGACCCAAGCCAATCGCAAAACCATGAGATCGCTGATCGGGGCATACAACACTGCCGATCAAACCAGCTACAATCCCAGGAAAATAGTCATAGTAATCATACATATCCTACCAGCTGATCATTGATCCGGCTATGTCTGGGTCATCAAAAGCACTCTTGCACTTAGCTAACCCGGCGTCACACTGAGGGTCGTACTCTACCTGCTTCCCTACTATAGGTAAGTGCAAGATCCTGTAGACATCCTCCAAAGTAATAGTGATCTCACCGGTGGGGAGGTGGAATGTCCCATCCTCACTGTGGAAGCACTCCACCAAAGTAGTCAGTAGACCGAGGTTCACATGAACCTCGGGCATAAAGAAAACATAGTATAATCCAGTCGCACCGAGCACCAAACGATCTGCCTCTGTCAGCATGTGCCGTCGCTACATCGTAACAGGGAACTACTCCCGCAACATGAGAGTGTCAGAAATATCCTCCTGCAATTAACAAAGCAATGCGTCAACCATAACCATATCAATGCAAACCTACTCAACTATCAAACTTATCAAAATCACTTAGCACATCAAATTGATCAAACCAAGCATATCATCTCTTGTCTAGATTTAATCAATCTTGGAGATTGCTTATCGATTGTCGCATCGATCAAGATGCCAATCGAGTCAATTTCGCTAAGTAAATGACTATCCAAGGCAAATGCGTCGTTCCAAGACATATTTATGTAGTATTAGAGCAAAAGTACCGAAGAACAAATGTTCTAGGACAAATGTGCCACACATTACATATGCACAGCATAACCAAACACAAGCGCAGACACCTATCACAAAAGCGCAGAAATAACATAGGCGCAACAACTTGACCTAGATGTGCCGAAATGCAACAAATGCGTGGTTTCGGAGCACAAATGCGCTGAAACGCCAAGTTACGCATTCATTCAAGTAACTTTCACATGCATTTATTGCACTACTAAATGCACCTATCCTAATTTTGACGACATACATACCGAGGGTCCTGCCTTTGTTACTTGTCCAAATCGTTGAACCTGCTTAAAATGATGCTCCTCGTGTGGAATATCCATCTCTCTGCTGACTACTCTAACTCCTACACTCTATAAAGCTCCAAGTATCTCTCACAAAATGACACATGTGCAAATGACTAGGATTGTGGACCCAGCTTCTATATATAGACATGCAACCCTAACTAGCTGTGTGGTGACCTGACCTACTCTCCGCGCCCTTTCTCCCTCATTTTCTCAAGCCGTAACCTATTTTCTTCATCCTAACCTAAGCTGTTCAACTTATCTCATCATGAGATTGTCTATTATCTTATCAGTTTCTTCTCGTCCAATCTCCCGAGGGGGCATCCTAGCGTCATACAAACCTATACCAGGGGCAAAATTGGGGCAAGTATCAAATCACAAAAATTTATACTTCTTTGAAGCAACGTGATAAAACACATTGCATCAAAGAGGGGCAAAATATATTGTACACCTGAAAGTGATGCAACTCTACCTAAATAAATATTTTTAATATTTATTTCATTTTTATTCCTCTATCAATAAATAAATAAATCAATTTATTTATTTGATTCACATTCCTCCACCAAAATTAAATAAAGGCATTTATTTAATTAAATCTTCCAAATTGTTCTAAAATTATTCTAAATTAAATAATACCAAATTATTTAATTAATTCTTCTCATTCTATATTTAAATAAATCCAAATATTTATTTAAATTATCTATTTCCTCCAAAATAGAATTAATACCAAAAGTAATTCAATTAACCCACGTGCACATGTAATTAAACATTTTAATATTTAATTAGCCAATATTCTCTCACACACATGTCCTATTTCTCCTCTGGTCAGATTAGTTAACTCATCAATCAAATCTGTTAACTAATTGGTCATCTGAGTTCAATGTTCAATCATATCAGTCAACTCCCCAATCAGCCCACTTATCTCTCCAATCAATTCTGTTAACTGATCAATCATCTTAGTTAACTCCCTAGATCTATTATGTTAACTCCCCTGATGCATGAAAGAGCAGGACACTTGTCTTCTCCCTATTCATGCACATCCTCTTGAATTTCCTCAACCGTTGATCTTCCTATTCATTCTATATCGTTGATCTTCTCTCTAACAAATCTATAAATACAACCCCTTTTCCTCCATTTGAAGAATCCAAGCTTAAGCAAACTTACTCTGCAGGAATCATTACAGCGTGCCTTTGGCAAAATCACCTTCATAGCATTTGCACTACAAATCCATTATCATCACCATGTCTCCATCAACCCATATCCATTATAGTTGCATTGTAGTTTAGTCTCCATTGTACATTCCATATCATATCCATTCTACTCTTGTCATCTTAAACAACAAGGATGTGCACACTTTTGAGAGCTTCATTACCATCAAGATCAAGAGTAGATAGGTGACCAATGGAAGCACAGAGGTAAAAACGGTCTTCAAACATATATTCTTTGTTTACTTGTGTTTAAATCATTTTCTATTGAGTTATTGGATTATATTGATATATTGATATTGTTCCACATTTTCTGATAACAACATGTAAGAGTGTTTGACAAGAACATGTGGATTTGACTCTCCAAGAAGCAAAGGGGAGAGAAAGTATCTTGGGGGAAGGAGAGTATAGACTCTAGATTACAAAAGGGTATTTGCCACTAGGTATGGTACATCAGATAGTGGACTTTAGTTGTCTTGAGGTAATCTTTAATTTTGGTCAATTTAATTGCCTCGACGGGGTCGTCGGTGACTTCAAGAATAAGTCACTTCTTCTTCATGTCATTGTGAAGGAACGACGTCGTTGTTTGAACGCCATTGTCGCAACGAATGTCGTTATTCGACGTCTACGTCATAATCTTTTGAGTTCACGTTGTTGAACGTGGATGATAGTTAGATATTATGTATATATCTTATGGCACGTCCTTGTTGAGTCCTTTTCGACGTAAAACGTTGAAATTATTTTGTAGGGGGAGATAAAACTCAACGCCGATACGTTAACCGTAAATTTCATCGTAAACAGTTTAAATCTTTCGCATGTTGCAAACTTTTAACCTGCACCTTGTAGCGGTTGTGTAGGTCAATCATTGTGATTGTTAAACTCTTTTTGCTCCAACATCAATAAGTTGACGGATAAATATCATCGCCATAACACTTTAACTAGGCACGATATATATATATATATATATATATATATATATATATATATATATATATATATATATATATATATGGGATAATGATGAATTTTGTATCATTCCTATTAATGATATTATCGTTTAATAAGTTTAAATAGTGAATTGTGTCGATGTGAATATCTAATGCCAATATCATTGATTATAGTCGATCCATATTAATATATAAATAAATGTGTCAGGGGTAAGTTAATAAAGTTGTCATGTTTTATTATAATAAAGACTTCGGTCTAGCAAGATAGAGTAAATGTTATCATTGTAATGATAAGTTGATCGAGTTGGTCATCTTTTTGCCTTGCCATGACGTCATAACTAATTGGCATCCTGAGCCACATCAAAAGAAACGCCTCTAAGGCTGGCATGCCTATCTGAACGAAAGAAAAGAAGATAACTTTGTGAAGGGAGATAAGAACAAAAATTAGTTAGTTTTGAAAATAGTTATTCCCATGCCATCCTTTAACCGATGAGAGCCTTTTGCCAAATGGTATTCGTAGCTGGAGTGGATAGAGAGCCGCGAACAGGGAGTGAAGAAGAAATAATGTGTTCGAGCTGAAAGTGGGTTTAGAAGAATTAGGATTGTGGAGCTCGCCATTAACAAGTTTCCCTCTCTCTGTTATTCTATGTAACTTTTACATAAATATCTTCTGTGACTCAAATTGAGAGCAACCTCAAATATCATTACTTCTTTATAATGTTGTTCGTGTGGACAAATTATAGTTTGTATGAAATAATTTGTAGAACGTGAGTCTTATGTTTTGAAGAGTATGATTGGATCTTGTGTTTAAAATGACAGCAAACTTTATGCCCGATTTATACTATAAACAATTGCAAATTACCCTATGGCCATAGCATGGAAAGAACGGTTGAATCTTTAAAACTCATGAATCTTTTCTTGATTGTGTTCTTGTAACAGAAGCGTAATAGCATTGCAGTGTGTTATGAGCCCTCATACAGAGTGTAAGCCTGAATTCCACCTTTGTTTTAAACATACCTCTGTTGTACTAAACACATGGAAACTGATTAAGTTGATATGATAAGCTTCGGTTATGCCTTAAATGAAGACTTCTTTATACTTGATGTAATTTCCTGCTTCGAAGATTGTTGGCCAAGAGTTTCGAGGGTCTTTATGCCCCTATACTCTGCCCCCTCCTTTTTGGATACTAAACTAATGCCAATATCTGAAATAATTGATGCCATAATCTTTTAACCACTAATAAAGAAGCCGTAAGATGTTAGTCTCTGCTCATTATTGCATAGGACAATCGAAGTTAGTTTTACCGTGTTATTATACTTTCAAAAGATCGACTCATAGTTATGGTTAATGGTGGTTAGAGGGTTGAAACCTAAAGTCTTCAATTGCATAAAGTTTATCATAAGATATCATTGTTTAAGTTAATGTTTAAAGTGATCTCTTGTCGTACCACCTATCTTGACCTTGTGTGATAAGTAGTATACTTTTAAATGTAGTCTGTCAACCTAAGGATAAGCTAGTTCCTCAAGAGTGAGTCTCTCGTAAGCATGGTTAAAAAGATTAAACCTTTCCTATTATCTATTTAAAGACAAGAAGTCGGTTAAAGACTCTATCATGTATAGTTTTAAGTCTAGTCTAGGCTGCCACCCTAGTAAATATAGCATCATACCGACATGCAAACCTTATAAATATTAAATGAGGTTCAATAACTCAAATTGATGGACTAGTGAAAAATTGAATCTAGAGTCAACTTTGTATAGGGTTTCTTAACCCAAGATGATTACGTTAAAAACATAGCAAGATAATCCTATCAGTTATATGATAATGATTGTACTTTATACCTTGAAATCAAAATTAGTAAAGGCTAATCGAAGATTAAGTCTTAAGAGTAATCTGGGAGACATGAGTGACTACTTCCATGTTTTTAAGTTGAAATGATTAACCAACTCAGGGTATAGGTATACCAAGGGATGGGAAATTATAGATCTTAATGTATGTTCTTATGAACTCATTTTAGTATCGATTTAATTAAAAGACAAAACTTAACCCAGTGTTGGGTATTTCTGTTAAGATTCATACCAAGTTGGGTATGTTGGGAGAATCAAGACTCAACCCCACATTATTATTGTATTCAAGATTGTTGATAAAGGTTTATTGACATATTTTCGAAGGATAAATATGCATATGAATTCGTATTCAGTCATAATGGAAAGTTGGTAGACTTAGTAGACCAGTTGGTTGATTGTATTTAATTTTCTTTTATGATTTAAATATTTTATGGTTGAAGGATTGAACTTAGCCAAAGACCAGATTTGAGAAATGATAGCACTCCTTAAGATATGAGAGGAGTTATACCTCGTATATTATACTTATTCTTATCATGTGAATTTAGAATTGAACAATGCCGAGAAGACTAAGGAAGTCGAGAAGTATTGTTCCCATGCTTTGATATTACCCTGAGAAAACAAGGCATTTCTATGCTTTTGGTTAGAGGAGCTTTAAACCTTAGAATTATAACTAGAAAGATTTAGAAATTTATGCTTGTATGTCAAATATGACATTGCCCTTGGTCGACAGTATATGGTTGAGTAACCATGGAGTTAGACATAAAGAGTCTAGTAGTACTTATATAAATCCCAAAGTGAATTTTGGGATAAAAGTCAAAACTTAGTAAATTGTTCAAGGATGCTAGTATAAAGACAGATAGTAGAAGGACAAGAGGTCATAGACCCTAGAGATTGCAGGTATGCAAGATGGACCCTCTGGAAGGTTAGAAATACCTAAATAAATATATATCGCAAATATATTCTAGATTAAGGATTGTTCTAAGTCAGATTGACTGGAATGGGTTTACCGTATAGACAAGTTTGTGTCTAAAGTAACTAAATGAATGGGTAAGGACCCTAGCTATGTTTATTTAATCTTACTTGTAAAAAGAGATAATTGCCTTGACTATGATGCTTAACCTGGGTAAGGTAACCATTTAGTTGTAATGAATCGACTTAAACCCCTTTAAGTGTCGATAAGTCTTGGATCTCGGGTATTGCAAAGTTGCAATGAGAATCCTTGTATGAAAAGTTAATCTATAAGGTTTATAAAACCTTGACAATATTTAAAAACTTGTAGAAGACGGAAAGACTGATTTAGAATTGATAAAACTATAGATATAAATATATTTCACCGGGATGACGTAACCTATTGGGATGATCAGACTTAGCTAGAGGGTATCTAGGGTTGTATGATCAATAATGTTACGTAGGATACACCACCAGTACTTAGGTGGCAAATACCATAGGTCATCCTAGGTCTATGCTCTTCGTGAAGGGTAGGGCCACTTCCGGAAAGGAAGGTGTGCGGGAGACCATCGGTCTGTGGATGGAGCTAAAGCTCTCTGAAGATGCTTTCTCTCTCTTCAACCCAAGGCATGCCGAGGCTTGTGATATGGAGATCAGCAATCGAGATGCAGTAATCTTTTGGTGAGTTAATTTATGTATTCTTCTTTTTGTATAAGTTAACATGTTTTCAAGCATTTGAAATTAGAAAGACAAAATAAGTATTTTGATGCAATGATGTTTATTATTCAAGTTATTGATTAAACTTAAATAAAAAAAAAATTTAGCACCTTTTACCTCTTCGATTTTACTTCATAGTAATTACTTGATTTTAGAGTTATTGAAAATTATGGATATTACAGCAACCCGTGAGCTAAATCATCTATTACACACTCCTAAATTAATATATACAGATTAAAAATCATAAGATTTCATTTTCCATCTTAGATACTTTATTTATATTAGGAGTAAGTTTAGATTTCTAAATATTATTCTATATGATGTCCATGATTGCTATGATGAGTCATGTCAAGAGTCACCGATTAATGTTGTATCAATACCTGTAAATGATCCACATAGTGCCCGTGTCCAACAACTTTTCAAATATATTTAGTTAATTTTGAGATTTTATCTTAAAATAGCAAGTCAATAAACTTTTTCTCTATTGACCCAATACTACTTTCAAATTTATAAGACCTATATAAATTACAATTGACATAATCATTAATAAATTAGAATAGGCATAACCATTACACCTCCTTTGAATACAACTACATAATTCAATTATTTTGATATAAAATATTAACCTTGCATTTTCTACAAATATTAATGGTGGAGATAACACTTTTTTTAAGTGAGAGAATACCCTTACACATCTCATCAAGCCCTTGCAGAGGAAAAGTAAAAATAAAACTCTTAATTTTTTAAATTTTTTTCTCAGTCGCCGTGTTGTTTTTTTCCTTCCGCAGTACGTTATTTGAGGCGTCATACTGCGCTTGAATTCCTCTGCGAAAGAAACGAGTCTGTTAAAATCGAATAAATTTTCATAAATGCTTTGACAGACGCCGTGGAAAACGTTTCACTGAAAGAGCTCTCCGCCATTTGATGTTTTCTTCTGTCAACTTTTCAGGAATGTAATTGTGGAAAACGTTTCACTGAACAACTTTCTGACATTTGACGTTTTCTTCTGTCAACTTTGCCAAAATATCTCGACTTTTCAGTAATGAAGTGGTGCAAAATTGTTCTCCATTCCGACCATTCTTCAACGCACATGGTAAAAATCTATTAAGCTAAGTTTGTGGTGAAGCCGGCCTTTCTTGTGAAGAACGTAAATATTTCACAAATTTCTCTTTAATTTCATCGTTATTCAAAGCGGAAGTGTAGGGAAATTTTTTGCTGTAGAGATTATTTTGGTGCTTTTTTCTTTGAAATTATTTAGAATGCCAGCCATTTCTTATTTGGAATTTTATAGTTCTCATAGAATTGTAAATATGTGGTTTTTTTAATATTAGCAGCAGCCTTTAAATTTGATGGTGGTATATTCATATTTAGTCATTTTAATTGTATTTTTAGAAAGAAACTATCAGTTGAAATGGAAAATCTCAAGCCTATGTCAAAATTTCTATATAATTATATTTATATATAAATTTTGAGTCTTTTTTTTAATAAAATAGCTCTTAATATTTGAAGGGTGACTTTAAATAAATAATAATCATGAAAAAATTACTTGACAAATAAAGTTCACCATCAAATTTAGGTCCTAACTAAAAATACTGAAGTATTTATTTTTTGTTTTTTAAATTGTTTCAATTTTTTTTTATAGTTGTTTGATATATTAGGAAGAGATAAATGATGTTTTAAATGACATGGTTTTGGGGTCAAAAGAAAACAATGAGGCATATAACAAAATAAAATGGGTCTCTTTTCAAGATTTTTTTTTTTTAATGGCCCCATACATTTGGAGGCACTATTGTTAAAATTGCTTACATATTATTAGTACCAGCTTTGGAGTATTATTATAATGAATTTTTCTTATCTAGTGATTAATCTATATAAACTAAATTAATTACAAGAGTATTATTTTGAATGTTGAACAAATACTAATTTTTCCTAAGTTTATATGTAAAAATTTTAACCAAAAGTTATTCAAAAATAAATTATCCCTTTTGTGATTGGCTCATAATTTGAACTCTTAAGGACCCATTTTGTGGATTTATTTTTTTTAGATATTATGTTTCCATTTTTTAAGAAGAGGAATGCCCATATTTAAGAGCATGAAAAACTAAAGAAAAATTAAAATATACATAATGGATATGAATTGAACACTAATCTTACCTCACATCAAAAATTATTGAGATTTATTTTAACATTTATTACATGCCATTGTCAACACATGGCAACTACCACTAATTGCCCTAGAATTGTAGCGAGGTTTTTGTAATGACTTAAATTTTGAGCACTATTCTGTCACTATTTAAGTCTTTACCGAAAACATCAACTGGCATCATATTGTCTTATACATTTAAATCTTAGGGAAACTATTTTTAAATGAGTTTAAATGAAGTTTTAATCAACTTCTTATTTGCATATTTGGAATGAATACATGTATACCAATAAAAACAAGTGCCACGTAGTGGCCAGTCCCTGCCTTGTAGTGTTGTTATTATAGTATTTGTTTAGTTGTAATTTTTTTTGTTGATTAGCTATTGGTTGTATATAGTATTTGTTTAGTTGTAATTTTTTTGTTGATTAGGTATTGGTTGCATAGACAAATTGCATTCCAATAATTGAAAATTTAATTTTTGAAGAGTGTTGAAATGTCTTAGGTAAATAAAATTGAAATCTCAAAAACAATCTAATTTGGTAAAAATAAAATAGGACTAAAATATTTCCTAACTATAAAAATAAACTTTTACAAAGTCTATTAAATAACACAAATATTTCCTTAAAATGTAATAATACTAATACTTTTATAATTTAAAATGCATTAAAATATTGTAAGTTTGAAGAATAACATAAAAAATGTAATAACATGGCGAAATATTTTTTGTGATAATGTAGATTTTTAACTTTTGACTAAATAAAATTGAAATCCTAGATTTTTAACTCTTGACTAAATGAAATTGAAATTCCAAAAATAATCTAATTTCATAAAATAAAATGTGTAGAACCCTAAACCTAAAATATTAAAATGTAATAATATTGAATACCATTACAATTTAAAATGCATTAAAATATTTTATGTTTGAAGAATAATTACATAATATAATAACAGTGTGGATAGATTTGAAATGTCTCCCTAAGATATTAAAATCTAATAATATTTAATACTATTACAATTTAAAATGCATTAAAATATTGTAAGTTTGAAGAATAATTACATAATATAATAACAAAAACATATTCATATTTGCATCACTACAGTATTTTATCTTAGTCACTTAATTTTTTATTTAAGTAATAATAGTAAGTACTTTTAAACAACATGATTTTAATTATTTTAATTAATGTAATATTGTGGTTTAGTAATAATTTTGGGTGCATTCATTTAATAAAAGTATGTAGTTTAGCTCCATTTAATTAGACATCAATGGTTAAGATCAAATGAATAGTTAAGAAATATTTTAGTGAAATTAGGTTATTTATGTGTAGAACCCTAAAGTATAGTAATAATACTAATACTTTTATAATTTAAAATGCATTAAAATATTGTAAGTTTGAAGAATAAAATAAAAAATATAACTAAATTCATGATACTATAGATTTTAAAGTTTTGACTAAATAAAATAAATAATCTAATTACATAAAATAAAATATGTAGAACACTAAAAACTAAATTAAAATTATATTACTTTTAGCTAATGAAGCAAAAAATTAATCACCATCCATTTAGGCATGACTTAACTAGTGGGAGACAAAATTTGTGTTCATAATTTGTTTACTTGCCACGTACTCCCTTCAAATCAAAATTCTCTCCGCATTTATAGTTTTTTGTTTCACTCTCCCGACAAACCGACAATCCGTAGAGAAGAGGTCATTTTTTTTCAACCAATGACAATATAGATAAATCATTTCTAAATAATTTTTTGTTAAAAATTTATCATGTTCACATAGGAAAAGTACAAATTTAAATCAAATTTGTCCGATAAGAAAAATAATCCTATCTTTTGATTGGTTTGCAATCAATAGATTAATAACTAGATAAGTTGAACTCATTGCAATAGTACCAGCCGAAGGCAAGTACTAATAAAATCTCTCTACTCTCCTATCTGTAGAGATGATATTATCTATCGAATAGCATTCAACTCCAGTAGTCATTCCTCCCGTGAAGTAGAGTTGAACAAGCTTGTAGGTCACTGTGAATTTATCTCCAATCTCCAGCTCGTGATGATTGACAAAATTTTCCCAACCCTGTTGAAATTCTAGTTTATTTATGGTACAACCCACTCCTACCCACTTGGACCTTGCAACACCACATGTTCGTCTGTGTTATTTATAAACTATGAAACAAATGCAAGAGGAATGTGCTATGATAAACACAATATTTTACAAGTTCTTAATAGTGTACATGAAATAAAAGAATGAAAAATATTGTATAGTCATTAGTTTTTGTGTGAAGTCTCTTATCATGGTATTTGCCATATTTTTTATAACATTTCAAATTGCATGCTCTGCATCATTTTTTCATCCTCCATGGCACATTCTACTTAAATATCATCCACTTCAATAGTCAAACAATCAATAGTAATTTTACACCTCATTCACAACAAAAAATGGTAAATATTTGTCCTATTTTTATTAGTCAAAATTGATCTTTGATTGTTGAAGTGGATGATATTTAAAAATAGCCTCCATGGCACACCTAGATGTAAAAGCATGTGTAAAAATAATCTGAAAATATATATAAAATATTGAATTAGCTACAAATACAAATATACCTACAAATACAATAAGCAAAATTGGTAGAGAGTGAATTTTACACAATTGTCACCACAACATAAGAGTGGTAGAGAGTAAATTTTACACAATTGTCACCATAACATAAGAGTGCATGTTTGTATACCTTTCCATCATCAGCTAGGGAAAGAGCAGTGTTGAGAAGCGAGTAACCAGTATACACACCAATCTCCATAGTGTCCTTGGCCATTTATGAGCTTCAACAACAGATTTAAAAATATTGTCAATCATCATGAGCTGGAGATAGGAGATAAAAAATACTTTGAAATAGATAAATTCACCTATAGAAAAGGCTATAGAGATTCTAAACAATCTGGAAAGAAGTATTACTGCTTATGGAACATCCAGGAGGATATGGGAAGGAGGATGCGGTGGAATACAAATCCCAAACCTACCGTAATTAAGGACACCATCTATCCAACCCAACTTACCTAATATCCAGATTAGAATGGATGAAAATTGGGAACCACTATTGAACCCCATAAAGAATCTACAACCTCTAAAATTTGATGTGGAGTACTTAGAGAAATTAGTGAATAAGAGTGTGAGAAAGATAAGGGAGGAAGAGTTACAGGCGGTACCTAACAAAAATAATTTCACGTTCAACAATCCAATTGAAATAAGAGAGGAAAATGAGATAACACCACTAACTAATAGGAAGTCGCTAACAAATGAAAAGGTATCTCCTAAAACAAAATGAAACTTTGAAGAGGTACAACCCCCTGACCATGAGCCATCCCCCGTGCCCTATAAATCAAGGAGAATTTCATTACAAGATCAAAGCGGAGAAGTGGACAAACAAATAGAAATAGAAGAGCAATTTGTGAGAGATTGCGATGTAATATTGGGAAGAGAATACTTTAATATTCAATTAGCAGAGATGTAAAAGAAGGGAAAATAAACCTATACCACAGAGGAGTATTAAGAAACCAAAAGAACAAGTAAAGAAAACTTATTGCAAGAAGAAAAATAAAGAAAAACTAAAATGGATTCCCCAATTAAGTTGCCAATATTTGGGAAGGATACATTTGAAGCTATAGAACATATATTTGTCTTAGAATCTATCTGGCAGAGGAAGAATATAACTAGGGACCAAACCAAATTATTTGATTTCGTGGGAACACTAAGAAGCGATGCCTTAAATTGGTATAGAAAAACTATCCACAACATGACAAAGAATGGGATGAAGTTAGGAAACAATTTTCAGATAACTTTGAGTCTCTAGAGAGTCCAACAGAAGGGGTCAATAAAATGAGAGATCTGGTGCAAAAAGAAAGTGAATCAATAAAGAAATATGAAAGAAGGTTTAAAAACATCTCCCGGAAGTTAGAGGAACCCTTGTTAGAAAAGCAATGCATCGAATGGTTTGTATCAAGATTAACTTTGGAAATTAGGACATCCTTTGATGGTAAAACATACCGCAAAAAGAGTGAAATTGGTAGGACTATGGTGGCCCACCCTTAATAAAGATGCCAAGCAATATGTCAAACACTATGATATATGTCAGCAGACAAGGAGACCTACTGCAAGGGATAAAATTCTGTTAAATCCAATGTTAGCCCATGCCCCATTTAAAAATGGGCTATAAATTTTATAGGTCCAATTGACCCTCCTGCAAGACACTCAAAAGCAAGAATTATCATCACAAGAGTGGAGTATTTAACCAAATGGATAGAGACAAAACCAACAAGAGATTGTACCACTCTTCTCTCCTCATTAGATTAGTGTAGGAAGTGATTTCCTACACTAATCTAATGAGGAGAGAAGAGTGCAAATTCTTTTTAACCTTTACAATTATAGTGTTATTAACCTAATAACAGAGATATTGTAGCAATACACAACACAAGAATGTAAGATAGAAGAAGAGAGAGACAAGATATAACATGGGTAAAACCCTTACGGGTGAAAAACCCCACTCCAAAACATGCACAATGTATTATCTAAACAACAAGGTTTACAACACACTTGCAATGCAAGTCTTTACAGGAGTCTTCGATACTCGTATCTAGAGACAATCCGGCAACATAACAGTACCTGTCAATCACATAATACACTCCTTTCAAAGCACCTGCTTAAATAGAAGTTTACAAGGCAAAAATGGACCTTTCTTGAGATGGGCGTCCAACTTGGCTTCATGGCCCAAAACCCATGCCTGGGGACACTTGTCCAACACTGCAACATGGTCATGACACTTGTCATATCACCCCATCCCAAAGAGGTCATCTATTCCCAAGTTAGGCAATGACATATGCTCTTACGACTCTTACAACTGTCATAGAATCTGTCATAACTATCATATCTTACAACTGTAAGAGAATCTGTCATACACTGATTAAAAATAGCATATTCTCTTACAACATGTCATAACCCTCCTTGGGGTGCCCAAAGATGCCTTCTTCCAAGATGCCTTGTGACACATGTCTTCACCTATCATAGTATCTTCTATTTACGACTCTTACGCGTCATAGATTTTGTCATAGGAATCTGTCATAACCGTTTCAGTCAAGATTCACTTACACACTATTCAAAGTGTCAACACATGGAAAAATACCTCTACCACTAAGTGGGATGCCTATCTCCTCATGTGAGGACAAAAAAATACATGTTGTCACCTTCCACGTAGGATGACACATCATCGTGCCAATTCCCACAAGATGACAAAATAGGATTTGCATCCTAATTACACAATAGGCAATAAATAAATACAATACAATAAATAAATGCAAGGAATTACCAAGTATGAGACACCTTAATTCCCAACATTATCCCACTTGTCGAACACCTTGTAAGAGCTAATAGAAATAACAGGATTTAACTGGTATAGGCTGAGAGGCCCATAGACTCCAAACACCATCTGAACTTCTCTATGCCCACTGGTTTCATCAATGCATCCACAACATTCTTCAAAGTGTCTACCTTCTCCAATTTTACCTTCCCATCCTTTACCATGTCTCACACGAAATGAAACTATACATCAATATGCTTTGTTCTGGCATGGAAAGTTGGATACTTTGCTAGGCAAATCACACTCTGACTGTCACAACAAATCGTAATCTGTCATGCATTAACACCAATATCTGAACACAATCTCTTAAGCCAAATGGCTTCCTTACAAGCATGAGTTGCTGCCATATACTCAGCTTCTGTCATGGACAAAGCGACCACAGGTTGTCACTTACTCATCCAACTAATTGCACCACCAAACATAGTAAACACATAAGCACCGGTGGATCTCCTGCTGTCAATGTCACCCACCCAATCTGAATTCACGAATACAAATAGAATGCGGAGGTCCTGTAGAATTACCATGATAGCATATGGAATACTCGGAAGTACCCCTCAAATATCTGAACACTCTCTTTACTGCATCCCAATGTACATGTCCAGGATTAGCCATAAATCGACTAAGGACTCCCACTGCTTGGGCAATGTCTAGTCATGTGCAGACCATAGAATACATCAAACTGCCAACAATTCTAGCATAAGGTACTATGCTCATGTCCTCTACCTCACTAGGAGATTTTGGACAATCATTAATAGACAACTTTGTCCCCAAATAAACAGGAACACACAATGGTCTACAATCTGCCATGCTGAACCTATCCAACACGGTCTACACATAATTACTTTGGCTTAACCAAAGTTTTCTATTGGCTCTGTCTCTTTTGATTTCCATTCCCAGAATGTACCTAGCCGCCCCTACATTTTCATCTCAAACTGTACTGACAACTAAGACTTCAAATCAGAAATCATATTCTTACCATTCCCAATTAACAACATATCATCAACATACAATGCAATAATGAGAATGTGGTCATTGTCAAATTTATAATACACACAATGATCTGATTTCAATCTCATAAATCCAACCAACAACACAGAGACATCAAACTTCAAGTACCACATCCTTGGAGACTGCTTCAAACCATACAAAGACTTTTTCAACTTGCAAACCAAATTTTTTGTACCTTTCTCTATGTAATGCTCTGGCTGTGACATGTAAATCTCTTCCTCCAAATCACCATGAAGGAATGATGTCTTCACATCCATCTACTCCACCTCTAAGTCATAAGCTACTACAAGAGATAACAGGAACCAAATAGATGTCATCTTTGCAATGGGAGAGAAAATTTGACCATAATCAATTCCCTCCACTTGTGAATACCCCTTCACAACCAATTTGGCCTTGTACTTTTCAATACTACCATCTGCACCAAGTTTCCTCTTGAACACCCATTTGCATCCAACAAGTTTCCGTCGTTCAGGCAAAGGCACCAAGTCCCATGTTTTATTCTTCTCCAAAGAAGCCATCTCATCTTCCATGGCCTCCTTCCAGGAACCTGCATCTTTCATGCCCATGGCCTCTATCACAGTTCTAGGCTCATCAGTGTTAGTAAGCAAGGCAAAAGAACAACTAGAATCAAGCAATGAATAACCAAACCTATCAGGTTGCTTTCTTGTTCGTGTAGACCTCCTCAATGGCTGAGGTTGAGGTTCTGCTTCTTCTTCTGCACTTTCAGAGCTGCTAGAGCTCTCCTCCTCATCAGGTCTCATAGGGTTTGTCAGTTCAGTCTTCTCAGGGGTAGAAGGAAACTGAACCACATGCTCTTTCTTTTCTGTTTCTTCTAGCTGTAGAACAACGGGAGGAGTTGTTAGCTCTTTGAAAATAACACTTCTTCTATACAACACTTTTTCAACCACAAGATCCCAAAGTTTGTATCCTTTCACACTAATACCATAGCCAATGAAAATACACTTAATAGCCTTGTTCTCTAATTTAGACCGTTTCTACCTAGGCACATGTGCATATGCCTCATAACCAAAAACACAAAGATGTCTAACTGAAGGCTTCTTATTAGACCACACCTCCATAGGTGTCTTACCAACAAGAGCTGATGTAGGGGACATGTTTACCATGTAGCAAGCAATGGCTACAGCTTCAACCCAAAACTTTTGTTTGAGGCTTGCTCCACTAAGCATACTCCTAGCCCTCTCCATCAGTGTCATGTTCATCCTCTCTGCAACTCCATTTTGCTATGGGGTGTATGAAGTTGTCTTATGTCTTTCAATCCCTTGCTCTTTATAGAACTTATCAAACTCTGCGGAACAAAACTCACCACTGTTGTCAGTTCTCAAACACTTAATCTTTTTACTACTCTGATTCTTGACAAAAGCTTTAAACTCTTTAAACTGACTAAAGACTTCAGTCTTGCTTCTGAGAAAATAAATCCATGTCCTTCTATTGTAATCATCTCTGAAAGATACAAAATATACAGATTTGGAAATCGAAGGAACACTAACAGGACCAAACACATTAGAATGAATAAGGTCCAACACACCAGAAGACTTGTGAGAACTAGAGTAAAATTGAACACAGTTTTGCTTTCTATATATACAATGTTCGCAAAAGTCAAACTCAAGATTACAATCATTTAACCCCTCAACGAGGTTTTTATTTTTTAGGGTTCTAAGACCCTTCTCACTAATGTGGCCAAATCTCATATGCCATAACATTGTCTTTTCAGCAAGAAGATTAACTTCCAAAGCATGAGCACCCTTGGGTACCCAAGATGCACTACCATCAGAATTTGTTATAATAGATTTCTTCACTGCTAGTTCAGATGGTGAGGATGAAGTGACTGCGGCTCTTTTCTTCGAGTCAGAAGAACTATTGCACTATGAAGTGCATGCCTCTATTTGAAATAGAGTACCTCTCCAATTACCCTTCGCAAGCACCATAGATCCTCTAGTCATCTTGCACCCGTCCTTTGAAAAGACAACTTGCACACCTACATCATTCAACATACTTACAGAAAGAAGGTTCTGTGCCAAGCCTGGGATGTGCATAACCCCAGTGATCCCTTTTACTCGTCCATCAGGGAATTGGATTGAGACTCTTCCACGACCAACAATCTTCAAATAAGAATCATCACCCAGGTACACTCTTCCACCATTGAACTCTTCATACTTCGTGAACCATCTTCGATGTGAGGTCATGTGGAATGATGCACTAGAATCAATCAACCACACATCATTAGATATATGGGTGGCCAGGACTACAATGAAGGCATCACCATCATCTTGTGACTTGTCAGAATATGAGTCTAGGACATTCTTCTTCTTCTTTTTCTTTTCCTCTTTGCATTCCTTTCAAAAATGTCCAGTTTTTCCACAGTTCTAATAGAAAGCCTTGGACTTTCCAGAAGATTTGGATCTACGCTTCTCATCTTTCTTGTCCTTCTTTTTCCCTTTCTCTTTGGGTCTTCCACAAACCGCAAGAGCCTCTTTGGCTATAGCCATAACAAGATGATCCCATGAGTCTGGCAAAGAACAAAGCAAGGTCATACAATGATCCTCCTCCTCCATCTTCACACCAACGGATATCAACTGTGCAACTAACATGTTGAAAGCATTCAAGTGATCTGAAACAGATCCTCCATCCTCCATCCTCAGAGAATACAAATTCTTTCTCATAAAAAGCTTGTTCACCAGGGATTTGGCCTGATTAACATCTCCAAAGGTCTTTTGTGGTCTTCTCCTCATGGACATTTAATAGGACAGAATCAGCTAGACTGAGTCTTATGAGACCCTTAGCCTTCCGATCTTCAAGATCCCAATCAGATTGTGCCATTGCAGTTGGTTTTACACCGGATATGGTTTCCCATAGGTCTCGATCAACAAGCATGTCTTTCATCTTAAGTTTCCATAACTCAAAATTTGTGCCATTGAATTTCTCCACCTCTAATCTTTCAGATGTGCCTGCCATCTCTTTTCCTGCAACAAGATTATAGAATACTCTACACAGACTCCCACTCAATCTAAGATCATCTCAAAAAAACCCTACCCAACAACTAGGACCAAAGGTGATCAAGCTCTGAAACCAACTGAAAGGAAGCTAGGTGTACATAAATCGCTTCCTACACTAATCTAATGAGGAGAGAAGAGTGCAAATTATTTTTAACCTTTACAATTACAGTGTTATTAACCCAATAACGGAGATATTGCAGCAATACACAACACAAGAATGTAAGACAGAAGAAGAGAGAGACAAGATATAACGTGGGGAAAACCCTTACGGGTGAAAAACCCCACTCCAAAACCTGCACAATGTATTATCTAAAGAACAAGGTTTACAACACACTTGCAATGCAAGTCTTTACAGGAGTCTTTGACACTCAGATCTGGAGACAATCTGATAGCATAACAGTACATGTTAATCACATAATACATCTCTCAAAGCACCTACTTAAATAGAAGTTTATAAGGCAAAAATGGACCTTTCTTGAGATGGGCATCCAACTTTGCCTCATGGCCCAAAACCCACACTTGGGGACACTTGTCCAACCTTGCATCATGGTCATGACACTTTTCATATCACCCCATCCCAAATAGGTCGCCTATTCTCAAGTTGGGCAATGATAGATGCTCTTATGACTCTTACGATTGTCATAGAATCCATCATAACTGTCATATCTTACAACTGTAAGAGAATCTATCATAGACTGACTAAAAATAGCATATTCTCTTACAACATGTCATAACCCTCCTTGGGGCACCCAAAGATGCCTTCTTCCAAGATGCCTTGTGACACATGTCTTCACCTGTCATAGTATCTTCTATTTATGACTCTTACGTGTCATAGATTACGTCATAAGAATCTGTCATAACCGTTTTGGTCAAGATTCACTTACACACTATTCAAAGTGCTGACACATGGCAAAATACCTCTACCACCAAGAGGGACGCCTATATCCTCATGTGAGGACAAAAAATTACATGTTCTCACCTTCCACGTAGGATGGCACATCACCGTGCCAACTCCCACAAGATGACAAAATAGGATTTGCATCCTAAATACACAATAGGCAATAAATAAATACAATACAATAAGTAAATGCAATGAATTACCAAGGTTGAGACACCTTAATTTCCAAAAATAACGCATACTAAAAGCTCCCCCTACCATCCACAAGCTAATGGCACTAGTGAAGCATTGAATAATATTATTAGGACAGTACTAACAAAGATGTGTAGTACAAATGAAAAGGTATCTCCTAAAACAAAATAACACTTTGAAGAGGTACAACCCCCTGACCAGGAACTATCCCCTGTGCCCTATAAATCAAGGAGAATTTCATTGCAAGATCAAAGCAGAGAAGTGGACAAACAAATAGAAATAGAAGAGCAGTTTGTGAGAGATTACGAGTAATATTGGGAAGAGAATACTTTAATATTCAATTAGCAAGAGACAAAAGAAGGGAAAATAAACCTATACCGTAGAGGAGTATTAAGAAACCAGAAAAACAAGTAAAGAAAACTTATCGCAAGGAATAAAAACAAAGAAAAACTAAAATGGATTCCCCAATTAATTTGCCAGTATTTGGGAAGGATACACTTGAAGGTGCGGAACATATATTTGTCTTAGAATCTATCTAGTAGATGAAGAATATAACCAGGGACCAAACCAAATTATTTGATTTCATGGGAACACTAAGAAGTGATGCCTTAAATTGATCTAGAAAAACCTATCCACAACATGACAAAGAATGGGATGAAGTTAGGAAACAATTTTTAGATAACTTTGAGTCTCTAGAGATTCCAACATAAGGGGTCAATAAAATGAGAGACCTGGTGCAAAAAGAAAGTGAATCAATAAAGGAATATGAAAGAAGGTTTAAAAATATATCCCAGAAGTTAGAGAAACCCTTGTTAGAAAAGCAATACATTGAATCGTTTGTATCAGGATTAACTCTAGAAATCAGAACATCCTTTGATGGTAAAACATATTACGAAAAGAGTGAAATTGGTAGGACTATGGTGGCCCACCCCTAATAAAGATGCCAAGTAATATGTCAAACACTATGATATATGTCAGCAAACAAGGAGACCTACTGCAAGCGATGAAATGCCCTTAAATCCAATGTTAGCCCATGTGCCATTTGAAAAATCGGCTATAAATTTTATAGGTCCAATTAACACTCCTGCAAGACACTCAAAAGCAAGATTTATCAGCACAGGAGTGGAGTATTTAACCAAATGGACAGAGACAGAACCAACAAGAGATTGTACCACTAGGACTGCCACAAAGTTTATGTATGAAAATATAATTACAAGGTTTGGGTGCCCACTAAGTATATAACTAGTGATCAAGGGAAACATTTTGTAAACAAAGTTATTGCGGAGATTTTGAAGAGTTTCATGATAACGCATACTAAAAGCTACCCCTACCATCCACAAGCTAATGGCACTAGTGAAGAATTGAATAAGATTATTAGGACAACACTAACAAAGATGTTTAGTGGTAACAAAGAAGCTTGGGACATCAAAATGCCTGCGGTACTATGGGCATACTGCACATCCTACAAAAGAGCTATAAAATTCACCCCATTTGAACTAGTGTATGACATGGATGCAACACTACTAATAAAATTCATTATTCCTAATCTACATACTACATTAGCTTTGCATTTGAAAAAGGAAGAATCACTAACACACATAGTGGATGACCTTGAGAAGTTAGATGAAAATAGACTTCTAGCGGTATATAACCAAAACTGAGAGCGTAAGAATTAGCATTATGTCGTAAGTTTAGCTCTCATACAATACATCACATACATCATAGACATTCTAATGGTACTCAATAATCATTATATCTTAATTAAATATATATATGTTCATTCACTATTGCAAAGGCAAGTATGTGTCGCTACTCTATTTCATCTTTTCCTTGCTTACTTACTTCCTATTTCACTGTTTTTATACATTAGAGTACAATAGGGATTTGTCCCTTACAAAATGGACCTATTATTACTAGGTCTACTTGGCCTTGTGCTCCGCACTTCCTTTGCAGTGAGTTGTGGTAGCTTATGCTCTGTGCTTTGTTCGCTGCTAACATCATCCCCCCTTTTAGACTATGTCTTGTCCTCAAGACATCCAAAATTAATTGGTTGGTAGGATGTTTTTGTAGATGATCTCTAGTTGGGTCAAGGTGCTATCCCATTGATTCTTAGCCTGTTACAATATTTGTATGTGGCCCTGAGTCTGGATTAGTGTTGTTTCTACTTCGGTTATGCTGGTAGGGATCTTTTGTTGTGTATTCTTTGTGGCTTCCCCCAGTATACCAGTCATATGTGCTAATATCAGATTTATTACTTCCCTTAGTTGCTTGATTAATGCTTTTATTTGTTCTCTTTGGTCTTGCATCTGTTGAATTTGAGTGTGAATTACTTCTATTTGTGCCCTCACTGACCCATCCATGTCTTGTATGGGGTCATATGTACCAGCTACTTGCAAAATTTGAGCTTCTAATTGATCTGTTTGGTCTTTCAAGATCTTTGTCATTGTGGGCCATTGTAAACAAAACTGGTATACGATATTGACAATAATTATTGTTTGTTGTAGGTTTCTTATCTGCCCCTCCAATTATGTGTGTGTTGTAGAATACTCTTTCCTTGCGTCATACATTCGAGTCTTATTTAGCTCTGTTGTGACTTGATTTCTGACATTTGTAGCCTATTCGTTTATTTCTTCTTTCACCCCATCTACTAACTATTTTAGTTATTGTGGTAGAGGTAATGATGTGTCCTTCTGTAGCTATGTCATTTTGCTCTGCATATCTGCTATTGCCTCTTCCAAATGCTCTGTACTCTCCACATGTTTTAAAATTTCTTCTCTTGTGGTGTTGTGGAATATGTCCCCTAACTATTTTTTTTGGATTGGGGATATGTTTGTCAAGTTCACCTGTGATCCCAGCAGTACAACCTTAATCAAATAGTTGTGCATAGTTACAACTTTGTTAATTGCTAGAATAAATCCTTAACATATGGAGGCTACTATCATAAAATTATGAGAAAATAACAAGTATGTAGAACTCATATGATGTGAGCATTCCTAGCACTCTACTTAAACATCATCCATTTCAATGGTCAAACAGTCAATAAGAATTTTACACCTCATCCACAACAAAAAGTGGTAAATATTTCTCCTAATTTTATTGGCCAAAATTAACTTTTAACTATTGAAGTGGATGATGTTTAAGAATAGCCGCATTCCTAATACATTATACCAATAAATGAACATATAGATTTTTTATATATCGAACAAGTGCCTAGAAAAGATAAGATACAAGCATGACCATAGTGACCTAAAAAAACTTATGCTCTACCTATGCCACTACCACAAAACTACATCTTCGGAAAGACTATTCCCCTAAAATCTGCTTGGCGATTGATGGCAACAATGCTAGAAAATCGACATGACATTCTTTGTGTTGTTCCTTAATCTTGAACCTTGGGATGCATGAGAGGATAATAGTTGTTGATCCCTTGTTATCACTGCACAAGCAACTGAGCAAGCAATACCAGTGACCAGAAAACGTTAACCATCAAATTCTCCATGGAAGCAATAAAAATTAAGACTGGTGATGCTTTAAATCTTTAATTTGGGAGCTGTTAGAACCAACTAGAGAGTTTAAGTCTGCATCTGGAGATAGAAATCTATAGTTCATGCCTTGCAAACCATGACTGGTGACTTCGATGCCAATGCTAAATGACACCGTCGCTGAGTATTGAAACAAAACACCAACTTATAGAACTTCAATATAGAGTTCTGAAGCTAAATCAGGCAAGGACCATACTGAGCCACTGTAAACATACTAATCGGACATAAGTTAAACACACCGAACACACTCCGGATAACCAACTTAAACTTTGAAACTCAAAAGAACTTGAATTTGTCTTGAGCATAAGATATCACCTTCATGGAGTTGAAGGCACTGAAATTTAATCTTATCCAGATGTCCACTAATCTAAGCATGCTTCTTAGCGGCCCCCTATAGTTGAAAGAAAAGAGAAACAATTTGAAACAGGATATCAGTGTAAAACTTTAGCATTTCTGATCCCTGATGAGTATTATGATTTGAAAACATTGTCAAGCATCTACTTTTCTAGATGTGTAGTAAAATAGCCTTCTCATAGAATCAACAATAACATTTTTATGCAAGCCCACACCAAATAAAGCTTCCTTCCAACTCAAATAATGAAAAAAAATAGCATGTAAGTGCCAAAAAATAGCATTCCATTTTTCTTTGTCCATGAACATTCCTAGAAAATATGTTTCATATCTTCATTCTGCTTACAGAAAGGGCATTTTACTGGTTGAATAATCATACATCTCAACCTATCTCCAACATGTAGCTTGTTATGTAAGATTTTCCACACCAGAATTTGAGCATTTGCATCAGCTTTTGACCCCCAGATTTGAGCACTCAAATTTCTCCAGGTTCTTTCTTGAAATTTGCATTTCCATTTTATGTTGAGACTTGGATTCAGTGGCAGTCTTAGAAGAAGATTTAAATAAATATTTTTCAAAGGAAAGAAAAAGAAGTGATATTTTCCCAGCCACAACCAATCTTTGAAGAAGTTACAATGGATACGAGTACATAGCTTCATCACTAAGTCCACAGGCACTGGCGATTTCACAAAACTTAAAGTGTTTCACCTTATTATTTAGATTAAACATGTCCTTAGTAGTCTGTCAGGTAGACCAATCAACAACAAAGAAGTCCCAGATATCACCAAACTGGTGAATTCCTAACACAACTAACTAATAGGAAGTCACTAACAAATGAAAAGGTATCTCCTAAAACAAAATGACACTTTGAAGAAGTACAACCCCCTAACTAGGAGCCATCCCCTGTGCCCTATAAATCAAGGAGAATTTCATTACAAGATCAATGTGGAGAAGTGGACAAACAAATGGAAATAGAAGAGTAGTTTGTGAGAGATTGCAACGTAATATTAGGAAGAGAATACTTTAATATTCAATTAGCAAGAGACAAAAGAAGGGAAAATAAACCTATACCATCGAGGAGTATTAAGAAACCAAAAAAACAAGTAAAGAAAACTTATCGCAAGGAAGAAAAACAAAGAAAAATTAAAATGGATTCCCCAATTAAGTTGTCAGTATTTGGAAAGGATACACCTGAAGCTGCAGAACATATATTTGTCTTAGAATCTATCTGGCAGAGGAAGAATATAACTAGGGACCAAACCAAATTATTTGATTTCATGGGAACACTAAGAAGTGATGCCTTAAAATGGTATAGAAAAACCTATCCACAACATGACAAAGAATGGGATGAAGTTAGGAAACAATTTTTAGATAACTTTGAGTCTCTAGAGATTCCAATAGAAGGGGTCAATAAAATGAGAGACCTGATGCAAAAAGAAAGTGAATCAATAAAGGAATATGAAAGAAGGTTTAAAAACATCTCCCAGATGTTAGAGGAACCCTTGTCAAAAAAGTAATGCATTGAAGGTTTGTATCAGGATTAACTTCGAAAATCAGGACATCCTTTGATGGTAAAACATACCAAAAAAAGAGTGAAATTAGTAGGACTATGGTGGCCCACCCTTAATAAAGATGCCAAACAATATGTCAAACACTATGATATATGTCAGTAAACAAGGAGACCTACTGCAAGGGACAAAATGCCCTTAAAACCAATGTTAGCCCATGTGCCATTTGAAAAATGGGCTATAAATTTTATACGTCCAATTGACCCTCCTACAAGACACTCAAAAGAAAGATTTATCGTCACAGGAGTGGAGTATTTAACCAAATGGACAGAGGCAGAACCAACAAGAGATTGTACCACTAGGACTGCCACAAAGTTTATGTATGAAAATATAATTACAAAGTTTGGGTGCCCATTAAGTATAACTAGTAATCAAGGGAAACATTTTGTAAACAAAGTGGTTGCGGAGATTTTGAAGAGTTTCATGATAACACATAATAAAAGCTCCCCCTACCATCCACAAGCTAATGGCACTAGTGAAGCATTGAATACGATTATTAGGACAGCACTAACAAAGATTTGTAGTACAAATGAAAAGGTATCTCCTAAAACAAAATAACACTTTGAAGAGTTACAACCCCCTAACCAAGAGCTATCCCATGTGCCCTATAAATGAAGGAGAATTTCATTACAAGATCACATCGGAGAAGTGGACAAACAAATAGAAATAGAAGAGCAGTTTGTGAGAGATTGCGATGTAATATTGGGAAGAGAATACTTTAATATTCAATTAGCAAGAGACAAAAGAAGGGAAAATAAACCTATACCACAGAGGAGTATTAAGAAATCAAAAGAACAAGTAAAGAAAACTTATCGCAAGGAAGAAAAACTAAAATGGATTCTCCAATTAAGTTGCCAGTATTTGGGAAGGATACACCTGAAGGTGTAGAACATATATTTGTCTTAGAATCTATCTGGCAGAGGAAGAATATAACCAGGGACCAAACCAAGTTATTTGATTTCATGGGAACACTAAGAAGTGATGCCTTAAATCTGTATAGCAAAATCTATCCACAATATAATAAAGAATGGGATGAAGTTAGCAAACAATTTTTAGATAACTTTGAGTCTCTAGAGATTCCAATAGAAGGGGTCAATAAAATGAGAGCCCTGGTGCAAAAAGAAAGTGAATCAATAAAGGAATATGAAAGAAGGTTTAAAAACATCTCCCGGAAGTTAGAGGAACCCTTGTCAGAAAAGCAATGTGTCGAATGGTTTGTATTAGGATTAACTCCTTTTTACACAACTGCAAATGAGAAATGAGAATAGAATTGGAACACATACAATATGCAGGGAACCACACATATTATTATCTTCATATATTCTCATATGCAATGCGCGCTGTAAGAGCATTTTTGCGGAATCAGAACTGGCTAAAGGAGCCAACCAAAGATAATGGTACTCTGACTTACAACTCTAAGAACTAATGGAGCGAACCAGAGATAATGGTACTCTGACTTTCAGGCTTTCTAAGACTACCTCGACTTTTCTTGCAGACTCTACTCGTTAAGACTTGCTTTGGAATGAGGCGGCCTCTCGTGCATTTATAGGTTCTTGCGAAAAGCAGATCTTTTACCTTTCCAATTAAGTCTGATTTTCAAATCCACCAAGGAAAGACGGACACGCAGATCCTTATCCGAAGGATTACCCAAACGAGGATAGGATTCCTCAAGGTGGGACCAAATAATCCGTGAACAAGATAAGGAAGACAGACAAGGACAACCATTATGTACAAAGCATCTTTTTGGTCACGGGAAGGATAACCTGTGTACATGTTAAGGCCCATGTACTTTCCCCTTTTACCGTGGTGTGGGCCACGTCTATCTTTTGTCATGAAGGGATAGATTCCTTTAGTGGCCAACAAGCCTGGTCCACTAGCTTGTACTAGTATCGCTTGATTTCATAGGAGTATAATTAAAACATCCCTCACATGAATGGTGAATGTCATGTGTACAGTCAGGTGCTTGATGATCCTTTTCTTTTCCTTTGGATGGCTTTTGGGAAGGATCAGCATCATCTGAGTGTTCGCTGGCTCGTTCTTCAAAGTACCGATAATGATCACATTGTTCCCAAATAGGATAAGGAGTACAACCAGGTAACAGTCCCCAATGCGATTGTGAGCCTGAAGGATGGTCAGGGTCAATTGGTGGAATAGGGACTTTGGGGTCTTCTTTCCACATGACGCTTAGCACTTTTAACTTATGAGCGCCATACATGCCATAGCTGATGGAAGTAGCATTGGCTTGATCGATCCAATCGGTTTTGGTGTGAATCCATAAAGGCATTTTGGTTACATACAGATGCTATAATTTACTAGGAATGTTCCAGTATTGAAAATGTGAACCAAAACCAGAAGGTCCATAGGTCTGCATCATATGCCTAATGATAAGATTTTCAGTAAAAGATGCAAATGTTAATTTAAATAAACATCCAGAATAAGAAGATGTTCCTTGAAAATCCATTTCAGCTGCTGCAGCATTTGGTCCTTGCAATAAATCCCAAATGAGATTTTTTCCTCCTTCATGGTCTAACCATCTATCAGGGCGGATGATTAATGGATTACAAAACCTGATAGGTAACTAGCGATTATCATCACACCAATTTTGAAAGACAACTTTGATCTCAGGGTCAATGTCTTCAGATGAAGTGGACATTTCAAAGAATGGATGATTAGTCCATAATCCACTTTGAGTGAGTTGTTGAGCAACTACAAGACATCTAAACCTGTCATGCAAAAAATCATTAGCCATATAAAAATTATGTCAATCCCTCATAGCGAAGGGATTCGTGCTCCATTCCATGCAACTGGGTTCATACCACCGATGTTCTCTAATCTTAACCAGATTAACCTTCCCTTTATTTGGTGGTTGAACAGAGACATCAGGTTCCAAAGGAGCTTTATGTCCTTCTTTGGAGAGAAAATCTGCAAAGATATTAGCAGAGCCAGGAAGATGAGCAATATCAAAATCAAATGTATTCAGAAATTGTGCCTAGCGCAGGAGTCTTCCTCCAACCACTTTATCCTTTGATTCTTTTTTAAAGAATCCTTTCAGATTCTGCAAGTCACTTTTAATCAGAAACCTTTTATCAGCAACAAACATTTGAAATGCTTTCAGCATATTAATAACTGCCAGAATTTCCTTATGTGTGCTGTGATAATTAATTTCACTATTTTTAAAACTTCCAGAGATGTATCTGACAATCTCTTCTTTTCCATTAGAGACTATTTCTTTAAGAACATTAGCCCATGCATAGTCACTAGCATCAGTTTCAATAGTTTTAAAACCTGAACTTGGGAGTCTGAGAGGAGGGAGTTCAAAACTTTTTTCTTAATTCTTTTAATTAGAGCATCATGCTTATCAGACCATGGTGGTGGCTTCTTGCCAAGTAAAGCATTTAACTCAAGTCTGTCTTCTACCAATTTACTATAGAATCCAGCAATATAATTCACAAGACCAAGAAAGCGTTGAAGTTCTTTGATAGTAGATACCTAAAGATTCTGAATCTTGGTCAGAATAAGTGGTTGCGCTTCCATTTTCCCCCCCGGGAGAAGCTTGATGCCGATAAAAATAATCTCACGTTGTGCAAAGTGGGACTTTGTAGGATTGATAGCCAAGCCATGTTGTTGACACACCTGTAGAAAGACCTGTAAATGCTCTAAATGCTTTCTCATATCCTGACTAAAAACAAGGATATCATCAATATATGGCTGGATAAATTTAGCAAATTGATAAAATATTTTATCCATAGCTTGCTGAAAAATAGGAGCAGTTTTAATTCCAAAGGAAAGAACCTTCCATTCAAACAATCCTTGTGGAACAGAGAAGGCAGTTTTGTAGATGTCAACTGGATTCATCTGTATTTGCCAAAACCCTTTTGTTAAATCAAATTTGGAATAGATATTACTGCCCTGAATAGCTTGCCATATATGGTCTTTGCTGGGAAGAGGATGCTGATTGTCAACAAGACACTCATTGAGAGGCTTATAGTTTACCACAAGCCTTTTCTCCATTAATTCCACACCATGATCATCAAATTTAGGCACATACATAGCATGACAAGAAAAAGGAGAACTTGACCTTTGAATGATATCTAAAGAAATTAACTCTGTAATTTCTTTTTGGCAAAGCTTGACTTCTGCCATACTCATCAGAAAATAATTAGCTTTAGCCTTTGGAACAATGTCATTACCTGAAGCATCCTTTTTGAGAGGAAGAGAGCAAGTTAAAGATTGCTTCTGTTTCTTTAGGTCCTTGGTCATAACAGTCTGTGAATAGGCTGCTTTGAGTTGTTCCAAATCTGTAGCCGCTGCTTCAATCTGTTGTGTTAACCAGATAGTGTTTGTCCTTTTTTTTCTTTTTCTCAATCTCAATCTGCTTATTGAATGCAACATTCTGATGTAGACGAGGCATTTGGAAAGTACCTAATAAGGTAATGAACATGGAATCCATAATGATGGGTTCCCATCCTTGCATGGTCCTGCTACCAATGACACCATCATACCCATTAACCTCATAATGAACAAAAGTTAGTTCATCAAAGAAATATTTTCCTAGTTGAATGGGAACTTTATAGATAAATTGAGAAACAAATTTGCCTTTGCCAAATTCTATTTCTGTAGTACCCTTTATCCAGAGGTCTACTAGAAAACACTGGTATCTGGCAAGATTAATATCAGCTCCTGTATCCCATAGAAAGGCTAACGGATACATTTTAATTCCTGGAGGGTGAATATTTAGGATTACTCCAGGGCAGGTGGTTGTATAGACAGTTTGAGTTGTCCTGAATGTTCTACTGCTACCACCTTCTTCTAAATAGGGAGCTTTATTTTGAATCAGCACCGGCCTATGAGTAGGTTCAATAGGATCAAGCGATGTCTCTTGACAGAATAATTGGGATTCTGTCAAACTGAAGGCTTTCTCTTCACAGAACAATTGTTCTTCTTGGGGAGAGACTTCCTTTGATAACTGGATGCCTGAAGAAGAATTATACTGATTAATATATCGATCTAGCTCAGGAGATTTTTCCATTTCGTCAACAAGATTGACATTTTCTTCCTCCTCAATCTCACTAATTTTAGCATGAGCTTGTTGAATGACCTTTTCCAGAAAAATCCTTCTCTGTCTTCTCCAAAGTCTTCTAGCCATGCTTTCTGCAGATGGAGCAATATTAATGCTACGCTGTGCTATAGGCATAGTAGATTCAATTGGTGAAGCGGGCCTTGGTGTATAATCTAGCACAGGCATTCTTCGGATAATAGGCTTAGGAGGCTCATTTTCTTTTAACAAAAAATACTTTTTTGATTTAAGCTGTTCTAACTTGTTAGTCAGCTTTCTCCATGTTTCTGGCCCCATATCCATAGCATATAGTTTACTTTCAAGTTGGACAATTTCTTCAATTGTTTTATCCAACTCTACTCTTGTATTTCTGCGAAGCATCATGCAGAAAAATGAATTTTCAGAATCAGTTCAATCTGTATCTGAATCCTTAGGGTGACTGGTGATTAGATTGACAGTAGCTTGCTCAGTAGCAGACACAAACTCAGCCTCATCAGATTCTATTTCTGATAAATCAGAAAGAATAATGTCATCAGAATCTAAGGGATATTCATTGATGAATTCATATTCATCATTGTCAAGTCCAACTTCTCTGGCTGCACAAACCTTTCCTTTATTTTTCTTCTTGTTTCTATCTGGGCATTTGTTTGCATAATGTTTCCCTTTATAGATATAACAAGTAGGTTCCCATTTCTTACTAGAGCCTTTCTTATCCTTTTTTGCCGGGATACTTACTATATTGTTTCTTTTTCTTCTTCTTATAATACTTATCTTTACTTTTCTCAAAGTGTTTCTGTTTAGAAGAAGACTGACAAGTTTTGCATTTGTCATATTGAGAAGAAGGTAAAAGCTGATAACAGACAGAAGAAGAGATTATTGGCTTGACTTTCTTAATCTCTTTTCTTTTCTGTGTTTCTTGACATATTTCTTCATTGATTTCTGTTAAGAACTGTACTAATTGAGGGTAAGTCAGTTCTTTTAATTCTAATCCTTCTGTGACCATATTCTCAAGAACTTTCTTATGATAAAATTCTCCTATCTCAGGACCAAAGCTTTTTAAGAAAGTTGTGAACATAAAATCTTGATTTTGTTCACGTCCAAAAAGATAAAGGTTTTTATATTAATCATCACAATATTCCTTAAAACATTTTAAATCTTTACACTTGCCTCTCATGAACTTATTATAGGCAAGTCTTTCTCTAGTGTCCGTTTTGCGAACAAACAAACGAGTCAACTGTGCACAAACCTGATATGTGCCTCTATTAATCAAGTTTTCTCTATAACTATCTTCAAGATGATCCCACACATTTCTTGCCATTCTAGTCATAGAATTGAGAGCTTGCTTTATCACCTGAGCTTCATCCGCTCCTGCATTAGTAGACATATAGTTGGTGATCCAGGCGTGCATGGCGTCTATACCTCTCATATTTTCTACTTCCTCAAAACTGTCAAAATTAACTAGGGGAGGAGTATCTGGCTTATAGGACTGGATATTTTTAAATGGGTCAACTGGATTGGAACCATTTGGATTAGTTCCATTACCACGTGCCATCTGGAATTTTCCAGAGGTTCTTTTATCCTCAGTTGTGTCTCTGAGTCTACCAGTTGAGGGGTCAAAAATTTTCTCAATTACAGGTTGTTTTGGTTTGATTTGAATTTTCCATCTAGTGCCCAAGGTTATTTACAGGCTCAACATGAAGGAGACCTACTGTAAGGGATGAAATGCCCTTAAATCCAATGTTAGCCCATGTGCCATTTGAAAAATCGGCTATAAATTTTATAGATCCAATTGACCCTCCTACAAGACACTCAAAAGCAAGATTTATCATCATAGGAGTGGAGTATTTAACCAAATGGACAGAGACAAAACCAACAAGAGATTGTACCACTAGGACTTCCACAAAGTTTATGTATGAAAATATAATTACAAGATTTGGGTGCCCACTAAGTATATAACTAGTGATCAAGGGAAGCATTTTGTAAACAAAGTGATTGCGGAGATTTTGAAGAGTTTCATGATAACGCATACTAAATGCTACCCCTACCATCCACAAGATAATGGCACTAGTGAAGCCTTGAATAAGATTATTAGGACATCACTAACAAAGATGTGAGGTGGCAACAAAGAAGACTGGGACATCAAAATGCCCGCGGTACTATGGGCATACCGCATATCCTAAAAAAGAGCTACAAAATTTACCCCATTTGAACTAGTGTATGACATGTATGCAACACTATCAATAAACTTCATTATTCCCAATCTACGTACTGCATTAGATTTGCATTTGAATGAGGAAGAATCACTAACACACATAGTGGATGACCTTGAGAAGTTAGATGAAAATAGACTTCTAGTGGTATATAACCAAAACCAAGAGAGTAAGAATCAGCATTATGTGGTAAGTTTATCTCTCATACAATACATCACATACATCATAGACATTCAAATGGTACTCAATAATCCTTATATCTTAATTATATATATATATATATATGTTCATTCACTATTACAAAGGCAACTATGTGTCTCTACTCTATTTCATCTTTTCCTTGCTTACTTACTTCCTATTTCACTATTTTTATACATTAGAGTACAATAGGGATGTGTCCCTTACAAAATGGACCTATTATTACTAGGCCTACTTGGCCTTGTGCTCTGCACTTCCTTTGCAGTGAGTTGTGGTAGCTTATGCTCTGTGCTTTGTCCGCTGCCAACATCATCCCCCCTTTTAAACTATGTCTTGTCCTCAAGACATCCAAAATTAATTGGTTGGTAGGATGTTTTTGTAGATGATCTCCAGTTGGGTCAAGGTGGTATCCCATTGATTCTTAGCCTGTTGTAATATTTGTATGTGGCCTTAAGTCTGGATTAGTGTTGTTTCTACTTCGGTTATGTTGTTAGGGATCTTCTGTTGTGTATTCTTCTTGGCTTCCCCCAGTATACTAGTCATATGTGCTAATATCAGACTTATTACTTCCCTTAGTTGCTTGATTAATGCTTTTATTTGTTCTCTTCGGTCCTGCATCTGTTGAATTTGAGTGTGAATTACTTCTATTTGCGTCCTCACTAACCCATCCATGTCTTGTATGGGGTCATATGGACTAGCTACTTGCAAAATTTGAGCTTCTAATTGATCAATTTGGTCTTTCAAGATCTTTGTCATTGTGGGCCATTGTAAACAAAACTGGTATAGGATATTAACAACAATTATTATTTTTTGTAGGCTTCTTATCTACCCCTCCAGTTATGTGTGTGTTGCAGAATACTTTTTCCTTGCGTAATACATTCGAGTCTTATTTAGCTCTGTTGTGACTTGATTTCTGACATTTATAGCCTATTTTCTTATTTCTTCTTTCACCCCATCTACTAACTATTTTAGTTATTGTGGTAGAGGTAATGATGTGTCCTTCTGTAGCTATGTCATTTTGCTCTGCATATCTACTATTGCCTCTTCCAAATGCTCTGTACTCTCCACATGTTTTAAAATTTCTTCTCTTGTGGTGATGTGGAAGATAACCCCTAACTAAATGTTTTGGATTGGGGATATGTTTGTCAAGTTCACGTGTGATCACAGCAGTGCAACCTTAATCAAATAGTTGTGCACAGTTACACCTTTGCTAATTACTGGAATAAATCCTCAACATATGGAGGCTACTATAATAAAAGTATTAGAAAATAACAAGTATTTAGAACTCTTAGGACGTGAGCATTCCTAGCACTCTACTTAAACATCATCCATTTCAATGGTCAAACAGTCAATAGGAATTTTACACCTTATCCACAACAAAAAGTGGTAAATATTTGTCCTAATTTTATTGGCCAAAATTAACTTTTAACTATTGAAGTGGATGATGTTTAAGAATAGCCGCATTCCTAATACATTAAAAGCAATAAATGAACATATAGCTTTTTTTATATCGAACAAGTGCCTAGAAAAGATAAGATACAAGCATGACCACAAAACTACGTCTTTGGAAAGACTATTCCCCTAAAATTTGCTTGGCGATTGATGGCAACAATGCTAGAAAATTGCCATGACATTCTTTGTGGTGTTCCTTAATCTTGAACCTTGGGATGCAAAGCCTTCTAATTTAGTGAATTAATTAACAACCCGCTAACAAAACTACTTTTACTTTTAGAATGTGATGGGCATTACCTAGATGAGGATCCTTTGTGGAAGATCAAATGATACAGATGACTTTTTTTGTATTGAATAAATGTGAATTAAAATAGTTAGGTGCAGTCAAAAGACTGCAAAGAATAGACCAACAAGGCAAACAAACTTGAAACTAAACAGACCACCTAAGACAAAGAGGCATTAACTTCTAATACAAACATAGATGTACATGAGGTCTCAACAATACCACAAACAAAGTCCCTACAAAGGCAAACTGAAGCAACAAGGAATAGAACTAATACAACAAATGGCAACATGAAGATCTAACAAAAGAACATAGGGAAAAAACCCCTAACAAGAATAGACAACAACTATAGAAACCAAGGCTCCAACAACACTACTACTGATGTTGTTACATCAATCAACCTTCACACGGGTATGGAAACAACCCTTCCATATACCAGAGGCATTGAATAGTGACTGCTGAACCAAATAAAGAAACACAGTTAAACAGGAGGTGCATGAGTCATCTCACATGGATCTTGAAGTATATGCTCTCAAAGTACTACAGGACAGAAATGATAATGAGCCACAATAGCTTAGAGCACCCCAAATAACAACAAGAGCTAGCATCCAAACTGACTCATAAACAAACACTGACCATTCAGAAGCCTTCATAACACTGAAGCCTATACTATGTCCTAGCGAAGAACACAACTACTATTAACTCTATAATCTGGTAAACAACCTTCCAAGTCCCCTGTAGAACAACTACAACAATGTGCCTCACAACAACTGCCCTTAACATGAATTCCTAATCAACAAACCTGTAGTCTTCAAAGCAATGATGCTAGCGGGGTAGAATGACCTGTTTGGGAAGACTCCAAAAAAGACCTTGAAATGATGCAAACACTGGAGAATGAGAGGATAATAGTTGTTGATCCCCTGTTCTCACTGCACAAGCAACTGAGAAAGCAATACCAGTGACCAGAAAATGTTAACCATCAAATTCTCCATGGAAACAATAAAACCTAAGACTGGTGATGCTTTAAATCTTTAATTTGTGAGCTGTTAGAACCAACTAGAGAGTTTAAGTCTATATCAAGAGATAAAAATCTATAGTTCATGCCTTGCAAACCATGACTGGTGACTTTGATGCCAATGCTAAATGACACCATCGCTAAGTACTGAAACAAAACACCAACTTATAGAACTTCAATATGGAGTTCTGAAGCTAAATCAGGCAAGGACCAAACTGAGCCACTGTAAACGTACTAATCAGACATGAGTTAAACACACTGAACACACTCCAAATAACCAACTTAAACTTTGAAATTAAAAAGAACTTGAATTTGTCTTGAGCATAAGATATCACCTTCATGGAGTTGAAAGCATTGAAATTTAATTTTATCTAGATGTCCACTGATCTAAGCATGCTTCTTAGCGGCCCCCTATAGTTGAAAGCAAAGAGAAACAATTTGAAACAAGATATCAGCGTAAAACTTTAGCATTTCTGATTCCTGATGAGTATTATGATTTGAAAACATTGTCAAGCATCTACTTTTCTAGATGTGCAGTAAAATAGCCTATCGCATAGAATCAGCAATAACAATGTTTTTATGCAAGCCCACACCAAATAAAGCTTCCTTCCAACTCAAATAATGATAAAAAATAGCATGTAAGTGCCAAAAAATAGCATTCCATTTTTTCTTTGTCCATGAACATTCCTAGAAAATATGTTTCATGTCTTCATTCTGCTTACAGAAAGGGCATTTTACTGGTTGAATAATCATACATCTCAACCTATCTCCAATAGGTAGCTTGTTATGTAAGATTTTCCACGCTAGAATTTGAGCATTTGCATGAGCTTTTGACCTCCAGATTTGAGCACTCAAATTTCTCCAGGTTCTTTCTTGAAATTTGCATTTCTATTTTATATTGAGCCTTGGATTCAGTGGCAGTCTCGGAAGAAGATTTAAATAAATCTTTTTCAAAGGAAAGAAAAAGAAGTGATATTTTCCCAGCCACAACCAAGCTTTGAAGAAGTTACAATGGATATGAGTACATAGGTTCATCACTAAGTCCACAGGCACCAGCGATTTCACAAAAATTAAAGTGTTTCACCTTATTATTTAGATTTGACATGTCCTTAGTAGTCTGCCAGGTAGACCAATCAAAGGCAAAGAAGTCCCAGATATCGCCAAACTGGTGAATTCCTTTTGTAAATAAAGAATGAGCTTGATTGGGGAAACAAGCAGCAAGAACTTGCCCATGGTATTGGACAAGTTTGTTCCACCAGATAGAAGACGAACCAAAACTGAAAGCATGCTGCAAGGAGGGGCCTTTCCATCTTAAGAATTGGCAGACTTGTTGCTAAGCCTTCCAAATATATTGTACAACTAGAATGAAGACTTAAATTGAAATAAGGAGGCCATAAGAAATTTATCTAACCATTTGACTGAGTGCCATTTCTTTTTGACCGCAACAAGGTTGATATGATGACGCACCAATATTTTCCATGGTTCTTCCCCTGAAACAACTCTAATTATCCATTTGGCAGACAAGCACATACCTTGTGTCTTGCGGTCCAAAATACCCAAACCACCTTTAAATTTGGGTTGAATACAATGTGACCAAGACAAGTATTTATAACCATCTTTATCTTCCTATTACTCATGTTGGATATGAGGGTACAAATGACTTTTAATGAACTTGTTCTTTGTACTTTCCCCACCAATAGTACAAGCAATTTTTTTGTGTTGTTTCTACTTCGGTTATGCTGGTAGGGATCTTATGTTGTGTATTCTTCTTGGCTTCCCCCAGTATACCAGTCATATGTGCTAATATCATACTTATTACTTCCCTTAGTTGCTTGATTAATGCTTTTATTTGTTCTCTTTGGTCCTGCGTCTGTTGAATTTGAGTGTGAATTACTTCCATTTGCGCCCTCACTAACCCATCCATGTCTTGTATGGGGTCATATGTACCAGCTACTTACAAAATTTGAGCTTCTAATTGATCTATTTGGTCTTTCAAGATCTTTGTCATTGTGGGCCATTGTAATCAAAACTGGTATAGGATATTGACAATAATTATTGTTTGTTGTAGGCTTCTTATCTGCCCCTCGAGTTATGTGTGTATTGCAGAATACTTTTTCCTTGCGTCATACATTCGAGTCTTATTTAGCTCTGTTGCGACTTGATTTTTGACATTTGTAGCCTATTTGCTTATTTCTTATTTCACCCCATCTACTAACTATTTTAGTTATTGTGGTAGAGGTAATGATGTGTCCTTCTGTAGCTGTGTCATTTTGCTTTGCATATCTACTATTGCCTCTTCCAAATGCTCTGTACTCTCCACATGTTTTAAAATTTCTTCTCTTGTGGTGCTATGGAAGATGTCCCCTAACTAATTTTTTTGGATTGGGGATATGTTTGTCAAGTTCACCTGTGATCCTAGCAGTGCAGCCTTAATCAAATAGTTGTGCACAGTTACACCTTTGCTAATTACTAGAATAAATCCTAAACATATGGAGGCTACTATAATAAAAGTATTAGAAAATAACAAGTATGTAGAACTCTTATGACGTGAGCATTCCTAGCACTCTACTTAAACATCATCCATTTCAATGTTCAAACAGTCAATAGGAATTTTACACCTCATCCACAACAAAAAGTGGTAAATATTTGTCCTAATTTTATTGGCCAAAATTAACTTTTAACTATTGAAGTGGATGATGTTTAAGAATAGCCGCATTCCTAATTCATTATACCAATAAATGAACATATAGCTTTTTTTATATCAAACAAGTGCCTAGAAAAGATAAGATACAAGCATGACCACAAAACTACGTCTTTGGAAAGACTATTCCCCTAAAACCTGCTTGGCGATTGATGGCAACAATGCTAGAAAATCGGCATGACATTGTTTTTGTTGTTCTTTAATCTTGAACCTTGGGATGCAAAGCCTTCTAAAATAGTGAATTAATTAACAACCCACTAACAAAACTACTTTTACTTTTAGAATGTGATGGCCATTACCTAGATGAGGATCCTTTGTGGAAGATCAAACGATACAGATGACTTTTTTTTGTATTGAATAAATGTGAATTACAATAGTTAGGTGCAGTCAAAAGACTACAAAGAATAGACCAACAAGGCAAACAAACTTGAAACTAAATAGACCACCTAAGACAAAGAGGCATTAACTTCTAATACAAACATAGATGTATATAAGGTCTCAACAATACCACAGACAAAGTCCTTGCAAAGGCACACTGAAGCAACAAGGAATAGAACTGATACAACAAATGGCAACATGAAGAAATAACAAAAGAACATAGGGAAAAAACCCCTAACAAGAATAGACAACAACTATAGAAACCAAGGCTCCAACAACACTACTACTGATGTTGTTACATCAATCAACCTTCACACAGGTATGGAAACAACCCTTCCATATACCAGAGGCATTTAACAGTGACTACTGAACCAAATAAAGAAACACAGTTAAATAGGAGGTGCATGAGTCATCTCACATGGATCTTGAAGTATATGCTCTCAAAGTATTGCAGGGCAGAAATGATACTAAGCTACAGTAGCTTAGAGCACCCCAAATAATAGCAGGAGCTAGCATCCTAACTGAGTCATAACCAAACACTGACCATTTAGAAGCCTTCATAACACTGAAGCCTATACTCTATCCCAATGAAGGACACAACTACTCTTAACTCTATAATCTGGTAAACAACCTTCCAAGACCCTTGTAGAACAACTATAGCAATCTGCCTCACAACAACTTCCCTTAACATGAATTCCCAATCAACAAACCTGTAGTCTTCAAAGCAATTATGCTAGCAGGGTAGAATGATCTGTTTGGGAAGACTCCAAAAAAACCCTAAAATGATGCAAACACTAGAGAATGAGAGGATAATAGTTGTTGATCCCGTATTCTCACTGCACAAGCAACTGAGCAATCAATACCAGTGACCAGAAAATGTTAACCATCAAATTCTCCATGGAAACAATAAAACCTAAGACTGGTGATGCTTTAAATCTTTAATTTGGGAGTTGTTAGAACCAACTAGAGAGTTTAAGTCTGCATTTGGAGATAGAAATCTATAGTTCATGCCTTGCAAACCATGACTGATGACTTCGATGCCAATGCTAAATGACACCGTCACTGAGTACTGAAACAAAACACCAACTTATAGAACTTCAATATAGAGTTCTGAAGCTAAACTAGGCAAGGACCAAATTGAGCCACTATAAACGTACTAATCAGACATGAGTTAAACACACTGAACACACTCCAGATAACCAACTTAAACTTTGAAACTAAAAAGAACTTGAATTTGTCTTGAGCATAAGATATCACCTTCATGGAGTTGAAGGCATTGAAATTTAGTCTTATCCAGATGTCCACCGATCTAAGCATGCTTCTTAGCGCCCCCTATAGCTAAAAGCGAAGAGAAACAATTTGAAACAAGATATCAGCGTAAAACTTTAGCATTTCTGATTCCTAATGAGTATTATGATTTGAAAACATTGTCAAGCATCTACTTTTCTAGATGTGCAGTAAAATAGCCCATCACATAGAATCAGCAATAACAATGTTTTTATGTAAGCCCACACCAAATAAAGCTTCCTTCCAACTCAAATAATGATTAAAAAATAGCATGTAAGTGCCAAAAAATAGCATTCCATTTTTTCTTTGTCCATGAACATTCCTAGAAAATATGTTTCATGTCTTCATTCTGCTTACAAAAAGGGCATTTTACTGGTTGAATAATCATACATCTCAACCTATCTCCAATAGGTAGCTTGTTATGTAAGATTTTCCACGCCATAATTTGAGCATTTGCATGAGCTTTTGACCTCCAGATTTGAGCACTCAAATTTCTCCAGGTTCTTTCTTGAAATTTGCATTTCCATTTTATGTTGAGCCTTGGATTCAGTGGCAATCTCAGAAGAAGATTTAAATAAATCTTTTTCAAAGGAAAGAAAAAGAAGTGATATTTTCCCAGCCACAACCAATCTTTGAAGAAGTTACAATGGGTATGAGTACATAGCTTCATCACTAAGTCCACAAGCACCGGCGATTTCACAAAAATTAAAGTGTTTCACCTTATTATTTAGATTAAACATGTCCTTAGTAGTCTGCCAGGTAGACCAGTCAAAGGCAAAGAAGTCCCAAATATCGCCAAACTGGTGAATTCCTTTTTTAAATAAAGAATGAGCTTGATTGGGGAAACAAGCAGCAAGAGGTTGTCCATGGTATTGGACAAGTTTGTTCCACCAGATAGAAGATGAACCAAAACTGAAAGCATGCTGCAAGGAGGGGCCTTTCCATCTTAAGAATTGGTAAGACTTGTTGTCAAGCCTTCCAAATATATTGTACAACTGGAATGAAGCCTTAAATTGAAAGAAGGGGGCAATAAGAATTTTATCTAACCATTTGACTGAGTGCCATTTCTTTTTGACCACAACAAGGTTGATATGATGACGCACCAATATTTTCCATGGTTCTTCCCCTGAAACAACTCTAATTATCCATTTGGCAGACAAGCACATACCTTGTGTCTTGGGGTCCAAAATACCCAAACCACCTTTAAATTTGGGTTAATTTGGGTTGAATACAATGTGACCAAGACAAGTATTTATAACCATCTTTAGCTTCCTATTAATCCTCATGTTAGATATGAGGCTACAGATGACTTTTAATGAATTTGTTCTTTGTACTTTCCCCACCAATGGTACAAGCATTTTTTTTATGTGTCTTCATACCTAATACATCTCTCTTCTTTCATTTCATTGGTTAATAGGTTCTTTGAGGGACAAGAAGAGGGGCCCACAAACAAGCCAAGCTAGATCTCAACCATTGGCTCGTTTTGTTTTTTATTGTTCAGGAGAGGGATTAAGGTCGTCTCGCTTTGTATTTATATATCAAATTCAAAATAATTACAGTAGAAGCCCTTCCATACTATGGAAAGGATGAGCAGATTACAAGTATACACATAGATATGGGTTTGTATTGTTTGACTATTACGAAACATTGTTTTGTTAATTTTGTATTTATATTTGTTGTCTTTTAACAAAATAAAATGTTTTAGTTGATTTGTGTTGATAATTAGTTATTATCTATTGTAGTTAGTTTTTAAAAAAAACTAAGTCAATATTAATATTTAGTCTTCTCAATATAAACATAGACTTATTAACTAAATTTTTTTATAAAAAATTATGTGGAAATTTTAATTAAATAATTTGAGAATGCAAATATTAATTATTATTTTTTGACAAGTTATGGTGAAAGTGACAAGTGTTCATAATATTTATTATAAGTTTAGTTTTCCACTTAAATTAAATTTTAAATATGAATTTGTCAATCAAAGAGTTGTATCTTAATTGGTTGAGCACAATTGGTGAGGATGATGGTATATTGCTTGATTACGCCACCTACAAAGGTTCAAATAGTCTAGATTTGACCCTTGGGTAACTTCTACAAATTAGATCCCCTACTTGTAACAACCTAACCCAAAGATGACTTCTTATATGCTCTCTTATAATATTATAATGCCCTATATAAAACAACAAATATTAGTATCTATATAATTCAATTACTTTCATAAAAAATATTAACCTTAACATTTCGTAGTGGAGATTTTCTTTTATGAGAGGTTTTAGGCCCAAGCATTCTACGGTTGATCAGTGTATCACGTTAAGACACATCATTGAAAAAGATTGGGAGGAAAAGGGGGAAGCCTTTTGTTCTTTTGTGGACTTCAAAAAGGCTTTTGACACGGTACCTAGAGATAAGCTATGGTGTAGGATGGAAGAATTTGGGATTCCTATGCATCTTAGAGCGGCTATCCATAGGCTTTATGAAGAGGTGGGAGTCAAAATCAGAACTTCAGTGGGCATTTCAGAGAGTTTTAGGAGTGATATTGGGGTCAAGCAAGGTTGCCTGCTTTCCCCTACTCTTTTTGGTTTATATATTGACAAGCTTGAAGAGTGGCTTAGTGTGCAAGGAGGTGATGGTGTCCTTTTGGAGGAATTTGTGATAAAGCTTCTTTTATTTGTTGACGACATTATTTTGATTGCTAAGACGAATCAAGGGTTGCAAGAGCACTTAGTTGTTCTAGAACACTTTTGCAAAACGGTGGGGATGCAAGTCAATACCAGTAAAACCAATATCATGATCTTCTCCAACAAAAGAAAGAGGAACCATCATAAGTTCTACTTTGAAGGCAATATTTTGGAAGAAGTAATAGAGTTTAAATACCTTGGGTTTGACTTCAACAACAAGCTTAGTTGGGAGAGTTGTAGAAAGAAGAGAAATTTGGGAGGGTGGAAAGTGTTATATGCTCTTCAAAATAGATGCAGAGAGGCAGAGTTATGGGATTGGAACACTATGCAGGTTGTTTTTGGTCTTTTGGTGCTTCCGGTGGTACTTTATGGTTGTGAGTTGTGTGCTAGCAGCACTTCAAATTCAAAGTCGAAGCAAATTGAGAAAATCCAAAAGCGTTTGATCACAAGCAAGTTCAAAATAAAAGGTTCGGTTCCTTATGAGATAATGTTGTGTGAAACAAGGGTAGCTCCTCTTGAAGCTATTGCTATGATGCGTCTAATAAGGTATTTGAAAAGAATTGAGCAAATGGAGGTAGGTAGATGGCCTAAAGTTGTGTTCAATGACACCATAGGTGAAAGAAAGAAGACTTGGATGAGGCAAAACATCAAATGGATAAGCAAATGGAATATCTACTTGAATGTTTGCCCCACTAATAGCAAAGAGGTCAAGGCTTTTGTTATGGATAAGTTCCGCAAGCGTTTATGGGGGAAAGTGCTTGGGAGGAAGAAGAAATATTATATTGATGAATTCAACCCCGCTTGTGACCATCAACAGAAAGTGTACATAGGGGCCTGTATTTCGTGGAGAGCCAAGATTCTTATTGCTCAATTAAGAACTAACTCTCACTAACTCCGGTGTGAAAGCATGGGAAGAACGGGTGTGTATTTTTTGCAATACCGGGGCAGTCGAATCGGAAAAATACTTTATTATGGAGTGTGAGGATTTCAAGGACATCAGGGACAAGTATTCCAGCAATTTGATAGCTCTTTCTTGGCATAGCTTATTCAGGGAAGAGAATGTTGTGAAGTTTGGGAGGCTCATCATCACTTTGAACAGGAAAAGGACCAAAGTGCAAAAGACTAAAACAGCTAGACTGGCAGTCCCATAGGCTATTTTTAGCCTCATGGACTTTAAAAGCTATTCATTCATTCATTCATTATTTTTAGCCTCATGGAGAGGGGCCAATTGCCGCCCACGCCTCAATAACCGCTATGTTTTTAATCACATGACCCCCTAATTAAATTTTTAAAAAGAACCAATACATGTAAAATACCAACCAAATAAATTAACACAAATGCACCAATACATGTTCACATCATTTGTACATGTTCACAAATGCACCAATACATTTATAAATTAACCAATGAAATTAAGACAAGTGTACAAATGTGATGGCGAGCTGTTACCGGCACATCGGTGCGGATGTATGGGGCGACATGTTGAAATGACCATTTTTCAACCCATGTGCACATAACGTGTCCTAAGGGAAATGTATAAGTGCCCAGAAGCCGAAAGAATAGTTTTAAGCTCTTCGTTGCATACGGAAAAACCCAAAAAAAATCGTCAAAATTCAATATGCGCTTGACGTGCGCGAAGTTAGGGTGGGCGGCTACTGGCCCCTCTCCGTTAAGCCCTCTCCCTTAAGCCCTTGCAGAGAGGAAAAGTAAAAATAAAACTCTTGATTTTTGTTGATTTTTTTTTTCTCGGTTGCCGTATTGTTGTTTTTTCCTTGCACAGTACGTTATTTGAGGCGTCGTACTGCGCTTGAATTTCTCTGCCAGAAAGACGACTGTGTATATCAAACAAATTTTCATAAATGCTTTGACAGAGACCGTGGAAAACGTTTCACTGAACAACTTTCCGACATTGGATGATTTCTTCTGTCAATTTTGCCAAAATATCTCAGCTTTTCGCAATTGTTTTCAGGAATATACTTGTCGAAAACGGAAGGAATGAGTGGCGTATCTTAAAATTGTTCTCAGCGCATTTTCAATCCGACCATTCTTCATCGCACATGGTAAAAATCTATTAAGCTAAGTTTGTGGTGAAGTCGGCCTTTCTTGTGAAGAACGTAAATATTTCACAAATTTCTCTTTAATTTCATCGTTATTCAAAGCAAAAGTGTGGAGAAAATTTTTGCGATAGAGATTATTTTGGTGCTTTTTTTCTTTGAAATTATTTAGAATACCAACCATTTCTATTTAAATTTTTATAGTTTTGTTTTTTTAATATTAGTAGAAGGCTTAAATTTGATGGTCATATGATTATTTCAAACAGACTATCAAAATTTCTATTCTATATGATTATATTTATATATTTTTAGTCTTTCTTTTTTTCTAAAATAAAATAGCCTTTAAACAGTTAACCATCCAACTTTAAACAATTAACCATCACCAAAAAATTACTTGACAAATAAAATTGACCATCAAATTTAGGCCCTAAATAACAATACTAAAATAATTATTTTTTTATTTTTAAAATGTTTCAATATTTTTATAGTTTCAATATTCTAAATAAAATGGTTTTGGGGTCAAAAGAAAACAACCAGGCATATAACATAAAAAATGGGTATCTACTCAAGGTTTTAAAACAAAAAGTGGCCCCATGCATTTTGGGACACTATTGTTAAATTGCTATTCATTTATTCACTTTGTATTTAATATGAATGAAGGTTTTTTTTTTTTTTTTTCAAATAAATTATTTCATAAAATGTTGAACAATTATTACTTATATATATATATATATATAAGCAAGCGGTTTTATAGCGGGTCACCTTTTGAAATACTTGAATATAAGATATTATATATATATATATATATATATATATATAAGCGGTTTTATAGTGGGTCACCTTTTGAAATACTTGAATATAAGATATTATATAAAGTTAGCAACATAGAAGACTAATCTGAAACATCACACCCACTATAACCACAAAAAATTTAGAAGCCAATGCTCAAAAAGGAGATAATAGACATACCAAGCCACCAACTACAAACAAAAACAAGAGGAACTCTAACACAATCCACAAACCACCAAAGACCTAACTAAACTATCCCCTAGTGCACCTAAGGAATGGGGAGACATAGACACTATCATAAATATCTTCAATCGAATTATATCCTAATTATGCTTGATGCCCACGCCTATTACCAGCAAGTGCGGGGAATCTAACTCTAACATACCTAACACTTGTGCCTAGCCCTATGCATTGTCACCCCACATAGAACATGATGGTAAAATCCCAACAAACCTCCAACATGTAGTGGTGGTGGTGAACATGAAGCCCTACAAACACTTTGTTGACATCCTAATAGTATGCTCACCAAACCAACAACCCCTTCTGTAAATTCACCAATTCATTTACATAATCCACACCCTACAATGGTGTAGAGGTTGAGCCCTTTTCATCAAACCCTTGTGGATGCACTTTCACCTCTTGTCCTAACATAGCCACTGCACCATCTAAAGACAAGCCCTCAAACTGGTTTAGCATGAAGAGCTTCAGTAGCCATAATTGAATACTAGCATTAAGTAAATAACAGACCAAGTTAGTGATTGAAATCCCTACGTATCACCACCTTGGAGCAATGGCTTGCACTTAGTGCTTGGTCTCCTAGAATGTTCTTTATAAACCCTAGCGTTGTCAACTCGTGTCAAGCAAACATGCATTGAAGACGTGGATCTAGAACTCTACCTTCACATATATTAAGGGCATCATGCACCTCTTAAGTATGCTTCACCATCCTGCTACTATTTCCCAAACATCCAACTCATGCAATCAAAAAGCCAATGCACACTTGCCTCCACCACCTTACCAAGAAACTAAAGCACAGCATCTATTAATACATTGTATTCTCACCAAGAAGAATATAACCCTAGTTCCTATCTAAATTAGGGTTCCAAGATTGTTATTGGAATACTAGGAGGGCAAAGTCATGATGAGAATAGCGAAATTAAATGGTCAACTTTTGAGGCACTTACTAACTCTAGGAAGCTGCTAGTTTATGGAAGACTATGTGTTAATGCCAATGTTGATAAGGAATTATCAACATCTATCAACTTATCTTCTAAGCTTGGTAGCTAGGTGCAAAGAATTGAATATGAGAGCTCCTCTCTTGCTTGTCAAACTTGCCTCAAAATTGGTCACTTTGCTAGTTTTTTCCCAACCAAAAAGTATCGAGCATTATGGAAAAAAAGGATCAATTCAAACAAAATATGATGCAAGAAGTAAAGGAAAAGGCTGAGGAGAATTGGATGAAGGAGAATATAGTCAGCCATGCCAATAAAGCTTTATTTGTGGCATTAAGTCCAAAAAAGTGAGAAAGAGCAAGAGGTGAAATGGTGGGATCAACCATAGACGGAGACATCAGCTCCAAAGGTTTGGTTTTGCTTTCTACTAGTTCATCATAAGCAGTGTTATAAAAAATAGGAACGAATCAAGTTTTAGAGGTGGTTATTCAAGAAGGAAAGAACCTCATAATATAGAGTTGGACAAGGAGGAAATCATCCCGTGTTCTTCATTTAGTCGAATCTCTTATGCCCTGCCCTTTCTCAAGTCTGTAGTAAGATAAACGCACTTCTAGAAGCTCTAAGAAATCTGCAGACATAGGGGTGTTATCTAAGAGAGGGGGACCAAATTTAAAACTTACAACAAGGAGATCGTGAAAGATGCACTCTAGGTCTCAACGGATCCAAACTCTCACGAATGTTCATATATGGTATTATTTGAAGGCTGGTTGGTTCGTGCATTCAATTATTTTCACAACATCGTGCTTTATGGTTACCCTCATAGTGTTTTTTTTTGTTGTTAGTTTTATATTTATCGCCATTGGTCTACAGCTTTTGTGATGTCAAATTTTTTTGCTAATCCCTATTTGATGTTCCTTTGTTGGCCTCATTGCTCAATCTATGTAAGTCTTTGTACAAGTGTTTGGGCCCTTTCAAAAACCCACTTTTATCCCCCAACAGAAAATGTCAAAAATTATGAATTACAATAATGATAAATTATGATGAAATGAATTACTTGTTTCTTTGTATGAAAAGACAATTCACTTGCATTTTTTAATTAAATTTATACCTGCTAAAACTTCTTTGCTTTCTGTGTACCTCTGTTTTTTTAATCTTTTAATGAATTTTTTTTATATAATGTTCTATACCTTATCGGCTTTATAATGTTCTGATACCTTATGGGCTTTATATTGCTCTTTTTTTTTTTTAATGTAAACTATATATTTTGAATTTTTGCTATCCACTCACAACATTACATATTCCCTCTTAATAAAATTAAAATAACCCTTTTTATTAAAAATTGGTTTTTGCAATCCTAACCTTACGGCTGGACTCACAAACACTTACTTTAAATATTTTAATGGAACATTACAAGGAACTAATATTAACATATATATTGCATGCATTCTTTGAAAATTGCACAAGATTTTACCAGTGCTGATGAGATCAAGACCAGTCTTCGACATTAAGGTCCAACTATATTTGCACACAGCTCGAATAATACCAAAATCCTCCTTGTATAGGAAAATTATGTACGAATTAGGGTGCTTTACATATAAGGTTTTGATTCAACCAAAACCCATTAGGACATCTAGAATTAAAACGAAGCTAAACTTACAGAAGAAAAATTAATTACTGGTCATATTTTTGCCAAAATCTCCTTGGTGGATCCATTTCTCTTTCTTTGCTTGTATTTTACCCGTGTCTTGAAAATAGTCTTCTCAACTCCTGGCGTATGAAGCATCCCAGTATAGGAAAATTACCACTCCTCTATCTCATCTACATCCATCTCCTTCGGAATCTCATTTAGCGTACTATTCACATTAGTAAAATTGTCATTGAGATCTAATGTTGACAAAATGTTACCATCAGAAAAGAAATTATCTAACTCAGCTGAATCAATTTCAGGTGCTTCTACTTCTTCATAATCCCAATGTTGTTTATCCCATTCTTCATTGTAGCCTCTTAAAGATTCCAGCTGCACATGGAAAGCCGGTTGTCCCAACATCTGCATAACTGGTTTATATTCAGTAGCCAAAACGGATAGACTGCAAGTCTTAAAAAGGCCATTGGAAGCCAATCTCTCTGAGAACATTTCAATCTGTACACAAAAAAGCAATCTTAGAAAATGTATTTTCTATGTTCAAGGTTTAAATCATTCTCGCATTCCAAAGTAGTCTCTTTCCAATTTCTGATTTTTTAATGTAAAATATAAGCCAAAAACTGCCAGACATAGATTTTAGCTCCTTACTCTATAACTCACCCTAGTTTTCCAACTAAATAAAATTGAAGAGCTTTTGCAATGGAGCTTCTCATAGATTAACATGGGACCGATTTCATTCTGATTTATTCAAGCCCAAAACTTCTAGTCAATCATTCACTGAGTTTTTCTAAACAACTAAGTGATGTAGTATACAGTACAAGACAGAAAGATCGCAGACAAAAAAAACAGGGTCTGGACTCTACCAACTTAGAGCTAATATCATGGACCTCTGACAGTAAATCAATTAAGTTAAGGCCTAGAAACATAAATTTATATTTCATTTCTTTGCCATTTCGATGACTATCCCAAATAATTTTAGAGGAATTCCGTGCAACCACCATCTTTCCCTTTGCACTTAAACTGAGGACTACTTCCGTTGTCACTTAGCATGAAACTTAACAACTTACCCTCTTTTTGTGTGAGGACCGCTCCACCTGCCAGAGCGTTGGGCCTCGGATAGATTGCCATCTAGCCAGTTGCTCACATAGAGGAACAAGCATCGTCAAAGTCATCAAACAAGAGCACTTAAAATTTCTCTTACATAAATTATCAACAGTTACCTGGGAGGTGCAGGATGAGAATTTCCAAACAAAACTCCACGAGTCATGACAGATCCAGATATTGATTCAACAACAAATGCTGAATCAACTTCATCCCATTCTAGTAGTGCTTGAGTTCTTCTCCGGTAACGACAGTTACTAGCACCAAGAAGGCAATCGGAGTCACTCAAATAAGATAATGCCATCCAAGCATCATCTATTGCCTCCTCGCTTATAAAATCTAATACTGCAACCAAAGAAAACAATAAGTGTTAATGAGATAGACTGTTAATTGTTAGTCAAGCCGTTTAAAACTTTTGATCATATAATGCTCTGATTTCTATATCAATTGACCTCAGAAACCACTCCTCTGAGCTTAAACCAATAAAGCCTACAATTATACATGCATATGAATGGGCATACCTTAAAAGGTTGCACATTCAACACCTTTTAAGTTTCAAGATTTTATTTTTCATCAGTTTTTTTTTTCTTTCTTTTTTTTGGCAAATATAGATATGTACAACACAATAAGTATCAAATTAGAGAATTAGCAACATATGGCATTGAAAATTGTGAAAGAAAGCATAAAAACAGATTATTAATAGAAAACAGAAAATTATTAAGCACAGAACCTTAAGTTCAAAAATATATGAAGGGATTTGATAAGGACTGTAAGTAGTTAAGCCCATGTGAGAGAATCAAGCCCTACACTGCCACATACTGCTAAGTTACCGGTTCTGGTACTGGTTCGCGGGTTCGATCAAAAAAAATTTTGGGTGTGGGTTCGTTTTGGGTTCGTCCATACAAAAACATATAAAACTAAAAAATATATTCATATTTGCAGCAGTAATTAAGTTCGGAATACCATAGCATCATGAATATGATCATATAATAAACAAAACCACATTAGTATTAGAAATTAAAAACACTACAATGTCAATTAGTCAAACACGAACGTCGAATGTCATGATATATATAGTTATTACAATTCAAAAATCAAAATTATAATGCCAAATGTCAACAATCAGCCATCACTAATTAGGCATCATCGTCATATGGGTCTTCAAAAATATCATCACCACAATCCATATTAGATGATGCGGGTATTGGTATGTTAGAAGAACCACAAAAAGTGACACTGGCACTAGCACTAGGACTGTAAAAATAAGCTCCAGTGTCCTATGTTTGCTTCATAAGAGCAATATTTGTTGCTATGGCTGCTGCTACAGTCAGGAGTATGAGAGTGAAGATGGGTTATTTCCTGATTATAAATGTTAGCTACCGCATTTTGTTAAATATCTGCAAGATTGTTCTTAGAGTGTAATTTTTGAATGTTGATGGCAAGCTAAATAATATATATTTTTTGTAACAATGTTTGATGTGTGCTTTGTACCAATGCAAACGACATGCACATCTGTATCTCAGTAAGATTAAGGAAAGAAGCCATACAAAAATAAGTCTGTTTTTGTAGGTTTTATGTCAAGACTATGTTTTGATATTTTCCCAGGATTAAAAAAAAAGTGAACAGATTAGTGAAAAGATGGGGCATCCACTCTTGGTTAAATAAGACAATATAGCCTCCTCAAAAGACCATTTTTTAAAATTATTATTCTGAGCCAATGTCCAGTTGGGTGGTGTAAACTTTACTGCCAAGTAGGCATATGTGAAAATTACTGAAATTCTACTGTTTCACAGCGTTGTGGTTATTCCCTTTTTGTTGGAGGATTTCTCTCCAGCCCACCTTTGTGTCCTCAATAGCTTGCACATAAAGACAACTATCTTCAAAATCATTTTCGGACTTTTGATGGAGGATAATGTGACTCTCAAAAATCACATTCAGACAAAACATATAAAAAAATATTAAAAAAAACCAAAACATGGCACTTTTCTAGGCAAGTTCGCCCTGGGTTCTGCCTGGGTTCTCCTTGGGTTCTCCCGGGTTCTTCCCGGACGAACCCACAGGCCCAGGACCGAACCCTGGTCAAACCCCCGGGAGGACTGAACCAGGATCCGAACCCAGGGCGGACTGAACCAGGACCCAGGCCTTGGGGGGGGGCAGAACCGGTAACATAGCCACATAGCTATAAAACTACAAAGCTGATGTTATAAACTTATAGCCTCCCCTCTCCAGCACTTGCAGCTGAAAATCTCCCTCTTGCATAGTAGAGTTTTAAACCATTCCAATTATTTCCTTTGCTGAATGAATACATTTTTAGGTACCACCTACAACCTAAATATTGAAGCAAAAACTCCCTCCATGCAACCATTGCCTAATTTGTGAGATCCATAGTTACCTAGAGACAGAAGACATCTCTAGTACAAAAGACAGGTATGGGAGCGGTGTACATCATTTTTCAGAAAATACGATGTGAGGCTACAAAGAAACACCATAGTACAAAATTTTTACTGTGTAACATTTTTGAAAAAGAAAAATAACAAATAGTATATTGAATGGTAAAGAGACATCACAAAACTAGCTGATTCATCAACTCTCAAACAAGACCCTTGAACTCCATAAGTTCCTAGAGATATAACTCTAATCCATAGTTTGCAAATAATGTCACGAATTCTTCAAAATCATTATTTATTATTTCATCCCACACTTCATCAAGTTTGTGCTGTCCAACTTAAAACCATATTGTCAACAATGGATGAATAATCTTGAATGCCTTGATGGTGGATGAATAATATTGAAGGAGTATGCAGAAGCTGATAGCTATGGAGAATTCTTCTATTATGTATTTTGTTATTTCTAAAAAAATTACACAAGCTAGTATCATGGAGTACTCTTTCTCACCTCCATCAATTGATAAAAAATTCCATACACAAACATCTTAACCCCTCTTATTGTTTCTCTTCTTACTAGTACCACTCTGGACTCGGAAGATAATTTTCTGTGCTGCAACATATGCTTGTACATTTTCAAGTAAAATATATACCTATATTTATTATTTTCTCTTTGATTTCTCTCCAAAGTTCAGACAATTATTAACAATTTAGTACATTTGAGAATCTTCTATAAGAGAATTCCTGATTTTCAAGATACGTTACAGGAGATATCTAGAGTCATGAGATCAAGTCCCATGTTGTCTGCAGACATTCTCATATATTTCCCCACTATAGAGGATGTGTCTCCAGATAGGAGATCAGTACTACGGGTCAGGTTATGAGTCTCCAGGTAACTAGGGTAAGATCACATTATCCCATTTGGCCTTCCAAGTGATGCCTGACCACAAGGATGCATCAAGAAAAGATGCTTGCTAAGGAGGAACAACCCCTTCCTACTGAGAAGAACAGATGCTACAAAAGGCGTGCTGCTATGGTGCTACCACCAAAAACTAAGAGAACATTACTGTCAAACAAGTAAGTTTAAACAGGCATATTGTACTTGGAAGCTTTTATAGCCAGAGCACCTAGTAGTGCTAACTACAAGAGAGATACTAGTTTTTCTAAGACAATATCTTCTGGAAAATCAGAATACACAAACTCTGAAAAATCATCCAACTTGAAAACAGACCATGACACCATAGGATGATGTTGACCTGGAGATTGTCAAAAAAATTATTGTACAAAGGTGTCAATTGGCAAGCACACCTTTGACTAAGAAATAATAAAAACTTTCTTGGACAATAATACAGTCATCGAAAACATTCCCCATATGTTGAATTTGAAAAAATAGCACTGGAGAAAAATGTCATCACTCTAGATGGTATCGCATATTAATAAGTTAAATCTGTTAAACAAATTTGAACATAATGCCTTCCAGGGAACTTGCACAAAGCATTTGCCAAAAGATCTAGTACAAGTTATATAGCATAAGAATGGAAACGGGGAAACAAATGTGATCAAATGTGCAGCAAATTGAAATCCTAGAAGAGAAGCTTTTAGACGTGTTCCTGTTCATATGCAATTATTAAAACTACATTGTAGGCTTAGAGCTTATATGTCCAATAATACAGCTTACACCAACTCATGCCACATGTAGATGAAGCAAGCCAACCATTCAAGTCTACTGTGATAGTGCTGTAAGGATTCAACAGCTTCTTCAAAGAAGATCAAGGAGTATACTCATCACCATTGTGTGAACGGTATCATGGTTGATTTCAACCATGGGAAAGAGTATATGAATTCAGCCGATCTGTATGGATGGTTTTAAAGATGTAAGAGCTACAAACACCACGCTTGTATTTTACTTATTTTGGCCAATATATAAAGGATGGGTATAAAGCCACAAAGGATTCGTAATACCATAGAAGAATATCATAGGATAAATTCGTCTGGTCTAGGGTTGTCTATAGAATAGCTGATGTTAAGTTCGTGCTTATGCTATCAGAATCTCCTTTGATATATTTCAACAACTGATAGCTAATAATCACATCTGATCAGCAATTCTGACATCAAACTTCTCAGTAATTTTAGACAACTAGACACCATATTACCAAAGTAAATGCATGTTACAACTGGCTCCAAAGAGTTCACAGAATATATAACCAAATCTGGGAGATCATAATACCAAATAAAATATTAAATCAAGCCATAAAATTTGAAGGAAAACCGGTTTACATGAGAAACTACAGTTTTCAATTACCATTTTCATGTAGGAAAGCAGAAAACGTCCCAGCTTCTGCATGTGCCTGAGAAAGAACAACTTCTGGCACATCCATCTTTAATGGATCTCTCACAAACTTCTCCTTCATAACAACAGAACCTTGCCCTGTAAAATAAAATACAAATATTCAAGCAACCTATTACTGAAATAAAATATACGCACACCATGTGGAAGCATCGAACTAAGCATTATCTACACAGAGTTAAGAAAATAATTTCACTGCTAAAGATAAATATTGGGCCTAATGTCTTATCGATAAATTCTAAGCCAACTAACCTTTAAGAAGGACTAATTAGTTTTATGCATAGATTAAAATATGAAATCAAACTACAAAAATACCAAGTCTATTTGTGAAAAAACATTTTCAATATGTCATCACAGCACCACATCTAATTGCCTAAACCCACTGATTATTGGAAATTAATGAGCCATCATCAACAGGTTAAGCTAACTTTTGGAATACTCTCTAATATTTATAAAGGATATTTATGAACTTGAAGAATCAATTGGCAGCATGAATGAGTTTGAAGCTCACAACGCTGTTTAAAAACTCAAAATTGTAGGAGAATTACATGAACATATTATAAACAATTAATAGATATCATCAAAATTCCTACTTTCTTAGAAGAAATTCAACCATTGTAGGTAAAAGCCAACAAGGTCCAGTCTATTCAAGAATAAATACTTACAAACAATTAATCGTAGCATAGTTTATTAAATGGAAATCACACCCCATTCATTGAGACTGTTATCATACTAAAAAGGAAATACACCTGTCCATCTGGCGTTCATCCTATAAATCTTTAAATACAAGAAAGCAATAGCACACTATTATTTCCTTGGATAAGAGATAAACCTATTATAGACCTCCAATTTCATCTTACATTGAAAACCCAAAAGTGTGACTATTCTTGTATGAACTTCCCATGTATTCTATATGCGATAGCTTTTTGGTATCATGTTATAACTTATAATAAGCATAGTATTATTGAGGACAACAAAAACTAAGTCCTTCCGTCTTAATTCTTGAATATAGACAAAACCATCATTATACATATTCAACTTTGCAACTCGATTTTGCAGAATTATCTCCTTTCTTATTACTCCTGCCATTATAATTGTTAACATAGATAAGCCTCCCCTTGCTTTAGATTAAACAAGCGATCTTTTCTTAACCAAGAAGAAAAGAAATTAATGATCACAGATAACCAAAAAAGCTCAATGAGACTTGAATATGCAACCAACAATTAGAGTTGTAAAAACGGCACTTAAAGTATCTTCAACTTGAAAAAATAACAAGGTGCACATATCTCATTTTAGTTGAAACATTTGACTAAGTGTTCATATGCCTCAACCTAAAGGGAGCTTAAAGTATCTTGAACTTGAACATATAAAAAGGTGCAAAAATATCTCATTTTAGTTGAAAACATTTGAAGATTAAGTGTTCATATGCCTCAACCTCTAAAAACAGCAAAAATTGCTTTTTTTTTCCTCCATAGATATATGGCAAGCTTGTTTCCACCCATAGGCAATGTTAACATGTTCTAAGCTGACTGACAGTGAATAACACCATGCCACTAGTTTGCCTTATACAGTCTAGGAAAATAGACAGGACTCATAAAAATCAAAAAGATATGTTTTTTTGCAGACAATGTCAAACTAGGGATAATCAGCTGGAAAAGAAAGAACCAAGTCTTGTGAGTAAATTAACAATAAATATCTTCCATAATCGGTCCAAGAGATTCTAAAGAAAAATTTTGACCTCCTTCTGTCATAGACATCTAATCATCTCATAGAGGAAGACAACACGAGACATTTCAATAGAACTTTGGATGAGGTGATAGTCAGTGCTCGAAAAGACTTACTGGCCTACTAGAGATGCAATTAAGTGAGATTCCAAAACTCTTTGAATCCTCAAATGAGATGGAGACACTAGAGAAAGGGAAGGAGTTTAAGAATGGCAACAGGCTAAGTCAGTTCTTGTCACTCTTAGCATTCAATGCTTACAAGAATCTGGTAATGGTAGATGTTGAGGCATTATGGTGATGTCCTTGTGTAATCACTATAAGATGGATTAACAGTAAAGAAGTTAATGAGGTCACAGTTACCACAATCAAATACAGTCAGGTCCACATAGGGAAAGTTTCTTATCTAATGAGTCTCTTTGATAAAAAAAATGCCAGACTTCTAAGATCCTCATCATCCATCAGAACTGACAGAGAACCATGAATCCCAAGACTAGGAATAACATCGACAAATTTCAGAATGTACTAGGGAACCGAAAATGTTCTTCCATACTATTTTAGCCAAAAACTTCCTAGCTCTAGCTCTATACTCTCTCCACCTCCACCTCTAACCTGCAACTCTCTCTTTTGTTCCCTCGTTTTCCCAGATCATAGGCCAAACTCTTGGCGCTTAAAGGTCCTCTTTCCAATGAGGAGGCAAAGGCCTTCTCCAGAAGCTCAGGCTCAGCCAACCCTCCAAGGCTGACCAACTTCAGGGAAGCAATAACACAAGAAAACAACCACATCTGCAAGGAAGAGCTTAAATCTTTCGTCTCCCAGTATATTACTTGATCCATATCCTAAGCCTAATATCACACTCCCAAAAGCAAATGCCAAATCTTTGTTATTTCAAAAAGGAGATGCCACAGAAGGTTTATTTTTCAATGAAGGAAATGGAACAAAGAATATGGATGCTCAAAGAAAGAGCCCTCATCTGCAGATTTATGTCAGCTTTCTCAAGACCAAAAACTCTTCAGTTCTAGATCCAAGAAAACTAGAAGCCGAGTAGATCAGTTGATTTACTCATAGTTCGACTACTCAATGAGTTGCCGAGTACTCGCCACCTTTTTTTTAATGCCAATATTTTTCGCTGTTTACTCGCCAAGTTTTGCAAGTGAGTTGAATGCATGTTTCATGATTTTTTGACGTAGTACTTAGCGAGTCCGAGCCTATCGCTTGTGCCACACAGGGGACACAAAAAAATGTGGCAAAAACGCGATTTTGACACTGAAAAAATGTGATTTCATGGCTTTATAAGCCCTGTCCGACCATGCTAGAGAATCACACTAGCATTTCAGCATTGTTGAGCAAATTGGAAGGATTTTATAGGGGATTTGAAGAGCAATTTTGTGAAATTTCGGATTTGCAAATTAGTTTCTTTTTCCCTTTTTCTTCAAGCATATATAATATTTCTAGCATGTTAAATTTTTGATAGCATGTAAAATTTTAAAATTTAATTGCATTGAATTCAATTTATGTAAATTTTTATTTTATTTTTTCTAAACAATAGGGTTTACGTTTCAGGGTAAAAATATGTTGTTTTTGTCAAATTTATTAATTCAATTATTCAATTGCTATTCAATTACCATATTATTGTATTACGTTTCAGTTTTTTAAATGCATTTACATGATTTTTTTAATATCATGTTCAAATTGTTATATTTTTTTTTAAATGCTACTTTTTTTTGTTTTTATTAATGTTGCAGGGTAATATACAATGGCATCCGGCTTTGCATCAAGTTCAGACTCAGCAAGTGAAAATTGGAAATAAACCCCTTCGAAATCGTGACCCCACTTGGAAATATGTCATAATGGGACCAGTAGCAGGGAGTGTGATTTGTATCTTGTACATGAAGAAAGCTTAATGGAGGCATCAATTGCCTCAAATACGATATTGCAAGCATTCCTAACCGCAACACGAAGCCATGTTCAAAAGCCCTAGGAAAGGCGAAATGAGAGATGCAAGCACTTCTTGCATTGTTGGATGAGAAGAAATTGGAGAGGGAGAGGTTCCAAGCAGCCATAGAAGCAACCATTGCTCCTGATTTCTTAGCAAAAACCAAGGAAGATAAAACATGCATTGTAGGCTCTAATTGCAGTCCATGCATATGCAGTTCATCCATCTCATCTAGCGTGAGGAGAGCCCAGTCACAGGGCTTTTTTGTGCCTAGAAACATACCTAGAGCACAACCTTCACTGCAAGGTACAGGCTGCAAAAAGGAAGTGCACAAAGAAGCAGATAAGGATGCTTTTGTTCCTTATTTTATTTATCAAATATCTTGGTAATCATTCTATGTTCAGTTTTTGTAATAATCTTTTCCCTCTAAAATAACCGATTTTTGCAAAAAAAAAACGCAGTCAACAATTTTGATTGATTTTTTGCCATGTAATCGCATTTAAATCATGATAAAAATGTGAAAAAAATGTCTAACGCAGATTTCCAAGGCATTTTTCACCTACCCACAATTTTTTTCATTTTAGGGTTTTTAGGTGACATATACATTCGTTTGAAGGAATTTTTGGATGTTTTTTAAGCATTTTAAAGGCACATTTTGGACAGCGCAGATCCTAGTTGTTTTTATGCTATGACCTGGTCTTTTTTATTGTGACTCCAAGTTTAGCGATGAACAATGCATTTCCAAGGTAGTCACACTGTCTTTGTAAGCCTTGTTCAATGAATCCTTCAGTCTTGAATCACAAACATTCTTAAGTTTTTTTTAAATTGCTAATAAAACAAAATTTCCCTTCCCTCCCTTGTTAAATGTTAACTTAGAGATAAAAGAAAAGTGGGTTTTTCTAGAAATATGATGTGCTATGAGTTTTCCTAATAAATATATATCTTTTTTTTGTCTGTTGTGTTTGTCTTTTTGTCTATCTGTGAAGTAGAACAAATTGCAGGTCAAAGATAAAGGAGTGACTGTGATGTCAACCACAAGAAGTTAGACATAAACAAAAAGAATCAATGAAATGACTTGTTTAGTAAGGTCAAAGAATTTTTCTATAGAAGAAGCAATGCAAAGTTACACCCATAGGCATATGACAAACAGCTGATAGGAACAAGCAGGATGTTGTTGATGTCACAACTGCTTTAAATGTGCAACAAGCCCTATGAACAAACAAATTACACAATTACCATACATCCCATGATACAAAGCAAAAGATATTGCATGCACATAGATATCAAAAATGCTTCTTAGGAGCAATGCAAATGAGAGCAATTTAATATTATTGGGATTGGGAACATCCTCCAGTCCTACTAAACATTTGGTTGAAAGTTAAACTTTTGACAATAAATTGTTAAGGATTGGACTGAAAATCATTTAGTTCTTTAAACTTTATAGTATCTCTAGAACTAAAAGACCCTACCACAATATTCTTATACAAAATTTGACCATGACATATCGCTATAGAAGCCATTGTAAGTATCCCTTTTGTGCATTTGCCAATGCTCATAGATACTAGTAGTTCTAGCTTTCTTTAAATTCACATTAAACCCCTGCAAAAAACAGGCAACTTTGCATAGGCAGGACAATTAGTTCAGCATTATAGTGCTTGGCACTGCATCTATTAAACCTCTAGTTAAAACATAATTTGTGGGAATTTTCTCATGAATTAAACTAAATAACTGTCATTTAAAGTTGCTCAATATTCAGTATAAATCCCTAAAAATGAGGGAAATTTCACATAGACAGATTATTAGTTTAATATTATAAGCTTGGCAATAAATCCTACAAAGTCTTGGTTGAGTAAATTTTTAATGATACACTATTGCAAATTGAACTAATTGTTGTCATGTTATTGAAAACCTACTTAACTTGTACATGTTTGACTTTATTTTATTGTAAAGTACTAATGTTTGTAGGGAGTCCGATTGATGCAGGAGCATCCCAAGTTGAAAGGCAATCTTGCATTAACCAAAAACATTTTGTTTTCTTTCTTTTCTTGCATTTCAGTCAGTTCAGTCTCAGTAGATTGCACCGCATTTTACCGCATGATCACTTCAAAGCTCACGGCACAGCATCAGGATTCTACAATGGCTCATCTACATCATATTCAGATTTCAGGAGATTTGCAATTGTCTTCAATAAGTTATCATTGTCAAAAGCTTCATCAGGTTGCATTGTTCAGAGCATTCGGCATTTAGTTCGGCATACTGAGTTTGCAGCACCTTCCCGTGACTTGCAGCACCTAATGAAACACATCACAAGGCATTATGGGACCAAAGGCACCTTCAACCAAAACTGCAACATGATTCATCAACATTGGAGGCTTCACCATTGGAATTAGGCCGACCTACACGTTTCATCAAGCATTGGGATTTGGAACTTCTTGTAGCCGACACGGATCACTCGAAGAGCTTGGAAAGGATATATAAACATCTCCTAGATTCATTTGGAAGCAATTATCATAGATAGGATAGTTATGAGTTCATAGTTCTAGAGCTAGAAAGTTTTGAAAGGCAAATGTGCCCAATTGTCATATCTGTCGCCTAACTGATTGTAAGGGTTGTAATGCCCATGTGGTAGGCCTGTGAGCTCTATTGTAATCATTGTGAAATTGAATCAAATAGAATTCCAATTTGTTGTTTCATTCATTGTGTTTATTCCGCTGTGTTAAATCTAAGGCTACACGGTTGAACAGTCCTTTCCCCGGACCCTCTATCCATGACTGCACCAAGTGGTATTAGAGCTAAGTTTTCGAATCCTTTGGGGAGAGAAGGCATTTCGACAGATCCTAGGGTGAACAGATCGCCGACCTGAGGCAGCCTACAAGTGTTTGTCAACAGAGCGCCGATTGTGAGGTAGTTGCAACCTTGTAGCCAGATCGCCGAATTGAGACAGTTGCACTAGATTCGAGGAAGAGATACCGCCAAGGAGGATGCCTGGTATGGCCAATTTTGCTGGAAGGATGGAAGAAATGTTAGAAATGATGAGAACAATGAAAGTTCGATTGGATGTTGTAGAAGAGGATAGGAAGAGAGGTCTAAACCCTAGACATGAAGATGAGAGTGATGATGGTGAATTAGGAGTTCAAGCTGTAGATCAAAATGAAGAAACCCTAGAAGAAGAAGAGTCAGATCAGGTGAAGATGTTGAAAGCTATTTCTAAGATTGGTAAGAGACCTAGAATTGAGATTTCAAATTATGCGTGTAATTTGAACCTTGAGGAGTTGATTGACTGGATAAATGACATGGAAGAATACTTTGAGTATGAAGAAATTGAAGATCCGAAAAGAGTGAGATTTGCAAAAACTAAGTTGAAAGGACATGTTGCTATTTGGTGGAAAGAAATTTAGTTGGATAGAAATAGGAGAGGAAAAGAAAGAATCACAAAGTGGGATAGAATGGTGACAAAATTGAAGAATCAATTCATACTTGGTGATTATGAACTGGAATTGTTGTAGAGATTGCAAAACCTAAGGCAAAAGGAGAAAACAGTGAAAGAGTACACTGAAGAATTTCCTAGGATGATCATTAGTGCTGGACATACTGAAGCAAGCAAAGAGAAAGTAGCGCGGTACATCAATGGAATGAGAACAAACATCCAAGAAGAACTAAGCTTGGTAAGGATGACAACAGTAGAAGAGGCATATCAATTTGCATTGAAGGTTGAAGAAAAGTTGAACAAGAGATTTGAGCATAGATAATAAGGAAAGTAGCTCATACTGTAAAAAAGAAAGAGACAACAATTCATATCACCGAGGGAGAGATGACAGAAGTTTCTACCGCAATAACAGAGGTCATAATTCTTACCACAATGAAGGATACTGAAGGGATGAAAGAGGATTTGACAAGAGATCATTCAAAGGAACTTGTTTCAAGTGGGGAGGCGAAGAACACCAAGCATTTGAATGCCATCAAAGGAGTACTAACAAAAGGACAGAGAATAGTACAAAGACAATTTATGCAGAGGAAGAACCAGTTGGATCACCAAGTTCACTAGGGAAACCAGAATAGAGTGAATCGTTGGTTATGAGGAGAGCTTTGTTGCAAGCAGAAACAACTAAGAAGCCACCACAAAGGAAAAGTTTGTTCAAGACAAGATGCAAATCAGGAGGTAAGTGTTGCAAAGTTATCATTGACAGTGGTAGTACCGACAATTTGGTTTTAGAAGAGATGGTAAGGAAGCTAAATCTAAAGACGGAACATCCAAAACCCTACAAGATAGCATAGATCCAAGATGAACACAAGATATTGGTGAGTGAACAATGTTTGGTTAAATTTCATATAGGATCCTATAATGATGAAGTATTGTGTGATATTATGCCGATGGATGTATGTCATATTTTTGGGAAGACCATGGCAGTATGATAAAAAGACAATTCATGATGGGAGAAAGAATACTTATATTGTGACATCAAATGGAAAAAGACATATCTTGATACCTTTGGAGGAAGAGAGCAAGAATGAAGATTGCGGCAACACTAGAATCTGTTTGGTAGATGGAAGGAAATTTTTGGATGGATTGAGACATGAGAACATGTGTTTTGCATTGATTCCAAAGAAGGGCGGTACCCAAGGTGCTGAAAATGCAACGCAAAAGAAGAAGACTTGCCACAGATAGAAATAGCAGAATTGTTGACAGAATACCAAGATATTATATCAGAGAATGTGCCAAAAGGATTACCACCAGTCCGGAGTATCAGTCATCATATGGATCTCATACCTAGAGCCAATTTGCCAAACAAAGTGACGCATAGGATGACACCAGCAGAAAATGCAGAGCTAAACAGACAGACACAGGAGCTGTTGAGGAAAGGGTTGATAATAGAAAGTTTAAGCCCATGTGCGGTACCAGCAGTGTTAGCATCAAAGAAAGATGGAAAATGGAGGATGTGTACAGATTCAAGAGCAATCAATAAGATCACAGTCAAGTATAGATTTCCATTGCCAAGGATGGATGACATTATGGATTGTTTGAGCAGAGCAAAATATTTCACAAAGATAGACCTAAAGAGTGGATACCATCAGATTAGGATTAGGAAAGGAGATGAATGGAAAACTGCATTCAAGACAAATGAAGGATTGTATGAGTGGTTAGTCATGCCTTTTGGATTAACTAATGCACCAAGTACATTCATGAGATTGATGAACGAGGTACTGAAAAAATTCTTGGGTAAGTTTGTTATTGTCTACTTGGATGATATTCTGATTTTCAGTAGAACCAAGGAAGAACATTTGCGACATATTAGACAAGTACTTCAGAGGCTGAGAGAAGAGAAATTGCTGATAAACATCAAGAAATATAGTTTCATCAAGACAAAACTGGTATATTTGGGATGTGTTATTTATGCGGAAGGATTGAAGATGGATCTAGAAAAAGTAAGAGCAATTGTTGAATGGCCAATACATGTGAATATTGGGGAAGTAAGATCTTTTCATGGATTGGCAAGTTTCTATAGGAAGTTCATCAATAATTTTAGTACCATTTGCACACCAACGATAGAAACAATGAGAGGAGACCGGAAATATTTTAAGTGGACATCAAGAGCACATAGGATTTTTGAATTGTTGAAGCAAAAGGTGACAGAACAGCCAGTGTTAGCATTACCAGATTTTGACAAAGTATTTTAGGTTGATTGTGATGCTAGTGGAAATGCAATAGGAGCAATATTAAGCCAAGAAGGGACACCAATAGCATATTTCAGTGAGAAGTTGAATGATGTCAGGAGGAGATATTCAATATATGATCAGGAGTTCAATGCCATAATTCAAGCCTTGAAGAAGTGAAGACATTATTTGTTGCCAAAAGAATGTGTTGTACACTGACCATCAAGCTTTGCAGTATTTGAACAGTCAAGGTAAGTTGAATCAGAGACATATGAGATGGGTAGAGTTCATGCAGAGTTATACATTTGTGTTGAAGCACCGGAGTGGAAAGTCAAACAAAGTTGCAGATGCATTGAGCAGAAGAAGGAACTTGTTGACATAAATGAGGGTAGAAGTACTAGGTTTTGAAGGACTGAAGCACATGTATGAGGATGATCTTGATTTTGTGGAAGCATGGAAAGCATGTAGAGAACCAGTTGTGACAGACGGAAGCAAGTGGTTGGATTACTTCATTCAAGATGATATGTTGTTCAAAGGGAATCAATTGTGTATTCTACGAAGCTCAATGAGAGAATTTGATCAAGGAGAAACATAGTGGTGGATTGGCAGGACATTTTGGTATTGATAAAACAATTGCTTTGGTGAATGAACATTATTCTTGGTCTCAGATATATAAGAATGTAAGGAAGTTTGTTCAAGGTTGTAGAACTTATCAAGTTGCAAAGGGGAGTAGTCAGAATACTGGATTGTATAAACCTTTGATAGTACCGGAAAGACCTTGCGGAGAAATAAGCATAGATATCATATTAGGGTTACCAAGAACACAAAGGGGACATGATTCTATATTTGTAGAAGTGGACAAATTTTCAAAGATGGCGCGATTCATTCCTTGTAAGAAGACAAATGATGTCATACATGTTGTTGACCTATTTTTCAGGGAGATTGTGAGATTGCATGGATTACCAAAGAGTATAGTTTCAGACAGAGATACAAAGTTCATAGGATATTTCTGGAGGACATTGTGGAAGAAGATGAAGACAAATCTAAAGTTCAGTTCAGCATTTCACCCACAAATAGATGGACAAACAAAAGTGGTAAATAGGAGTTTGGGCAACTTGTTGAGATGTTTGGTAGGAGATAAGGCAAGAAATTGGGATATAATTCTACAGCAAGCAGAGTTTGCATACAATAATTCAGTGAGCAGAAGTACAGGGAAGACACCATTTGAAATTGTAACTCGATTACAACCTAGAGGAGTTGCGGAACTTAGAGACATCAATATGGAGAACAAAAGGAGTGCGGAAGCAGAAGAATTTGCAAGATACATGGAAACCATACACACTCAGGTCCAGAAGCATTTGGAAGAGATGAACAAGTATAAGGGACAAGCAAATGAGAAGAGGAGACAAAAGGAATTTTCTGTTGGGGATGAAGTCTTGGTATATCTCATAAAGGAAAGGTTTCCAATAGGGACATACAACAAGCTGAAGATGAGGAAGTTTGGACCATGTAAGATTCTCAAGAAGTATGACTCAGGAAATGCATATGAAGTGGAGTTACCGGAAGCATTTGGCATATCACCCATATTCAATATTGCAGATCTATATCAGTATCATGAAGGACAGTCAAGTAACAGCACCACAGAAGTTTGTTTGAAAGATAAGACATTGCATCAACAACAGGAGTAGATAGAACAGATTCTGGATAGTAGAGTTGAGCGCAGCACCAGAGGCAAGTAGTATAAGGAGTACTTGGTTAAGTGGAAAGGAAGACCAGAGAAGGATTCATCATGGATTTCTCAGGCTTAGGTAGACCACATTGGTTTTCCTCTAGCCCCAGGAAAGTAAGGGACTCACTTTTGAAACCCCGAGTATCTGATGCAGGAGGAAGCATCCCAGGTTGAAAGGCAATCTTGCATCAACCAAACACATTGTGTTTCCTTTCTTTTCTTGCATTTCAGTTAGTTCAATCTCAGTAGATTGCACCGCATTTTACCGCATGATCACTTCAGAGCTCGTGGCACATCATCATGATTCTACAATGGCTCGTCTACATCATATTCATCATCATTGGAAGCTTCACCATTGGAATTAGGCCGACCTACACGTTTCATCAAGCATTGGGATTTGGAACCCCTTGCAGCCGATGCGGATCACTCCAAGAGCTTGGAAAGAATATATAAACATCTCCTAGACTCATTTGGAAGCAGTTATCATAGATAGGATAGTTCTGAGTTCATCGTTCTAGAGCTAGAAAGTTTTGAAACGCAAATGTGCCCAATTGTCATATCTGTCACCTAACTGTTTGTAAGGAGGTTGTAATGCCCATGCGGTAGGCCTGTGAGCCCTATAGTAATCATTGTGAAGTTGAATCAAATAGAATTCCAATTTGTTGTTTCATTCATTGTGTTTATTTCATTGTATTAACTCTAAGGCTGCACGTTTGGACAGTCATTTCCCCAAACCCTCTATCTGTGACTGCACCACCGATATACTCAGCTGAAAAAATAGTCCTTAAGCCCCTCTATAGTGCACCACACAACATTCGGCAAGATTACCCTCTCGTAACATGGGAAGTGATGCCCCAAAGGTATATTTGAGGCCTATAGAGGTTGGGGTGATAAGAAAACTATAGATACTTTTCCCTACAGTTGTCTTCTCTTACATTTCTTTTCTTCTTTCTTCTTTCAACGATCTATCATGCGGTCATAGATCTGGCACAAGGGACTTCTCTTACATTTCTTTTCTTCTTTCTTCTTTCAACGATCTATCATGCGGTCATAGATCTGGCACAAGGGGGATCACAATGTCAAACAAGCATCCATGCCTATGTGCTCTAGACTACCCCTTGTGAGTAGGTATGCCATTAAACATACCCAAGACCTTTCAAATGCTTTTTATTACGATGCCACTCGTCTCCGATACCACTTTGCTCTCACGTACATCTCTCTTCCACGTACCTTTGGGTAGGAAGGTGGGGTATATCAAAAGGTTTGGTATATCAAGAGAATTGCTCTTTGTACCATCGCTTTGGTATATTAGGCAATTTGGCATCGGGGATCTCAGTATATAAAAAGGCAGAAGTGATAAGGTTGGCACAGTAAAGGTTTCTTTTGGGAGTGATAAGGCAAAAGTTATAACCTTGAAACATATGAAAGACTAGATTCAGATTTTTTTGCAAATTTGGTCATCGTGTCGTGTCAATGAAGCTTTGTGTGGGCACATTGCACATCAATCTCTGATACAACTAAGATCAAATGCAATTTTTGTTTAAATGATGTCAGTGGAGGCATATATCGCTTCAAATGGCAATTGGAAAAGGAGCCAAGGCATGACACCACCGCTTGTGAAAAGTGCCCTATAGATGACACATATTAGGCAAAATACACTCTTTAGGCAATTTATCTTGGTAAGACTAAAAAGTAAAGAACTAGAACAGAAGTGGCTTCTAATCCTACAAATGGTAGGGGCAATCCTTTGGACGAGGCAACTAGTGCACAAGGGCCTTTGAAGGAGTCTCAGTCAACACCTTCTATAGCACGCGGCAAAACACAAGTGGAGAAAACATTAATTCTTTCTTTGCATCTCATACTACACCAAGATTGCAAACTACTTTGGAGAGTACAAGATGGAGGAAGAACGTCCATGAACAGGTAAAGAAGGCAATTGTGAATTTCTAGTTCTATTGTAGCCTATTGTTCCATGTTGCCAGGGCTCCATACTAGCAAGGTATGGTGGATGCTATTGCAACTATAGGTCTTGGGTTCAAAGCTCCATCATATGAGACATTGAGGGCCAGTATGCTCAATGATGCCGTAGAAGATGTTAAGGATGTTGTAACGAACATCAATTAGATTGGGCAAAGATTGGATGCACCATAATGTCAGATGGATGGACAGATAGAAGAAATTGCACTCTCATCAACTTCTCTATCTCTTGTGATATTGGCATGATCTTTTTGAAATCTATGATATATGAAATAGAATCAAATCTACAGTTGCACTATTTGAATTGCTTGACAAGGTGGTCATTGAAAGATCCCCAACCAATTCTATCTCAAAATTTCTGATTTTTTTGGATCTGCTGATTTGTTTGTTTCAATTTTTTATCTTTGACCAGCATAGGTAAGTTGGTGTCTTTTCTTGTTTGCTGATTTGTTTGTCATTTGAGTTTAAATGATTGTTTTGTTTTATGGCCAAATCATAAGGAAACCATAGAAAATGGAAGAGAACTATTGAATAAATAAAAAAACAACACTTGCAAATCAATAGGACCCTTTTAAACTGATTATATCAAGTCTGATTACAATTTCAGAGGTCTGATTTCCACTATATCAGACTATAACAGCAACCAAAAGACCTCTATGGGATGCAATATTAAACTATCCAAATGACAATCACATACCCGGGAGCCAATGCTTAATTTGTGGAACAATTAGTGGCTGAAATCCTAATTCCCAGCTAGGACTTGGCTGAGAATAACTCCCAAATCGAACAGCAAGGGTGAATGCACAAAAGTAAGACTATATGCTCATAAGAAGCCCATTCTGCAATTAGGTCCTGATAAACCACTGCTGCAACCTCTCTAACATGCAATACTACCCTGTAATGAAGTCCAATGACGCCCAAACGGAAACCCAAAGTAGATTTCCCTGTATTGTGAACTGGGTTGTCGTCCAATCCACTGTCCTCCAAGGGGTTTCGTCCTCAAAAGAGCTGCAATCTGCTGAAAACCCTATCCAAAAATCCAAACCTGCACTTAGTTTTGTAAAAATGAGAATAGAATGCTCAAAAGTGAGCCCAATACATTCCTTTATAGCCTCCATCCTCCTTTTTCCACAAAAAACAATAAAATATTCCCTCCAAAAGGGGACGCCCACCTTGAGGGTCTCTTTCTCATGAAAAAGAAGGGCCACCTTTTTAAAACAACATTGGGGCTACTAGGATGGGACCTTTTCACTATTCACCTTCTAATTCTCTGTTACTAATCACTTTTCACTATTCATACTAAGGCAAACCTTTAATGTTTTCAATTCAACTCCTGAATTCATCATCTGACACCAAACTGAAGGACTTGGAAGGCTCCCTGTAAAGCTCAACTGCCCTCGGTTGGGTCCCCTAACCAACCTGTTGACCTACGGGAACCCTAATAGTAGGTCAACCTCTCCTGAAGTCTGAGTGGACTAAGGAAGGGATTGCAGTCATGCATGTAGGGCCACCAAATGTGGTTCAATTTATTACAGACAATGTTGTTGCTTGTGTTGCTGCCAAGAAACTCCTAATGGACAAGTATCCCTATATTTTTTAGCCCGTTCGACTAGGGGTGAAAAGATTTGCTATGCACTTCCTTACATTGTAGACTCTTTGCCAACAAAAAAAAAAATTTGAAACGAATATTCATTTCAAACGAGTGGTTGGAGTCTAGCTTCACCAATCAAATGGATGGCAAAATATTGGTAGAGTACATTTTTTTGCGAGTTTTTGGGATGCGGCTGAATAGGTGGTCAATTTTTCTGAGCCTCTAATAATAAAAGTTGAGACTACTAGATGGGGAGAAATCCCCCATGGGCTATTGTTAGGATTAAGGTGCCATCAACCTTGTAAATCTTGTGTATTTAATTACTCCTAATATTGTTTGTAAATCATTCATAAGGGATGAAGGTTTCACCGATAGTGGTAATTATTTTTTACCATCAGGGTTTTATTGGTACGGTAATTAATTTTTTACTGGGGGTTAGTAATTATTACCAGCAGGTAGTTATGATTTACCGGAAAAGAATCTTGGAGGTTAAGTTATTTTTGGGCACCCAACTTCCCATGAGGTTGTTTTGGACACTTGTAATCATTTTTGGATGGTTATAACAACTTTGGAAATAAGATAAAAACCACCTTGAGGATGTGGACAAACGAGGTGTCCATAAGGACAAACTATGTGTTAATTTTGGTTAGTGAGTTGTAACCTACATTGGGATATGTAATTAATGCTTGGATTCTTCCAAGGAGAGTGTTGGAATGTGTAAACCAACTTGGACACCCCATTCAGGGGGTGAAAATGCTATATAAGCAATGCTCAAGGTGGTAGTAAGTGAATATGATGGGTTAGAGTGAAAACTTTGTACACAAGTGTTGTCAGATTGAAGACTGCAGAGGAGATTTGGAAGTGGATGTATTGTAACCTTGCATTTGAAGATAATACATGCTTGGCCTCTTGAGTCTCTTCTTAGTGGAGTTTTTTTCCAAAAGGGTTTCTCCACGTAAATCTTGTGTTGTGAGATGATCTTCTAGAGTTTCTTGTACTCTTATGTCATTGATTTGAGTCTCTTTGTTACTGCTATCTTATGTTGATGTTATCTTCTTTTTATTGCTATTCTAAGTTAATCTAAAGTGGTTGATTTAAGCATCATAAAGAATTTGAAACTCTACATGGTAATTCCATATTAAGGCAACTTAATTTCAGATTTGCATACAATATTCAGATTTTCATATTGTAGTAGTCTAAGCCTTGTATCTCATCAATTACACTATCATATCTTGGAAATTTGATGATTAACAATTTGATCAAAGATTGATCTTTTATCCAACAACTATTTGTATGAGGCCATGGATAGGGCCAAAGAGGTGATGAGGGGTAGGATAGAAAATAACATGGAGAGGTACAAGCCATTGTGGGACATAATCGATAGATGGGATCGACATATGCACTCCCCTCTCAATGCTGCTAGATAATATATAAATCCAATGTTGTTTTATAGCCCCTCATTCAAAGATGATGTTGAGGTCACACAAGGCCTACTCAAGTGCATGGAGAAAATGTTCCATACCCCAGTAGTGTTGGATGCAGTTATGGCAAAGCTGCCAATATACAAGCAGGCAAGGGGTTTTTTCTCAAGTATGGTTGTCATGCAAGGCAAAATGATCTTCAAACCAAGTAGACTCCATAGACTTTTGACAATCTCTGAATATTGTAGACATGCAATGGTGTTAAGTTTTCAATAGATCTCACATGATATCATCTCAAAATTATTTGTCTTTCAACACAATGGTGAGATTTTTGTGGTCATTGTGCCAAAAATGTTCAATGGATGGCAATGCACATTTTGAGCCAGCCATGCAGTTCATCCTCTTGTGGTGTACTTGGAGTGTTTTTGAACACATACATTCCAAGTAATGCAACCATCTGATGCAACAACAGATGAATGACTTGGTTTTCATTCACCACAACCTCCACCTAAAGCTGAAGAAAGATCAAGGTTAGAGTTCTGAAATACTTGTAATTGTAATTATAAATTGTAATCATTGTTTTTGTTTCACTTTCAATTGCCAAATTTAATTTCTATATGGGAAAAATCGGGTGCCGTCAAGGAAGACCGGCCAGTTGACCTCGACGAGATCGATCCAAGTTCTGAGTGGATTGCAAATGATGATGTCCTTGACAATGGTGATGATTGTGATCTCCTTAAGAAGTGCAACTATGATAGTGATGTGGTTGAACGACTCAAGAGAGGCTCCGATCAAGTGCTTCATCATCAAGAACAGCAGCCCTCTAGTGTAGCTCTCTTCACATGTAATTGTCACCACAAGCCATTTATTGAAGATTTGCCAAGGTGGAAACTTGTTGATACAAGGTTTGCTTCTTATTCCATACTTCTTGACTGTCTTTATGTGGTCATAGTGCCTTTATCTTCCATAGAAATCAGTGATGAAGGGGCAGCGTGCAGACACTACATCAAATATTATAGTTGAGGTGAGATAGATGGTCCTTGATGACCATTTTTGGGCCAATGTTAAATTTGTTGACTTTATCCAGCCCATTTGTGATGTAATAGGTTGTAGATTTAGACAAATCATGTTTGGTAAAGATTTATTAAGAAAATGATTCTATGTGTGAAAGAATGAGAAAAATAACAAATGTTAAGGATCATTCTCTATATCCTTTGATAAAGGAGAAAATAAATGGAAGATGGAACAAACTTAACAAGCCTCTTCATTATGCTAACTGCTACATATGCTTTAAATCATAAGTATATAAAGATGTTTTGCACTGTGGCTTTATTTTCAGTCCTCAAGCCACAGACAGGTTATGCCGATTTTTACATGTATAATTAATTATCTTTAAGAAGCAAAGAATATGTATTTCCATTAACAGAAAAAAGATAGTTAAAGTCACATTTATTTTACAGTCTGCTAGATTTCAAAGGCAAGATTTGTTCAGAGAGTGGCTTTTACCTGAATCTGCAATCTGATCTGTTTCTCTCTTGTTGTGTAAAAATTTCCCAAGAGCATGAAATAGAGAAAGACTTCCATCACGTCCCATGCTTGATTTGACCTTACCTGTAAATTCTAGGCAGCTAAGAGATGGAGATGAATTAACAACTTTCTTCTGTGACTCTCTTCTAGATTTTGATTCAGGCAGTGCCAAACATTCAATGCCTCCAGGATCCCAAGTCCCAGAGACCTGGCCAAGGCAGAGGTACTGCAAAGAATTAATTGCGTGTCTAATATCGCCACCACTACTTTCAGATATGTTTCTTAGCCAATCTGGAGGTGGAGAGAGATATTCAGTTTTCCATATTTTTGTGAGCGTCTTTGTGATTGCTTTAGCTGTAAGAGGATTGAAAGCAATCTGCATCAAACGCTTAATTAGCTGCCTCCTTAAACTTCAACAACTGCTGCAAATTGAAACAAATGTTAAAACCTAACTCGGGAAACATTTATTACCTTTGTAGCTCCACCTTGCTCAAGAGCTACCTCCAATTCCACAATCATTCGGCCAGGTCCTTCTCTGTCACCAGCTTCAGGGAAGTCAGTAACTAACACAATTGTTGGGAATTGGGCAGACAGCGCAAGAATTCGAAGGCACCGACAGAGTTGTTGGCAGGCCTCTCTACTAGTTGGAACTGGCAAATCATCTATCAGAATTACCATAGCATTCTCTAATCTTCGGGCTCCTTTTGATGAGCCTATGTATACCGGAAATTTTTGAATAGCTCTTACAAATGCTTCAAACTCATCGAACTTTGAGATATATGATGTTCCTAGCAAAGCATCAGCATTATTTCTTCAGGAACCCAACAAAAAACATAGTGAAACATATAAACTAAGATATATTGAACTGCTAGTAAAAACTAGTCAAATGATTACAAATATGTTCTAGCATTACCTTTTACATTGTAGAGAAAGATTAGGAAATTGAGAAAAGATATCAGAATCTGTGTTAAATTCCTAGCCTCTTCTTGCAAAAAAATAGCTGTCTAATATTCATATCAGAATTTACTCATACCAGAATTAACATGATGATGTATATATTCTCTCCAGAGGGTAGGGGCTGGTGTCTCCCATTCATGCATTTCAATCTTTAAAAGATCCCTAAGCAAATGAACAGTTGCCTGCTTTAAATTCAAGAGCAGAATTTCATCATTAACAGAAATCAGAATCCTCAAACCCTAGCAAGAATACCCATACATTCCATATTAGATATCATACAATGTTATACTATACTTTGTACACATAGGCATTTATTGATTATGTTAATGATGTAATAATACCATATTAGTGATGTCTAAAAGGTAGCTCACACAATGTCAGTTACAACCACCAATGTAATTTCCCCATACAATAATAACTAGAAGCATACACACATTGGAGTGTCTTTCGTTCTTCTTACATTTGGTATTAGAGAAGGAGAAGCAATGAATGAATGAATGAAGGTTTTTAATAACATCCACGAGACCAAACAGCCTATGGGACCACTAGATAACCAAACACGCTGCTAAGCACAAGAGCCCCAAACAAGCAGGCCGCCCACACAGCGATTAACTGATCTCTCTTTCTTTTTGGATCCTCGATCTTCTGTTGTGGAACTTGGTCAAATAATCTGCAATTTTTGTTATCCTTTCTTCTTCAAACAGGTTGGTCAAGGAGCCCACATTCAAAGTATCAGTGTAATTGGCCTGAATATCCTTGTAAGCCGGACACTCCATAATGTAGTGCCATTCCGTCTCCACTAACCCCCAAAGTGCAAAAACAGCATGTTTTATCTGCCCACTCTTCTTTAGGCCTTGTCCACCTTTTGGTTTCACACCTAAGCTAGTGTGAACTAGTCCTTAGTTGGGCCATTAACATTTTTGCTTTCCATTTTATTTTCGCTCCTATATAGTTCTTTTGTGTGTGGTCATATGAAGGATTGAAATGCTTTATGTAGCATTCTCCTTTCCTCCCTAATTGCCTTGTCCACATGCTGACTTTGACTTTTTCTCGCACGTATTTTTTGATTGCCCCATTAATATTTGGGCACTCTTTCATGCTAATACCCCACTTATTCATCCACTTGTCATTTTGTTTCATCCACGTGCTCTTCCTTCTAATTAATTCTTCTTCTGATGTCGTTTGAGTCAGCGGAGCAGCTCCATGTTCTATAGCCTCTTTAAATAACTTAGTGTTGTGACCAAATCACACATCGCCCCATTGCAAATGGTGACCCCCTTTTTTTGAGCTCTGATGTTTCGCCTTAGCTTCTGGATGATGTCTTAGGTTCGTTTCCTCTGCCAATCCAACAAGAAGCCTCTCTTCTAGAAGGTTTTTACTTTATAACTGGAGGTCGCATTTGGAACATGAACTTGCAATAATGAAGAGTCCTGATCAATTTCCATCCAATTCATGAATATTGAGACCAACCTTGATGTATGTTTGAGATCCTGAAAAGACTAAGTCTGGTAGCCTGAAATCCTGAAATCCTGAAAAATTGACTAAGTCTGAAATCTGGTGGATCCTCCAAATTCTAGATTTTGCATGTTAAATCCGGTGGATTTGAGACCTATCTCAAACATCCTGAAAGGTATATTGAAAAATATTTAAAGTATAACTTATACTTAAATATATTTTTCAATATACCTTTACCCTGAAAGACCTTGAAAAACGACTAAATTCTCTAAGAGAGTGCAAATTTCCCATCCAGTGTGACAAAGGTAATAGTGGCGCAAAATCTTGATAAAGTGCGCCTTCAATGAGAGAACAAGATGATGATCTCTTGCACTCAAACCAATGCGCCCGCCTTTAGAGGATTTTGAAGAAGATTCCAAATCTTAATCTGATGCACCTCATTCTAGAAGACATTCAAACCCACATCTAGTGCGCTCAATGAAAGAAGAGATCAAAATAGTGAACTGTTGCGCCACCTTGTGGAGGGAATACTTAAGTTTTGTATCATCTTGAAAGAAGATCTTAAACTGCCCAACCAAAGCACCTATCCTTTAGAGGATTTAAGATCAGCAACTAATGCGCTAGTCATAAAGATCCCAAACCCCTATTTGCTGTTCCAATGCATGAAGATTTCAAACTGCTCACCCAAGGCGCCAGCCTTTAGAGGACGTGGAAAGTTCGATTCAAGGTAATTTCAAGAAGATTTCAAACTGCTCATCCAAAGCGCCCATAAGGAGATTTCAATTTCTTACTCTAATATGTTATTTTACAATAAGATTCCAAAAATTCCATCCAGTGCGCCACATGTGAGGAGGGAGTGCAAGTGTTTTAAGAGAAGTCAAGAAGATTTTGTAACTCAAATCCAATGCGCCAGCTTGTGGATGAGTTTGGAGGGGTCATCAAATGAGGTAGGAGGATTTAAAACCTCATTCTGCTGCGCCAATGTCTAGAGGCAGATCTAAGAGGATTCGAAAGCCTTATTCAAATGCGCCTAGAGCCTAGAGGGCCTATGAAGTGAAGATCAAGGTGTCTAAAGCTACTAATCTCAAAGAAGATTCTTGACCTTCAATCCCATGCGCCAAGACTGATTTGGAAGGATAAATTCTTTATGATATGAATTTTAAGGAAGATCTTGAAATCATGAAATGATGCACCACTACTAAAGATGGAAAGGTTAGGAATCTTTCAAAAGTTTCAAAGAAGTTTCTAAAAGCCTGATCAAATGCGCATCTTAGGGAGGTAGATTTGAGTCTAGATTTTAAATCATGTTGAAAGGGAGTCAAAATCTCAATCAATTGCGCTGCCCTTATAGAAGCATTTTCAATTGCTTAATCTAATGCACCCTGACCATTGGTTTTAGAGGAATCAAGACTCCCAAGGAATGCACTCAAAGAAGAGGACACTTTGTGTGATGTTTGAAAGACTTTCAACTTAGAGAATAAACTCCTTCATGTAATGCGCCATTCAGGAATGTAAAGCAAGATGGGTTTTAAAATAAAATTTAAGGAAGAATCAGGATGTTGATCTAATGTGCCACTACTAGTGGGAAATAAGTTTCCAAGTATAAGTCTATCCAAAATACAAAATGATGATCTTAGGTGCCACCCTAAAGACTTGAGGTGGAGAATTAAAAAAAACCTCATCCAATGCGCTTCAATGAGATAAGGATCCAAAATCCTCAAGTGATGCGCCACTTTGTAGAGGAAAGGTAAACCTTCAACTGCTGCGCTGAGGATCAAATACATTTTGTTTCATCATCAACATCTTACAATCAAGCATCAATATCCTCATCTAATGCGCCAACTCTAAAAGAATAGATGTAAGCTTCAGAAGTCTAGAGGCAGGAGAATCTTGTAACCTTCATCCAAGGCACTGGTTGTAGAGGAGTTTGAAGGTGTCAACTAGTGCACCAGCTCAAGGAGGATTAGAATTCTTAAACCCATGCGACCACCTTAGATGAAATCAAATGAAAGTTTAATATAAGTTTAAAAGCCTTATCAAGAAGAGAATTTCCCATCTAATGTGGCTAGATTAGGGATGTATGAAATGATTCTTATGTATTATAAAATCAAATGTTTATCGAAGGGATTGATGTTGTTTCTCTGTTTGTGTTGCAACAATGAAGATGGGGCTAAGGAATCACCAAAGAGGCTAACATCCGGAGTCACCTTCATGCTAGAGTGAAGTTAATAAGCTGTTTGATTGAAGAAGACATCATCATCTTCATCAAGACTTCCAAAGGCATCCACTCTACTTCAAGTTCTTTCAACCTTCAAGGAAGAGTCATCATGTGGCTGCTCTAAGGAATACTTCCAGATCATCTTCAAGGAAGCATTTCATCAACTACCTCATGATCATCAAGAGCAAGTGCTTGAATCACCTTCAAGTTGCAGAGGAAACATCATTCCAAAAGGCTCACATCAAGTTTCATATGCTCCATCATCAAATGTTCCAAGGCATTCATCCATCCAAACTTCAAGACTCTACAGTCTTCAAGTCCAAGAGAGATCCTACTTCTAATCATGAATCAAGTATCATCATCATCTACTCTTACATGAAGGAGGCAGCATCATCATATACATCACCCTTCGTGAAGGATCATCCAGAGAAGATCATCATGTATCCTACAAGAAGAAGAAACATCACGAAGTCATGCAAGTGAAGCAACATGTATACATCCAGTTTACAAGAAGATGAACAAGGCAAGATCAATAAGATACATCTCAAGTGTTCATCATCAAAGCAATCATATTGAAGATATCACATTGATGATACAATTTGAGAATATGCCCACAGAACAGATTGAATTAACAGTTAAAATCCACAAGATATGCTGAGGTGGCACCTATGTGGCAAGTACCTATCATCATCCAATCAAATGCTGCCACATCATTTCAACTACATTCAATGTATCATTTAATAAAAGAAGCCAAAGGGACGCCTATGTGGAGGATATTTTAAATGATTTCATCTTATCCTTATCACAATGGAAAACGTGCCTTCATTGCCTCTCTCTTTTATACTAAAAATAGCAAGTTGTTGTAACTACCTATTGAGGTGGCGTGATCTGAGCCCTTGGCTATCGAATTGATCTCTTTTATACCAAAAATAGCAAGTTGTTGTAACTACCTACTAAGGTGGCATGATCTGAGCCCTTGGCTATCGAATTGATCTAAGCCATTCATTGTATTGTGGGCACTATATAAAGGCCTTGTTGCCTTATTTGTAACATATAGAGATTAGATGGTAGGCAATAGTTTTTTAGGAGTAGATTAGAGGAGACTCTCGAAATTCTCTGAGAGGGCTTGAAATTGTTGTAAATATTTCTCAAGATTAATGCAAGGACATTGGAGTTCGCTTGGTGTTTAAGTGTCGTATTGTGAAATCACATGGTTTCTTGTATCTTGAATTGAATGGAGAGATGTTTCAAAATAGATTAGAAGTAGATTAGAAGCTCTTTGTTGTAATGCATGTTTGTGTTGGATATTTGATCAACTCCTAGCTCATGCTTTTAACATTCATCGCTGGTGAAGTGTTGTGTAAAGCTAGTCTGAGCCTTATCATTTGCATAAGTTCGATTGTGAATGCTTGTTTGAGCTGCACCATCCGATGGGTGCTTATATAAGCCTTCATGATTTGAAAACCATTCGCGTACCTTAGGAGATTGCACCAACTTCATGTAGTTGTAGGCATCCTTGGCGAAGTGAAGTTAGGTTTATTTAGGAGTTTGTCTATTTAGGCATCATCATTACTTCATTGACCTTAGATTAACTCCCTAAACCCTTATCTTTTGCTTTTCTTTATTGTATATACATCATCCACACTGAAGGAGAGATAAGCTAAACGAAGTATGAAGAAGTCTACGTAAGTCCCTTTGTGATTATCAGCAAGATCACATGTAATCACTGAGTTAACCCATCATGAATCATAAATAAGGAACCTTGGAGTTACTTCACTGGATCACATAGTTCAGCCTTTGAAGAGCTTTATTCAAGAGAGAGTGGGATACTCTAGTGTTTTACTCTATTGTTGACTTGTCTAAAAACAATCATCAACACTTAGCAACTGGATCAACACAAATGCCTCCAATAGAAAGGCACCGACTTCTACTAGTGCAATCTCATAAGGAACTAACATTTTTGTTCTGAAACTACTTGTGATTAGGTGCTTTTGTAACCTCTCTATCTGTCTCCACTTCATCTCTAACGTGTTGCCACCCCAAACTTCACATCCATATAACACCACCGACCCCACTAACAGCCCGAAAAGGGTTTTCTTCGTTTTCCAATCCCACAGTTCAGCCCTTCTACATCTATTTTGCAAAGAGTATAAAGTTTTCCATCCTCCTTGTATCCTTTTTGCTCTACACGTCTCCCAACTGAACTTATTGTGGAAATTGAGGCCGAGATATTTATATTCATTAACCACTTGCAAGGGGCTGCCTTCAAAGACAAATTCTATCTGAGCCTTCTTTCTCTTCAAGGTAAAGATCGTGACCTTAGTTTTGTTGTTCACTTGCATCCCAACCTCCTAACAAAACAATTCTAGAGCTTTCAAGTGTTCCCTCAAATTGTGCATTGCTTTTGCCATTAAAATAAGATCATCCACATATAGAAGCAACTTTATTACATAACTGGCCAAGGGAACACCCCCACCACAAAAGTTGTCTATCCACTCCTCTAATTTGTCAATGTACAGTCCAAACAGGGTAGGAGATTGCGGACAACCCTGTTTGACCCCAATGTCACTCCTGAAACATATTAATAATCCTTGCTTGGTTCTAATTTTGGCCCGAACTTGATCATACAAACTATGAACAGCAGCCCTATGCATTTCTGGAATTCCCAACTCTTCCATTCTACTCCATATTTTGCTTCTAGGAACATGTCAAACGCCTTCTTGAAGTCAACGAAGCAACAAAAGACCTCTTCTCCTTGTTTATCCCAAACCTTATCAATCAAGTGTCTGAGGGTGATGCAGTGATCAATTGTAGAGTGTTTTGACCTAAAACCTGCTTGTCCGTTCGCCCTCTTTCCCTCCTTTTCTACCCAAATACTGATTTGAGGCTCTACCATACTGCCGAAGAGTTTTCCGAAAAGAGGATTGATCATTATAGTGTGGAAGTTTGAAGGGTTGTTGACATCTCCACTTTTGAGCAAAGGAATGACGACACTAGTTGTCCAATTTGTTGGAAAACCATTCTAAATGAGCCCATTAAATATTCTTTTGACGTGCGGTGTGAGGGCTTCCACGCCCCATTTTATGTATTCTGCTTGTAAGCCATCTATGTCCCGCACTTTACCCACTGCAAGTTTTTTAATTCCTTTCTTGATGGCTTTCGTGGAGAAGAGTTTAGCCATTGAATTGATTACTAGGGGGACGTCTTTATTTTGATCCCTCTCATACAACAGCGTTGCATATTCCAGCCATTGGAAGTCTGTGATATTGTTCTCTGTAGTTGTGTTTTTCTATTGCAATTCTTTCCAGAAGCCTCTTGAGTTGTGTTTCCCAAGAAATATCAGTTCTTTTCATCTTGTTTGCATGTAATCCTCTTTTTTCGATCTCACTAGCTTTCCATATTCTTTTTTATTTCCCTAGATTTTCAATATTCTCTTTGCTGCCTTGCAGTCTTCATCATACCACAGATTAGCTAGAGAGTTGTTTTTGTTGCTTCTCTTAGGCCTAGACCCTTTGCACAAACTGAGAGCTTTGTGGATTATTAATGTCAACTTATCGTTGCCTATTGTTCTCTTGTTTATATTGGCCATCCCGATATCTTTTATTTCTTGCAATTGCTTTTCAAGCACTATTTGAAAAAATTCTTGGTTTTCATGTGTCAAAAGGATTGTACCTTGAGGAGCCCCTTTCTTTTGATTTTGTTGTGACCTATCTTGATGTTGAATGCCTTTCTGCATATTGATCTTTACATATAAAGGGTTGTGATCAGATTTCATTTCTATAGGACAGTCCCTCACCTCTACTTTTGTTAACCTTGTCATAAGATTCTGAGAACAAATTACATAATTCACCACACTTTGCCCATTGTAAGTTTGACATGTAATGTTCCCTAAACTCGGCCATGTTTTTATTCCATTGCATATAATCAAATCGTATAGGCTACATATCCCCAACAATTCTCCTCCCTATTACGAGATACCTCCTTTTTTGTCTTGAGAGTCTCTTTCCCACTTTTGATTCTCTTCCTCTTCTAACCATAAAGGGTTGCCTTTTACTCCTTCCTGATTTCTAAGGCAGAGGGCTTGGCTATTTGTTGTTCTTGCGTTAAACTCTCCTATTAAAATGATTTCACCTAAGGTGCTATATGCTGACATGTCCTTTTCCAGGGCTGCATATGGGTCCCCTTTGTCTAGGTTCAACTTATAAGATTTTGAGCCATGAGGTGCAAAATAACACACAACAGCATAAATTGCGGATTCTCTATCCTTCATTTTCGTCCATATGTCACACCCCCATGACCATTGCCGCTTTCGGTTAGCTCATTCCAAATTGAAATCTTCTTGTAACCCTAAAAAATAAGAACCTTATAGCCCTCGTGTTCATGTGTTTCAATGAGGACAATGATGTCTTTTCCCTCTGCTATGAGCCCTAGACCAGGACCTCTCTTCCAAGGGTAACCTCTGCAATTCCAACTTACCATTGTGAGGTGCTCCTGGGGGGGCCGTCTTCCTATTTACTATGTCCAATTTTGTTGCTGATTTGGGCTTTCCCTCTATACAACCACGCTTTGTTACCTACATTTCTTGTTGTTACAACTTTCTCCCATTCCTTCTTTCTTCTAATTGTGATGGAGTTAAGTCTTCGTCTATATAGTATTGTGTGATTTTAAGAAACCTTTTTTTTCTTAAAATTCTATACTTGTCCTCTATACTTTTCAGGGTTTCTCTTACATTCCTATTTCTGCCTTCCTATGTCATTCTTACAATTCTGTTTGCTTGATGGATGTACCCTATCCACTCCAACTTGTCTACGAGAAAGTCTTTTATTAGCTTGTTAGTGTGCTCACCTTCCCCATGATCTTTCAGCCCTTTTATTATTATATCTGCTGCTCTATCATGTTGGTTTTTTTCCTCCCACATTTGCAGTTTGACTTGCTTCTCTATGGGTTCTCTTTGATTCTATGTTGGCCCTTTTGCCACTTGCACCCACGACTTTGCCTCTTCCAATTGTTCCTTTAGCTTGGCTTCTTTGATCTCCATGTTTGCTATTGCTGATTGAAATTCTTTTAAATGTGAATTGTTTTTCTCCTCTACTGCCTTAGGGATATTTCTGCTACTTACTTGTTTTAGTTCCTATTTTACAGTCAAAATTTTTTGCTGGCCTGTTTTCATATTGGCTTGCAATTTGATTATTTCATCTTTAAGTAGCTTGTTTTCATGAGTATTTTTTTGATTGGCAGCCATGATCTCTTGCAATTTGTTATCTTTCATCTGCCCCAACACCTCTATGCCTCCGAGTCTAACAGAGTTGAACTAGGGTTGTATTGATCATGACTGTCCCCATTCTCAATCTCTAGCTCTGCATCCATTTTCCGCTATTTCACATCATCATTGCACTTGATATGGTGATTACCTGAGCGTTCTCTTTCAATGTTCCACCTTGGACTATGTTTGTTGTTGTATCCTCCTTGCAAAACATAGCCATTTTGGGGTTGAAATTTCTCTAGCTAAGTTGATTCAATGCCTTGTTGTGCCACTGGTGGCTTTACTTACTCTTCTGCTGCCTCAGAGCTAGTTGTTGCTCGAATAAAGTTTGTAGCTTTGGTAGAATTTGACAAATTTATTAATCCCCAACCATTTTAAATTTCTTGTTATTTTAGCATGTCTTCGTTGTAAAATCCTCCTGTATTGCTTAGCATTTACAAATGCTAGACTTTCTCCTATGCTTGAATCTTTGACTTGCGTGAATCCTTGTTTTTGAGAGTGCAAGAGTGACTCTAAAACCCCTGTTGTTATGAGTAAGTGTTTTGAATCCCTGTTGTGTATGGTATAACATATGGCACTAGCATGCCTGTCTAGAGTGCCTTTCCATACTCTTGTATGTTCCCTACCCCTCTCTTGTCTCCATATTCCTCCAATGAAACCCTATTTAAGTGGTTTGCTATTGGACCACTTCCTGTAATGCTATGTTGCCCGTCATACTACCTTGACCCAGTTTGCACAGTCACCAGTGTTTAAGGGGAGTTTGCACATTCACCAATGTTTAAGAGGAGTTTTCTTTTGGCAAATGATGCAGAAGCCCACAAATATTGTGGCATAGAAAAACCAACCACGCTTTAAGAAAACCTACACAAAAGACTATTGGGTAAGTGTGTAAGGAACTCACCTCTATCTACCCAAATATTGCCTCAGACCCCACTTCGAAACCTTTGTATGTCTTGTTGGACCCACTTTCTTCCTTCTATTTCGTGCCTATCTGCTTGGATTTTCTGCAGGTCTTTGCTTGGTTTCGCACCTGTTTCCAAGCTGAAACCTTGTTCACACTTGTTTGGAAATAACAAGAGCGAATCTAATACGAAAGGTAGGTAATGTGACCAACCGAACCCTTATGGGATAAGAGAATACTATAGTGGATACAGCAAGGAAGACTAGAGTTCAACTATGGAGGAGCAAGAAAACCCATAGAGAGGGTACACCAAAATCCAAATGAACTGAACGGCACGTAGACTGCAAACTCTAGACACAAAACTCTAGGTGTAAACCATACTGCTAAGAGCAGATGTAGGCAAGCATGGGCAAAGCAACAGGGGTCTGAAAAAAATTAGCAAACATGAATTAAAAAATCAAACTATGGGCAGACAGCAAAAACACGAGCAACGAAGGAGAGGCAAGGAAGACTAGAGTTCAAGTCTGGAGGCGCAAGAAAATCCATACAAAGGGTATGTCATGTCCCCATTTCCGGCGTGATCAACATTGAACATGGATTAGCCTATTTATCATTCCCGTGGGCTAATTCCAATGATGAGGGAATGAATTTGGTTTTTGACTAACTCAATGTTGTAGTTTTGCAGGTACAAAGTCAAAAACTATTCCAGCAATCTGTGGCAAGTCTAGCAAAATGGTTAAGTCTGGAGGCCAATACTAACAAGAACTTGACTCTCAGAGCCAAGGCGCACTTTTCTATCTGTCCGGTGCCAAATGTGCGCCTAAGGATATGGAGTCTTCTATCAAGGTTTGGAAGTGCAATATGATAAGTATAACATCATTGGAGCTTGTCAACACACTGAACCAAGGATTGGAAGGCCAGAAGTTGCCCAAGAAGGGTTAGGCGCACTTTCTCTCTCCTCCGGCCTCAAAATTGCGCCTAGCAAAGAAGCATCATGCTATGAAGCACATCAATTATATCAAACAAGGCACCTTGAATTGATATCCATTCTGAGATCGTGAAATAGCGCCTAAGGGGTGATTTGATAGGTTTGGTTGTCGAAGACATCTTTCGGAGGGTGAGGCGCACTTCCTAGGCTCTGCAACCCTCAATTGGTGCCTAGCCATAGTAAGGCATAGTTTCATGAAGAAACCATCTCAAATGGGCACCTAGACATGGAAATAGCATCAAACGCCGTCAAAGAACCTTCAATGAACATTTTCACGAGATTTCATGCATGTTAAGGTCACTGGAGAAGTTAGGTGCATATCTACCCTCTGACAACCCAATTTGAGCGCCTAGCCTTGAGGGGCATTTAACTGTGACATTAGGCGCACTTCTGCACCTGTGGAGCATCATCCTAGCACCTTGAGTGTCTGATCTCCTATTGGTTCAAGTGATGGCGTTGGGATTTGTTCCGACTCATTGGACAAGGTTGCCAACTCAGAGTGAGTCATCAAATGGAATATTCCCGTTGGAATATGCTCTTGGGAAACGTGCCTCGGTTCCTACTTTGCATTGGAGAGCGTGCCTTTATTGCCTTTGAAGGAGGAGCACTATAAAAGGAGGAGAGGGCCTTCATTTTGATATCTTAGATCTTTGATGGATTTTCTCTCCCAAAAGTTTAATGCTTTAGTTCATGAAATCTGCGAGTTTCATGCTTGTTGGGGAGATGATCCCTCAACTTTGATAAGGTGATGTTCCCTTGTCAACTAAGAGGTGTTAACATTCAGTTATCATAATTGTTCCAGAAGAAGTAGTCATCTCACAACTAGTGAAATAGGTGCTAGCTAAAGGCGCTAGTTGAAGAGTCATTCAAGTGTTGTAATCATTGATCATATCTAGGCTTCAAGGCCACTCATTGTAATAAGTTGTAATAAGCTTGAATGTTCATGCCATTTAAGGCGACATCTACTTGTAATAAGAAGTTGTATTGATCAAGTGACAATCATAATACTAGAACCAACTTCAAGTGATTCCAAAGAGTTGTTATCTTTCATGTTTGCTATTGAGCTCATTGTGTGATTGATAGTTAGAAGTGCAAGTAATTTTGTCTACGTAAAGGAAAAAATTTAGTTAAGTATAGTTGGGACATTTCAGTGGTATCAAAGCTTGGATCCTGCCAGCCTATGGGTTATGAGCTACTACGTTGATCCTTTGCCACAACACTATCGAAGGAGAACAGGTACAATGGGAGATAGAAGGCAACATAATCCACAAGATGACATTGATAACATGTTAAGGGAGATGGTTGATAATCAGCGTGATATGGCAGCTCAACAGCGTGAGGCAACTGAACAACAACGGCAAACAAATGCAAATATTGAAAGGATGTTTCAAGCCTTGATGGGTAACAGGAATAATAACAATCAGAATAATCCTGGTAATCAGGATGCAGGTAGTGTAGCTGGAAGATCACCGCCTCGTGTTAGGAGAACAAGGACACCTACAGTTGAGAGGCCTATGCAACCTACTTTTCTTTCTAGAGAAGAAGTAGAAGAAGTGCAGCCACAGGAAGAAGAAGAAGATGTTCCTTTTGGGGAGAATGTTATATCTTTGGTTGATGAGTATGATGCACTTCCCAAACATGTAAGGAATAGAATAAATTTCAACAACTACATGAGCCAGAAAAGGGATAGTCAAAGGGGTAGAGTGAATCGACCAAGGCAAAGAAGAGCTCAACCTACACAGCCAAAGGAGTATAAGGATGCCTTAAACAAAATTCCTCTTCCAAGTTTCGATGGTAGTGGTAAGCTAAGTGCTAGAGCATGGGTGAATAAGTTGGACACCTTTCTTACACTCAGGCCCATGAGTGAAGATAAGGCTATTCAGTTTGCTACTATGCATTTGGAAGGTATAGCATATGAATGGTGGCATCATGGTCTTGTTTCACAGCATCACAACAGGATTACTTCATATGATGAGTTTGTTCAAAAACTCATAACTAGATTTGACCGCAAGGATGTTGAGGTCTACTACCATGAGCTTGCACAGTTGAAGCAATTTGGTAAAGTGGATACTTATGTCAATGAATTTCAAAAGATTGCGGTTATGGTTCCTAATATGATAGATAGGAGAATCACTATGTTGTTTGTTGAAGGATTGAATGATAGGATCAAGGGTTTAGTTAAAGTACATAAGCCAACTACTCTTGAGGAGGCCATTGAGTTAGCACTTGATTTGGATACTACTCCTGCCTTCACTCAAAAGAAAAGTTTCTTCACAAGTACAAGTTCTAATTAGAAAAAACCATTTCAGCCAAAGCCCAATACTTCGGCTATGGAGCGAGATGAATTGAGAAGGAAGAAGCTATGCTTTTCCTGCAAGCAACCATGGGAACCAAGTCATAGATGCCTTGGAAAAGGCAAGGCACATGTTATTGAGGTACTTTCCGATGATGATGGTGATACACATGGGGATTCAGGTTCAGATCATGATGAGGCACAACAGGAGCAGCTTACTTTGGAACTTGATACAGGTGGAGGTGTGACTATTGCTTCTATGTCGGGAGTTCCTAGGTATCATGCCTTTCGTGTAAAGGGTGTTATCAATGGACAACGAGTCACATGTTTGGTGGATAGTGGAGCTACACATAATTTCATTGATGAGGGATTAGTCATGAGACGTGGCCTACAAGTAGAGGACTTTGAGGGGTTCACAATTGCAGTGGCAGATGGGTTTACTATGAGTTGTCAGAAGAAGGTACCCCAACTCAGCATTCAGATGGGGGATTATACTTTAACAGATGATTTCTATATGGTTGGACTTTCAGGAATTGATCTGGTATTGCGAATGCAATGGTTGCATTCACTTGGCCGTTATATACAGGATCTGACGAAGATGGAGATAGAATTTATTCGTGAGGGAAGAAAAGTGGTTTTGAGGGCTATTTCAGATGGAAGGCCTAGAGTTGTTTCAACTAGGCGTATGGAAGCATTGTTTCGCCATGGTGACATTGCATGGGCAGCCCAAGTGGCTATTTCTTCCAAGTCTTCTTTGGATGGTGAATATCATATAGATATCCAATCTATGTTGGACAAACACAGTAAGGTGTTTGGGAACATTCCTCCAGGACGACCACCGGACCGTGGTTTTGAGCATGTGATTGAGTTAGAGGATGGTACCAAACCTATCAACATTGCACCATACAAACATCCTCGGCACTTCAAGATCGAGATTGAGAATACAATCAAGGAGTTGATTGATATGGGACACATACGACCTTCATCTAGTCCATTTGCTTCTTCAGTTGTGTTGGTAAAGAAGAAAGATGGAACAATGCGGATGTGTATTGACTATCGCGCATTGAATCAAAGGACCATTAAGAATAGGTATCCAATACCGAGAATTGATGAGTTGCTAGATGAATTGCATGGGGCTGTATTCTTCTCGAAGATTGATCTTCGTTCTGGTTATCATCAAATCCGTGTTCGTGAGGACATCCCAAACACAGCATTCAGATGTCACTATGGGCATTATGAATTCTTGGTGATGCCTTTTAGTTTGACCAATGCACCAGCCACTTTCCAATCTTGCATGAATCATGTATTCAACAAGCAGTTGAGGAAGTACCTATTGGTCTTCTTTGACGACATTCTGATCTATAGAAAGACATGGCAAGAACATCTCCAACACTTGGATGAAATCTTGAGTATAATGGACAAACAGTCTTTATATGCAAAAATGTCTAAGTGTGAATTTGGTTTGAAGGAGATATTATACCTGGGCCATGTAATTGGCGCTAATGGCATGAAAGTACAAGAAGAGAAGATTGAAGCCATTCACAATTGGCCAGTACCCAGGAATGTGTCAGAATTAAGAGGTTTCCTTGGCCTCTGTAGTTACTACAGACAATTTGTTAAGGGGTTCTCGCAGCTCTCCGCACCCTTGACGAATCTAACAAAGAAGGGGGCTTTTATCTAGTCAATGGAAGCTCAAGCAGCTTTTGAGAAATTGAAAGAGGTAATGAGTACAACGCCAGTATTGGCTTTGCCGGATTTCACAAAGTCCTTTGTCCTGGAATGTGATGCTTCTGGAGAAGGCATTGGAGCAGTGTTGATGCAAGATCATCACCCAATTGCATTTGAAAGCAGAAAGTTAAAGGATACAGAAAGGCTGTACTCTACATATGACAAAGAGATGTTGGCTATCATGCATGCTTTGGCTAAGTTCCGCCAGTATCTAGTGGTAGCTAACTTTTCGGTCTGAACAGATCACAACAGTTTAAGGTACTTCTTAGGACAGAAAGATTTGAATGAACGACAGCAGAAGTGGGTTACTAAGATACAGGCTTACGATTTTGACATTGAATATATTAAAGGCAAGAAGAATATAGTTGCAAATGCCTTGTCTAGAAAGCCTGCTATTTGCGCCCTAAGTGAAGTATTTGTCGATTGGAAGTCTCAGCGTCTGGTTGAGTACTCCAAATCGAAGTTTGCTTGTGAAATTATGGATGGAATCATTCAAGATGATCGTTATAAGGTGATAGATGACATCATTTACTACAAAGATAGGATTTTCCTAACCCCTAAATCAGAGCTTAAACAACGAGTCATGAAAGCATACCATGATACTCCACTTGCAGGATACCCTGGCTACTTCAAGACCTATCGACAAGTCAGAGAAAGATTTACTTGGAAGGGTTTGAAAGAAGAAGTTTTGCAATACATCAGGGAGTGTTTGATTTGTCAGCAGAACAAGTTAGAAACTACTTTCCCAGCGGGATTACTCCAACCACTACCAATTCCAGAACATAAGTGGGAAAGTATCTCGATGGATTTCATTACTGGTCTTCCAAAGGTCCAAGGGAAAGATTGCATTTATGTAGTCGTGGATAGGTTGACTAAGTATGCTCACTTCTTTGCAATTCCAGTTGAGTTCTCGGCATTGCAGGTTGCTGAGTTGTTCTTTCGAGAAAAGTTCCGACTACATGGCCTTCCAAAGACCATAGTTAGTGATCGAGATAGCAAGTTTATCAATGTGTTCTGGAGAGAGCTATTTCGACTAGCAGGAACTGACTTAACACCAAGCACAAGTTATCACCCTCAAACAAATGGGCAAACAGAGAGTCAATAAGTGGCTTGAGGGATATCTGCAAAATTATGTGTCTGATCATCAACGTGCTTGGATAAAGTGGTCACACTTAGGAGAATATTGTTATAACACCACTTTCCACATGTCGATTGGCATGTCTCCTTTTCATGTGTTGTATGGATATGATGCAGTTTCCTTTGTTGATTTGGCTTTGGATGACAGCGGAGCTCCTAGTGCAAAGGAGTTGATGCAAGACACGCAAGATATCTTGCGAGTTCTTAAGGAGAATTTGCAGAGGGCTCAAAACCAACAAAAGTTGTATGCCGACATACACCGGGTTGAACGAAGTTTTGAAGTAGGTGATATGGTCTTTCTGCGCCTTCAGCCGTATAGGCAAAGCTCTTTGAAGAAGTCAGGTGCAGAGAAGTTGAAACCTAGGTTTTATGGACCCTACAAGGTGCTGAGAAGAGTAGGAGAAGTGGCATATGAACTTGATTTGCCAATTGGAAGCCACATACATAATGTGTTTCATGTGTCGTGTCTCAAAAAGGCACTAGGACAGCATGTGGTTTCATCTGACGAACTTCCACCACTGGATGAAGAAGGAATGCTTGCCCTTGAACCTGAAAGTGTGGTGGATATGAGGGAGAAGAAACTACGCAACGGGAGCATAAGAGAATACTTGGTGAAGTGGAAAGGGTTGCCAATGGAGGATGCTACTTGGGAAGGAGAAAAGATTCTAGAGCATCCTAACCTTCAATTGCTTGAGGACAAGCAATCCCGAGAAGGGGAGACTGTCATGTCCCCATTTCCGGCTTGATCAACATTGAACATGGATTAGCCTATTTATCATTCTCGTGGGCTAATTCCAATGATGAGGGAATGAATTTGGTTTTTGACTAACTCGGTGTTGTAGTTTTGCAGGTACAAAGTCAAAAACAATTCCAACAATCTATGGCAAGTCTGACAAAATGGTTAAGTCTGGAGGCCAAAACTGACAAGAACTTGACTCTCAGAGCCAAGGCGCACTTTTCTATCTGTCTGGTGCCAAATGTGCGCCTAAGGATATGGAGTCTTCTATCAAGGTTTGGAAGTGCAATATGATAAGTATAACATCATTGGAGCCTGTCAACACAGTGAACCAGGGATTGGAAGGCTAGAAGTTGCCCAAGAAGGGTTAGGCGCACTTTCTCTCTCCTCCAGCCTCAAAATTGCGCCTAGCAAAGAAGCATCATGCTATGAAGCACATCAATTATATCAAACAGGGCGCCTTGAATTGATATCCATTCTGAGATCTTGAAATAGCGCCTAAGGGGTGATTTGATAGGTTTGGTTGTCGAAGACATCTTTCGGAGGGTGAGACGCAATTCCTAGGCTTTGCAACCCTCAATTGGCGCCTAGCCATAGTAAGGCGCAGTTTCATGAAGAAACCATCTCAAATGGGTGCCTAGACATGGAAATAGCATCAAACGCCGTCAGAGAACCTTCAATGAACATTTTCACGAGATTTCATGCATGTTAAGGTCACTGGAGAAGTTAAGCACATATATACCCTCTGACAACCTAGTTTGAGCGCCTAGCCTTGAGGGGCATTCAACTGTGACATTACGCGTGCTTCTGCACCTGTGGAGCATCATCCTAGCACCCTGAGTGTCTGATCTCCTATTGGTTCAAGTGATGGCATTGGGATCCGTTCCGGCTCATTGGACAAGGTTGCCAACTCAGAGTGAGTCATCAAATGGAATATTCCCATTGGAATATGCTTTTGGGAAACGTGCCTTGGTTCCTACTTTGCATTGGAGAGTGTGCCTTTATTGCCTTTGAAGGAGGAGCACTATAAAAGGAGGAGAGTGCCTTCATTTTGATATCTTAGATCTTTGATGGATTTTCTCTCCCAGAAGTTTAATGCTTTAGTTCATGAAATCTGCGAGTTTCATGCTTGTTGGGGTGATGCTCCCTCAAATTTGATAAGGTGATGTTCCCTTGTCAACTAAGAGGTGTTAACATTCAGTTATCATCATTGTTCCAGAAGAAGTAGTCATCTCACAACTAGTGAAATAGGTGCTAGCTAAAGGCGCTAGTTGAAGAGTCATTCAAGTGTTGTAATCATTGATCATATCTAGGCTTCAAGGCCACTCATTGTAATAAGTTGTAATAAGCTTGCATGTTCATGCCATTGAAGGCGACATCTACTTGTAATAAGAAGTTGTATTGATCAAGTGACAATCATAATACTAGAACCAACTTCAAGTGATTCCAAAGGGTTGTTATCTTTCATGTTTGCTATTGAGCTCATTGTGTGATTGATAGTTAGAAGTGCAAGTAATTTTGTCTAAGTAAAGGAAAAAATTTAGTTAAGTATAGTTGCGATATTTCAGGGTACACAAGAATCTAGACGAACTGAAAGGTAGGGAGACTGCAAACCCTAGACACAAAACCCTAGGTGTGAACCATACTGCCAAGAGCAGACGTGGGCAGGCATGGGCAGAGCAACAGGGGTCTTAGTAAAATCAACAAACCTTAAGTAAAAAATCAAACCATGGGCAGACAGCAGAAACATGAGCAGCAAAGGCACACAATTTCCTGCAGAAAGCATGCAACACAGAAACCCTAATCAATTACCCAGACAGTTCTGTGCAAGTAGACACAAATCCTAACATGTGCAGGCAGGATAAAAAAGCAAAGAAAAATAGACATAGGAAACACTAGCCACCAGAAATCAGAAACCTTAGCCACAAAAGAATTCAGTTGTTGAACACGTATACAGTTAAATTATCAAACTTCTTGCAATTTTTGTGTTCAAATCTATAAAATAAGTCCAATATTCAATGGAAATGTAGTAAAAAAAACCTTTTCATTATATTAATATATAGTCTGCAATTGTTTATCAAGATCTAAATTTTTGCATGTAAACCCTTGTAATATCCCGAAGAAGATATTTGCTAACTACTCTGATTTTTAATGAACTCTGATATGAATTTTGCAATTTTCTAATTCCAAACAAAAAAATAACTGATTTATGTTGTCTCTGATCTGATTCATACTCTTTTCAGCATAGACATTTCCACGAACAAAGATGGCATAGATCATATACAGATAGAGTGATCAATTCAAATTAAAGATTTGAACAAATTCAACAACTGCTGTTATACATTAACTGAAGAAATCTGAGTACTGCTGTTACTAAATCAGAATATTCAATGATTCTGTTAAATCCACTTTATCACTGTATGATAGCCAAATCACGAGCATGTACTGCTGCTACAGAACAAGGAAGATTACAATGTGAAAACATACCAAAAGATGCTCAATGATAATGCAAATCTTTCATATCTGCGAACCATTTGTCATAGGCTGCGATTTCATATACTAAACTCTTTCATAAATTCCACGATTCCTTACAAACCAATAGCTGTTGACTTCTCTTTATGCGGCGGCTTAGCTGTGATTCAATTACCACACGATTCCTTTAAGAACCTTCAAACACAAGCGCTTACCATTTTACACCTGCGATCCATGCTGTGATTTGTAGCCCACATATATATTATAAATTCCATAATACCAAGGGCTGAGTTAACATTTAAACATATGTATTATTACTCAATGCTGCGTGGCCCTTCCTGGGACCCACGTATCCTTTCCTTTGATTTTCAAATCTCAGTTTTCAATTCTTTGTAATCTGCGATCAAGACTGAGAATTGCATTCTATGTTTTTTTTTCTAATAAAAATTGCCAGTTTAGACAGGGGCCCATGTTACATTAGCCTTTGATTATAATAATCTTTATTGAAAAAGTGACCTACTGATATGCTGTCAGATGTTGTCTCCTAATATGCAACAATTCATATAATTTAGTGATAAATCCAAATTTAGCAATATGCTGATAATATTTACCTGAAACAATGAATAATTTAAAACCCCACAACTCACTAAAACTTCTGAAGAATATCTTTAATATATCTCAGCACTGGGTCCACGGAGTTCATACAATAATCACAATGAAATACTCCTCATTCAATCCTTATTATTAATGGTGTTGCGAATCTGATAAGAACTCTACACAAGTGGTACTCAAATACAAAAGGTCTTCAAAGAATTCAAGCAAGGATCTTCAAATATTCTATGAAATCTTCAATGAAACTCCATCAAGAAGGTCTCGGACCAAATATCGAAAACACAAACAATACCAAAACACCAACACACAGAAATGTGGAACAAAGCTTTGAAGTAAAACTGTGAAGTCTGAAGCAACTTCACCTCAATGACGGTAAGGGAGCATCACCAAACCGACTAGTGCAAATGCAAGGGAACATCTCCTTGACATCAGCTGAAAACAAGAACTTTGACAAAAACCAATACAAGCATGATCAACAATGACTCTGACCTCTCCTTTTAAACTTTCATCAATTAGGACTAGCCTAATTTTATTAAATGAAAGTTTCTGCGTACACAGTCACATTTAACCTTTTTAAATGCTTACACACTAACTTTTTTAAATGCTTGTTTTTGTGTACACAACACTTTTTATAAAGTGTTTTAACACTGACTTAAGTAACTTAAATAAAATATTAATTTTATAAAGCAAATAAAAATACTTTATAAAATTAATTTACAATTGTAATATCCTAGATGGAATATTTTGTAATATCTAATCAAGTTTAATTTTCTTCAAAACAAAAAATTTAAGGGTTAGCTCCACAAGGCAAAAAATAGAATTATATATGCAGCAATTATGGACAATAACTCTCCTGAAATGAATAGCAATAATACTAGCCCTATAGAAGCGACTCCCAACACAACCAAAATAGGCTTTATTTATTGCATAGATTGTTTTTCAAATAGATTTTGATCAAACCCTTATCTGAGTGGCCAAAATTTGAAATATTCAGCCAATGAAATCCTCAACCTCTTTTAACTGAACTCAATAGGAATCGCTACAAGATGCAGCGCTTGAGGAATAGTTGGAATCACTACAATTGGCAGTGTTTGGAGAGCATTCGATGAAACGCCACCTTTAAGGAATGAAACCTGCACACCCTCTAATATGAATCGCAGATTTATCAAGGAATGGCCATTGAAATTCCACCACAAAGGTTTGTAAATCGGCCCTCACACAGCCCGAAACCTCCCAATATGAATTGTTTGAATATAAATCGCAGCTCTTGAAGAATGCTGGAATAATATTAATCGCTACTCTTTAAATAATAATATGAATTTCGCTGCCACTTATGAATCCTACAATGAATGAAAAATAATACAAATCACTGTTGTTCTTTGAATATCAGCGCCTTCAATTTGATGCAGATGGGAAATTGCCCTCCAATATGCCCACCATTCTAAACTGCAGATTTCTTCAACACAGATACAACAAAGATTTCATTGTAATTTCGATTTGCTTGTCACTTTGAAGCTCATATGCAATCTTTGGGTGAGATCGCCCCAAGTCTGAATCAAGGTGTTTTGTCCACTAATCCAGTGATGGAAATCAAGGGGTTTTCATCCTCTAATTCTAGACCTAGAGGGTTTTCGTCCTCAAATTAATTGAACCGAAGTCCAATGCTCCAACAAGGAGTAGAAATCAAAACATAGAATTGTTGATCCATGCCTCCTCCTTGCTTGGCCTCTCTTAAATAAAGTTTCCCTCCAAAAGGTATGAGTCTTCAAATTTCCTTCATGACCCTTGATTGATATTTGAGAGAAATTATTTTAAAATAAACTTTAATTATAAGAGACCTTATTTTATATTTTGACTTTAATTGAGGCCCTCATTATAATTTCATTTTATAAGATCACTTAAGCGGCCCCTTTTGTGACACTATGACCCTCTTAATTTATTATTATAATCCCATTTTCTTAGTGCAAAATTCCCAAGGCCCACGTGAAATGCATGATCGGCGTTTGCGTTTTAACTTGGCTTAATTTTGAAGAGGGGACATTACAAACCCTAGGTTGAAACCCTAGCAATTGCCAATACGCAAAATCTTGTTTTGCCCAAAGACAAGAACTTAACCGGACAGAATTTTGAGGTTTGGAGTCAGAAAATGCTCACCATTGCTGAATATAGAAACTATGATAAAAGAATCCTCAAAACAGAAACCAAAACAACTTCAAATATTGCTGGTTTTAACAACTATCATAAAGAAGACTTGTTGGAAGTTTGCAACTAATAATTTGTAGGAATGTCTCAAAACAAATATCAAGCCTCAAGAAAAGGTTGTGTTCTGTATTATTACACTTTTCAGCATGTGATGGAGGATAAACTTCCTCAATCAGATGCCCAACCCTAAGAAATGGGGCGAAAAAATGCCTGTTCAGGTAAGCATGTTTATTTTGCTCTTTTTTCTAGCCTTTTTAAGGTGCCTAAACCACAACAATACTCAGAGGCTAAAGGGCAACTTGAGATACAAATTGAGTATGATGCCTTGATCAAGAATCATACTTGAGAGTTGGTCAAATTGCCTCCAAGCAAAAAGCCCACTGGATGAAAATGGTATACAAGATCAACTGTAAATTTGATGGTACTTTGGACAAGTACAAGGCTCATCTTGTTGCAAAAAACAATTTGCAACAAGAGGGTATAAATGATGAAGAAATTTACACTCCTACCACAAAGATGGTCACATTTCGATTGCTTCTCTTCATAGCAGCTCATTTTGGTTGGAAGACATATCAAATGGATGTGAAAAGCACCTTTTTGAACAAGGACTTCAGCAAGGATGTAATGTCCATTAGTGTGTTTGCCTTGTGTGGTTTACGATTCATATGATATATGATGTATTGAGTGTTTCATCAGTGTATTGTGTGATTCTTGTGTTATGAGCCGTTGCACCGAACTTGCCAATGAGGTCCATTGTGCCATTGAGGTGTTCTAATGGTGTATTATGGATGCTTTTGTGAAGATGTTTTGTATGACCATTGAGGTGTTTCCGATGAGGTTACGTTTTGGCATCGATCTTCCAACTATGCATTATGGGATGCATATGTTGTGCCTATGTATATTAGATCATTATAGTGTTTCAACTTCACTATTTTCACTATATTTAATATAGTTATGATTATTATATTTGTTTCAGCATTATGGATTGTGTTGTTTCGAGTATTATTAAGTGGAGCAGGTATGCCTGATCTTTGACCTGAGTGTGTTGGAAATTTACAGGTGTTAAACCAATGGTTGGATGTGGAGAACATTGGCATGGATTATGCTTAGCCATGTCACCTTAGTCCTTGTGTTGTTGAAACCTATGAAAACCGTATCCAAATCGACTACGATTCTGGATCCCCTTGTGTTAGGCCTCTGAATGTGTCTGCTTGGGTGATTTTAATATCATTTATGCATTTTCTTGGTATGTGCAAAAGATTTAATACTTCTTTCAAATTATTAATTATGTTATAGAATAATTGGAAAGAGGAAGCAAAATGATTAGTTGATTGTATTTTAGAAATGATGCATTTGGGTGAAGGGTATTTTATTTAATTATTTTTTTTTGGATTAGTGAATTAGGCTTAGGGAGCCATACCCCATTAAATTGAAAAACCAGAAAAAGCTGCTCTGGTCTGCTCAAAATGAGGGCCACAATTATAAAACAGTCTTTATATTGTTGGAAATACAAAAAACTACATACATACTGTCATATTGCATTACATAATATAGATTATCTTAACCTTGACCAGCTTAGCTTCCTTCCTCCCCTGCACCTGCCATCTCCACTGAGTCATTGGAGGTTTCAGTGTCCACCTCATCGAACCAATCCACACCTTCGCCATCTGCTAACCCAGCCATCAGCTTCAGGAACTCCGCCCCCCACTCCTCCTGCTCTCCTCATTAACTCCAACCGTGAGAATAACAAAAGGAATCCACAGCCCATTATAAACAGATAGGATAGCCGACCATGGACCATCCTCAGGGCGAAATCCAATCCCCGACACTGCCAAGTCCAGCATCCTATGCAAGTTTCCCCTCCAATCTACTTTGATTAAAAGCCATAGCTATTTCCTTGATCGTGTCCTTCGACTCCTTAAGGTCCAACAATACTCCTACGAACATGGAGGCAATCTCCGAGTTTACCCTGTATTTCTTCTGGCATGTCACGAAAATGGACCCAAGAACCATTCGAATGGCATGTAACACGATGGGGGATTTTACTTTGAAGACTTTCTTCAACTACTTTCCTGAAATACCTCCTCTGAAAGCCATTTGACATTTCTTAGTAGATAAGAACACTGTTGTATCCATTCCGGCTTGCAAAATGGCTATGGAATTCCAGATGCTTCCTCTCTTCTTTGATATTGGGAATAATAGAAATCTTCCCACGCGCCAACCATCATATTCACAACTCTCCCTCATCTTTGTAATACCTCTTCCGCCTCGGCCTTAACTGTCCATTATGTGAACTGGAATTCCCTTGCAAATTACTCATTAATTCCCATGCTTGACTCTCTCATCCGCCATCTTTTAATTGAGTGAAACCTTCTACAACCTATCTTCTTCTCTTGCGTTGCTAGCGTCCCTAGTGTCATCCCCGTTGTCCACCAGGATAGAAATAATATTCTTTTCCTTATCCTTGGTTATATGTGTAGATGTCTCCTTATCCATACCAAAAAATTTTGAACCTTCTATATCTTGGCAGAGATAAATATCCAATTCTAGAATGTGTGATATCCACTCTTCTATTGAACCACTTATCTTGACTTCATCTTCTAATTCAAAGGCCGCATTAGCAAACTTGTTGGCAATTTTGTTGGCCTCCCTAAAGACATGGGTGACCCTATAATCTCTGAATTTCGTCAATAATTCTAGTCCTCTGATCAAGACATTCAACTTCCAACTTGGAGTCTCCCTACTTCGAATGACATTAATCATGATCAGGGAGTCTCCTTCGATGTGAATTCTCCTAACCCCTAGTGTCAATCCCAACTGCAACCCCATGATCAAAGCTTGGAACTCCGCCTCATTATTGGTTTGAGTTCCAATTCGTCTTGATCTAGCCCCCATCAAATTCCCATTCTCATCTCTTAAAACACACCCTACACTGGCCAATCTTGGGTTACCTCTCGAGGCCCCATCAAAGCAACTTAGCCCATCCTACCTCCGGAGGAGTCCACCTAGCCACTCTCCTCTTATTGTTACTCAAATCATCCCTTGGGACCCCATTAACGAGGGGTATTTTATTTAATTATTATGTGGAAAGGAAAAAGGCAATTATTTTGGTATTGTTAGTACATTGGGAAAATAGATTAATTTTCCTTGAGTGAAATATGTCATTTAGATATTTGTTTTGAGTGAAAAGTGGTTTGCAAAATAGAAACGGTTTTAAGTTATTTTAATTATAGGCATATATAGAAAAAGGGCTTGCTTTTCCATTCATTATGCTTTGTGTGTGAAAGTGAGCAAAAATGGAGAAAAGAAATATTTTCAAACCCCTTCCCTGAAAAATTGATTTGCATTTGCTTGGAGCTTGCTTGGATGGATTGATTTGCTTGTGGAGAGAAAAAGATTCATCTTGGGATTGCTATTGCATTCATTATGGTAATTCTAAATTCTATTTATTATAGAATTTTATTTTGTGAATTTAAAGTTGTAGGAAATATTTTTTTTAAATGAATTTTCCTACCGAAACTATGGCAAAATTTTCTAAAACTAAAATGTGTTTGAAAAAGTGTGTTGTTGGGTAGATTTAGACCAAGAGGGTATTCTTGGAATTTTATTTAATACATTTTCAATTTTAATGAAAAATAAGTGAATTTGCTCTCTAAACCCGATCAAATTTTCTTGAAAAATTTATGTGTTTCAAAAAGTGTGATGTTGGGTGATTTTAGAACAAAAGAGTATATTTATAATTTTGATTTTTTAATTTTTCCAAACTTTGAGAAATTTGGGGAAGAATTTGGGACGCAGAACTTGGATATTTTTAGAAATTATTTCTTTTTATTTTTGAAATTTGGAATTTCTGAAAAGTGTGTATTATGTGGAATCATGTATTATCCCATGGAAATTATTTTGTGTGCCTTAGGAAGCGTGTTTTCTTGGAAAACTACATCTTACCTATTCTCGAGCTCTTTGAAGAAAAGTTGACCCCTAAATTGTATAGGATAGGGGATATCTGTAGGAGGCTTGGGGTGGCTAGCTACCCAACCTCTTGGGAGGAGTTTAGAAGCATAGTACTAAATAAGCCATGCTTAAAATGAGTGATCAAGAATGTCAAAACACCCAACACATGGGACGAGATTGGAGACAATGTGCTAAAGAAGTCTTGCTTGAATTGTATAATGTGTATTAAACAATCTTGAATCTACTAACTTGTATTAAGAAAATTTGAAAATGAATGATGGGGTAGGTAGAGCACACTGAAGAAGTGTCCCTACTACCTCTTGAGAAGCATCCACAGGGTGTATGCTTACTTGAGACCTTTGTGGTCTATTGCACTTTCTAGTTTGGTTATGGAGAACCAAGGGGAAGTCCACGCCTGTGCCTTAGCTACCCTCCTCTTGTCCTTGTTGGTTGGATCGAGTGTATCGGATCTTGTGTTGAGATAAACCATGTTGTTATATGTGCGTGTGAAGCCAACTTGTGTGACTCTTGTGTGAGTGTCGATGCCTTCTTGAGACTTTTGTATTGGTTGAGCTTTGGCTTGATAGTGGTGTATCCATGATCTTCCTCTCTGTAGCTCAGGGGTTGCCTAGAGTGGCATAGACATCTATTGCCCTCAATGATGGTAATATGGTTGGGAGGTGGATAACATTCCCCATTTGTCCATTCATGAAGATCTTGTGGGAGCTAGAAGAGTTCCTTGTTCAAAATTTCATGTTGTATTTTATGTTGTGAATTGTGGCTATTGGAGCACCTTCAAGGTGGCTTGTTATTGATGTTATAATATTCTTTGTATATTTATGTATTGGAGTGCTATCCTTCCATGTTTGGGAAGTAGCCTCTATCTTGTAATCATGATATGATCTCATTTGGATGGGATTTGATCCTTTTTTTGGAAGAATTTATCATGCTGTAATATTTATCTTATGTGTAGAAATGATTAATTTGGGACGTTGGAGTCCTCTTTCATATGTGTTGTAATTATGTTATGGATGCCTTGTTGTGGGATTGCATTCCGCCCATATAGGTGGTGATAATCCTATCTTTACTTTTGGCTCATGTCAACGTTGGTGTCAAATGTGCACAATGTTTTGTAGCACTTTCGTCATGTTTTGTTTTGTAGTTCATTCCCTTGTGTTAAGGAGCTAGTGATGCTTTTATCCTTGTTCCTTGGGAATTGTGCCCTTTGGGAGGTTCTCGTGTGGCCAAGTTGGTGCCCACAATACCTTGAACATTTCCCTCGAACCGTTTCTTAACAACTCATAAATCGAGTAAGTTATGCCTCGTTGAGTGAAGAAACTGAGCTTGTTGGTTTTTATGCCTTAGTGTTTTTCCCTTCTCTATTTTGCAAGTCCGGTTCACAGTCCAAAATGCAGTGAAAGACAGGTTTGTCAATCCGAAGTTGCAGGTTGCAATTGGACCCCAAAACCCAAGAGTGCAGGAAGTCTGAAGTTCAAAAGTCTGATGCACTTTGCATGTTGCAAGTTACCATCAATTTCTGGATTTCGAGGTCGTGGTTAGTCTGAAGTTCATAATTCTGTCACATGTTGCAAGTTGCTTCCAATCTCCAAAGTCTGAGTTGTCTAGGGAGTCAGGGTGCATTGACCGACACTTTGCAAGTTGCAATTGCAAGTGAAACTCTAAAGCCCGAACCTCTGAAGTTGTCCTATTCCAAACTCTTACTGGGCTTTTGCATTTTGTGAGTTGCTTTCCAAACCCAAAGTCCAAAGTTGTTTGAAGCCCCGAGTTCCAAGAGTCTTTGCACTTTGCAAGATTGCAAATTGCAAATGTTCCCTGATGCCCAAACCTAAGCCAATGTGTAGGTTGCATTTTGCAACCTGGATCCAAAACCCGACCCAACTACAAGTTTCTTTTGAAGTCCAAACTTTGGCAATTTTGGCATTTCTACTCGTTGTAGTCTGAGATATCAAAGGGTGGTCTAGTAGGGATGTTGTAAGGGTTTTTCAGTGACCTTGGAAATCCTAACTCTCCTCCTTGTCTCGTTTTTCGGGCCAACCATGGTGTTTTGGCCTATGGTATCTTTAAGTCTTCTGTAATGTCCCCTTCCTGTGATAGTCCTAAATCTTGCCCTAGAATCACAAGTTTAATATAGTTAGGGTTATAACTTACCAATTAAATGCTTTAAGCAAGATACATCTTGGTTTAGGTCCTGCAATCATGTTAGATAATATTAGAAATATAATTCATATGATCAAAACATATATAATCAATATTTTATCTATTTAAACCATGTAGGATACATAACTATTTCAAATCTATATAAACTACACAATATCTATACTACATGATAGAAGATCAGCCATAATAGGACTTGGAGGAGAAACATGATAGGGAGCCTGAAGCTATCCTCTAAGCCCAAGAGCAGATATACCATCCCTCTTGGCCCCAAGTGGCAGACACGCAGGCATCTAACATGGGGTGGCATACTCAGTGGATAAACTTGTATCTGCTTCCCTATCCATGTCTTATCCATCCTTCTTATGGTTGAGAATTCCTTGGATCCATCTCAACAACCAACCTGTTAGTGTTGGTTTTATGACAACAACAACAGCATTTAGAATAAAACACTAAGTGCTCTATCCTCTCTTGAACAAAGCATCTCAAACGCTGAACTTTGTGATCGAGTGAGACTACACCAAGGTTCCTTGAATGTTAGGTCTTGGCGTGCACAGGGATAGACTCAGTGAAATGATGTGATCTTGCTGGTAATCACAAAGGGACTTACGCTAAATTGCTCCTTCTTCATGGACATGGATGAAATTCATTACTCCTTGGACTTGGATTTGTGGATGAATGGAATCTTCCTCAAACAGACTTGAAAGAAAAGACAAAAGGGGAAAGGGTATAGAAATCTACTTTGGTGCAAAGAATGCTATTGACTTAGTGAAACCACAACCATGCTTTGCTTTGCCATGAGACAACAACTACACAAAGATGCAATCTTCTAAGGTATTTCAATGACGATTTTCAGATTACTCATACATAGAACATAGACATGTTTTATGCAACAAGCAATCGAAGTTAAGCTTTGAAAGTGTTCAGACTAACCATACACTGCAACTTGCAAACCACAAATCACAAATGGTATGAACATCAGGGGTTTCAACATTCATCAATGGCAATATCTTCCACCAATCTAATTTAATGAACACTAAAAAAAACTAGAAATGAAACAGATCTGAAAATGGAGCTTATGATTTGCTTCAAGAACTGGAAAACCATGCTAACACATCCAAAGAATGTCATAAACACCATACTTCAATACTCATGTATTAACTTGGAGATATCCTTTGCAACAATTCGCCAATGTCTTGAAGTTGTACTGCTCTCTAATGGAGTATTACAGCAATTATATTCTTGTTCCCCTCTCCTATTCCCTCTATATTCTATCTCTGAAAAATGAGGCAAATGGAACTTTATATAGGCTTCCAAAAATACAATGAAGGGCCAAGATTGATTCCTAGGAATCAATGGCCAAGATCAAGTCAACAGAAACCCTAATGAGAAAGACCACCAACACTCTGGCCAATGAAAAAATGGCACATGTCCTAGGGCGCCCCATTTGTCTTGTCCTTTTGTAGCTACTTAGCATGCCAACTGGGATTTCAACAAGGCATGGTCTAGTCAGGCGCCACCTCAACACTTTCCAAACAGTTGTACTTTGGACTTGGAATTTTGTCTTTGTGTTATGCCTCCTTTGGACTCTTGCATTGGCACGGATTCTTGTTCTTCGCGTGGATTCTTGTCTTCTTGATGCCGAACTTGATCCTCCTAATGAATGGTGCACTATACTCTTGTTCTTGGATTTCCAAGGATTGATCCTCTTGTCCGGAACTGAAGTCCTTGATGTGGAACTTGGAGTGTATCCCGTTGTCCTTGATGCTTGCATTCTCTGTGTCATTGAAGTCTTGAAAAGATTTTCATCTTCCTTTAGCATTCATGTGAAGTCTCCCTGTCACTGAACTGAAATCCTTGATGTTGCCTTGTGCCAATCATGTTGAGCATTCAGAGGAGAAAGGTGGGCAATGAATGGAATGGTGTCCTATACTAGACCTGTGAAATCTCCTTAACATAGGATAATCTCCTTCTCCAGCCCTTGAAGCTCTTTGCACCCACTTTGAACGTCTTGGATCATCCTTGAACATCTTCTTCATGGAACTTATCCTTGTCCTCAATTCCTGCAAAATAAAGAAAAACCTCGAGTAGTCATGATGAACGAAATCCTTAAATGCAATGCAATCCTAAGATAAAACATGAAATAAACTTGAATGATTGATCAATTTCATCCCAAAATTCTTGAGTAAATGAAAGATTTTCTTCATTTTCCTTGCATTTTTCACATTTGGACTAATTTTTCCTTCATTCCAGGGTTATCAGGCAGGAACTAAGGAGTTTCCCGGGCAGGGCGCAACTAGGAGGAACAAGTTCCTTGGACAGGAATTCCAGGTCGCAAAATCCAAGATGTCATGGATTCTTCAGTCTTGGAATTTTGCTCTTTTTAGGATCTTCCAGATTGATTCCTTGGTCGCATTTTCTATGGTGCCAATGATAAATTCTTTAGGCGCAACTTTCTTCTGGACAAGGATTTCATGCTTTTGACAAGGATTTTTGAAATTTTGCTAAGGGATTCTTAGAATCGTTCTTGGAATTTTCCATGTTTTTGAGCCAAGAATCCAGGAATTTTAACTTGGAATGATGAGTTTTGATAAGGAGTGACAAGTTTTGTCACATTCAGGACTCTGGATAGACCATTGGAACAAGATTCCGGATTGGAACTTTGGACAAAGACTTCTAGATTGGCACTTTGGAGAGGGATAGCCTATTCATCATGGACTCTTATACTCAAAGTGGACTTAGACATTTTCCTATGGAATGATGGACTTATGCCCTAGATTGGCCAGATTTGGTCGAGGAATGATAGTTAGGGTTTCATTCATCCTTAGGAAAATCACTCTTTACTTCACTATTGCAAGCATTCTTCATATTCTCTTAGATCTAAGCGTGTGGAAATTCTTCCCTAGTCAAATGTTCATGGATTCTGAGCAAGAAACTTGGTGAAAGATGAGCAAAACCAAAACCTAACCTACAAACCCTAAGACCTAAAAAACGAAAAGAGGAGGTCCCCATTTGCAATGGGGCGATGTGTGAAAACGTCACAACACAACCCATGTAGAGATTGGTGGGAAAGCTACAATAGGAGGCTTGTAGATTCTCTTTTCTAAGCCCAAGGGCGGACACTCACCCCCTCGGCCCCAAGTGGCAGACACACAAGCATCCATCATGGAGTGGCGTACTTAGAAAGAAATCTAGTATCTGCTCACCCTACTAGTGTTTCTCCCACTCCTCATGGTTGCTTGATGAGAATTACAAACATTAAATGCATCCAGATTCATAGAGATTATACAACAATAAATATATCATTATACACAACAATCATGATAGAGTATACCACAATATTTATTAAAACATAAGACTGCTATATTCTCAGAAGCAAATGTATTGACTGCTGATTCTGCCCTTGTCTGCTGAGTGCAGATATATTTCTGAATGTGATCTAATTCCTTGATGATCCTACTCCTTTGGAAGTGTCCCTCCCTTTATATCCCCACGGTGGAGGAAGAGACATAACTGTTCAACATATTTGTCTCTTGGTAAGGGATACGTCCCTCTTCAAACTCAAGCGATGCCTTATCATGCTTTCCCAAGCACTACCTTTTTATTAATTATACGTTTGTTAATTCTTTCTTTTAAGGAATCGCTGCCCCTGATGGTTTGTCCTTCTCGATCCCCTTTGTTATTTATTCCAGCGGCGATCTTTATTCTTATTTCCGCACAAAGATAATATTGGGGACGTGCATATTATGGATTTATTGGACTCGTAATTTTCCATTTTAGTAGCACCAAGAAGTCCACATTGTTTAAATCTTTAATTTAAACAATCACATCTCTAAAACCACAATCTTCCAACATGTAACAGAGAAACTCTTTTGCTCTTCAACGGGAAAATGTAACGGATAACTCCTCATTGTAACGGGCCACTCTTAGCGAGCAACTCTTATTATATCAAATAATCTCATTAATTACTCCATGCCTTTGACATCAATGACAACTTATTCCAACAATTAAATAGTGAACTTTTGAAGGTAAATAAAACACATAAAAAGAGAAATCTTATCATAAGGTGAAATGCACATAAAAGGACTCGAGTCTAATCACCACCATAAATGTCACATTCTCTTAATATTACTCATAGTACAATATATGTAAGAGTATATTTATGTCCCAAAGGCATAGTTTAAGTACTCAATGAGTGCCTGTGAAAACTGCAAGTACTTGTGAGTTGGAATGCAAGGCAAGGAACTCACTTATGGGCTTGCGGCCAAGTCACAAGTGTGTGAACACAAGTACCCACAAGTGGTGAGTCTATGCCTGGGACTCGCTTCCACGTATGCAATGCAGCCTGCGGCAGAAACACACCAAAAATATGGAAAAAACACTAAATTTTTCCCTTTTAAACCCTGTTTGCCCTCACTTCTCACTCACACAGCATTGATCTCCTTTGAGCTCTTCTTGTGGCGATTGTGGAAGCGAGATTTTGGCAACTTTTTAATTTTCGGGTTTTTTTTTTATTTTCTTTCCAAGTTATTTCAAGTTTCTTTTAAAAGTTTAAATTTTTCCCTTATGTGTTCATTTGTGTTTCACATGCATTCAAATTTATCTAGGGTTTCTGCATTTATAATTTTGTTCTTTAAATTCAAAGCCAAGGTTTTGCAATTTTATATTTTTTTCAATGCTAGGGTTTGCAGCAATTAAATTTGCTATTCTTATTTTTTCAATGTTAAGGTTCGTAGGCAAACTTCATTGGGTGAAATCCATGGTGGAAGATGCCAAGAAAATCATCAAATACATCTACAATCACCCTTGGCTGTTTAGTTTTATGAAAGATCATACAAAAGGGAAGGAGCTTGTGCAAGCTGGTGCCACATGGTTTACGACTAACTTCCTCCCCTTTCAAAGCATTTATGGCTTGCTGACACCTTTGAAGCAGATGCTTCTGAGCCAACAATGGGTGCATTCTTCTTATTCAGAAAAGATGAATGGAGAGAGGGTCATAATGGTCATTTTCATTAATCTTTGTGAAGAGTGCTAATGAGATCATCAAGGTAACTTCAAACTTCTATTTAAATTTTAAATTGTATCATTAAGTTCACTTTTTCTAAATTCTAATTAGTAGGTATTGTTCATTTTTTTAACGTTTTTTTTTAAATGCAACTTTAATTTGTTTGTAGGTGTCAAAGCCTTTACTCAAGGTTTTGGGCTTGGTGGTGGGGAACAAAATTCAATGGAGTACCATATGAGGCCATGGACCAAGGAGGCCACCCAAAACTATTGGGGGGCGAGAAGAAAATTTGAACTCATTTGGAAAATTATTGATTGGAAGTGGAACAATCAATCCCAACCCATTCATAAAGCGACGTACTACCTCAACCTCAAAATTTTCTTTCTAGATGACCTTAGATGTTTATGGGGACGTTATGGAGGGCCTCTTGAAATGCATTGAAAGGATGTCGCCTAAGGTTGAGGTTAGGGGCATAATTATTGAAGAGTTGCATAAATACAGGCGTGTTGAAGACTAGCTATCTAAGAGAGAACGACCCAAGAACTAGGTAAAAAAAATCTGTCTTCACTTCAACTTGCTTCAAATCTTTGATGATTGCAATCATTGCTTACAAACTTGTGAATGTCTTTTTTGAAGCTGCTTGGTGGGAAGATTGGCATGGAAAAACCCAAATTTTCAAAAAATAGCCCTCTGAATAACATTCCAATATTGTAGCACTTCTAGATGTGGGTGGAATTGGAGCTTGTTTGATGCCATTCACAAAGAAGCGCATCAAGTTGACACAAAAGCACCTCGATGACCTTGTCTTTATGCAATACAATCTTTGCTTTTGCTCAAAAAAGGTGGAGGGCTCAAATAGTCATGAGCGATTGACTTGGATGGAGTTGATCCATATAGCAACTGGATTGCGTAGGATGAGGACCCCATGTTTACAATAGAAAAGATTGCTGATTTTTAGAGGTGAGCAAAGGATCTGCAACAAAAGCAGAAGCAGGAGGTACTGGTTTGGATGACATCATGGTTGATGATGATGTTGATCCTAAGGAGGAGTCATTACTTTTCAGGTTGTGATTGGAACTACAAATGACTGTGATAAGTAGGACCCCAACCATCACTATGATGCATAAGGGGGAAATGAAATTATGAATTGTTGTAATGTGCATGGAATTGTAATTTTTTGATGATGATTTTAAATCATCATGAGATTCATATCATGTTATTGGTTATCGCTTTTGCATGTTGATGCAATATTGTAGATTTTTTATTTAAATCTAAGAGAAAACACTTTTCCAATGTTCTACAAACTGGTTTCATATGTTCTATAACTGTATTTCTAATTTTGCATGAAATTTATGTTTTTTTAAGGAATTTAAGTATTTTTTATTTGTCGAATTTTGTTGAGTTTGTGATGAGTTGTTGAGTCCAAGTCAAGGTCGGCCTGGTCTTGTCCTATGTTGCCAGTTTGGGTTCGGATTTGAGTTTGAGTTCAGTTGTCTGGAAATTTTTTTCCAAATTCAATATGGCTAGGAGCCTAGGTTCAATCATACAATATATATAAAATAATATAAATATATTAGCAATAAATTAATATTAAACATTAAATATACTAATATTTATATATTGGTAAAACAAGAGTCACATTTTATGTCCATTTATATAAATACATAAATATAAATAGGAAACACAAAATAACATATACATTAAAGGGAAATACTGTTATAAGATTGCAGCCTTCAGAGGTTACAACAAGCTATCAGTAGCTGATTATGAATATTTGATGAACAAAGACTGCTACATATCCAGAAATTACAAAGATTTCAAAAACTACAAACAGATATGTGATCCACTCATAATAAATAATATCAAGGAAAAGCTAAACAACCAAAGAACCATATGTAGAGCAGTATTTGTTCTGTTTGCTGCTATACCTCCCTCGTAGATGCCTAACTCCTTACTATAGATGCCATTCTAGTATATTGTCAAATCTATATGTCCTCTGACTGTGCATATCAAGTGGCATCATCATTGAATGAATAGTAGAATCTAGAGCCTAATGTGCATGTATCCGATACAAATTCAAGCAGCATGTATCCGATACAAATTCAAGGTGTATGGTGTAGAAATGTGTCATAGATATTGCTCAGAATTCAGATGTTCAAAACAAATTTGTGCCTAGACAAAACCCTCTCGTGGACATTTTGAAGAAAATTAACAAAGCTTAACTACGACTAAAAAGAAACATTTATGGGACGAAAACTAACAAAGCTTAATTGGGATTTTAAAAAATAACATTTATGACAAGAAAACTGAAAGAGCTTAACTGCAATTATAGTTGGTCCTAAAAATCTCTTTTAAAAAGAAAATTATTTTTTGGGGGTTTGCCCTAGTATGCCCAAGTCTTATCCCCAAGACTATGGATTTGTCTCGGCCCCTTGAGTACCTCTCAGACATAACCCTAAGAACCTTAGTCATACCCAAGAGGGACCAAACCTGAGAACCATACCTGTCCGGTTTGGTACATCCTAGAAACAAACAAACTCAAACATAGGTTTTGTCAAGTCGCAAGTTTTTGAACTATGCTTAGAGGTATCGCTAAGTAAATATAGTTCAAAATCCCATAATGAATTATTATCCCAAATTTTGGTCACTTAAAACCTAATGAAAAACTACTACCCAATGGAAAGTGACAAGAAAATGGGTGTAAGTTGTAATACACGGGAAACCAAGGACTTCTTGGCTCTTACCATCAAAAATTGGATGACTCACCACAGCTACAATTGTTGTTGGGTGCAAGCAAAATTTTCAAGCTTGTATCCCTAATGTGTTTCTCTGTTTTTCTTCAAATGGATTGTTTAACGCTTGATCTTTTGGTTTTTGTGCAAAAGGGGTTTATTCTTCTATGTTGGCTCTTGGTGCCTCTATCCCTTCTCCTACACACCTTTCTTCTATGCATTCAAATCTTCTTATGGTAGATGCCTTAGCTTCCTTGCATTTTCATTTGAATGAAGGTTTTTGTTTGGTTGCCACAAGTCTTTCTAGGAAAGGGGGGTCTACGGTGATAGTTCTTTTTTATTAGAAGACATGTTTGGGGTTGGTCTCTTCTGATCCTCCTATGCTTGAGCCTAGGGCTTTTCTTGAATGTTGTTCTAGATCACAAATCGCTTTATAGTTCTATGGGTTTGTTTTTGGTTAAACAATCTAAGAAAATTCCTCTACTTGAACTAGGGCCTAATGTTGTGGATAAAGAAGAGCATTATGTAGAGATGGATTTGATTTGCAAGTTTCAAAATTTCCGGTCCAACTTACAGGATCTCATCCTTGGGTTTCCAAAAGTTGGAAGCCCTACCCTTCAAAGGTGGTTGTTATCTACCCTTATGCTCAAAGAGTTTTTATTATTGTTTGTGTTACAAAGGAAGATCGTGAGTTTATTCTTGAGATAGGGCGTTGCTTTCAAGGGTAAGCTTTTCTCTTTGTGAAGCCTTGGCACCCAACTTTTAACCCCTTGACTAAGTCCTTCTCAATGATATTAGCTTGAGTAAGGTTGCCAAATCTTCCCTTGCAATTTTGATGTGCCTCAAACTTGGATGCCGTTAACAACACCTTGCATAAGTTTTTATCTATCTCTCCATAAATACCTTCTCACTCTCATCCACCTTTGCTTGTCAACATGTTGATATGGATTTTTCTAAGGGTCTCCTGGCAAAGATTTGGCTCAAAATGGAAAGTCATGATTGGAAGCAAAAATTGGACTACAAGAAGATGGCTCCTAGATGCCGAAACTATTTTGACATTGGACATTTGTTTGTTGATTGTAAAGGTATGAGTATAAGATTCCTTGTCAAGCTTCTTGGTGGAAGAAAGCTAAGCCTCAGCATCAAAATTGTTCAAGGTGTTTGGGGTGAGGCTTCTCATGTGCTCTTGTCCCCGACTTCCCAACAGGGGCCTCGTGTCTATCTATCCTCCTTTCACTAGTGTGCCTGCATAGACTATTGAACCTGCTTCCCCTCCTTCCACTTGTGTCCCTTTTTTGAACGTTTGTCCTGCATCCTCTCCTTCCACCAGTGTATCTTCTTCGGTTGTTGTGCCTATGTCCCCTCTACTTGCATCTCTAATAGTGCTTCGGTCTTCACATTCTCTAGTTGGCAGTTCCCCATCATGCTTTCAAGACGTGGCTTCAAAGTGTATGACCCTTTTGAGGGTGACTGCACTACAGTTTCGTATAGGAAATTTATTGCCAACAAGAAGACTTCCTCTCGTATGGTTCTGAGATCTCACAAGAAAAATAGGCTAGCTAGCAAAATGAGTGCTGACTAGTATTTATGGTTTAGTTTCTCACCTTGGCTGTGGTTTTCTGTTATACCTGTGGTTCCTTTTCTGCCTTTTTGGCTTATTTTGGTTTTAAAGCTTGTTTTTTATAGTTTTTATCTTTTGGCATGGATCCCTATGGAACCCACAACTAACCTAATAAAAAAAACAGAAAACAGAACACCAAGATTAATTGTTTGTACCAATCTGCAATTGAAAGGGGCAGCACCCTCATATGATATGGTCATTGGGTTTTCCCCAGTTTTCCCAAAAAGTGAGAAAGAAAATACTGGATAAGGCTAAAAGCCAAAAAAGCAACTTAAGGCTAAAGGATGCACACAGAGGCAAGGCAACAGTCGATACCTAGGCTTTTGATCATGCTGTAACATTTGATTGAAAAAATCAGATTGTAGGGCCAAGGATTTTGGCCTTGCAATTGGAGCCATTCTCTTGAAAGAAAGAAATTTAATAGCAAATGCAAATAATTTAAAAATCTAAGATTATTTCCCAAAATATACATCAGGAAATGTTTAACTCTGCGTTGATACAGATAAATTTAAAATTATCAAGGATAACAAGCTAACCAAAAGGATGGCACCCATGCTAACTTGAAATCTTCAAGCTCTTTCCTTGTTATAATCCAAGCAAAATAAATTATATAAATTAGTGAGCAAAATCATCAATCTGAGAACATAGCTGGCGTCAATCAAAAGGTTATGGACTTTGATTTCAAAGAGTAATACATACAGTTTTCCCAACTCCTGTTTGTCCTGTAAGTAAAAGAACATGATGTCTAGAAGGTTCCTGAGCATTAAAACATCAAAAACTATCAGTGCAAATGTCATCCAACAAGAAAGCTACAAAAAATGATAAAATGGAAAAATCATCTTCTTAAGTCTCAAAAGCAAGAATAAGAGCAAGTATAAGAATTATGTATTTAATATAGATTTTTTAGTACAAAATCCACTTGAAAGTTTGAAATAAGCTCATTTGCAAGTATGGCTGCTACCATACTTTCCTAATCTTATAAAGTTTGTCAAAAATTGTTTTATTTTTGACTTCACGCTCCATCTAAAAAATACAAGGAACATTAGATATTCCTATTTTATGTTAAAACAATTATCATAAAAACACATATACAGTACCATCAATTAAATAAATTTTAATTAGGTACATGAATATCTTCATATCATCTATTGCATATAAAACTTCAAAAGTCACAATACATTTATCCAATACAAACTCAAGAAATTTTCATAGAAAAACCTAGGCCATGCCAAGAATTTGAAATTGCCACATGCCTTGCAAATGGCATTTCATGACTAAATTTTTATTTTCTTTTTTCTCTCAAAAATATTGTGGTATATATGGACGAAGCATTCACTATGTTGCAAAAATAGGGATTATTGATTAAGATGTCGATTGATATCACAATGTATTAATTGACAATATTAATATTGCCATTTAGAATTATCCCCATTAATTGCTTCAATCTCAGCAATGAGTTGTAAAAGCTAAACTTGGCTAAAGCCTAATAAGCATGTAATGACTATAATAAAATTATAACAATACATTTCTTTTACTAGTGTTCCATGGCCCTGGGGGACATGGGGCCTGGTCTTGGGGACAGGGGGACCAAGGGCCTAGATTTGGGGACAAGGGCAAGGGGGCGGCAGGGGGGGAGGCGGTGCAAATAAATATAGTACTTATATACTATAGCCAACCTAAAAGTTATTAAGGCTATTCTAGTTAGCGATGGAATAGAAGATAATGGGTTGTTGCAAATGCATGTTTCAATTTTAGAGGATTTTCAGTCTAAATTGCTGGTGGCAATCCAATCATCAGAGGTGAAGATAGCCTTTCAGAGCTACTTGTGAGGCCATGCCTAGAGAGAAGAAGTTGCAAGAGGGCACGGCGTTGGTGAAGGATCAATTGCTTCCTCTTCAAGAGCATGCTTTTGGGCTTGTAAAGGAGGGTGCTTCTAGTGTGGATTTTATGACAATGCATGACAAGGTACAAGATTTGATGAAAGATATGCATACCCTAAAAGCTTTTTGCTAGGATATGTGTATGGTTATTAAAAACTTGGTGGTGTTGCAACACAAAGGGGAGCTAGAGGTGTCAAGTGGTTATATGCTACCATTGTTAGAGCATGACAAGCCGGTACACTCAGTCAAGCAAGCAAAGGTGATTAAAAGAATAAAAATTGATGGTTTGGAATTGGCAGAAGGCCCAACTATGGCAATGGTACAAATCATAGATGGAAGACTCGCCGAGTACTTGGCGAGTCTTGAAAAACTCGAAAAACTGCGGCGAGAAATAGCAGTGTTTACTCGCCGAGTTTCTAGCACGGACTCACCTGCGTCAAAAAGTGAAGGCGCGGCATTTTAAAACGCCATTTCAACGCCTTTTTTCTTCATTTTATGACTTATGCTCACCAAAACCCTCAATGCCCCTCCCACTTTGCACACAACAGTCCAGCATTGACGTTTGAAGATTCAAAAGGATTTTTTTGCAAATTCGGAAGGGAAATTTGAAGCACGGGACCTTGTCTTTGTGCAATACAACCTTCGGCTGCGCACAAGAAGGGTAGAGGACAAATCAGATGATCCCATTGATTTGGATGAGATAGATCCTTACAGTGATTGGATAGGGCGGGATGAGCAGCTTCCATTGTTTACTGAAGATGAGATTCTTGATTTGGAGAGGCAGGCATTGGAGGAGGTGGGTGCAGGAGGAGATCTAGGATTGGATGACATTGATGTGGCTGAGGAGTCATTGCCATCTATTACCAGGATGGAGGTCGAGCCACTGCCTTCCATGCCAAGCAAGGAGCCACAGCGGACTCCAAGAACTAGAACCTCTACCTCTCCCCTAGTTTTTAGTAGATTGGGGAAGAGGAAGATGTAAAATGTTGTATTTACTTTTAGTTTTAGTATTTTCATTTTGTCAGCTATCTATTGTATCAAGCTATCAGCCATCAAGGATTCCGCATGAGGATGCGATTTTGTACTCAATTTGCATTCAAATCAATCAAATTTAATAGAAAACAATTTTGTACTCATTTATGGACTCATTGGATACATCTTGTCATTGAATTTTGGGCCTGACGAGTTTTTGCCGAGTCCGAGTTTTCCAACTATGGTACAAATAGTGAATGTCCCCGGCAATGGCATTTACCTTAGTTACCGGGTTCTTTGCCCAGAGGTACCGGTTCGGCTGGGAGCGGGAGCGGGAGCGGGAGCGGCGGCGGCGGCGGCGGGAGCAGCCCTGCCACCCCGGGTTCCTTGTGGGTTCTCCATCTGCTGGGAGCGGGAGCGGCGGCGGGAGCGGCCCTACCACCCCGAGTTCCTTGCGGGTTCTCCGTCGAAGAACCCACAAGGAACCCGGGGTGGCAGGGCCGCTCCCAGGAGTTCCCAGGGGCTCCCAAGCGCTCCCAGGCACATTTTTGGATTTTTTTTTTAAATTACAAATTTTCTTTTAAAAAACTATAATTATATAAATTATTAAATACTATATATTATATAATATAATATAATATAATATAGAATATATAATATTATTATATTATGTATTCTATATTATATTAATAATAATATATTCTATATTATATTATATTATTATATATTATTTATTATATAATAAATTAATAACATATTATATAATATTATATCATACATTATTATAAATATTAAATTTTATATATGTATTTTTATATATAATATATTATATATTATACATTATTATAAATATTAAATTATATATATATAGTACAGCCGTACCCAGCCGTACCCACAGAAAAAAAATTTCGCCGTACCGGCGTACCAGAACCCCGCTCCCGAACCCATTCCCGTACCAGAACCGGCAACTTAGGCATTTACAATAGGGCATATGACCGTTGGAAAACTGTTCCACTGGGTTCTGGTATGGCCCAATGGCCTATGCAGGCTGGTGGGTGTTTGCTTTGTGGCAATTTTTTTATTTTCTGTTCTCTGCTGGCCAGGGGATTGTGGTTTATCATTACGGTATTATGCTATGTTTTCTATTGGTAATGATCTATGGCTATCTGTTGTTGCCTGCTCCACCCTTAATCGAGTAGTTAATGCAGGTGTTTAATTTTATATATTGTATCTATTGCTTTTAGTTGCAGGGCCAAGGCCCCATTATAGATCTCCAATATATTAATCAAAAAAAAACCTAGCGCTATAAATTTAGAATGAAGGCATAAAAAAAGTGGAAAAGCACTCAAATGCTCCAATATGTTGAAAAGCTCAAATGCTCAAAAAAAAATGATGTCAAAAATGATGAAAATGAGTGTTTTTTAGGGCGAACTGATCTACTGTGTCACAAGCCAAGTTTTTGAATCAAACTCATGAGTTTTATCCAGACTCTTTTGCAATTTTTTGGTGAGTACTCGCCCAAAACTCAGTGGCAGGTTATTTAGCAGGTTACTCACTGAGCAGGTTCAGCCCGCAAGTACTCGTGAGTTAGACGAGTAATCGCCGGATTTTCAAACTATGGTTTCATCCCGTCACATCCTCCTTGAAGCATCCCAGACATCAAGCCAAGCCTAGGTCCCTGTGGTACACTAGCATTTGGAGAAAGTCTTATTCTAAAAGTGACTTAGTTAAATCCAACAAAGAGAATCCAATATTTCAAATATATTATTAAACCAATATTTAGTCTAGTTGCTTAGGTTCACATTTAGGCATTTAACTACCATCCTCATCAGCATTCTACAGTGTAAGAAATTACTAACTTGTAAAAAACCTCATCCTACTGTTATACAATGCAATAAAATGGAAACACACTAATAAAATAAATTTCCCATGAGATATATTAACATTTCTAGCCACCTAGGAACTAAAGTTTGTCATGTTGATTCCAGGCATGTCCATCTAAGTTACCAGCCATCAGAAGGACTAAACCGTCTTTAATCATTTGCACATTTTCATCAATAGTTATCTACATACAATTTTCTCACTGAAGAATGACTAAAATGCTCACTACCTTTGAACTGTTCAGCTGCTCTTCTATCCAAGCTTTTATTTCAGCTACCTGTCAACATAGCAAAAACAATGCACAAGTATAAATCTCACAATCATTTCAGATTGTAATATGTTGCCTACACCATTGACATCATCTACAAAACCTGGCATAAACATTAAACTGAGAATCTAAAAAGTTAGTTTCCAGCTACAACCTATTTTTATTCCTTAAACACAGAAATGGTTAACTACATAGTGACATTTGGTTACAAACCTGCTAAAATTAAAGCATGAAAAAACTTTGTCAAGATACCATCATTGACAGATCACAATAAACTCAACCCAAAATATTCAACCCAAGTCGTCAAAATATTTGATTTATGAAAAACCCATATTATTTACCAATCAAATAAACAGATTACAAAAACTACTGCATTTCAGGCTTTGTGGTATCAAATTACCTATTATAATTAAAAGGAAAAAAGAAACTGTTGATATACAGCACACTGGCTGCCCAAAAATCAAAACTGCCCTATCTGATGGTCATATCCATAAACAGCACATGATGAGCACCAATTAAAAAAAACAAAACAGAAAGAATAAATAACTTAGAAGATAAACTCTACGAAGTTTTGACCTTCTTCTTATTGACAGCAAGGTCCATCAGCGTTTTTGGTTTATATTTGTCAGCCCATAAAACTGTTTCAGCTTTCTGAGCAGATGCCAGTCTTTGATTTCTGTCCTCTACAAAACAATGCCCCCAAATGAACCACAATAACTATATTATCAAATAATGAGAAATCATTTTTCACACTCAATAATACTAAGCTACATCCTTTTCTCTTTATTTTACAGTCAACATATAAACGGCAAATAAGCAAAGCTACTAAAGTACCACAAAACACAAAGAACTGCTATAGGGAAAACACAGAAAATATGGAAGCTATGCTGCAACACCAAGATTAACATTGGTATATAGCATGTTTTTAAAAGCCACAAAAAAGCTTACAGATCTAATACTATATAATGTGTGCATGGGTTTTTAAGTGTCATGTTCAGATCCCGATATACAAATTATATATAAAATAAGAAAGCATATAAAATGAACAATTAGCGTGGTTTGATATTGGCTTCTCATGTTAGGAAATAATACTATACTGGTTATAAATGTAAGTCATAAATACTTTAGTTACAGAAATATTATGAAATAGAAATTAGAAAATTAAAGACCTTTAGTTTAAGTGCTATTTATGAAGTCAATAATACTTTATTATATAGGGTTATGCGATGCAATATTTAGTTGGGTTATGCTCATCTATCTTCTCTATGTATTCATCATCTACTGACTTGAAAATGAATCAACTTGAAAAGTATAGCATCAGATTTCTCTCTTCAATGGGTTCTGCATATCAGGGTCTTGCAGAATTCTTTTAGCACACAGTCCAGGCACTGGTTTCTGAGGCTCATCATCATCCCCAAAACTGAACATTCCCTATGTTCCATTATATCTTGACCTCTAAGTGATGCCATAGAAGGAATGGCAATGATCATTAGCCTGTTTCACGCCCCCCATATATCTTAAAAATGTGAACTGGAAATATAAATGCTATTTGGGGCTACAGCATTTACTTCTTTACTGCTGTGACATCATCTGTTACTTCTTGCACATCTCTAATAATATAAATGTTTTACAATGTAGAAATACTTTTCTACAGAAGAGGAGATTCTTCCAAAGATCTAAAACTGTAAAACTAGTACTCCTCCACTACTGCAACATTATGTATCAGCTCCTATGCATCTTCAATAATAAAGAAAGAAGATCCATTAATATATTGAGGTTCTAGGTGCTTGCAATAAAGAAGCTGCTTTGGTGTAAACATCAATGTCTGGATATGCATCTAAAGTTAAGCATTGTGAAACAGACAAGGTTAATAGAGATGAGAAATGCACCCCATCTAACTTCGAGTGGCGTAAGGTACATTCCAGTAGGGTGTCAAAGGGAAACAGGCCTCAGACTTCCTAGTCAATGAGAAATAGACTGACAGATTGACGCCACCTTCTACCAAAGGGGTCCTTCAAGTACCTGTAGTATGGTGACTAACCAGAGTATATATGGATTTTTTCCTATAGCCTTAAGTTTATTGTCATAATTCCCTCTCTTCCTCCATTTATAGCACAAGATGGTTACCTTTTCTGTTCTCCCTTAATGACAATTATTACTCTTTTTCTGAAGGTGGCCTCCATCCCAAGGATGAGATGTTCCTTCCTACCCCTTTGCATCCAACTTACTCCAGCAAAAGGAAAGGATTGTTTATTAAGCTTGATATTGTAAAGGCTTATGACAGGGTTAACTAGACTTTTCTGAATAGGGTTCTTGAGAAGTTTGGCTTTGGTTTAGTGTGGAGAAAGTGGGTGAGGAACTATTATTTGTCTGCAAGATTTTCGGTTTTAGTCACTGGTTCAGCAGAAGGTTTCTACCCCTCTACTAGAGGTTTCTGACAAGGAGGCCCTCTTTCTCCTTATCTGTTCATTCTCATGGACGAAACCCTGGTTTGCAGCATTGATTCTCTTAATAATAGAGGCACTCTAAAAGGGTTGAAAGCTTCAACCTTTAGAAAGGTCCTCTCCCATCAACAATTTGTGAAATTTACACGGTCAAAGAGGGATATGGGAAATTAGTCAATTTTGAAGCAAACTCCTCCTAATTCCTTCCCTTGGGAGAAGATATGGACATCGAAAGCTTGGTCCAAGGATAAGACTTTCTCTGGTTAGTTTGCAATGCCAAGGTCCTAACTTGGGAACACCTTAAAAGGAAAGGATTTTGTGGTCCTGGTAGTTGCCCTCTATGTCTTATACACGAGGAAGAGGTCAATCACATCACTCTTCTCTGTGATTTTACAAGAGCTATCTGGGACAAGTTCTTACTGAGTTTCAATGTTGGTTGGGTGCTGACAGGATCTTTCAGGGAGAATATACTGGAAATGTCCAGTTTCTTTAAATACTCTTCAAGATCTCTAGGAAATGACTCTACGAATTATCCTCTGGAAAATTTGGTTGGAACAAAATAACAAGATTTTCAATGGAAAGGAGAAAAATCAAGATCAATTATGGGACGAAGTAAGCGATGCTCTTTCTAAAAGCTTATCCATTCAAAATTCTCCCAAGAACAAGGAAGCCAATCCTGAGGAATTGGCTATCCTTAAAATATGACCTAAAATAAGGAAAACTTTTGACTCTAGACTTCCCAAACTTCAAACATTCTACAAACTTCTAATTGGAGACCACCTAAAGAGGGTTGGGTTTAATTAAAGTTTGATGGTGCTGCAATAAACAGCCCCAAAATCTCTAGGGTAGGCGCCATTCTCAGGAATGACAAAGAAGAAGTTTTACCCTTCAGTATTCTTTCTACATGTATAAATTTCAATAATCTTGTAGAAGCGAAAGGTCTTGTCCTAGGTCTCAAGCTAAGAGCCAAACTTCATCTTATGAACTTGATAATTGAAGGAAATTTACAAATCATCATGATGTTAGAATTTTAATTTACACCTTTCATTGCGACACAAAATGGAACAAATGTGCAGTAAAACCGCTCTTTGAATTAGAAGGTGAAGCTCCCTATAAATTAAAAACTAACCTAAAACTGCACAATATGTACTTACAATCTACAATCTTCACAATGATTTTTGAGGTGGTTCATGTTCATGCTGAATAAAATGTATCTTTTTGGTTTTGCCTAGGGTAAAAGGCTAAGACACTCTTTCAACGATAGGCAAAAGATTTTATACTTTTTGAATAAAATCAAATCCTACAACTACAGACTTGCACTGCTTAGCTAATAACAAAGACTGAGCAAAACAAGTACACATAGGATTTAAATGACACCAAACAGTATAAGCTAAACACAGTCATTGCATTCAAAGCTACAAGAGACCAACCTAACATTTACTGCAATCCAAAGCTTTCAATAATTGTTAAGTGATATTTAACTCATAAAGGTACACTAACACATATGATAGAACACTTCAATAGTAATTTAGAAGAAGAGTAGGCACACTAAATCCCATTGAATGAATAACGAATTTGACAATAACACTGAATAGCAATTTCAGCAATATGCAAGCATGAGAATTACCATTTATTGATCTAAGTGCAAAAATGCACTTATTTGTATTGTTTACAAGCAATTGTATGAAAATAAAGAAATTAAACTAACTGCACTTCTACCCTAACTATGACTACTTGCATGACGTCCAAGCTTTATTACAAATTATCTCATCCACTAATTCTAAAATTACAATCATCCAACCTCCAGTTAAGCTGAAGATTGAATTTATTAAAAACTATGACTTAATGCTCACATCTCTCGCATGACGAGATCTAAAATTAGCTAACTTCGGGCTATAAATAATAAATGCTAAAAATAGCACAAGCTAAAAAATAGCATTGGTTATAAATAGCTTTGGCTAAAAATAACAAATCCCTGAATATGCTCCTCTTTGAAAATGGTAATGGCTAAAAATAGACTTCTGGTTAGGCAGGTCCAGATGACTTTGATGATTTTGTTGTTTTTCCTCTAATCACGTCTAACCCTCCAAAAAACCTTGAAAATCTACTCATTCATCCTTCCTTTGTGTAGGTGTGTCCCTGCTAGCAAGTACACACCTACTTTGTATTGGCATTAACATAGAACTTTCAAGAAAAATCGCCTCCTTTGTATTGGTGCATCCTTAGACTTAGATGCGTGCCATTACACTAGACTTGAAATTTTCAAAAATTTGCCTTCTTTGTATTGGGTGCTAACAACCTTTGGTGCATGCCATTCGTCTAAGACAAAAAATTTTAATTTTAAAAGCCTCTTTACATTGGCACGTGCCTACTCCTTGGTGCACACCACAACATTGAAAATTTTTGTTTTTGTTTTTTGCCATTTGAGAAGGTGCACTTGTAACCATAGGCCCCTGTCAATAGTGGGTGCAGCATTTTAAAATGATCTCCTCATTTCAAAAGGCACGTTTATTTTCTCTAGCGTGCGCCAATAGCCATAACTCAAATTTTCAAGAAAAATTATCCCTTTGATAAACCACATGCCAATGCACGGGGATGATTAAAACTACGACATCTATTCTTTTATGAGGCGTGTGCCTGTTGACTAGCATGTGCCATTGTTTAAACCATTGTCCTCCTTGCACAAACATGCATCCTCCTTAAACTAGGCGTATTTTTTAGAAATATATTAAGAATAGGCACACACCATCGTTCGAGTGCACGCCAATACATAATTGCAATTTTTTTTCTTTTTAAATCTCCATCCTTTGTTATGGCATGCATCAACTGCAAAGTGCACACCATTACACTTACATCTTCAAAAAAAAAAGTTGTATACATTCTCCTTTGTGAAGGCGTCCATGTTTCATATTGAACACACTTTATCTTCCCTCCTACTCTCGCTAACTCCTGTAGACATGCTCCAATGCACACAAGTGAGAACAAGTTTTTTGATTAATTACCTTCGTAAAGGCACACCAACAGCCTTTGGTGCGTGCCATTGGTTTGGAGGCGTCTATTAAAATTTACAATTTCTCCTTTATGAGGCACATGCCTATTCCTTGGCATGCGCCAATAGTTTGACGCCAACTCCTTGGCATGCACCAATACTTTGAATCTGAAAATCTTTTAAATTTCTTTTATCTCTTGCTGAAATTCCATCAATGTCTTTTCACATCAATACCCTAACTTGTCACCAACGCAATTTCTGAACTTTTAATCTTTTCTTCCTCTTTGCAATGGCGCATCCTTCTTTACAAGCATGCATCTTCCAACTTGTTTTAATGTTGATCTTTGCATAAGCGCATACTGACCCTTTGTATTAGTGTGCCTAAGCTTTTTGGCACGCACCAATACATTGTAAAAAAAAATTACAATTTTTTCTTCTTTGTTGAGGTGCACACCAAAATCACTACACGTGCCAGCACTGACTTCAACGACACATCCTCGAAACTCTCCCCACACATTATTTTTCTTTGTTTAGGCACATTTCTCTGTTTGGCACATTTTTAATGTCCTACGTGCATCTTTTGCTCATTCTTTGCAGATACGGATCAATTTCTCCAATGCTTGAATTTATGATCCTACAAGGGTTAGCAAAAGAACCAACAAAAGGCAAAGTAGACAAGACTTTGAAACATGTCAAGGGTAAGTAAATGAAGATTTTAGTTTCAAAATTTTTGACACAATATGGCAACTTCGTATCAATACAACACATCAACAGTCTAGGAAAAAGAAGTATTGAGAACTAGCGTCTCCAAAACTCTCTTTTAGAAGCAAGAGAGCTTCTTGGTAAGTTCAAGAAATACTATTTTAGTCACTCGATGGAAAAAGAATAAAGCAGCAAACTGGCTTGTTGTTGTATACAAATCAAAACTTGATTGTGTTAAAAAGAACCACGTCATTGTCAAAATCAATCCCCTGTGTGTTAAAGTCGAAGTTCAAAAAAGTCATTTTTCGACCAATCGCAAATTGTGTCGTAGTCCAAAAGTTATTTTTCGGCAAAATCAAACTGTCATGTCAAAATCCCAAAAACGTCGAAATGTACATAATTTGTTTGTCAATTTTAATTTTAATTTGTTATTTTTAATTAATAATTATTATTATAATTATTAATTATTTTTAAATATTATTATCATTGTTTAAAAAAATTTTAAAAAAGAAATATATATATATTATTTTTAAAGTTTAAAACTAAAAAATCAAAAATCAAAAAAAGACCAAAATTAAATTAAAAAAAATGTAAAAATCAAAAATCAAAAAAGAAACATGAAAACACAAGCGCACTTTATAAAGTGTTGTTGCAACTTAAAGAAAATGCAACGCACCTTATAAAGTGCGCCTCATATGTGAAGGTTTTAAAGAAAACTGTTGATGCAGGAGCATCCGGGTCCATGAACAATCCTGTGTCAACCAAAACTATTTCAGGTTTTTGTTTTTCTATTAAGTTCAGTTTTCGTTGTATTTCAGTTGGTTTTGATTGATTCTCGATTGATTTGGTCAAGTTGAGAACATGACCTTGTAGAAGTCCTCAATGAGTATCTTCAGTTTCAAATTGGCGAAAATTTTGGCAAATTTGGCTAAGTCTAGAACATTTCGGCAAGAGTGAGTTCATGAACTCTTGTTGGCAAAACTGTGAGCTCCTGAACCTTGCTACTCACCAATAGGCCTATTGCTCTTCCTTATCGGCAACTATTTTGGTTGGGGAACTTTTCTTTTGAGCGAAAGTGTTTCAGAAGGCCTTTATTTGAACATGTTTTGACAAATGTCTAAGTTCCCAAATTTAAAGAAGTGCCAACGGAGTTGGTCGATGAACCTTGGCAAGCGCCGAAAGGTGTTTTGCGCGAGTGTGAAGGAGTTTAGTTTGTGTACCAACGAAGTCCAAAGTTCTTGAACTTTACTTTGGACCAAAAGGAGCTTCAAAAGACTTGTCTATCGGCAAAGGTTTTACTTCGCGAACTCTTTTGTTTGGCGAAAGGATTTTAGAACTGCTTTGTGGAGTGTATCAACATATATTCAAGTTCCTATACTCTTCTTTTCGACAAAACGGCTTGTAGAGGAACCTTACTTTTATCGAAAGGCATCTCGAGAATACTTAAGAGTTTTATTAAATGCTTCGGTGGATTTTAAGGTACGTGTAACAAGAGATTGCCGATAAAGGAATTAACCAGTTCAAAAAAATGTTGATGTGTCGATAATGAGTTCACCAGTCCCCATAGTTGCTGATGTGCCAAAAGGTGTGGTAAGCGAAGAGTTTGAAAGTTCTATAAAATGTTGATTCGCTGAAAGGCTTGGGAAAGAAATGTTTGAAGGCTCTATAAATTCCAGAATTGCTGAAGGTCGTGGCTTGAGTGACTGTGTTTGATCACAAACCAATTTTGAAGCCCAAAACATGTTAATTGTTGGTGTCGATTCAGTTTGTAACAGCCAAAACTGAGAACCGTTCAACTTCCTAAATTATAAAGGAGTTAGAGGTATTTTGTTGGGGGTTCGGTTGACCTGAGAGTATTCTAGAGAAGTATTGTAATCAAAGAAGACTATATTGTTTGAATTGTGTATTGTACTCCTAAACATTGCATTTGAATAAAAGACTTTGAATTTTGTTGTGATTGTGGATATTGTTGTTCTGACTGCTAAATTTCGATTGTCTAGTAAGACTCCCAGATTTAGACTACACTAACTATGCCTCACTTTTTAAAATCTACAAAAAAGCCTTGCAAAGTGCGCCCAAAACAGGCGCGCTTTGCATATTCAATTGTATTTTTTTAAACTGTGTTAACTCTAAGAAAGAATGCCTGGGTTTTAAAATTTGTTTTTAATAATATTAATTAGTAATTAATAATTTATTATTAATTAATTACTATTATTAAAAATCATGATTGATATTTTTTAAAGGCAAATTATAAGATGCCACAGCAAGTCAAAAAAAAGCAGGCAAAGTGAATGTCTATAAAAGAAACATCTATTATTCACAAACAGATTCATTTTTGTTGTTCATGAGCAAATACAGTGTATTTTCTAATTTTTCAAAGGTTCAAGGACTGATTTCGAGCATCGTAAGAAAGATATTTCAGTTATAACAGCGGTGGTTGAAGATTTTCAGAGTTGACTTCTTATATTTTGCATCATTTAGTGTGTATTTCTTGCTGATCAATCAAATTTTCAGATTTTGGTTTTTCCTTTTCAGCAAAGGAGTGTCTCACTTTGATGTTTTTCGGAGATTTGATACAAAGCAAGACAATGTCCGGAGTTGTGGATTTCAATAAAGAATGAAAGCATAAGTGAATTTTCAAAGCTTCATCAAGGATTTCAGATGCAAGTCACCAAGGTTTATTGAATAATCAAAATTTTTCAAAGCTTCGTCAAAAGGCTTTGCCAGACTTCATCAAAATAAAGGACAGTGTTATCAAATCAGAATCATCTAGAGCTGCCTTCCAGAAGTCTATTTTTAGCATGGGCTAAAAATAGCTTGTCATTATTTTTGAAAACAAGTGCATATTCCATGATAAGCTATTTTTAGCTAGATCCTACTATTCATAGTTTTCCAATATTTTTAGCATTCTCTATTTTTAGCTATAAGTCTATCTCATCATGTGAGACAAGAGCTTTTAAAGGATAACTGTAATATTTTAATCATCAGTTGAACTAACAGTCGTATGATGTTAAATTAGAATTAGTGGACCAAATAATTTGTAATTAAGCTTGCAAATCATGCAAGCAGTCGTAGTAAGAAGAAATACAATTAATTTATTTCATTTATTTTCATGCAACTTTGTAAACAATATAAATAAATGCCTTTTTGTACTTAATAGGATCGATCAATAGTAATTCTCATGCCTGCATTATGCTAAAATTATTGTTTAGAGTATTTGTGATTGTTAATCCAAAATTCAATGTTTATCCACTCAATAGGATTTATCACACCAATCTTGCTTCTAAGTGTCTATTGAGATGTTTTGTTGTGTATTGAGGTAAATTAAACAACTTCTACAGTCTACCAAATTTGCAAGCTTTCTATTGCAAGACATTTCAAAGTTGGATATCGTGGCTTTGTACTGAGTTCTTCATTTACTTTACCAAAGCCATCCTGTTTTTATGTATTAGCCTATTCAATCAAAAGTGTACTTGCAATTTGTCTCTATTTTTAACTAACTAGTGCAAGCATCTAGCCTTAGGATTTATTTTCAGTCAAAAAGCATAAAATCCTTTGCCTTGTGTTGAAAGAGCATTTCAGCGTTCTACACTAGGCAAACCCAAATAAATACACATCTAAATTTTATTCAGCATGAACATGAAATCATCCCCCAAAACACTAAAGTTTGTAAATTGCAAATACATATTGTTCATAGTAGGTTAATTTTTATTTATAGGAAGCTTCCCCTTTTAATTCGAAGAGAGGCTTTACCACACATCTGTTATGTTTTGTGTCACATTAAAAGGTGCGAATAAAAACGCTAACACTTGCTAATCTAAGTCTTAACGAAAGATTTCAATCCTTTTATGGAGATCAAAATAGCATTCTTAATTTAGATTGGTTTAAGGATCTTGTCACAACTCTTCATGATGAGAAGTAACTTGAGGAGTAAGTTTGGTTTTTTCGATTTTTCTAATTGGAGGAGTTGGAGATTTGAAGGTGTCTATTCCAAGTTTATTTTTCTTATAGAAATGCATGCATGCATGTAATACATGCATGAATATGAAAAGATTGCATGCTTTTAAAAAACGCATGCATGCATTTAAATATTACTACATGCAAGGTGAAAACTTTCTAAGAAAGTTATCTTTGTTTTAAACATGCAAGGCAAAATCAAAAATCATATATGCATGATTTTTGTTTTAGTTTGTCTTTTTAAAAGGCAATTCCCTTGTTTTTTGCATGCTTTGCCTTTTGAAACATGTCAACTTCTTAAAAAAAAGCACATTGTAATGAAAGACTAAAAAGAATATGAAAAAACCAGGGTTACACGGGTACGCGTCCCTGCCTCTCCAGCGGTGTCCCTGTCCCCGGTGGCGTTTCCGGGACGGGGGGACAGCAAGGGACATGCCCTTGGCAGCCCCTGAAAAACAAAAAATCAAGAAATGTTTCTGGGACGACTAGATTTTTAAGGGACGACAAAATATTTTTTGGGGACGGCCAGACGTTCCCAGCAGTAAAGCAAAATTCATCGCAAGGTTACATTGTCATATTCATAGCATCACAGATATCTTATCATCAAAAATCTGTGATGCTTAAATTCATATAGTTACATGTACCTATTGTGACTTAATCACACATTGCCCCATTGCAAATGGGGACCCCCTTTTTGAGCTCTGATGCTTTGCATTGAGTCTTTGATGATGTCTTAAGTTTGTTTCATGATGGAGTCAGTGGTGTTCGAGTCTATAGCTTCATGGTCGAAATCATAATATCCTGATGCATGTTTGAGACCCTGTAAATGACTAAGTCTAATATCCTGACAATCCTGAAAATTTGACTAAGTTTGAAATCTAGTGGATCCTCCAAATTCTAGATTCTACATGTTAAATCCGGTGGATCCGAGACCTATCTCAAACATCCTAAAAGGTACATTGAAAATAATTTAAAGTATATACTTAAATATATTATTCAATATACCTTACCCTGAGAAAGTTGCAAAAAATGGCTAAGTACTCAAGAGGATTCAAAATCCTGATTTGCTGCGACAAGACATGAGAGCATTCAACCGAAGCACAAAATCATGAACCAATGCGACTGATCCAATGCGCCACATGTGATGCGCCCTTGTCAAGATGATAATGATTTTAGAAGACATTTTATTCAAGCATCAAAATGCTCATCCAATGCGACCTATCTGCTGCGCCACTTTGGAAGGGAAGGTAAGGTGAAATTTTAAAGTGATGTTTGAAGAGAGATCAAGATTCCTATCCCATGTGCCATTTACAAGGAAACGAAGTTAGGTTGTTTTAGAGCATTCAAAACACACAAAAACACTCAACCAATGCGCCCATTTTGGAGTGGGGCCTCTTTCAAGTTTCATGACAACATTCAACTAGAGGATGAAAATGTGGATACAATGCGCCTTTATCAAGAGGAGATCCAATGATGATTTTACTAGACATTTCAACCGAGTTTCAAAATTCTGATCTAATGCGCCATGGAGAAGAGAGGTTTGTCTTGAAGTTGGAAGAACAAGAAGTATTTAAAACATGCAACCAATACGACCCATCCATTGTGCCATCTTTGAAAGGGGTTTAAGTTCAAGTTTTGATACGTTTCAAGAAGATTTAAAAATCTGATCTGCTGCGCCTGATCTGCTGCGCCACTTGTGAAGATGGTTTAAATTTAAGTTTTGATGCATTTCAAGGGAAGACAAAAATCTCTATCTGATGCGCCCTGACAAGAAGGAGATAATGATGACTTTTAAGGCATTTTATCCGAGCATCAAAAACCTCATCCATTGCGACCAAGGTAGAAGAGTCCATTTTGGTGGTTGAGGTGTAACTTTCAAGGAGGATATAAAATCAAGATCTGCTGCACCAGTTTTAAGAAGATCCAAATTCCTTATCTAATGTGCCAAATTCAAGAGAGATCAAAAGTCTTAACCAATGCGCCACTCCCATGTGAGGTTAAATTTCAGTTTTATGAAGTACTCAAGCAAGGAATGAAATGTTGATCTGCAGCACCAAAAGGAGTTAGTTTTGAGTGTCAAAATGCAAATTCAAGAGAGTTTTAGAGAAGATCAAAACCCTTGTCCAATGCACTTGAGGGAAAGGTTTTAAATTGCAAATTTTAGAAATTTTCAAGAGGATCTAAATTCCTGATCTGATGCGCCTGATCTGCTGCGCCACAATTAAATGATGATGAAGTCAAGTTTTATAAACATTCCATCAAGAGGAGATCAAAACACTTATTCACCATGCCAAATTCAAGAGGATTCAAAAACCTTAACCAGTGCGCCAAGGTGGAGAGGGTTGTTTTGGGTGTCAACATACCAATTATATGAGGTTTTAAGGAGAGATTAAAATCTTGATCTGCTGCGCCACATGTGAAGGTGGTCTAAGTTCAAGTTTTTGACACAATTGCTAGGAGATCCGTCCTATCTATTGTGCCACTCAAGTATGAAGTTTAATTCAAATTTTGTAAGACTTCCAAGCAAGGATAGAAATTGCTAACTAACGCGCCACTAGTAGAGGATGGTTTAAATCAAGTTTAAGACAAATTTCAACCAAAGAATAAAATCCTTAACTGATGTGCCAAGATTGAATAAGTTTTCTTTGATTGTTTAAGTATAAATCTTGTGAAAATTAAGTGAAGATCCAATTTCCCTAAGTTAGAAATGCATGAAATGATTCTTATGTGTTATAAAATTAAGTATTATCAAAAGGAATTGATATTGCTTCTTTGTTTGTGTTGCAGGAGCTAAGGAATCATCAGAGGAGCAAGTGCTGGAATCACTTTCATGTAGCTGCTCTAAAGGAACCTTTCATCATCATCATGCCGGAACACTCCATTATCAGTGACATCACCTTCAGCATCTATCCATTAAGCTCCAAGTTCTATCAACTTAAAGTATCAATTAGCTTCTTCATCAATCATCACTTCAGGGTCAATATGGCAAGTATACTACTTCATCTTCATCATCATCAAACATTCCAAGACACTTCATCCTTCAAGCTTCAAGTTCTCTCTCAATCTTCAAGTCTACGAGAAATCTCTTACTTCATGAATCAAGTATCATCATCATCTCCTACGACTCTCCATGAAGATGCATCAAAGAAGACCAACTTACCTACAAGAAGAAGAAACATTACAAAGTTAGATAAATGAGCAACATATATCATACACATCTAGAATGAACAAGGCAAGATCAACAGAGATACATCCCAAACATACAAGTTCAAGCAATCACATCGAAGACATCACAAAGATGATGCAGTTTGGAAATATGCTAAGGTGGCACCTACGTGGCAGACACTCATCATCAAGCCAATCACAGTTCGCCACATCATCCAACAAGCAAGAAGCCAAAGAGGACGTCCATGTGGAAGATGCTTTATAGATTCCATTTTATCCTTATCTTCTTGGAAAACATGCCTTCATTGCCTCTCTCATGTACTAAAAATAGCAAGTTGTTGTAACTCCCTGCTGAGGTGGCATGATCCTGGCCCTTGGCTACTTGAATTGATCCAGGCCATTCATTGTAGCTCTGGACCTCTATATAAAGGCCTTGTTGCCTCATTTGTAAAGTTAGTAGACAATAGGCAAGTAGTGATCAAATCTAGTAGCTAGTGGTAGGAAAATAGAGGAGTAGACTAGAAGAGACTCTTGAAATTCTCTGAGAGTACTTTAAGTTGTTGTACATATTTCTCAAGATTAATGCAAAACATTGGAGCTTGTTTGGTGTTAAGTGTTGTCTTACGAAATGACATGGTTTCCTATATCTTGATGAAATGAAGAGATGTTTCAAGTAGATAGAAGTAGATTAGAAGTTCATTGATGTTATGCATGTTGTATTGAATATTTGATCAACTCCTAGCTCATGCTTTTGACATTCATCGTTGGTGAAGTGTTGTGTAAAGCTAGTCTGAGCTTCATTATAATTTGCATAAGTTCGATTGTGGATGCTTGTTTGAGCTGCGCCATTCAATGGGTGCTTATGTGAGCCTTCATGATTTGAAAATCTTTTGCTATCCCTAGAAGATTGCACCAACTTCATGTAGTTGTAGGCATCCTTGGCGAATTGGAGTTGGGTTGATTAAGAAGTTTGTCTATTCATGCATCATCATTGCCTCATTGACCTTAGATTAGCTTCCTAAACCTTATCTTTTTTTCTTTTTTATCATTGATACATCGTAAATACTTCATCCACACTGAAAGGAGAAATAAGTTGAATGAATGAAGAAGTCTACGTAAGTCCCTTTGTGATTATCAACAAGATCACACGTAATCACTGAGTTTATTCATCATAAATCATAAGAACAGGAACCTTGAAGTTAATTCACTGGATCACATAGTTTAGCCTTTGGAGAGCTTTATTCAAGAGAGAGTTGGATACTTAGTGTTTTACTCTATTGTTGACTTGTCCAAAAATAATCATCAACAGTACCGACATCACCTCATAAGACTAAGCTGGTAACACTGACTTCAAAGTGACTGGTATAAGACTAGGTATCATATACAACGATAAGAGGTGCTTTCATAGAGAAAACAATGTCAATATCATAGTGAACAAAAAAGATCAAGCAAGGCTTCAACTTACCTAAGATTTTGCAATTGAAAGAGTAGAATCTCTTTTTCCCAAACTTCTTGATAGTTCACTTAAAAGCTAATTAGTAATTAACCTTGTTCCAGAACTATGCCCCGACTTCCTTCCTAATCACATAACAGAGTTAAAAATCCCGTATAACAGATATCTCCAATTATTTTCCCCCCAAAAGAAAACTCTACTCTCTCTATCCCCAATAACATAAGAAAACCTTCCTACTTCCATTCCCTTGAGCTCTTAATGGAGCCACTACCCTGATGCCATGGAAAACAATTAACAAAACTCAAGTTCCAAATTCTCCTTTGAGGCTGGGATGTAATGGTGAGACTACCACCACATCATATCAGCCATGGTATGGTGGGATGAAGGCCACACTTCCATCTTTGGTATGGAGCTCACAACTGGATGCCCTAGTAATTAGGGTCCTTTAAAGAGAACAATAAACCATCTATTGAATACTTAAAATTCAAAGCTCTCATTTTCTCCACACCTTGACAAAGTCAACCTTAATGTAGATTTGGTGATAATCATAATATATATATATATATATATATATATATACGAATTGCTCTGGCAGGGTTACATTGTCATATTTCTATTTCTTTCTCTCTATATATATAATATATTTTGAAAAAATCATTTATCGTCGTCCCCCCGCCGTCCCCAAAAATTGGCCCTCGGACTGCCGCCCCCGAAACGCGTACCCCCATCCCCATCCCCGAAACTTCGTGGAACATAGGAAAAAACATATTTTCTTTCCTCAATTCTATTTTTTGCTACCATGCATGGCCCCAATGCTTAGCAATGCAATAACTGTCAAACATTGCTTCTCAACCTTAGACATTAGTAATGAATAATAATCACCTAGCGTCTCTACCACTACAACATCTCTCCCTTCCTCCAAGGCTTCCATCTTCACTAGAGGGCCTTCAAGAGAATTTGGATCAAATTAAGCTTTCTCATCCCATTAACTAATTTATTGTATTTTATTAAATTCTTATTGTTTCAAAGTCAGACGAAAAACTCCTTTTCTTTTGCACCATTATACCATATCCACTATCACATCAACTATTTATTTGTTAGTACTGTTTGTGAATAGACATTTCAATCCATCAAAACAAGGGCAATTCACCTCAAGTCTACCAAATGACTTAGTGGAAGTGAATCCTTCGAATACTCCTTCCTAGTATTCTTGCATAAGGTTTTCAAATATGCAGAAATAATATATGATTCTCCTATCATCTAGATAAGTCTTCCAAAAGTTTTAAGTAAACTCTTACCAAGAATGTTATCCCAAACCATATCACAACTAGCATTCACAACCAATCCTATTAACATGGATGAAAGCAACTCAAACCTATTTTCCATTCTCCTTGAGATTAACTGTAAGGTACATCTCAAGCTTGTGGTTCCAAAATGTTGTTTGACCCCTTTATTAGAGCCATGAGCCAAATTACTTTAATTTTTTTTATCTTGTACATATCAAAAGGCATCTCAAACAATTCCTTTTTTATCTAGATTTTGTGTGTCCCTATCTAAAAAAATTGCACTCCAAAGTCTAAAGAATCTATAGATAAAAACTGCAGACTACAACATGAAAGACAACCACAACTCCACCATCTTAAGGAGTAAATATCTAGTATAGATACCTTAAATGCACCTATCTAAAAGATGCCGAGAGATATCAATCTCAAGGTGCCTATATTAAATTTGTTATTTAGGAAGGATAAGCACTTTGAGACTATATCACTTGGCATCTTTTAGATAGATGTATTTAAGATATCTGTGCCAATTTAATTACAATTTCATTTTAATGTTTATAATACCAATAATGTTAAGATTCTTAACAAATAAAAGTTTTAATTTTTAAATCAACATTATTTTTGATAGATAGATAAAAAACAATGGTATTTTTAAATTTTATTTAATAAGGGCTATCCTTTACTAAGGCACGCACCAAAGGTTCTACACGCGTCAATACTCTTGCTTATCACCAACGAACCTCTGAAACTCTCCTTGTGTTGGCAAACCCCCTTCTTAGGCTCGTCTATCATGCAAGCGCACTTGTATATTAAGTGATTTTGTCGTTTAGAAACTTTCTTAGTATAGGCGTACACCACTATACAAGCATGCGCCACTATCCAAGCGTGTACCCATACACTAGCCTATAAAACCTATAAAAACCGCATTGCTTTCCATTGTCATGCACTTGTATCCTTGCACGCACCTATACAATGTGTCAAAAAAAATTATCTTCTTCTAAAAATTTCCCTTGTTCAAGAGTGCATCACAACTCAAGCACGCGCCTATCCATTGGGGGAAGATATCTTTTTGGTTAAAAGACAAAGCCAATTATATGGCATGTCCTGAACATTAAACATTCTCCTACATCCTTCACTCCATTTTGCACGTGTTTGATCCTCCATTTGTGCACCTTCATGCGCCTATCGATTGGGGGAAGATATCTTTTGGTTAAAAGACAAAAATACAACCAATCATATGGCACGTGCCTAAACACTGCATCCTTGACTCTATTTTGCACGCATTAGATCCTCCATTTGCGAACCTTCATACCCATCTGCACACTATTTCCCACGTGCTTGGGACCTTGCATTGATTTCATTGAAGCGGTGCGTCCTGTTGTGACCTCATCACACATCGCCCCATTGCAAATGGGGACCCACTAGTTTTCGCATAGGTTTCGTTAGATTTTCGTCTTAGCTTAGGTTTTGGTTCAAAACATATGCAAAAGGGGATGTAGGATAAGTCAAACACTTTTCATGCCTTAGAATTTTTCACAGGACACTTTGAATGATCGAGACTGAGGTTTATGATGTACACTCCACACACTGCCTCCAAACCTGTCCTCCCTGGGCGGCATGGGCATGGAGTCATGGATTCAGTCTCCTGCAGGTACATCTCTCCGGTCAGAGTCTCCAGATGCGCCTAAGAAGGATTGATATGAAAGTTTGTAAGGTTTTTGGACTTAGAATTGATAAACTTTAAGGTAAATTTCATGTTTGAAGGACTTATAAGGCATCACAAGGCCTAATCCATGCAAGCCTTCTCAGCCCGCCCATGCTGGGCGGCCTCACAGAGTTCTTCTGGACAGTGTCATCACTTTCAGGAAACTTTGTCCACACAACACCCTCAACCCAGCCCAAGGAGAAAAATGGTTAAGTTTTAAAGTTTTGATGCACAAGGCACTAAGATATGATGAATTTCAAGAAAAGTCTGCAAGTTTGAGGGAAGTTAAGTGAATTTCAAGTATCACTTCCCAACCCGCCCAGACTGGGCGGCCTTGGCATGAGGTCATGGATAATGTCTTCACCACCAGGAAGATCTCTCCAGACACTGCCTTCCAACCCGCCTAAGGAGAGTGATCAAGTTTATAAAGTGTTTCAAGTGCAAAGCTTTAGGATGTGAGGTAAAAGTTTACAAGTATGAAGAGGTTAAATGAGTTTCAAGTCAAATTCCATGGGTTAGGGCGGCCTCAAGAGGTCCTTATGGATTGTATCTCCTGCCACATGAAACACTCCATACACTATCTCCAAGACCGCCCAGGGATAAAGACCAACATAATTTGCAAGTAGACTTGATGAAGATGATCAAAATGACATCAGGAGGATGAGACAATCAAGTTAAAAGGGTGAAAAGTTTCTAAGTATCAAAAGTCCAAGGCTCACTCTCAAACCTACCCTACCTGGGCGGCCTAGAGAGGTGAGTCTAGATTTTGATGTCTAAGCATTGCCACTACTCCATCCTGACTCTCTAACTCACAATAATGCTTCACATTCATTCAGGGTCATTCAAGGAGAAGGAAGTTGGAAAAAGCACTAAGTCTTACAAATGAAAAAGAGAAGAGTGTCAAGGTTAAGATAGAGAGTGTTCACATTGCAAAATCCTTACTAGCACTCCAAAGCCGCCCTTCCTAGGCGGATTTCACTAAGACAGATGAACAAGATCACCTAACATCCATGATGTGTCTTTCAACTTCACAAGCATCTCAAGATTTCACTAAGTCTTGAAGTTGATAGATAAGGAGTTATCAAATGGAGGGAATGAATATCAAGAAGTTAAAGTCCACACCCCACCTTCCAAGCCGCCCGTGCTAGGCAGCCTTGACCATTTCACATGGACAACATCACCTCCTCCACAACACATTCTCCGTGCACTCTCTTCAAGTCCGCCCTTCTTCCCAAGGTTGTCCATCTCATGCAAGGAGGTTAAATTATCAAGGAAGCAAGTGGAGATGTCTTATGTTGTCAAAACCAAGCTAAAAAAATCTCTAAGTTATGAAAATCCTTACACGTCCTCCAATCCCGCCCATGCTAGGCGGCCTTGAGCCCTTTATCCAAATAACATCATGTCATTCACATGACATCCTCCAGACAACACTTCCAAACCCGCCCAAGAAGGGTGCTCCTAGCACATGCACATGGAAATTTTCAAAAACATTAATTTACTCTTGTCTAGGCCGACCACATCCTCATAGGCCGACCTGACTTGAAGTAGGGCAGCGCTTAGTATATAAGGAGGTTCAATTTGGCATTTTTAATCAAAACAAATCAAATTCAGTTCTGATCCGCAGCAGAGCAGACTTATAGCAGCAAGGAGCAGCAGATTTTTAAAAGGAGAAATCAAAAAATTCAAGTGTCTTTAAGGGTCAAGTCTTCTAAAATTCTGATTTTATTCATAAATTCAGATTTTTCTATGGTATGTTGTTTTAAAATTCATTGTTTTTGTCCCACATGCATGGGGAGATGAGTTAGATGTTAAGAGAATCCTTATATCAAGTGTCACATCAGCCTTCTAACACGTGTTGTCTTCTCTTGTAGGAGGAGGTAGATGATGAATGCCAAGGAAAGACAAGCCTTGATCAAGAGTAATAAGCAAGAAGCTATGCTGGAGACAAAGATCATGTCTAAGTGGAGGAACGTGAGCGACACCAACTTAGGCCACATCAACATGGAGGAGATCAAGAGAGAGCTCTACAAGACAACCTGTTCAAAGGTCATTCATGAGATGCTCCGCAATGGAATTGTCCAAGCCGCATGCTTTCCGCCAGCTTTGCCGAGTGCTGAGCTTCTGTGGGAATGCGCCAGTCATTACAACCAAGAGACTAGATGTATTGAAACATCTAATGGAGAAGTCTTAACTCACTTGAGGAGTGAGGCCATCGCTGAAACGTTCACTATCCCGAAGCATAGGAAGGTCACCATCTACACTCGAGAGCAGGCTCAAAAGGTATTTGAAGGAGCGACAAGTGATTGTAAGCAAGAGATAAACGCCAATTGGCTGAAGCAATCAAGAAGTCATCATAGCAAGTTGTCGAAGAAGCTTCACAAATCATATTTCATCCCGAAGTTCAACTACATGGAGATCTTCTTGAACAGAATCATGGGTTGTCAACAATCATCGACATTCAACACGTGGATATTCCTATTCATGCAAGAGATCGTCAAGGGTGAGGTGATGATTGATTGGGCCGGCATCATAAGCAACAACATTCATAAGCAAATGATCAAGCTGCAAGAGACAAAGACTTTCTACATGAGCTCATATGTTATCTATATCCTCGCGATGTGTGGAAGATATGATGGATTGAATTGCGAAGGTGATATAGGATACGGCCCCGGACAACTTAGTGTGTATGATTGCTACCCGCAGTTGCAACTAAAATCCATAGCCCATTACAAGCGTGTGAATGACGCATTCTTCATGTTCATCGTGAGGAAGCTTCAAGGTGATATGCATGAGAGGTTATCGAAGGATGCAAAGAGATTGATTGGCAGGTATGGACAATGGTACGTCCAATTCCCGAAGTTCACCTACATGAGGATCCAAGGATTTTCATCTTATCCTTACCGCTTGCCGAGGTATCCTACCAACAAGATGGTACTACTAGAGGTGACAAGGCAACTACTGGATTGGGATAAAATTTAGAAACGTAAGAAGAAAGCCGGAATTAGCTTCCCAATTGGAGTTGGAAAGTTGGAGACTTGTCCAACACTGCAAGCTGCACAACATTCAGAGTATGAACTTCAGGCTTACAATCTAATGCTTCATGACACGAGTCGAGAGCACTTTGATCCATTCAACACAATTCGAAAAGCATTTGGAAAGAGGTTTAGGCATCGAGAGCATCAAGAGGATCATTGAGCAGATGCAACTGATAATGAGGACATTAGAGAAAAGAGATGTTCAAGGATGGCTTGGGACTTGATGAGGTCATGTAACCTAATGCCTATTCCCGATCAGCTAGAAGAGACTGACAGGGTCCTCGTGCAAAGGTTGTTTGATAAGGAAGGACCTATCACTATCAATTGGGCTGAAAGAGAAGTTGGTCATGATGATTGGATACAGCAAGTCATGAACATTACAAAGAAGTATGCAAACCGTCAAGTACAGAAGCTCAAGGACGCCAATCAGGATTTCACATATAACTTGATGGGGGAAGCCAACTCACGGCAATCACAGGAAGTGAATGATAGTGAGTCTAGCAGCAAACACCATAGTGAGTCTAGTGGATATAGTGTAAGCTCTAAAGAAGAAGTTCAACCTGGCAAGAGGAAGCATCTGGATGGCTCACGTGGAGAAAGTAGTCGGAAGAAGATAAAGTTGAGTTCAAGACCTGAAGCTAGTACTTCTTCCAGACAAGGAGGTGGTCCTTCTCAGGATATGAATGTAACATCAGTAGTGGAGAATGAAGCAAGAGAAAACCAAGGAGTTCCACGGACATTAGATCAAGCAAACATGCATGAGGTTCTAGCTGAAGAAGTCCGATCAAGTCCCTCCAAGGATCAAGAAGCTGTCACACATGAAATAGATATGCACATTGAAGGGTCTGATGAGGAAGCATCGTCATCAGAGTAAAAAGCTAGATCTCAAAAACAAGGTGTTCAAAAAGATCTGTCTACCTTGCCAGATTGGTTGAGGAAGAGAGTACAGGAGACTTCAGTCGTGGAAATAGCGCCTGAGGTTAACATACAAGAGTTGTTAGGCAAGACAAGGCAAGATAAGGGAAAAGAAAAGGCGACTAGACTCTCCAAGATCGCAAGGGATAGTTATGGATCAAGGAAAGTACACATTGCAGTGCCTAAGGTAGACAAAACAATGGATGATATTGTTCTTGAACACTACGATGTAACCACTGTGGATTTGGGACCAGCAACAGAAGAGCAAGAGTTTGAAGAATTGGAGAAATCAGTTTCAGTGGTCAAAGAAAGATGGAGGCATGAAAAGGAAAGAGGAAATCGATTGGAGAAAGAAAACCTCACCTTCAAGCAATATATCCAGCAATTGATGAATCCAATTCGGCAGTGTGAAGGGACGTCTACTCCACCTCCCATGCTTTCACAAGAATCCGTTGCTCATCTAAAAGGTATGAGATCACAGTCTCAAGAACTGAAAAGCTGGATAGGGAGAGTTAGAAACCAAATAGATGCATTCATTGAAGAACTCACCCAAAAGTATGAAACTGTTGCTCAGTTGTTGGAAAGACTTCAAGGAGTTTCAACAGCATGTTCCAAATTCGATGAGGTCAAGAGAAATTATATGCCACATTTGCAAGATTTGATGAACACTCCATTGTCAGCATTGATAGAGGGAGGAGTAGTTGAAGAAGGTTCATCGTATGATTTCTCTACTTGGTACTTCACTATGTACATAAGAGAGCAGCTTCTTGACAAGGTTAAAATGGATTGTGTTCAAGTAGATAATGTACTCCAGAGGGCTCATAACAAGATAGTTGGTGTGATGGATGATATGTGTGATCTCTCAGGAGAGGTTGCGATCCATGATGAGAAGAATTACATACATTCACATTACTTCAACACTAATCACTTCATTTCTGGTGAACAATTGAACAACATTTACTCCTTGATCTCATTCATTGGTGGAAAGCAAGTTGGTATAGCTGAGTGGGAGAAGACAATTGACAAGCATACACAAGATGTGATGATGGCAGAAGGAACCATCTGAAATGTGCCAAGTGTACCAGTTGTTGACATGACGAAGGTTGTTCCAAAGTTAACAGCATTGGTCGTGAAGAATAAACATAAGAAAGAAATGTCACGTGGGCAGTCCACATAGGCGCCAAGGTGTCACCTTGGAAAACATGCCTTTATTGCTTCTTGTATATTTCTAAAAATAGAAAGTTGTTGTAACCACCTTCAATGTGGTATGATCTCGGCCACTAAATCCAAATTGATCTTGGCCATTCATTGTATTTTGAGGTCTATATAGACCTCATTCCTCCTCATTTTGTATATGAGTTTTGAGCTAAATAGAGCTGTTGCTAAGACTTTGCTGAGATTACTACAAGTTCATTGTTCAGCTATTCATGGTGATATTGTGTTCTCTTTGCAAGTTGCATGGTTGCTAAGTACTCACTCACATTATATATTTTAACTTAGTTTATTTCTTTCAAAGTTTGTTACTTTTAGTTCGTGGAAGTCATTGTCTTTCAATTTATTTGTGAAATCTCTATATGTTCATACCTTTTATGATTTGTCGTTGGCAAGTTATAGTGTAAGGTTAGACTGAACTCATTTCCAAGCTTCACTTCGATTGCCCATAAAGCAATTTGAAAACCTTTAGCTTATCTTTAGAAGATTGCATCACCTTTGTGGAGTTGTTGTATCATGGTGAAGCAAAGCGTGGTTGAGATTTCCCTGAATTGATAATAATAGCTTATACTTAGATTAGATATTCTCTCTAAACCCACATCTTTTGCACTTTTTTTTAAGAAATATATTGTTATAGGTAGGATCAAGAGTTATATTGTCATATCATAAGTTTATCATAGTGTAGCCTTGAAGCAATTGTTATCCCCTGTGCAAATGTAAACGGTATTTTCCTGCCGTTGAACAGTGAGTGTAAGTCCCTTTGTTGAAACAGCAAAACACATCTTTGCCATGAGTTATCCTCATTTGTCAAGTAAAAAGAGATATTTTTGAACCTTAGAGTCTACTCAGTTGATCATTTTGGAGTGACTTTTCAAGAGAGGATAAAATACGAAAGTATTTTATGCTATGTTGTTCGTGCAAGGAAAACACATCAACACGTCCCTCCTCTAAGGCACGCACCTTACCAACAAGAGACAAGTAAAAACAAATTCCCATTCCTATATATTGGTGTGTGCCATGACATCACATTTTTCACAACTTCAACTTCTTTATACTAGTGCACCTCAGATCTTTGAGGAGCGTTTTATGAACCTACGAGGGTTAGAAAAGAACCAACAAAATAGTGTGAAGTAGATAAGATTATGTGTAATGTCCCACCCCTATCTAAGACGAATTTTTTTCCGGATTTTGTGTTTTCTGATGTTTAGTTGATACCAGGTGCATTCTGGGTTTTTTGCATTTTGACATAGAAAACATGCATGTGTATATTTTTGCAATACAGTGAAATAGAAATACCCAGATAACTATATATGATGGAAATGTATTACAATGCATAAAGGAACAATACCCATATCAAATATGTATCAAAAAACTAGGGTTTCAACATACCCATTAGCTGTTCAAAATGTGCATGAGTTGGAAATGACTGAGAGAGCAGATATATGACCTCAAAACTCCTTCAAACAGTCCTCTAACAATCAATGACAAGAAAAACATGTCCAGTATGCTGGGACGCCACAATAGAGACTGAAAAATATCAACTTTCAACTTGTTTTTGGCTGCTCATAGAACCCACGACCCAGGTACAGGCTGGTACAGCCCTGCTGGGTACTGTTGATGGTTGTTTTTCGACAAGTCAACAATAGAGTGAAATACTGAGTATCTGACTCTCTCTTGAGCAAAGCCTCTCGGATGCTAAACCAAGTGATCAAACGAGATGACTCCAAGGTTCCTTCTTCTAATAATGTTTTCGGTAAGAGACAGCTCAGCGATTTAAGTATGATTTTGCTGTTTACACACAAAGGGACTTACGCAAACTCTTCTCCTTTCATTCGACTTATTCCTCCTTTGATGTGGATGATGTATATACAAGGCTTCTATGATAAAGAAAATGAAAAAGGGTTAAGGGTTCAGAAAGCTAATCTAAGGACAATGAGATAATGAAACATGTAAAGATAGACAAACTCCTCATGAAACCAGACTTCACTTCGCCAAGAGAACCAACAACTACACGAAGCCGGTGCAATCTTCTAAGGAAACTCAAGGATTTTCATGTTGTAAATCTCCATCCAAACACCCACAGCTGGCGCAATTTGAACAAGCATTCACAACCGAACTAAAGAAAATGAAGGTTCAGTCTAACTTTGCAAAGTGGATTGCCTTCGACAATACACGAAAAGTATGAACCAGAAGAATTCATCAAATATCTTTACGCATATTCATTGCATCACTGCACTTCTAATCTAAGCTATTTGAAACATCTCTTAATTCCATCAAGATTCAGAAACCATGTTACTCCACAAGATAATACTTAACACCAAACAAGTAGCTCCAATGTCTTTGCATTAACTTTGGGGAATATTTACAACAATTTCCAGCCCTCTCAGAGAATTTTGAGAGTCTCTTCTATTCTACTCTGAAAATCTACTCTCTACTACTACTAATGATCTCCTTCTAATCTATATCTCTAATCTCTAATCTCTAATGTCTAATGATGAGTTACAAATGAGGCAACAAGGCCTTTATATAGTGCTCCAGTATACAATGAAGGGCTAAGATTAATTCAATAGCCAAGGGTCTAGATCGTGCCACCTCAGAGGTAGTTACAACAACTTGCTATTTTTAGCAAAAAAGAGAGAGGCAATGAAGGCACGTTTTCCAATGTGATAAGGTAAGGCGAAAGCATTTAAAATATTCCTCCACATAGGAATCCCTTTGACTTCTTTTATTAAATGATACATTGCATGCATTAAATAATGTGGCTAATCAAAATTAAATGATGTGTACTTGCCACATAAGTGCCAACTCAGCATACTTTGAAAATTGTATCAACTTGTAATGATGTATTCAATGTGATTGTTTGAACTTGTATATTTAGGAATACACCCTGTGGATCTTGCCTTGTTCATTCTTCTTGTTAACTGGATGTATGATAGTTGTCGCCTCACTTGACTAACTTTATGATTCTTCTTCTTGTAGATAGATTGATGTGAATCTTCTTCGATGTATCTTCATGTAGGCTAGAGAGTAGATGATGACACTTGATTCATTCATGAAGAGTAGGAGACTCTCTTGGACTTGGAAATTTGAAGAGTCTTGAAGTTTGAGATGAATGCTCTTGCTTGACGATAACACCTTCCTTAGAGGTGGAGCAGCTACTTGATGACTTTTCTTGACGGTTGAAGAACTTGAAGTAGAATTGATACCTTAGGAAGCCTTGATGAAGATGATGTCCTTAGGGTGGATGTCTTCTAGACAATCTCAACTTGATGCCACTTGATGAAGAATTCCAACACAGGGATGATGAAGGATACCCTTGAAACAGCTACATGATGCCTTGCTCTTTCTCTTTCCTTGCTTGTCAAAGGTTCTTATCACTTGATCTTTAGATGATTCCTCCTTTTTTGCTGCAACACAAGTAAAGGAACAGCATCAATCCCCTTGATAAACATGATAATATTTGATTTATAACATACAAGAATGCATTTCCAAGCCAAGCGTATTAGATAACAAGTTCTTGATCTTCATTGAAATTCTTAAAATTTGCATTCTAAACCACTACTTTTAATCCTCTAGAAGTCGCATTGGATCAAGAATTGAAATTCTCCTTGGCAATTCGCATTGGATGATACTTAGTTTTACTTGCTCAATGGGGTGGCGCATTAGATGGAGGGTAGAGAGTCTTCTAAGATTTTCGCATTAGATGAAGTTTTTAATTCCTCTTCACATTTCGCCTTGGATTTGGTCTTGATAATCCTCAAGTCTTGCCCTTAGAGATAGGTGCATTAGATCAAGTTTGTTGATTCCTCTTCATATCCTTTGGAGTTGTATTTGAGTTTCTCTTCATATTTCGCATTGGATGGGCATAACGGAGTCTCCTTCTTGGAATGTCATGATCTTCCTTAGAATCCTCTTGTCTTGTTGCACCGGATGAAACTCTAACACTTGCTTTCAGCATTTCGCACTAGATGACCCTTTGATGATCCTCCTTTCATGCTTCGCATTAGATAGAGGATTAATGTTCTCTTGCTTTAAGTCGCACTAGATCAAGTTTGGAGAATCTTCAAGGACTTCGCATTAGTTCAAGGTATAGGATTCCTCTTAAACATTTCGCATTGAATGAAGAATCGAAATCCTCTTAACACTTGGCGCATTAGATCAGCAACTCGAAGTCTTCAAGGCATTTGATCTCATTAGATAGAACTTTAGGATCTCACCTTTAGCATGGCGCATTGGATGGAGGACTAGAATCCTCTGACTCTTGGCGCATTAGACCACTAGTTTGAAAACTTCATTCTTTCTTTAACATAGCGCATTAGATGACATTTCTGATTTCTTCTTGTTTGGGGCTTGGATAAGAGTCTTGGAAGGTGGCGCATCACTTTACTAGGTTGAAGTCTTCAAACTTGAAGAATTTAGATGACCTTTGTCTTGAAGTAGATCATGCATGATGTTTGGCGCATTGGATGAGCTTGGTGAAAGCCTCATGATGTTGGCGCATTGGTTGACCTTGGAGGATCCTCTAGATTCAAACCTTGATCAGTACCTCATGTTGCGCATTAGATAAAAGGTGAAAATCCTCAAGATTTTCGCATTGGTTGGGACTTCAAGATCCTTTAAACTCAAACCTTGGAGGCTTAACCTTGAATCTTACCTTCCTTCTAGTAGGGCGCATTGGATCAAGAATTGAAATCCTCACAAGTTTGGTTTATCACTTAGGCAATTCGGATTCTTCTCACACATATGGCGCATTAGATAGGTAATTTGGTTCCTTCACAATTTCGACTTCCTCTTGTGGAGCGCTTAGATGAGAGGCTTGGAAGGTGGCGCATTGCTTCATGAATTCAAATCTTCTAACCTCTAGCGCATTAGATCAACATTGGGAATCCTTCTGATTTTTTTCGCTTGGTGAAGTGGCTAACACTTGTGTTGAATCCTTGTGAAGCGCATTAGTTGAAAGGAAAAGATCCTTAAGTTCTAGCGCATTGCTTCGCCTTTTGGAATCCTCTTTAAACTAGACATTTCTCAAGTCAAAATCCTTACATTCCCTCTTCCTTCTTGGTGGCGCATCTCTTCAAGGACTGAAATCCTCTGACATTTTTATCGAAATTCTCTCCAAGATTTACTCTGAGACTTACTTTTTCTCTTTCGCACTAGTTGAAGGCCTTGAGATCTCCATTTTTGTTTCCGAAATGATCTTTTGGTTTGGGCGCAATAGATAGAAGATTGAAATCCTCTAATATTTTCGCATTGAACCGAGGTGTATAAGGGCGCATTGGATCGAGTTTTCAAATCCTCTGGCTCAAGTGTCTTCTCCTTCGTGATTTTGCGCCCAGATTTGCGCCATCTAAGTGTCCAGTCGCACTAGATCAGTGTTTCGAATCCTCTGAAATCGTCAGGCATTTTTCAGGATCGCGCGAGTAAAGGTATATTGAAAAATATATTTAAGTATAAGTTTAGAGATTGAATTTCTTATACTTTAAATATTTTTCAATATACCTTTCAGGATGTTTGAGATAGGTCCCGAATCCACCGGATTTAAGATGCAAAATATAGAATTTGGAGGATTCACCAGATTTCAGACTTAGCCATTTTTCAGGATTTTCAGGATTTCAGGCTCCAGGCTTAGTCTTTTCCAGGTCTCAAACATTCTTCAGGATTAACTTCAAAACTCAATATCTAGATAGGATTTGATCACAATTCTTCATTATTGCAAGTTCATCTACCCTTAATCGTGAACCAAAGATCATAGGCAAGGAAATTGTTACCATATCGGCAAAGGAAAACGAGTCAAATCATCATTAAAATTTCGTTGAAAACTCATTGAAAACTCACTGAAAGCTCAGAGCTCAAAAAAAGGGGGGTCCCTATTCCTAATGGGGCGATGTGTGATTTGGTCACAACAGGTACAACAGCAATGAATATACTCATAAAACAGCCTCAAAACTCTGTTTTAAAACCATGCCTTGGTCTGCACTGTCCCACGCCAGGCTGGGAGAGAAAATACAGTCCGAACCTTGTCCAAAAAACACTATATAACTCTGCAGTATGGTACGGCCAAATAGAGGACAAGTACGGCCAGAATATGGATGGAAAGGCACATCAAAACTCCACAAAAATGCAGTCCATCACTTGCAATACGTTCTCCAATAACCCCCTACAATTATGGGATCAATAAAATAAAGATATCTGCATGAAATCTCCTCCGCGACAAACCATCAATCTGAAATTGAAGCTCAAATGCACCCCCTGAATGAGACTGCTCTAAAATGCTCTTGGGAGATCTTTCACTCCTGCAAGCACTGTCCAACTGTGAAGGTTTCTGTCTCCACAATGGCTGGTACAAACCCTTGTTCTCCAAGAACCAAGCTCAGACTTAGAAAAATAAAATGTCGTGAATGAATGAAAATGAGAGTTCATTTTCCTTTTTGTTTTCTCCTCTCCAAACACCACTTAACTTTATTTCCTTCAACTCCTCCTCAATGACTTTATATTTTATCTTATATCCCCACTTATATTATAAAGTCACATTATATACTTTACTTCACTAAGCTAAATATTTTAATTTAACTTGGGAAATAGATGTACCATTAAAATTAAATTCATTTGACCTCCGAAAATGGATTCCGTAGCACTGCCATATTGATCCAATGAAAACAAATGAAGTCCAGCTAGTTTGCACTAACTCGCCCTAAGTTCGGAGCCCCTGCTAAAAATAGTAAGTTTGGCCACGGGGTCCGAAACTACACCAAAAAGAACAATCCCAACATGGGTTCCCTAACCATCCGTGTTAGTCTACGGGAACCCGTTGATAGACTAACCCTAATCTCCGAACCACTTAGGAAAGGGACATTACATTATGAAACATATCAAGGGTTGGTAAACGAAGATTTTAGTGTATAATGTAAAGTCCCTAGCAAAAAATTGCTCAACAAATTTGCAAATTTCTCAATTTTGGCACACAGACATTTCGTCAAACAAATATTTTCATTTAACACAAAAATGACATCCACAAGTAAAAAGATGCAACAAAACTTCAAAAATAAGTGATCAACTGTTCTAAGCTTCTGATATAAATGAATATAGATGTTTGTTATTCACTATGGTTGTATTATATTCAGATTTAGATAGCAAGACCATTGAATTAACAACATATAGATCTGACCTTAAGATATCTGAACGTTTACAAGGCTGTTGCAGATTTGTTACCAATGTAACCAGCTAAATCCAATGATAATAGACTTCCAGAATGTTGCTACTGCTCTGTTTCAAACTTCTGGGCTGCTGGTACAGTCTGAAATTACATTGAACTAACCCAGGTTGGCAGCGACTCACTTCATGGACTTGAAAATACACCTGGAGCTAGAGCCGCTGGGTTTATGCCTCCATATAAGCCATATCTGGCAGCTTTTCCCACCACATAACCTTCACGCCTTCTCTTATTTGCAGTTCACTGTACAAAAATCAGAATAAACTCATATACAGATGTAATGTCCCCCATTTTATGATGGGTTAGTCTATACTCGATTCCCGTAGACTAACCAATGTGGTTAGGGAACTCTGGCCGTTTATTTGGTTGGTTTCAGACACTTTGGCGGTAACATACTATTTTTAGTAAATTAGGGTTTCTTCCGGACAGCGGAGTTCATGGTTGGAGGCAAAGCGATTTGATTAGACCTTTCCAACAGTCTAAAGATCTTGTAATTCCGAGTTAGGGAACTCTAGCCGTTTATTTGGTTGGTTTCAGACACTTTGGCGGTAACATACTATTTTTAGTAAGTTAGGGTTTCTTCCAGACAGGGGAGTTCATGGTTGGAGGCAGAGCGATTTGATTAGACCTTTCCAACAGTCTAAAGATCTTGTAATTCCGAGTCCGTTTGGGCTTTCATATTAAAGTCTGTAACTTAATAATAATAATTAATGTACGGACTTTATTATATTTATGGTGACAGGAAATAAAGTAATGCAATGCAAAAATTAAGTCACAAAGGACTTGGGCGCCCAAAGAAAGGGAAATAAAGTAATTCAAATGAAATATTTTCCCTCGCAAAGTAAAGTGCACCTCATGAGGAAATATATAAGCAAAAATGAAAAAAAAAAGAAGAGCTCTTTCATGACAACACATTTTCTTGGCATATTGCTCTGCAATGTATGAGGATTTGAAGAAACCATTTGGGCTCTTGGTGACGAAAACCACTATCTGCAACAGCTTACCGAAGGTGTGAAAGATCATCTAAGGGAGCTTGAGGACAGTCATACTCAGTGGCTTTGATTGTGCTTCATTTTACACAGTTTGAAGGGTTTGACGCAGAGTTACATGGACACGGATACAGTATCGGATACGGATACAGCTATTTTTCAAGACCCCTAATATGGATACGGCTAGATACGACATATTTCTATCTGTGTATATACATATAGATAGATTAGCAATAAATAATATTAAATAATTTAAATTTAATATAACTAATGTATATTTAACAAATATATTATATATTAATAAATTAAACTTAAAAAAAGTTAAATCTATTAAACTTAATAAATAAATAAAAGTTTACAATGTAAAGTAAAACAAAAAAGCCAAAAATTAAAAAAAGTATCACCAATTAATAAAATTTGCCTCTTCCTCCATTGCTTGTTGACACTATATCTCCAACTTTAGAATGAATGCAATTATTTGAGTAAATACAATCGTGTAGAAAGACATTTCCATCGTGTGCATGTTGGTCCATAGTAGTTCCCTGCAACAAGAAATCAACATGCTAGGTCATGGAACAATTACTTCCGGCATTTTTTAACATTCTAGGGTTAATATTTTTGGGATACGACACAAATATCATGAGAATGATGCATCTGCGCGTATCCCACACGGGAACAAAATAGGGTCTTTTTTGGGTACGGCTGGATACGGTATCCAAGAAGTATCTGAGCCGTATCCTATTAGTATTTGTATCCGATACGGCGATACGCGTACCAAGGGAGAGGGGGTGGAGTATCCGGTAACTGTGGTTTGAGGCTTGTTGCGGAGGATTGAATACATAGTTTCCATCAGATAATTGCATCCATAATTATTGTTGCTTGATGAGGATCAGTTTGCAAGAAACAGCAGGGTTTTTTATGGGGTATGGAGGTGATTGTGACCCCCAGACTTGGCCGTACCACCCAGGCAGCCAGCCATACATACCAAGGAATCACATTATTTATTTAGCACAATAATATGTAAAATGCCTCTCAATCTGAGCGTTGGATATCAGCAGATCAGGACAGACCATTTGCAGTGAGTTAGGGGGACTTGGAAGGGGTTTGCATTGCTGTTAGAGCAGTCACAGAGCCGCACCAGCACCTGAGTGAGGACGTGAGGCAGCAGGGAGTCCAAAATCTTCATCTGGGTATCAGTTGTTTGCTCTTAGGAGATGCCTATGAATGTGTCATTCTGAAATAAGGGATGGTGCTTGGTGATTTACTACTGTTTCATACTGCTGTAACTTTCATATCAGGCCTGTACTTTCATGACAGCATTATGGGTATGTGAGATACTTCCATTTCTAAGTATTATGCAATATGGGTAATGTTTATATGTGATGTTTGATGTATTTGAAAGTTATTTAAGCATCTGGGTATTCTACATTCCTTGTGTTTCCGAATATATGTATATGCTTGTGTGTGCTTGTCAAATGCAAAAAACAAAAAACCGCATCAGGTGCCAACTAAACTCAGAAAACACATTATGGGGTGGTATATTTCAACAAACGGCTACTGTTATACAGTTCATTTCACTCCAAACTAAACCACAACTCTGCCAATCTTATCACAGCCATCACTAAGTCGATTTGCTAACAAATCTTGATATTAAAGTCAGGCGGCCTCCTTTAAACCACAAAAGGTCCCCTGAAATGTGGCAGCTCAAGTATGAACAGTCAAAACCCTATTCCCAACTATGGCGCAGCCACAACTAACAATCACAAACTCCAAAATTTGTTATTTGTTACAAATCTCAACAAATTTCTTCCTCGTAGAATTACCGGCAACCAAATTCTATATCTTTGTTTGTTGAGACTGTAGTATGCTTCATACCTCTATTCAATGAGATTGAGTAGAGAAAAGGTGTAGAGTCATCACATCAAAGAGAAAAAGACAGAGGATCATTTGCTCAATATATTAAAAAAGAGGTTGATAAACTTCCCTAAAGTCTACAAGAAGACAATAACATCTACCTTTAATCTCACAATAGACCAGCTATCTTCAATTTGCACATCCTCAAGGGCAAACAGCCTGCATGCCCTATTCTTTCAACAAATATAATGACGCGTTTCAATACAGAGCAAAGGTGGTTACACTCGCATTTGAGTAAGATAGTACCTAAGATTGTATGGCTTATATTGCTCTGTGTTGCAACATTGTGGTTTCTTGGACCAAGAAATGTGTTGCTATCTTGAACAGCAATTTCTTGGTTGACAGCAAGAGAAATGTGATCAATTCCTAAAATTACAGATCGTTTCATGGTCTCTTCATCCAGCAGAAAGGACGCGGAGAGGGCCTGCAATGGCAAGAAATGGCCAAGTCCTCTTAACTGTTGATAAAAAGCCAACAGCTAAAAATGAAGAAAATACTTTAAAAAATAAAAACAAATAATTTAATAAAACATCCCTAAACACTTAAAAACTATAAAAAAAAATTATTTCAACTTCAAAAACATCAGAACTGCCCCTGCCCCCTAACCCAACCTTCAATTACTTTTTGTACTATCCTTTGGAATACTGAAGGAAACTAAACAAGGCTTAAATACACCACTTGGTAAGTTGCACTCAACAACTAAAAAATGGAAATTTTTATTGTTTACAAATTTACCTGCTTTTTAAAGATATCATCCCTAAATTTGCCCCTAAACCAATAACACTCCTTTGACTTCAAGCAAAGCAGGGTATTCAGAGCCATATCCAAGTAATTAATGAGCCAATCGGTAATTTCTGATTACTGGTCAGTCTGTAGGAATACACACAGCACTGAGAGGGGGGGGTGAATCAGTGTAGTTAACAATTTTAACACTTTTTGAACCTTTTAATAAACTTGATTTCACAATTATAAAATTTTCAGACAGATATGTAAAAATGTAGAGCATCAACACAAAAATTTTGACACAAGAAATTTCCCGAGTGGAAAACCCTCCTGGGGTATAAAAACCACTCAAACTGCCTCACTGGCTTAAAAGAAAACTTTCAGATTTACAACTGTCTCACTGACATATACAATTCTGCCTCACTGGCATATTGTTCTTCTCTGCATGTCTCACTGACTTTCAACATCAAAAATTTCAATGAAAAGGACAACTCAGGGGGTTTCCCTGTTTCAATAAGAACAATACCTTATTTCTCCCTTTTTAAAACAAACAAAAATATATTCTCTGCAATCAAACTTTAACTGTCATCATCATATTAAGCACCATCTACAATTAATCAATTTCAAAATATCTCATACCTCTGCAAGATAATCCCAAAATCAATTTACAATTTCATAAAACTTCACACTGCAATACTGAAAAGTTAACCCTCTCTGAAAAATTGTTATCTTTCAACACTTCCACCTTCTCTGAGAAAATATTGATCCTGATTGAAAACTTCATTCATTTATTGCACCATCACACATCCAAAATTAAACATATTTCCCTGTCCAAGAAAATGTCTCTTCATATCTTAAACATACCTGCAATACACAAAAATATATCTCATAGCAAAAATCCCACACCAAAAAAAACTTCTTTCATTCTTCAAGATCATCTCTAATCTGCTTAAACCACACCTGTCATTAAAAATCTCTCAACTCTCAAAATGAACTTCCACCATTCAATATATCTTTTAATCCGATTCAACTTCCAACACCTGCTTTTCATCTCATACATAACACATTCTTTTCAAAAAGAAAAAAAACAAAAAAAACTTCTCGAAGATCACATTCTTTTCATATTCTACTCTTTAAGAAACTTTCCAAATTTCACTCTTTCTTTCACAAAAAATTCTAACTTCAATGCCCCTTCAACTTCGGTGAAAGATGTGGAGATTAGCATGTTTTATTGCCTTTTTAAACAACAGTGGGCGTCAAATTTAACAAGTTTAACAGACCGTTTGAAGATACTTTCTAATTTAAACTCATCCCTCCGATCGGCGGTGCCCGCCGTTTGGAGATTTAAACTTGAATCATTGGATGTGAAACCTTTTAAAACAACTTGTGTCCACCGTTCGTGCTAGGGCATCGGGGTCAAAGTGACTGACCACACCACAACTAAGGCTGCCTTCAACCGGTCACTGTTTAAACAGAACCTGCTACCATCGGTCACTGCAAAATTATAACATAAAGTGCAAAAATGATGACGGGCAGTCTATGGTTAGTTAAAATAAGTGTTGAGCACATTGTTTAAGACTTGTTAGGTGTTAAGCACTAAACACAATTACCACTACAAAGACTCTAAACATCAACATATCTTTAGCACAGAAAAATGAACCATACTTCATCAAATCTGTGAAATGTGATGCCACTGTCATGATGCCAATTAGGTGGAGTTAATATGATGCATATTAACCCTTGTCATGTGATACAAGCCCAAGAACCTTGCCCTCATTCAACACTGATAATATGCAGTGAATGCCACTGATTAATATGACAGACCATCATATGAGATGCCACTGATTAAGCAATTGTAATCCACTGAGATGACCAAGTCACAGCAACTTCACTCAAGATCAAAACTGAGAGATCACTACCATACTAACCCACTGAAAGATCTGAGAGATCACCACCATGTCATTGAAAGACTTAAAAACCATATCACTGAAAGACCTGAAAACCATGTCACTGAAAGACCTGAAAACAATGTCACTACCATTTTGGCATCAATGAAAAGACAATATGCTCAATAGTACTACACAGTCATGGGCTATCAAACAATCTTTTCAATTTGATAATTTTTTTGTGACATTTTATTAATAAGCATTATGTGCAGCATTCAGTGTTCATACTTTTTATTTTAAACATTACAGACTATAGCTATGTTCTCATGTAGCTGCCTAAATTAAAACTATGATGTGCCATTACCTTATTTACCTTATATTGTAGAAATTATCAGTTTTTTATGTCTTACAATTACTATTTATTTAATCCTTATGTATCATGTATAAACATGGTTTCAGTGAATCATACTAGCTACGTTTGGTCTTTCATGAAGTTTAGAACTCTGTGTGATTGATGAATCTCTAGAAAATTATAAATTTCACATATTTTTATTTATAGACAAAGGCCAGAAACCTCTAATAAACATATCAAAAGGTGGATAAGGAACTACTTAACTCTCTATACAGATAGTGGCATCTCCCTCGGATCTCACAGTAATTGGACACCTAACAATTAAATGCTCCTCAGTCTCAAACTCCCAGATGGTGTAAAGATGGCAGATCTTGAAATCCAACAAAATATAGAGATCATTTTCAATGCATAAGTACTGGATGCACACCCTTGGCTGGCAAAGGAGAATCCTCAAGCCATGTGGCCAATGGTGCTGGAGATAAGTTGAATGATGATGCCATCTAAAATCTGTATGAAATGTTTAGCACAGAAATCTAATTTGGGGAAAAGCAAATGTAGAGGATAAGTCCAAGTCACTTAAATCCTTTCTTGCAACTCCATTGATGACCTTCAAAGGAAGAAGTTGAGGACAAGCATCCAAGGAAAACCGTCATGGAGGAAATATAGCAGAATGGTCTGGTAATACCAATAATGTTTTGATGATCAGTCGTTCCCAAGAGGCAATCTTCTCCAAAGAACAAAGTGCCATGTAGGAATATCTCTCTCAACCTAATGTTGAATCACCCAAAAATCTGAGTCTATCAATATAGAAAGTGAACCTAATGATTAAACCAAGGCAATGGAGCTCGACGGAAAACTCTACTTGGATGATGCAATACAGAATTGTCTGTTTGGAACAAATCATACACCGTTCACAAAAAACAGCAAGATATGGTTGAAGGCATAGAAGGAAAACTCGCAGAGTACTCGGCGAGTCACAAAAAACTCGCGAGTTTTTGTGACCGGCGAGTATCTGCGGTTTTAACTCGCCAGAAAACTCGCTTGAGTTTCTAGCAAGTACTCACCGGTTTTTTGGCGAGTTTCTGGCACGGCCTTGCCAGACAGAAAAGCGAACCGCAAGCATCTTTTTAGGTGTTTTCAACGCCATTTCTCATCATTTTATGGTTATTTCTGCTCTCCAAAACCCTGAACGCCCCTCCAACTTTGCACACAACAATCCAGCATCGATATTTGAAGATTTGAAAAGATTTTTTTGCAAATTCGGAAGGGAAATTTGAAGCACAGGTCAGTAAATTCTTCTTTTGTTTTTTTTGTTTTTTTAAGCATTTTACTTCATTTTGGCTGCAAAATCCAACATCTAGGTTAAAAACAATTCATCATTTGCTAAACCTAAGTTGCATTTTTGCATTTTAATTCCAAAAAAATGGATTCATCACCATTTTATGATGGTTTTTTCTGACTTTTGTAATAAATTCACTGTTTTTTGCATACACAAGTTAGTTTTTTTATTTTAATCGTTTTTTTAAGAAAATGTTTAGAATCTTTAGATTAGATTGAAGTTTTATTGATTTAAACTAATCTATATTGATTTAAACTAATTTTATGCTGATTTTTAGTGATTTATGTATAATTTAGGTTATTTTTTTGTATTAAAAAATTAATATGTTGTGCTTTCACTTTGTATGTGTAGGTTAAATACTTCATATAATGGCAAATAGGGAAGCTTTTGCATCAAGTTCAGCCTCAGGCTCCGCCCCATCGGTGCTGCCGCCACCACCGTTTGTAGGCACTCGTCTTGCGGGAGCTAAAGACCCTGCTTGGAAATATGCCTATCAAGGACCGCAACTTAGGTCAGTTTATTGCATTAGATGCGAAAAAGTATACTGTGGAGGCATAAATCGCCTCAAATACCATCTTTTAGGCATTAGTCATCGTGATGCCAAGGCTTGCTAGGACCACCAAAGAGATAAAAAGAGAGATGAATGCCCTACTTTCAGCTGCAGAAGAGAAAAAATTGCAAAAGGAGAGGGCAAAGGCAGCCATGGAAGCAGCCATAGCTGCTAATCAAGGTGTTGAAGTCCATCCAGATGTAGATGAAGATACATGTCAGGGCATAGTGGGCTCTCTTCGTGGGCCACAGATCCAAAAAAAATCCACCTCCATTTCATCTACTTCGAGTAGAGCACCAGCTGCAGTGCTTACGCACACCATAGTTTTTTTGTGCCCAGAAACACACCTGGAGCACAACCATCATTGGAAGCTACTAGGTGGAACAGGGAGGTGCATCAACATGCAGATATGGCATGTGTTGATTTTTGGTATTTCAACAACATTCCTTTTAATGTGGCGAGTAGTCCTTATTGGAAAAATTTGGTATTTGTATTGATAGTTGCGAGAAAAGGCTACAAGGCGCCTTCTTGCAAAGACTTGAGTAATTTTATGCTAATTTATACTCATAGAAATTTACTAATTTATGTTGAATTTTAGGCTAAATTTATGTTCTTTAATTTATAGAAATTTAAGTCGAATTTAGGCTTTTTTTGTTTAAAAATTAAAATTGTGTACTTAATAGTTAATTTCACTTTGTACTTGTAGGTTGCTCGTGAATTCAACTAAAAGGGCAAGTGTAGTGGTGGAAGAACAAAAGAAGGAACGAAAAAAATATGGCTGCACTATTCTTTCTGATGGGTGGACGGATGGGAAAAACTGCACCATTATTAATTTTTTTTATAGCTTCAAAAGGTAAGGTTATTTTTTTGAAATCGGTGGATGCCTCTAACAAAGTAAAAAATGCGGAAACATTGTCTCTAATGTTGGAGGAAGTTGTCATGGAGGTGGGCATAGAAAATGTGGTGCAAATCATTACTGATAATGCAGCAGCATATGTGGCGGCTAGGAGATTGTTGCAAGACAAACATAGAACACTTTTTTGGTCACCTTATGCAACACATTGCCTTGACCTTCTTTTCGAGGACATAGGCAAACTTGATTGGGTGACACCAGTTGTAGATGATGCAAGGAGCATCACAAAATTTATCTACAATCACCCTTGGGTTCTTAATTTGATAAGAGATCACACCCAAAGGAACAAGTTGGTGCGATCAGGTGTCACAAGCTCTGCAACGGTTTTCCTAACGTTGCAAAGCATTATTGGTTTGTTGAATGCTTTGAAACAAATGTTTGTGAGTCTAGCATGGCTACAATCTTCATATGCAAAGAAGCGTGAAGGAGAGAGGATCACAACCATAGTGTTTGATAAACTCTTTGAACAGAGAGCTACAGAGATCATCAAGGTAACCTCAAAACTTTGATTTTAAATTCAAATTGAATATTTTATTTCTTAATTTAAGTATTTCATTATAAATTTGTAACTTCAAACTTTTGTATTTGTAATTTGGAGGTGTCGGAGCCCTTGGTTAGAGTTCTCCGTTTGGTAGATGGGGATCAAAACCCAATGGGGTATATTTATGAGGCCATGGATAGGGCCAAAGAGTCCATTAGAAATTGTTACAAGGGGGTCAGCCTCAAATTTGATCCCATATGGGAGATTATTGATAGGAGATGGAACAATCAACTCCACCAACCCATCCATGCAACGGGGTACTTCTTGAACCCTCGTTTTTTCTATTCAGATACCTTATCAGATCTTAATGGAGAGGTCATGGAGGACCTCAAGACATGCATTCAGAGGATGACATCCGAGGTTCATGTGAGAGACCTCATTGTCCAAGAATTGGAAAGTTACAGGGAAGGAAGGCGTAGGATCTTTTCTTCGGAGCTAGCTATCCGAGGAAGAACCACTCAGACACCGAGCATAAAATTTGGAGTCTTTCACATGCATCTTACAAGTTAAAAATTTCAAATTTACAACTATTGATAATTTGGTAAAATATGTTTTACTTTTGACTTTGATTTCTAACTCTTCAATATTTTGTTTTGTAGAGGCTTGGTGGAAAAATTGGGGTGCAAATACCCCAGATCTGCAATGATTAGCCCTCCGCATTTTGTGCCAACCTTGTAGTGCATCCAGCTAAGAGCACAATTGGAGCTTGTTTGAGGCCATCCATGCGAAGAAGATGAACAAATTAGCTCAAAAACGCCTCAATGACCTTGTCTTTGTGCAATACAAACATCGGCTGCGCACAAGAAGGCTAGAGGACAAATCAGATGATCCCATTGATTTGGATGAGATAGATCCTTACAGTGATTGGACAAGGCGGGATGAGCAGCCTCCATTGTTTACTGAAGATGAGATTCTTGATTTTGAGAGGCAAGCATTGGAGGAGGTGGGTGCAAGAGGAGATCTAGGATTGAATGACATTGATGAGGTTGAGGAGGAGTCATTGCCATCTACTACCAACATGGAGGTCGAGCCACTGCCTTCCATGCCAAGCGAAGAGCCACAGCGGACTCCAAGGACTAGAACCTCTACCTCTCCCCTAGTTTTTAGTGGATTAGGGAAAAGTAAGATGTAAAATGTTGTATTTACTTTTAGTTTTACTATTTTCATTTTGTCAGCTATCTATTGTATCAAGCTATCTAGTATCAGCCATCAGGATTCCGCATGAGGATGTGATTTTGTACTCAATTTGCATTCAAATCAATCAAATTTAATAGAAAACACTTTTGTACTCATTTATGGACTCATTGGATACATCTTGTCATTGAATTTTGCAAAAAAAAAAGTATTTCTAATGAAATTTAAGCAATTTTTTAAGTTGTCGAGTTTTTGCCGAGTCAAGTTTTTTGGGCCTGGTGAGTTTTTGCCGAGTCCGAGTTTTCCAACTATGGTTGAAGGCATCTGGAGAGTGTCCTAGCAAACCCTGAACAAGTCTCCCATAATCCCATTCAAATAGGAGTCTCTATCTCTAAGGCACATTTCAAGGGTCCAGAGACACATTTCCCATTTACTATGGTATTAAGTCAAATATCATAACTGCCAGTTTTGTAGGGTTGTAACATCAGTCCACTATCCACAAAAACTACACAAAATGCATGTGTGATGCTTTGACAGTGTCTGCAATTATTGTATTTCTCTGGACTCAAATCCATTCAATGAGTGTCAATCCATTCTACATAATATCCTTTTCACCCAAGGAAGAAAAGGGCAAAGTGTATCTTGAAACTTTTTCTTAGTCCTTGGATTTATAACTTCTCTAACAGACCTAATCAATGCCCTTCATATCACACTAGGTAATTTCTGCCTAGATCTTTCATTCCCATGCCATTTACCTCTCTTCTTATTTGCCTTGGACTTCACCCTTATATTCTCATTTCCAATATGACAGCTTTGAGATATTTGTGCATTTTAAATAACCCTTCACTCATACATTTTGTTAATTTTTTTTTATAGCTCCAAATGCTGAGGCTTTAGTGTTATCACCTTCAAACCCTCTAGATCCAAAGTACTGACTACATTGTTACCTTCATAAGAAACACATTCGATCACTTTTTCTGTTTCTGTAGTAGCAGAATTGAGGCTCTAGAACACTAATATTATCCAACATCATTATAGCCCTACACAAAATACATAACAAGACTAAGCTATAAAAAATAAAAGAAATAATTGCAAGATATAACAATTAATGGCAACAAAGCAAAATGTGAGAGAGCTAATAATCAAAGCATCTGATCTCCACAATATAAATAATAAATACTAAAAGAAGAAGCTAATATCAGAAACCATATAGTTTAACTGTGACAGATCATACTTGATACTGTGGATTGCTGCTGAAGAGGCCCGGCTTCAGAAAATGTCTCAGGAAGAAAAGCAGGCCAATCCTGCATGAAAGAACATGCACACAGGTTTAAACTTGTATCTTTAAGAAGGTCCATGATCAGTAACCTCTTCCTTTGCATTGATAAAATGATATACTTGCATCTCTAACGCATAGAAAAATTGTCTGCAGTGAGAAACAAGAATTTACAGAGTGAAGTATTTGTCTCACAACATCCTTTTACGGTTGCAACAGACTTATGCAAAGTGACTAGAGAAGTTGCAGTCTATTCATGGAGAAAATATGTATGTTACTGGAAAGTCGAGCTAAACCCATAAATTTTCTTACGAAAAAGAAAAAAGTAGAACTGCCATATGCCAACATAAATATCAAAACAGTTTCACACATTCCAAGCATCAGTGGTTACTTCCCCCTTTCCAACAGATTCAACACATTTATAAAAGAACAGCATGCAGAACTTTAATAATCCAAAATCCATTTCAACCCTTATTTTGTGGTCAAAAGAAGTTAGAAAACCTGAAAGGCCTATCAAACCTCCTACGAAACATTTGCTTACTTGTTTCATGGCATATCACTCACTTAGAAAATACAAAAAAGGCTTAAATTAGTGGACAAACCTCAATCAATTGTAACAATGTAGAAAAATACTTCCTTTTTTTAATAAAAATAGGTGTTTTATTAACAGGAAACAGAGATTATAATGTTGGAAGAAACACAGAGAGCAAACAGATTACTCATTCTGAGGCTCTCCAACGGCCACCAAAAAGACACGTACAAAGCCTACTAAGTTTAAATAGTCCAAATTGACCATCCACAGAACCACTTTGAGATCTGAAAATATGCTGCAGAACCATATGTTGAAATTGTTTTCTGGTGTTAAGAATTTGTTCAACCAGATAGGAGATGTAGACAGATTTGTGGTATGAAAGATTCACTGCATTGACAATTAGTTTAGAGTCCCCATAAACAAAGATATCTTGAATTCCTTCTTCCATTGCAAGAAGAATACCCTGTTTGAGAGCCAAAGCCTCTGCAATATTGTTTGAAGAAAATCCAAGACCACCTGCATATTTGAGGATTATTTCTCCTTTGCAAGTTATTATTCCCCCACCTCCTATAGCATCCAAGTTTCCCTTAGAAGCACCATTGAAAAATGAAGCATAGCTTTCTTTGTTTATTGGAGTTGATTCCCTGTTTTTATTCTTGTTCTGTTTTTGGGTTTTTGAGGCAGATAATCAATTACTCAGCATATTTTGGATTAAAATAGCAGCAGCCAAGGGGGAGATGTGGTGCTTTTTAAAAATCTGCTCATTTCTAGCCTTCCAGATTGGCCAGAAAGTATATCTAGGCAGAAGGTGTTTGACCCAGATAGGCAAAATCATCTCCTTGTAAGCTTTCCTTATTCCTTTTGGCAAATCAATTGCTTCAGAAAAGAGTTGGGAACACAGATTGCAGATTGAAATTTGCCTGTGAGGAAGATCCAAACCTCTTTAGCATAGCTGCAATTGATGAAAAGGTTGTGATGTCCCATTATTAAGGCCTTGTTTAAAGATTTAAACATCATACAATGAAGTCAAATTGAATAATCATATATTTAAGAAATAATATTATTATTTCAATATAATTGAAATATAATATTTTAAGATATATTATATTTATAATAAATATAAATATAATTATAAATATATATATCTATAAATTGACAAATTAAATATTATTATTATTATATAATAATATAAATTATAATTATAAATATTAAATATTATATAAGGTAGCAAAAGGCTGCGATTCACAAAGAATAAGCTTAATTCATAGTAAAGGCAGCAAGAGGTACTGCGATCAATTAAGGAAGGTCAATATTAATCAGAGATGACTAAGAGTCATTGACTCTTAACCAAAGCAAGAATTTATACACAAGTAATTGCTAGCATCGATTAATAAAGAGTTAGGCAGCGATAATCTCTGGCAGCAATTACATATAAACAAAGTCAGTGAATATAATCTAACGGAACAACAGTCAACGCTCGTCCAAGAGCCACAACTAGCATGAGAAAGGGGCAGCAATCCCCACCAACAATCATGACTTTTGGTTGGGAAAGATGTGTGTCTACAATATGAAAATCCTTAGTCATCCTTGGGAGATTGCATTTGTTCTACGTAGTTGTTGAATTCATCATGGCGAAGTGGAGCTTGTTATAAGGAGTTTGTCTATCTTGGCATCAATCATTGTCTCATTGTCCTTAGGAGTAGCATAGATTCTCTCTAAACCCTTGACCTTTTTGCATTTTCTTTGTAATCCTGGAATTAGGAGGTTTCCATCCATGAAAAGGAGTAATAAGTCGAGTGAGTTGAGAAGTAAATCCAGCGTAAGTCCCTTTGTGTTAACAGGATATCACATCAAACTACTGAGTCTATCCATTGCAAATCACGAATAATGAACCTTGGAGTTGTCTCACTAGATCACATAGTTTAGCCTTTGAGAGACTTTTTTTTCAAGAGAGGATAGAGTACTTAGTATTTTATTCTGCATGTTGCCTTGTGCATAAAAAACACATCAACAGGTAGTTTGTCTTATGGGTTTGGAGATGGTGGTTTTACTTTTCCTTTTAATAGTTCCTCGAAAGCATTTTATGTTTGGAGTTCTTTGAATGTCTTAAGGCCACAGATCATTTTGACTTTGGAAGATGTTCATCACGATGCCATGAGTAGCTCTGGAACACTTTTAGTGTGAGTTTTGGCAGTGATGCGGTATTGTGCCATGGGAAGCTCTTGGATTCTAAGGTGCTTGTGCAAATATATTAGTTGGAGACAGATGATCTTCTATTGTGAAGATGTAAATCACAACGTCATGAGAGGCTCTTGGATTCTGTAGTGATTGTGCAATGAGTTTTGGTAGTGATTTGTGTTGGGTGAGGCTAGAGATCTGAGGTGTTTAGAGATCAAGTGTTGGAACAATGACTCTTAATGAGGTTACAACAAAAAGACCGAGAAGCCTACACCGAGAGCTAGATATGATTTCAACATACTCGGTGCTGAATGATCTAATAGGTTTTGCCCACCTAATCTTCAGATGCATTTTGGTTTTGCTTTGTCTTCTCATGTGAATGAGTCTTGAACTATGGTGTCAACTCTCAGGACAAGTTTGTCTTGAGTTGTGAAGTCAATCCTGAAGACTAGTTTGAGAAGTACAAGGATGGTTGGTGGATTTTTGGATGCTATGGTCAGCACCAAACCAAACATTGCCCAAGCAGTGGGAGTCCTAAGGAGGGGCTTGAGGATTGTGGATTGGGCTGAATATGTGGATAGCAAAAGGTCTACCTATGGGTATAGGCTTACCCTGTTTTGTGGTGCAGTTTGTTGGATGTTTTGTTGGATGTGTGGGCAATTGGATGTAGTCATTGTTACAGCAAGGCGTCACCCACATGACACTTGAGGTGTTTTGGAGGAGTTTTGGCTTTGATGCTGGAGTTTAGTTGTTGCAACATGGTTGTCCCCCTTGGCAGCTAGTTCACTATTGTGTTTTCTCTTTTGCTCTTGCAAGGTAATGATAAGTGGCAGAATGTTGGGATTAGGTGCCATCCACGTTACAATGCCCCATGTTCTTATGTGTAAAAATGGATTATTTTTATGCCCACTTGGAATGGGCGACCTGGTTTGTAATTTGTGCTTGACAAGTTGTAAGTAGCACTTAGTGTCATGCAAGTTGCTTGATGTGACTTTGACACTTGTAAGGTATGAAAAGATGTTACTTGGCATGACAAGAGGGAATTAGGTGTGGATTATCAAAACAAGGAGACTCTTTGACAAACACATGAGATCATCTTGGAAAGAGGTGGATTCATCCAAGATATGGTGCTGATTTCGCCGGTGTTTTTGCCGGTGGTTCTAGCACATGGTATCGGAAACTACCCTTGGTTTTCGATCTTGGACTTGCCTATATACTAGGTGAATGGGTTGGTGGTCTTCGAGAGATACTAGGGTAGATGGAAGGCAAGGTTGTGCTGCCGGTTTTTGCCAAGGAGGGGTGCACATGTAACATTATGCTGCCAAATTTCCACTCCAAATGTTCTCTTGTTGCTCATGTCTAAAATTGCAACTATGGCCATGGGTATATGGCTAGGATGTTGCCAGTTGTTCACATGATGTGGAGCAGCTATTCGAGGATGGACTCCATGAAGCCAGTGGTTGTAGATCTCTCTCCATGTACTCCTCATAAAGCATTGTAACTTTGCAAATGTATTGTAAATGTTCTATTAATGAATAATATATCGAGTGTGCTTTGGAAGCTAGGTTTTCTCCCACAAGAGTTCCCCATGATATATTTTGTGTTGTGTGTTTTTCTCTATTGAATAGCTTTAGATCTATAACCTTTTTGCATCGTTTCTCTCATGAGATTAATGTAGGAACTGTTAGCTTCATTTCACTTGTATTAAAGCTTTGTTTTTGAGTTCTTGATACTAGTGATGTTATGGGCCTATAGTTCCATTTCACTATCCATGGGCTATTAATGCAAGCTTTTATCTGTTGGATGAATATCTTCAAAACCCAAACTTATAAAGAGTGCTATATGTTGCTTCATGGCTCAAATCTGTCAAAGCCATTGGCCATGTCTAATTTTATGGCCATGACTTTTTTGTCTTCTCATCTACTAGAGTGAATAGCTTCTTGAGTTAGGATGATACCTTCAATAATATGCCTATGGGGATAAAAAGTAGTTTGTTCTTCTGAGATGATATTTGACAATATAATTTCCATTATGTTGGCTATAACTTTGTTAACTTTAGTGGCTTGAGCTACCTTTGCGACCAATGCCAAGAAAGAAGAATTTATACAATTGCAAGCAGATCTTCTTTGATAAATTCCCCGAAGTCTTCGTAAAAGTTTCCATTGAATAAGAATCCATCTGGACAAAGGGCCTTGTCTATTTTCAAGTGGAATACAACTATTTTTAGTTCCTCCATAGTCACCTATTTGGTGCATTCAAGGTTATTGTCTTGAGTGACGATAGAAAGAATATTAGGGAGCAGCATGTTAAGATGTTCACTACTGTCTTGAATTTCTTCTTGGTACAGCTGCTGGAAATGGTTGTGGATCTGTTCCTTTATTGCCTGAACTTAAGTTATATATTGTCTATTATCCTTATGAATTTTTCTTATAGTGTTATATCAAAAAAGCCTTGTTGTTTCTGTCCCCTTCTGATAACCAGGTTATTCTAGATTTAAGGCACCAAATGGCCTCCACTTTGTTCAGGAAGGAGGTTATATGGTTAGAACAATCTGGTTGCTCCCTTATGAGGTCATCTTTAGGTCCTTCTTCTATCTTTCTTTGGATAAATTCAAGTTTCTGTTTAAGGGAATTGGCATCTTGAGTATTGTGGGAATTTATAAGGGTATTCTTTATAAATTCCCTTACTGAATTTCTTGTGAACTGAATTTTATTCATCCAATTTTGTCCTAGAAAAGGATGAAGATGGGGTCTATTCCAGGCTTTTTTGACAATCTGCTCAAATCCCTTCTCTTTGAGCCACACTCAGAAGTACTTGAAAGGAATCGGACCCCAATTTAACCTTTGCTTGAGCAGAAAACTAATGGATCTGTGGTCAGAAGTGGGGAGGATCTCTGTATGCACAAGCGGGAAAGCTTCCAAGATTAACCCAGATATCAAAAATCTATGAAGTCTAGCTGCAATGTAGGCCAACCCTGCTCTTTTAGTGAACCATGTGTATTTGCCTCTACTAGGAGCCAAATCTTCTAGAACATGTGTACTCATGATATGTTCCACATATTCTTTTTCCTATCCCTTATACGAAGGCCACCTTTTTTCTCATTCTGGTTTAGGACGAAATTGAAATCTCCCTAATAATCCACTTTGAGAGCAAGTGATTGGACCAAGTCTAGCTGCAATGTACGCCAACCATGCTCTTTTAATGGACCATGTCAGGCCCAAGAATGAAATGGAGAAAAGATTGACAAATGAAATGGACGGAATTAGACAACCAGAAAAACATTCAATGAAAAGCTTATTCCATTCAATCAAAATGTAGATAATTATCAATATAAAAATAACTGCTCAATTCATCTTCTAGATGACTTTCAGCTTCTAGTGTATATAGGAAATATAAAATATAATATATTCTCCTACTAAACCTAGGATTATGTACAATAGTGTTACATCCCCCCACCCCAATCCACAAGGGTAATGGTAAAACCACTATTTATGTTATGCATTGGGCAACTTGTTTATGGCGCCTTATTTGCTTGATACAAAGCTCTAATCTTCTACAAAAGGTTTTGCCTAAATGATAGCTTGTTCCCTTCTACAGTTTTAGAATTTTCAAGAACCAAGATATTGTCTTGATAAAGACCTGAGTTTGTTTTGTCAAGTTGAGTCAGTTGCCCACGATGCTATATCCCATTTTGATAGAATTATGCATCCTTTTGTTGTGAAATTTTTCACCACATTTTCTGTGTTGATTGAAAACTCAACATTACTTTTAAGTCATAAAATTTGCATAAGAAGATTGTTCAACTTTTGTCTCTGTCACTTTTGTCTCCACGTTGATTGCACCCATGTGACCTGAAAACTAGATAACCCAGGTTGATTGTGCCCATGAGTAACCCAAAAGTGTGCCAGCTACACCATGTAATCTGAAAACTGGATAAACTAGGCTGATTGTGCCCATGTGCAACTCAAAAGTGTGTTGAAGCATACACTGAATGACCTAACCTTTTGTCAAGCTAAAAGTGTGAATCACTTTCCATCCACAATGCTCTCACATGTCGACATATAAAAAACTGCTCTTGTGGCAAGAAAAAACTGCGTCAAAAGTGAAGGCATATGATGATCTTGCTCCACGCATAGTCATTCTCAGGTGTTCAAGTGTTGAGTTATACGTTACTTGTTGAGATGATGTAGTGATAAGTGGCAATATGTTGTAATTTGCAATATGCTGCAATGACAAATGTTCAATGGATAATTTGAGAAATATCCAAGTACCGTGCTTGAAGAACTCGAAATCTGAATCCTAATGTTCCCCCGTGTAAGATGAGAGTGGAGAGTTGTTGCAAAGGCCCCTCTGGAAAGAGAACAACATATATGAACCTATGTATAAAGATGCACAACTCAATGATGGACTCTCAAGTTTTCATCACAAGTCTCAATTAAGCCACCCTTTTGGGTTTTCAACGTAAAGGGAAGAGTTTGTAAGCCGCCCTTTCGGGTCCTTTCAGGTTTTCAACTTAATGGGAAAAGTTTTTAAGCTGCCTTTTGGGTTTTCAACTTAAAACTCAAGTGCAAAAATATGATCAAAAAGAGGCAATATCCATAGCCTCAAATAATCTATACCAAGCTGCATATCTAGTGATCTTAGGGTGTTCATTATCAATATCCCAATCAGAATGGAAAATCATAGGTGCAAAAAGTCATTGCTCCTATCAACACCACAGAGACTGAGTGCATAATTATCCTTTGTGGGAATTGAGTGCAACTCTACAATTTTCTTAGTAGGTTGTCACTCAATAGTACAAGTACCAACAATATCTACAATTCTAAGCTCATCATCAACTAGATTGACAACAACAGTTGTATCATAAGTCAACAAGCTTTCATACCAATGCTCAACAATATCTATAATGTTGAGCTCATTAAGAATTAGATCAATAGCAACATCTGCATCAAGAGTAGACAAGCTATTATTTGAAATAGTGAATTGCACTCTCCTATAGGATTTTGACAAAAGGCAAGCCTTGCCATCTAGAAGGATCTATCCATCCAAAATGCATATGCCATAGGCATATCTCTGGCATAACATTGTTTGCAAAATGTGTATGTTGACCACAAGATAGACAAGGATGTAGATCAAAACAGTCACTAGAGGTCGATGTTCATAAAGACAATATGTTTGGAGTTGTTGGGTTTAGTCAACTTGATTTTGATTGTCTTGGCAACTTGTCAATTTCACAAGGCTGGCCAACAAGTGAAGACTCAACTTGATTATTGTTTGAATACCACCGAACACAAATTTGATAGGTTTGGAATATTGTGGTACATGAAAATTCACAACACTTGTATACCTAGACCAATATAATGTTTGTTGGGTTTTATTGTCTCCCAAACTTGCACAATAGGTTGAGATTCAACAATATGACTAACAAGTATTGTATCCATGATGGGTTCTGACAACACACTTTTTGATTTAGACCCAACAACATTGTTCTATGACACACGAGGAGGCTTAACACTTTTTTCTTCAAGGACTTTTTGTCCTTTCCTGCCTTCTGAGTTGTACTACTTGAAGAAGGAACATCAACATCTTTCTTCTCTACAACATTGTTATGTGACACAAGAGGAAGCTTAACACTTTTCTTCAAGGACCTTTTGTCTTTTCCAACCTTTTGAGTTGAACTACTTGAAAAAGGAACATCATCGTTGACAAAATCTTCTTCTCTACTGAGGCATTGGGTGTCTAATCTTATAATTGATCTTGCAACCTATTGATTTCTCGCGCAACATCTTGTATTGATTGCAAAACTCCATAAACAGAGACTTGTATTGATGCCAACATTCAGATATTATTTTTGCTTCTTGGTGGTCACTAACATTAATTTGCAAGGGTAGCATGCCATTGGTGTATAATGTGGACATGATTACAAAGATTACACACACACCTAAGTCGGGTTGCACCAATAATGCTTGGAGTCAATACAATTCACAACACCTAATTATTTTGTTGTCAAAAGGAGATGGATTGGTTCCTTACCACTCCGAAATGTTTCTTTTTCTATATACCGCCAAACCGATATACCAAACTTCTCGATATGCTCGCCCTTCCGATATACCCATCGATACGTGAAAGAGACGTTAAAGTTGTTACACCCCGTGTGTTTCTAACTATTTACTATTTACCTTGACTGGTTAATTTGCTTGAATAAATGAATGGTTTATGAATCTTTGCATTAATGTGTATCGTGAATCGTGAATGGAATATGTTCAAAGATTGAATGATGCAATGTGATGTATTATAAGTGATTCTAGTTATGAAATGTACGAAGCATATGATTATATTGTGATCGGCTAACTACTGTTGTGATGATGTAAGCTGAATGCAGGAAGAAGTTGCTCCTCCAAAACGAGGGGAAGTATCACTCGGGAGAACTTGGTCTGGTAATCCTTAGAGAAGCCTAAATTGAGCAAGCACACACCACTATCCTACTTGGTCTAGGTTATGTCGAGTCTGTGTGGGTAAAGGTAAGTAATCTGTGGTAATGATGTTGAATGCTTATTGGGATATGATTTTATGAGTGTTTTGAATGAGGAATGTGATTTAGTCTGAGTGTCGATTGAACTCTTCTTTGAAAAGTTTGGAATTGCAAACGACAAGGTATAAACATGAAATGAATATATACACATGTAAATACATGTCCACGATAAACTCATACATATGAGAAAATGTGTGCATGAGTATACGTAGGTAGACGTATCTACACATGCTCATGAACGTATTGCTCGTAGGCATAAGAGTATCGCTTGGACGAGGGATATCTATATGTATGCATGTATATGTGGATTTCATACACAACAGTCGTCAGTGGATATGTGGGTTAATGAGTTTTATGTTGTTTTCAAGTAACGATAATATATATATATATATATATATATATATATATATATATATATCTGTGTGTGTATAGTACGTATATATTAATATATATATATATATATGTATAGACGTTAATGGGAACGTATGTATATATATATTTGCATTTACATATATATATAATCGTTTACGGTATACGTAAACATATGTAGTTGATGGAATATGCAAATATGAATATGTGAATTCTAATATCAAATGATATTTTAAAAATAGCTTATAAGAATATCTATATAAATATATATATATATAAACGTGTTATATATATATATGTTAATGTTTCTTTAGCGCTGATTTGATAACATAGCGCGTAGCTTTGTAACCAATGTTAATGTTAAACTTAACGCATAGTTATAAGACTATTGCGCAACATATTACTATGATTATTGCGCTGGAAAGGCAGCGCATGCGTTTATATATGTTTGGGGATTAAAGCACATAAAGTGCGATATAATGTGAATATGGGCAGCGCTCCATAAGGCGCTTGGTAACTGATTTCCAACGTCAAAATGCTTTGACCTATTCTATCCAAACTGCAAGCATGAGAATAGGAGACATGGTGTTTGAGTGGTGCCATGCTTGAACTGTGCAAACCAAATTGGAGTCTTGAATCTGCATTATGAATTCTTGTAAGAATTAGTCAAGCATAAGGTGGCTAATATGGGTCGATTTGTTTCCTTGCATTTCTGAATTTGGTTCCTGCCGTCCACTTATGTGTTCTTTGTGCAATAATTTCTACTGCCACCTTGAATTCTTTTTACTGAGTCAAATTTCTGAGTGGGAGTTGTGGCGAATCTGGGAGCTTGTTTTTAGCCTTGGCATGCTCAGATTTTTGTATAAATAGAGAAGCTCTTCCATTCATTTGGTACACAATTTTCCATCGAAGTTGTTTTATGTTGTTCTGCTGTAATTCTCTGAGATTAGTGTTTTGAGTGTGTATTTTCTTTTGGTCTTGAGATTTTGAGGGAAATTAGTAAGAAGTACAGAGGGGGAATTGAGTTGTTCTTGGAGGAGATATTTAGCCAGCTTGAGGAATTTAGAGCAAGGAATCCAGTTGAACTATTGGAGCATAGCATTAACAGGCATGCTCACTTCTTCTCCATTGTGCATTTTATGTTTGAAAAGATTATATGTCCTTGATTGTTTGTTTGGAAATAAGTATGGGTTGCTTTTCTTTATCGAATTGGATTTTTTTTATATGCTCAATGAGAGGTATATATCTAGTATGGGAAATATTATGTATTGAATGTATGAATAATCTCCATAGTAGAGATTAGTATCTATATTGGAATTATGCACTATATTAAGTTAAGTATGAATAGTTATTGCTACATTATGAAAGATTAAGTTATGAAAACTATGTATTACAACTTGTATTACTTTGGTATAAGTGTCATAGTAAACTTGAAATTGTTAAGTGGGGTTAATCTTGGGATTAGTTGATCCATGGGTAAGGGAGTAACCTTTGTATAGAAAATGATGTCATACCAAATCGAGCTAGGAAGATGGGTGAACGTGTGACGTCCATTCCGAATTAGGGGTGATGAATACTTTGGCCAAAATAGTGTAAGTAGCCACTGTTTATAGTGTCAGTTCACTGTGATCCAGGTTTACATACTAGGCAAGGATAATCATACTTGTAGGTTGGAGCCACGGTATGACAGTTCTAGTTATGTAGGACACAACATCATGCTTAGAATAGGCTAATCTTTGAGGTTACCATACCAATCCCTTCGTCGAAAGGTAGGGCCGTTTACCAGTTTGGTAAATGTGCGGGGGACCGCAGTTAGTCCGTGGTTGGCGAAAAAGCGCCTAAGTGATGCTTCTCCTCATGCAGTTGGCGGCCAGGATTTGATGAAGGACATCGGAACCATTTGTATCTCTACTTTCAGTTTAACTCTTTGAAACTTGTTTGTAATTTGTATCCATCTTATGGAATTATGTAAATGAGAAATATTCAATACTTGTAATGTTAAAATGCACTTTGATTATGCAATGGTAAAGTTTGAAATATGTTTCAAATGTGCATCATATCATTTTAAAAGAAAGAAAAATTTTATTGCTCATACTGTTGGTATCATGAACTATTTACTTTTGGGTTAAATTTAGTAAAATTTATTTGGTAGAACTCTGGGCATGTTACACGTGGTATCAGAGCTATCAGGTTCAACTCTGGAACCTATGTGATCACTATGCTTTCCCATCCAACATTATGAGTCTAATGTTTGGAATTCTTGTGCTAGGATGGTGCGTTTCAAAATGACTGCAAGGAAGTCAGTTATTGGGAATGAACGCTACCTAAAGGCCAAGAAGGAGAGAGAGGCCATTGTTCGTACCATTGAGGGAACAAATGATGATAACAACATATAGTTAAGTGACATGGAGACATTGAGTCATGCCCTCACTCAAATTAGTCAAGAGAAAAGAAAGATGAGAGAGGCTGTCAACTTCAACCATCTACCTTCTGTCACTCCAACCAAGTCAAAATCCTTATCACTATCTAGGGATATGCCCTCAGAGTGTACTGTGAGTCCCATCATGTTGTCTAGAGATCCTCGTGTCCTTCCTCTGGCGGAAATGATTCTAATTTCCTCAAGTAATGATTCGGAGGAGTATGTTCCCCGAAGTTATGTGTCTGAGGATAAGTCTAAGGGTTACTATCCATATGATGATAATCGTGAACCAGAATCTGAGGGATACACTCCACTCAGTTATATATCTGAGAGTGAATCCGATGGATACTCTCCATTAGACTATCTTAATAGTCATTTTATGTAAACCTAAGATATTTAAATCCTTATTGATATTAATAAAAGAAAGTGTTTTTTATCAAAAACTTGTGTATATGTACTCTTTTATGGCAAATACTTTAAATATGAATAAATGATTCTATTTGAAATGTTTAATGTTTTAAGAACGTTTGGTAAACATTTGTAGAATCTTACCTTAATGGAAACCTTCAGGTATAAACTTTCTTGGAAAGAATGGTTCGTACAAGAACTAATCTAGGAGGAAGTGAAGAAGTAGGTGTTGATTTGTTTTTTATGCACAAGGCAACATGCAGAATAAAATACTAAGTATTCTATCCTCTCTTGAAAAAAGTCTCTCAAAGGCTAAACTATGTGATCCAGTGAGACAAATCCAATGTTCATTATTCATGGTTTGCAATGGATAGACTCAGTAGTTTGATGTGATATGTTGTTAACACAAAGGGACTTACGCTGAATTTACTTCTTCACTCACTCGACTTACTACTCCTTTTCATGGATGAAAACCTCCTTATTCCACAATTGGATGATATTGCAAAAGTTATAACCACAATTACAAAGAAAATGCAAAAAGTTCAAGGGTTTAGAGAGAATCTACCCTACTTCTAAGTACAATGAGACAATGAATGACGCCAAGATAGACAAATTCTTATAACAAGCTCCACTTCGCCATAATGAATTCAACAACTACGTAGAACAAGTGCAATCTCCCAAGGATGACTAAGGATTTTCATATTGTAGACACACATTTGAGTACCCACAGCTGGCGCAACTCAAACAAGCATCGACAATCGAACTATTGCAATAAGTTGAGGTTCAGGCTAACTTTGCACAATGACTTGCCAACGACAAACCATCAAAAGTATGAACCTAGGAATTCATCAAATACCTTCACAATGCATTCACCATATCAATGAACTTTCTAATCGTATTTTACTTCTACTTGGAAACACATCTCAATCATCTTCGAGAAATAAGAAACCATGCTACGTTCCAAAACAACACAATTGTCACCAAGCTTCAATGAGAAATGTATTAAACTTGGAAGTGATTACAACAATTTCAAGTTCTCTCCAACAACTTAGAAGAGCTTCCTCTACTCTACTCTTACTCTACTTGCCTACAGCGACTCGTATCATTACAAATGAAGCGAATGGGCCTTTTTATAGTCCTCAAAATACAATGAAGGGCCAAGATTGATTTAAGCAACCGATGGCCAAGATTTTGCCACATCAGCAATTAGTTACAACAACCAACTATTTTTAGTAAAAAGAAAAAGTTGACACAACCCGTGTACATAAAAACCCAAAGGCAATGAAGGCACGGTTCCCAAGGTGATAAGCATGACATGTTGCAATCTCTAGGAATCTTCTAGATAGGGCGCCATCTTTCTCTTGGACTTTGTTGCATATACGTTGAACATGGACGTGATGTGGCAAGCTTTGATTGATCGATGATGTATAAACGCCAACTCAGCATTTCTTGAGCAAATTTGCTTGATTTTCAACATTTTTCCAATTTCTTGATGCTATTCCCAAATTTTATCTTCCTTCTTGAACGAGTCTTCAAACTTGAATTTTCACTTCTGGAGCTTTCAACGTGGAACTTGGGAATATTGTCCTTGTTCTTTACTCTTTGTTGTTGTCTTTACATTCCTTACATTTTTGGATGCAATTTGTAGATTTTCTTGATACTTATGCTCATTCGTCTTTCTTTCTTGTGATGCTCGTGTAGGATTCTTGCTCTAGATTATTGAAGTAGAGGAGATGACTTGGGCGTGAATTCCTGGAGTAGACCTCATGATGTTTGCTCTTGATCTTCTTCTGGTGGATGAAGTGGAAGGCTCTTGATCGTGGAAGTGATCTTCTGGATTTTCGAATGATGGAGCTTGCAAGGTGATGATGCCATCTCTTACTCCAGCGATGAAGTTCCTCTCTAGAAGTAGGATGATGGTGAACTCCTCGATGAAGTGCAGTAGAACTTTCTTCGTTCCAGTGACAGCGCCTTCTTTGGATGCAAGGTGAATGAGCTTGATGATGTCTTGATCCTCTGGATGCTCCTCTTCTTTGGATGCATAGCTCGCCTCCGGATTCTCCAATATCTGCAAGATGAAAATTGACAAGTCATAGTACTTGAAAACGCTTAAGTCAAGTTCATAAATGCATGTGAGAAATTGAAAGCTATTGATTGAATTTCACACAATCTCTACCTCATTTGCGAATCTTTACTGAAGCAGGCAAGTATGAAGGTAGCGCAATTTCCAGTTGCACCTGGAGATTGCGATTTTTGGTCGCAATTTCCACCCTATCATGGAAATTGCGACTTTTCTTCCTTAGCGTGTTTTTTTACTTTCAAACTTTTCCACTCACTTGGCATGGATTTTCTTGAGTGATTTCGAATGGATTCAATGGGTTTTTCATCATAAATTTTAAGTGTTTTTTTTTTAAGATTTTGAATTGAAATTTTTTCATTTTGAACAAAATTGGTGGTCACTTTTGGGCGCAATTTCCACTTGTGGGTGGAAATTGCAATTTTTCCTCTCATGCCTGAAATTTGTGACTTTTCATTTTTCAAAGAAACTTTGATGACCTTTTTCATAGATTTTTGGATTTTTTTCAATGGATTTCAAGGAATATCTCAATGTTTTCCAAGTCGAATTTTGATTATCATGAGGTAAAATTGAAATCTTAATTTAGGCGCAATTTCCAATGGTGAGTGGAAATTGCGATTTTTCCACCTTATGTTCAAATTTGCGCCAGTTTTATAGCATTTCTCCATGTTTCTCAATGATTTTCCAACGATTTTCCCATGCATTTCTCATAAATTTCAAGTGATTTTCAAGTTAAATTTTGACCTATCACTGGAAATTGCGAATTTTCCACTCGAGGCTAGAATTTGCAATTTTTGGGCGCAATTTCAAGGCTAGCATGGAATTTGCGATTTTTGGGCAAGTGAAATTTGATTTTGAAGGTCCCTGCCTGACATATATTTCAAAATATATTTAAGTATATGTTTATACTTTAAATATTTTGAAATATACTGTCAGGATGTTTGAGATAGGTCTCAGACCCATGGGATTTAACATGCAGATTCTAGATTTTTGAGGATCCACCAGATTTCAGACTTAGTCAAATTTTCAGTGTTTCAGGGACATGCCTCAAGGTGAAAGCATATGGATTCCTCAGTTGATTTTCTAGACCTTTTACAAGATTCTTTCAAAGATTTCAAAAGATTTTCATGTTTTCCTTGATGATTTTTGCTAAAGTTTTAGAGGATTTTCACATTGCAAGAACCAACTGTCAGATTCCTCTAGGCGCAATTTCCACCTATGCCTGGAATTTGCGCTTTTTGGGCGCAATTTCCACATGTGCATGGAAATTGCGACAAAACTTTACTTAGTCATTTTTTCGGTTTTGGACCTTCATTTCTCCGTTTCCAGTTTCGACATGATTTCATCACTCCTAGTCCCAGGAATCTACTTCAGTGTTCTTCATTGTACCTTGTTCATCAACTTGTCCTCTCAGTGATTCCACATTTGCATGTTGATTGACTTGCTTCATCCATTTCCGAATAGACTCACTTCCAGTTCGTGGAGGAGACTTGATCGACTACCTAATACTACCCAACACTCAAAGACTTGAAGCTTGACCAATACAACCTACGACGATCGAAAGCAAAAAAAAAAGGTGGGTCCCCATTTGCAATGGGGCGATGTTGTGAAAATGTCACAACAGTAGGGCAAGTATTGGAAAACATGGATGCTAAGTTGGACCGAATCTTAGCAATGTTGGACAAGACAAGAAAGAGAGTAGGAAACTTGGAACAAAAAGAAAAAGGAAAGGATAGAGTGGAAAAAGAAGTACCTATCAATAAAGACGTTCCTATTATTAATGAAATCCCTAATAGTGAGAATGAAGGAGAGAATTCTTGTGACCACACACAAACTAGTGAGCATGAGAATGAAAGGTCACAATCTCAATCTCAATCACGATCTGAAGGAACCAAGAGGAGGAGAATGGCTAAAGAGCTATCTCGAGACACGAGGAAAATTACACCTCCTAAGTTCGAAGGAAGTACCAATGGGGACATAGCTGAGGCTTGGCTCACTGAAATGGAAAAGTACTTCGAGATTAGAAACTATACTGAAGTTACCAAAGCAGTTTGTGGAGCTTTCCAGTTGTCAGGTGAAGCATCCAATTGGTGGATGAGTAAGATGATGGAGCTAGGGCTTAGTTCTATTAAGCTCACTTGGACTGAATTTGTTGAAATATTCCAAAAACGTTGGTTACCCCAACTTTTCTATGACCAGAACCTCTCGGATTTTCAAAATCTAAAGCAAGGAGATTCTTCAATCAGTGAATATTGGGAAAAGTTTACACGTCTTCTGAGATATGTACCCATGTATCAAGCTGATGAGCAGTTCCGTATTAGGAAGTTCATCATGGGATTGAATAATCAGATAGGTGGGGAGGTAGATATGCATGGTCCTACCACTATGGATCTTGTATATGAAAAAGCTCTTAAACAAGAGCAAAAGCTTAAGACTACCGCCAATTATCATGAGAAGAATAGAAAGAGGTTTAATTGGTCTCAAACCAATCAAGCTTCTAGGAAGCCAAATGAGGTGCAAGGGTTTCCAAAGCAAGGGGAAAAGGATTCTCAGAATAATTGGAATGAGCATAGGAGAGATCGAAGAGGAATTAATGGCAATAACTTCAGCAATGCCGCCAGAAACAATGGTAACTCTGGAAGAACTTCAAGAAGGGACCGGTTAAGGGATGTTTCACTTGTTGTGGAGATCACTTTGCTAGTCAATGCCCCAATAAGCCATCAGGGTCACAACCTCGTGGTAATCCTCTTCCACCGCAACGGGATGTCTTTCAACAAAGGATACATGCTGCAGTTAATAACCGACAAGTAGAATATTAGATCACTCCGATGCAAGTCACAGGTACTTTATCTAGCATACCCATCTCTGTTTTAATAGATACTAGTGCCACTGAAAATTTTATTTCCCCTAGAATAGCTAGTAAAGTGTCTAAGAGAGCTGGCTATATGGAAAAGTCTTGGGTTGTTGAATATGCAAACCAGACAAGAGCAAAGGTGGACCAATGTCTATTCGAAGCAAGGGTTGAACTTCCTAGTTTCCCTACGGAAGTTAATTTGTACGTAGCTCCTTTAGGGTCTTATGATATCATCTTAGGGATGAATTGGTTATGGAGACATAGAGCCAAGGTTGACTGTCATGCTAAAACAGTAGAATGCCTAGATGATCTCGGGAACTGGGTGTCTTTGCAAGGGACACCTAGAGAAGTTAGGCTATGGCAAATATTAGCTATGCAAATGCATAGAGCAAAGAAGAAGGGTTGTCAACTCTTTGCAGTTAAAATAGAAAAGCTTGAAGAATACAAAGAGTTTATCAATCAAGATGATGTGGCATATTATAGACCACAAGATCTCCGAGAAGCTGAGGATGGAGAGATGGAGGATGCAGAAAAGATGGATATGGAGAAATACCCTATCCTAAGAGATTTTGCGGATGTATTTCCAGAAGAACTACCTGGATTGCCTCCCAAGAGAGTGTTCGACTTCTCCATTGACATAATTCCAAGGTCGGAACCTATATCCAAAGTACCATATAGGATGACGACAACAGAATTGGAATTAAAATCACAGCTTGAAGAATTGTTATCCAAGGGATTAATAAGACCTAGTGTTTCACCTTGGGGAGCGCCAGTGATCTTCGTAAAAAAGAAAGATGGGACACTGCGTTTGTGTATAGATTATCGGTTGCACAACAAAGCGACGATAAAGAATAAGTATCCATTGCCACGTATTGATGATTTCTTTGATCAAATGCGGGGTGCAGTAGTGTTTTCAAAGATTGATCTAAGGTCGGGTTATCACCAGTTAAGGATCAAGGATGAAGACATTTCCAAAACTGCTTTCAGAACAAGGTACGGCCATTATGAGTTCACAGTCTTACCATTTGGGTTAACGAATGCACCTGCATCATTCATCAACCTTATGAATAAGGTGTTTAGAGACTGCTTGGATAAATTTGTGTTGGTCTTCTTGGATGATTTTCTAATTTATTCCAAGAACGAAGAGGAGCATCTTCAAACTTAGAAATGGTACTCCAACAGTTAAGAGAGCATAAGCTATATAGAAAACTTTCCAAGTGTACCTTCTTTCAGAAGGAAGTACAGTATCTAGGTCATGTGATTTCAGTAGAAGGAATTGCAATTGATCCAGCTAAGATAAAAGTAGTGCTTGAGTGGCCAGTGCCAAAGAATGTTCCTAAAGTTAGAAGTTTTATGGGTTTGGCTGGGTATTATCATGAGTTTGTAGAAAACTTTTCTAGAATAGCTTTTCCTATCACTTCATTGCAGACGAAAGGGAAAAAGTTTGTATGGTCTGAAAAATGTCAAGAGGCATTTGATCTCATGAAAGAGAAGTTAACCACGACTCCAATATTGAAAGTGCCAAATCCAGATGGTAACTTCGTTGTTATCACGGATGCATCAGGTGAAGGTTTGGGTGGGGTATTAATGCAGGAAGGGCAAGTCATAGCCTATGAATCAAGAAAGCTAAAACCTTATGAACAAGGTAATGCTTCGCATGATTTGGAGTTAGCAGTAGTGGTTCATGCATTACAGATGTGAAGACACTATTTGTTGGGAAAACCCTTTGAATTAAAAATAGACCATCATGGTTTGAAGTATCTATTTACTCAACCCAATCTGAATGCAAGGCAAAGGAGGTGGTCAGAACTGATATCAGACTATGATTTCAACATTAGCTATATCAAGGGAAAAGAGAATAGAGTTGCCGATGCTTTAAGTCGAAGAAGGCATATATCTTCAATGGTATCTATCCAAACCGACTTCAAAAGTCAAGTATTGCAAGGATCCAAGGGTGATGAGTTCTATGAACAAGTCAAGCAAGCACTCTCAGATAGTTTGCAAGATAAAAGGTATGAAGGTTTTTACTTTGAACCCAATAGGTTATTGAGGTATAAAGGAAGAATTTATGTCCCTGAACCCAATGGGTTATTGAGGTATAAAGGAAGAATTTATGTCCCTGATTCTGGTGAGTTAAGGAATTTGGTATGGAAAGAAGTACATAATGCACCATACTCAGGACATCCTGGTGTTACTAAGATGTTAGCAGATGTGAAGCCGTTATATTTCTGGAGGGGAATGAAAGGGGATGCCGCAAGATTTGTGGCAAGTTGTTTAGAATGTCAAAGAGTAAAGGCAAAACATCATCATCCTGAAAGTTTACTATATCCCCATGATGTACCAAAAATAAGTGGCAAATTATTAGCATGGATTTTGTGCAAGGTCTTTCAATGTCAAGGAATAAGCACAATGCCATTCTAGTAGTTGTGGACAAGCTTGCAAAAGTGGCGCATTTCATACCAGGTAATCTGACGGATGGAGCTCCTATAATAGCTCGGAAATTTATTCAAGAGGTTTTTAGATTGCATGGAATTTCCAAAAAGATTATTTCTGACAGGGATGCTCGTGTAACTTCTAGATTTTGGCAAACCTTGTTTTCTTCACTTGGAACTCAGCTAAACATAAATTCAGCCTATCATCCGGAAACAGATGGGCAAACGGAAGGAGTAAATCAAGTGTTAGAAGATCTTCTAAGGATGTATTGCATGGATCAGCAATACAAATGGGAGGATTACCTACCTTTGGTTGAGTTTGCATACAATAACTCCTATCCCTCTACAATAAAGATGGCTCCTTTTGAAGCATTGTATGGGAGAAAATGTCGGACTCCTATAATTTGGGATAAGCTAGAAGATAGGATAAGTCTTGGGCCAGAAATGTTATCAAATATGGAAGAGCAAGCTAAGATTATCAAGTAGAGACTAGCAGAAGCTAATGATAGGCAGAAGAGCTATGCATATGCCAAACGGTTTCCTAGGAATTTCTCTGTTGGGGATAAGATTTTGTTGAGAGTTAAAACCCCATAAGAGTTCTATAAAGTTTGGAAAGTCATCCAAACTAGCTCCGCACTATGGAGGTCCATTTGACGTCCTTAAGGAAGTCAATCCTGTTGCGTTCAAAATTGCTTTACCACCAACTCTTGCCAGGATGCATAATGTCTTTCATGTCTCGTATCTTAAGAAGTATGTTCCAGGGGATAACCATGTTATTGATTGGAATGCTTTACAGGTACAAGACCATGGAGTGGCAACAATCGAGCCTCTCAAGGTGCTCGAAACGCATAAGCTTTGCTTGCGTAATAGAGGTTCTACAATGCAAGGTCCAATGGGATCAAAATGCAGAAGATTCTGCGACTTGGGAAGATTATGTTGAGATGAAGCGGAAGATTATGCTGAGATGAAGCGGAAGATTATGTTGAGATGAAGCAGAAGTTTCCGCAAGTTTTTCTGAATTTTGAAAACTCTTGAGAACAATGTGTTATGTGATATGATACTTTTTATGCCTTGCTTATGTTATGGTCATACTTGATACCTAAAAATAATCAGGGACGATGATTCACAAGGGGACGTATATGTTACACCCTCTGTTTCTAACTATTTACTATTTACCTTGACTGGTTAATTTGCTTGAATAAATGAATGGTTTATGAATCTTTGCATTAATGTGTATTGTGAATCGTGAATGGAATATGTTGAAAGATTGAATGATGCAATGTGATGTATTATAAGTGATTCTAGTTATGAAATGTACGAAGCATATGATTATATTGTGATCAACTAACTACCCTTGTGATGATGTAAGATGAATGCAGGAACAGGTTGCTCCTCCAAAACGAGCAGTATCACTCGGGAGAAGGACTTGGTCTGGTAATCCTTAGAGAAGCCTAAACTGAGCAAGCACACACCACTATCCTACTTGGTCTAGGTTATGTCGAGTCTGTGTGGGTAAAGGTAAGTAATCTGTGGTAACGATCTTGAATGCTTATTGGGATATTATTTTATGAATGTTTTGAATGAGGAATGTGATTTAGTCTGAGTGTCGATTGAAGTCTTCTTTGATAAAGTTTGGAATTGCAAACGACAAGGTATAAATGTGAAATGAATATATACACATATGTAAATACATGTCCGCAATAAACTCATACATATGAGTAAATACGTGCACGAGTATACGTAGTTAGACGTATCTACGCATGCTCATGAACATATTGCTCGTAGGCATAAGAGTATCGATTGGACGAGGGATATCTATATGTATGTGTGTATATGTGGATTTCATACACAACAGTTGTCAGTGGATATGTGGGTTAATGAGTTTTATGTTGTTTTCAAGTAATGATAATATATGTGTGTGTGTGTATAGTACGTATATATATATATATATGTATAGACGTTAATGGGAACGTATATATATATTTGCATTTACATATATATATATATAATCGTTTACGGTATACGTAAACATATGTAGTTGATGGAATACTATGTTACCGGTTCTGCAGGGAAAATCCCTGGGTCCCGGTTCGGTCCGGCCCGGGTCTTGGTCCTGGTCCGGGTCGGCCGGGGATACGCCCAGGGTCCCTTCATTTAACTGTGGGTTCGTCCGGGACGAACCCGGGCGAACCCACAATGAACCCAAAAAGAACCCGGGTCGAACCCGCGTTAGGACGCGAAAAAGTCATGTTTCTTTTAGATTTTTTAATAAATTTTGACATTTTTTAATTGTTTTTTTTATTTGACACTTCTCCAACCCTAAAAGCATAATGTGGAAACAATTTAAATACCAAAAACAGTCTATTTTCCTCATTCCAAATGAAAAAACAAAACTCTTCCATATTGAGCTGAGCTATTTTTTTTCTTGCCATCAAATCTATAGAGTTGAAGATCGATTGGTGAAGGATCTAAAGCGATTATTTTGCTATTCCTACGGGTGTGCAATAGCTCGTTTGCTACAAAGGGGATTTTAGAGGCAGATTTTGCAAAAAAGGTTGGTTTTTTTGGTGTTTTTTTTCTACATTTTTGTTTTGTTTTGAATCTTTTTTGTTCTTTTTTCTAAATTCATCTATCTACTATAAATCAATGGCACGTGTAAAGCTTTTAAACCCACTAGGTTTTAATTTTTTTTTTGTTTTCAATTTCATTTGTTTAAAACTTTGAATTCATGGAATGTGTTGTTTATTATTTTTTAAATTTTTGGCATAGGGATTACAATGGCAAGTGGTTCAACCTCCTCAGAGAAATCCAAATTCAAAACAGATCCAAATTCACCTCTTTGGAAATATGTTAAAATGTTAGAACCACTTCCAAGCGTTGGAGGTTATTTATGGATGTGCAATGGTTGTGGGGTTCAATATAGAAGCTCTTACAGTCGGGTGAAAGCCCATTTGTGTAACATACCTGGGTTGGGCATCAAAGCTTGCCCTAGAAAAAATGGTGTACCCATCCCACAAGCTCAAGTCCTTGCATATATCCAAGAGCAAGAAAAAGCAGAGGAAGCATCAAGTCCTAAACTAAGTCACCCTTTGCTAAAGAGAGTTTCTCGAGGAATGAAGCCCCCTCAATCAGCATCACCATCAAAATTTGAACGGGAACATGTAGAGAGCCACCCATTTTTGCCCACAATTGAAGAACCTATAGCACGCAAGAGATCAAAGGGACCATTGGAAACGACATTTCACAATGAGTCTCGTGAGGTTGCTGATCAACAAATTGCAAGATGTCTCTATATGAATGGCTTGGCTTTCAATTTTGTTCGCTCACCGTATTGGAAACAAATGGTGAAAGCAATTAATGATGCTCCAAAAGGGTACAAGGGCCTAGGTTTTGAGAAGGTGCGCACCACCTTATTGGAAAAGGAAGTGAAGTTTGTAGAGGATAAATTGAAGCCCATAAGGGAATCTTGGGCTGAGACAGGTTTATCCATCGTTTCTAACGGATGTAAAGATTCAAAAAATCGGCCATTGATCAATGTTATTGCAGTGTGCCCTATAAGGGCTATGCTATTGAAGGCAGTCGATTGTGAAGGGGAGGTGAAGGATGGTCCATTTATTGCTAATATTCTTTATCAAGCCATTGAGGAAGTGGGGCCTCGAAACGTGGTTCAAGTGGTAATAGACAATGCAAAAAATTGTAGAGCAGCTGGTTTATTGGTTGAGGAGCGTTACTCACATTTTTTTGGACACCTTGTGCGGTCCATTCCCTCAACCTTATGCTACAAAAAATTGGCAAAAAAATTGATTGGATCAAACAGGGGTATAGTGAGGCAGAAGACATCCAGATGTTCATCACCAACCACCATATGTCACAAGGCATTTTCAGATCATTCTCAAGATTGGAGCTGCTAAAGGTAAGTGAAGCTTCAAGCAATTTTTATTTTTTCTTAAGTTTATGTTTTGGGTTTTGTAAATTTATTTTTTAAGAAGCCTTAATTTTTATTTTTTTTATTTTGATTTTTATAGGTTGCTGAGACCCGTCTTAAGACGGCTTGTGAAGGTTAAAGAAGCACTCTCTAGCATGGTCACCAACCAAAATTGGTCCATATGGAGGCAATCTAGCACTGAAGGGGCAACAAAAATTAAGCAACTGATCCTAGATGACCATTGGTGGGATTGTGTTGAGTATCTCCTCAGTTTTACCGAGCCCATATTGAGTATGATCCGTTATACCGACATGGATAGGCCTTGTTTGGGAGAGGTATATGATAGCATCGACTCAATGATTGAGAAGATGAAAGCCATCATAAATGAACATGAGCGAGATCCTAGAGAAACTTTCTTCAATCAAATACACCGAATTATTAAAGAGAGATGGGACAAAATGACCACCCCATTGCATCTTGCCTTTGCACTGAGTCCCAAATATTATAGTGCTCAGCTCCTTTCTGTGGGGACAAGGGTTGCCCCATATAGAGATGTTGAAGTCAGCTGGGGGTACAAGGCAACATTTCGCAGACTCTTTGTTGATCCTGACATAGGAGAAGCAGTTAGAGCCGAGTTCATGCATTTTGTGAGCTCCACGGACATGGGTGTTGATGCTCTTGTTGACAAATATAAGGTTGATGCTCATATGTGGTGGTACTTCCATGGTCAATCATTCATACACCTACAAGCTGTTGCAATAAAAAATTTAGCACAAGTAAGTTCTATTATCTTTTAGATTTTTAAGTTTCATTTCTAAATTCGAAATTTCTAATTTATAACTCTAACTGTCTAATGTTGTCTTGTATTAATAGGTTGCTAGTTCATCAACTTCTGAGAGGAATTGGAGCACGTACTCCTTCATCCACTCAGTAAAGCGTAACAGGCTGCACTCAAAAAAGGCAGAGGACTTAGTGCATGTGCATTCCAACTTGTGCCTCCTTACACACAAAAACAAGGACTACAACGAAGGGGACTCAAGGAAGTGGGATATCGAGCCAGAGCATACTAACCTGGATGCTACCATTTCCCACCTTGCCGCACTTGAAGCTAATGTTGATGTTGAGATTGGTAGTGGGCATGAGAGTGCCACTGCCAATGCCGCTGCTAGTGCGAGTGCTATTGCTAGTGCGAGTGCCACTTTTTTGGGTTCTACTAATATACCAATACTTGCTGATGCTCATATGGATTGTGGTGATGATATTTTTGAAAACCCATATGACAGTGATGCCTAATTAGTGATGGCATTAGCTGATTGTTGACATTTGGCATTATAATTTTGATTTTTGAATTGTAATAACTATATATATCAGGACATTCGACATTCGTGTTTGACTAATTGACATTGTAGTGTTTTTAATTTCTAATACTAGTGTGGTTTTGTTTATTATATGATCATATTCATGATGCTATGGTATTCTGAACTTAATTACTGCTGCAAATATGAATATATTTCTAATTTTTATATGTTTTTGTATGGACGAACCCACACCCAAAAAAAATTTGACCGAACCCGCGAACTTGAACCCAAACTAGTACCAGAACCGGTAACTTAGATGGAATATGCAAATATGAATATGTGAATTCTAATATCAAATGATATTTTAAAAATAGCTTATAAGAATATATATATAAATATATATATATATATATATACATAAACATGTTATATATATGTTAATGTTTCTTTAGCACTGATTTGATAACATAGCGCGTAGCTTTGTAACCAATGTTAATGTTAAACTTAGCGCATAGTTATAAGACTATTGCGCAGCATATTACTGTGATTATTGCGCTGGAAAGGCAGCGCATGCGTTTATATATGTTTGGGGATTAAAGCACATAAAGTGCGATATAATGTGAATATGGGCAGCGCTTGGTAACTGATTTCCAAGGTCAGAATGCTTTGACCTGTTCTATCCAAACTGCAAGCATGAGAATAGGAGGCGTGGTGTTTGAGTGGTGCCATGCTTGAACTGTGCAAACCAAATTGGAGTCTTGAATCTGCATTATGAATTCTTGTAGGAATTAGTCAAGCATAAGGTGGCCAATATGGGTCGATCTGTTTCCTTGCATTTCTGAATTTGGTTCTTGTTGTCCACTTATGTGTTCTTTGTGCGATAATTTCTACTGCCACCTTGAATTCTTTTTACTGAGTGGGAGTTGTGACGAATCTGGGAGCTTGTTTTTAGCCTTGGAATGCTAAGATTTTTGTAGAAATAGAGGAGCTCGTCCATTCATTTGGTACGCAATTTTCCATCGAAGTTGCTTTATGTTGTTCTACTGTAATTTTCTGAGTTTAGTGTTTTGAGTGTGCATTTTATTTTGGTCTTGAGATTTTGAGGGAAATTAGTAAGAAGTAAAGAGGGGGAATTGAGTTGTTCTTGGAGGAGATATTTAGCCAGCTTGAGGAATTAAGAGCAAGGAATCCAGTTGAACTATTGGAGCATAGGATTAACAGGCATGCTAATTTCTTCTCCATTGTGCATTTTATGTTTGAAAAGATTATATGTCCTTGATTGTTTGTTTGGAAGTAAGTATGGGTTGCTTTTCTTTATCGAATTGGATATTTTCTTATATGCTCAATGAGAGGTATATATCTAGTATGGGAAATATTATGTATTGAATGTATGAATAATCTCCATAGTAGAGATTAGTATCTATATTGGAATTATGCACTATATTAAGTTAAGTATGAATAGTTATTGCTACATTATGAAAGGTTAAGTTATGAAAACTATGTATTACAACTTGTATTACTTTGGTAGAAGTGTCATAGTAAACTTGAAATTGTTAAGTGGGGTTAATCTTAGGATTAGTTGATCCATGGGTAAGGGAGTAACCTTTGTATAGAGAATGATGTCATACCAAATCGAGCTAGGAAGATGGGTGAACGTGTGATGTCCATTCCGAATTAGAGGTGATGAATACTTTGGCCAAAGTAGTGTAAGTAGCCACTGTTTACATTGTCAGTTCACTGTGATCCAGGTTTACATACTAGGCAGGAATAATCATACTTGTAGGTTGGAGCCACAGTATGACAGTTCTAATTATGTAGAACACAACATCATGCTCAGAATAGGCTAATCTTTGAGGTTACCATACCAATCCCTTCATCGAAAGGTAGGGTCATTTACCAGTTTTGTAAATGTGAGGGGGACCGCAATTAGTTCGTGGTTGGCGGAAAAGCGCCTGAGTGATGCTTCTCCTCATGCAGTTGGCGGCCAGGATTTGATGAAGGACATCAAAACCATTTGTATCTCTACTTTCAGTTTAGCTCTTTGAAACTTGTTTGTAATTTTGTATCCATCTTATGGAATTATGTAAATGAGAAATATTCAATACTTGTAATGTTGAAATGCAATTTGATTATGCAATGGTGAAGTTTGAAATATGTTTCAAAAGTGCATCATATCATTTTAAAAGAAAGAAAAATTTTATTGCTCATATTGTTGGTATCATGAACTATTTACTTTTGGGTTCAATTTAGTAAAATTTATTTGGTAGAACTCTGTGCATGTTACAAAAGCACGTGAGAGAAAAGAGGTGCGTGGCACTTAGGCAACATGTAAAAAGAATTCATCCTATCAATGATATCTACTTAGAAAGAAATCAGAATTTCTTCTTGTCAAGATTTACATCTTATGATAGTGATGAATGGGCAATGACGGGAAATGAAAATGAAAAAGACTGTCTTTATTTCTCCCCAACGATTTATACTGTCAAAGCCACAGACATCATTGTTGCAACTATGTTAGGCATTAGATGCAGCAATTCAATCGCAATGGCTTGACTTGTAAACGTAAACCAAAGGCATACCAAACACTGCAAATTGTTTTGGGTTTGCAAAATTTGTTTTGATTTTTGGACTGACTTTTTTTAAATTGACTTATTGCTTGAAATATCAATGACTCTAAAAATGGTCCCCTACCAAAATAAAAAAATGGGCCAAAAAATGACGTCCTAAATGACCTAAAATGAAATTTTCCTTTTCACTATGTTACCACACCCAACTATATGACTATATTAAAAGTACCCCCAATTTTAAACCACCAAAACTAAAATACTCCCTAAATCCCCAAAGTTTGGAAAAATAAAACTTATTAGTTTGAGCAGTCGGAAAGCCATGGATCGGGAGAAGAAATCAAATGTCGACCACGGCAACAATGTTGGAAGAGTCTAGGCCGAGGACAGATATACAGAGCTGCCAAACAATACATTCAATTCGTCTGCTTGCAAAACTAAAAGGTAGCTGAAGAAATAGAGATAGAATGTATCAAGCTTCAAGGTGTTCCATCTTGGCCGTAGATTGAACCCTTGCACTCCTTCGAGGTTTCGCTGTCTTTGTAAAGTCCAACCCTTATTCCGCTTATGAAAAGGTTATTGATAATAATGATAGAGGAACTACTTCATCCCCCAGCCCTTCTTCGTCACAGTTTTTGTGCAGATGAAAAGAGTGTGGGACAATTCGTGAAGTTTTGAACATGGGCGATTAGAATACAAAACCCTTGCTTGGCCCCAATCTTCCTTCAACTTCCATCCACAATTTCATTTATGGCATCTCCCCGCAGATCCAAAATCCCAATGATAGTAGTTGAGCCATATATAGCTACAAATAAATTACGCATGTAGTAGAAAAGGAGAAGTGGTAGCATAACAGCATACATATCTATTACTATACTATTCAAACCCCTTCAAATTCAATCACGGCTCAACAATTCAAAATATAATAAAATGAATATACCGGGTGTGAAGCAAATCTGATAGTAATGTAAGCAGTTTCAAATTTGCATGCCAACATAAAATCTCATCAAATTACACTATTTTTCAAAAAAAAATGCACTTATTCTTGCAAGCAGGCATTCCCTTGTTGCAGACAGTCACCAATTGTGCAAATTGTATAGGCCAACAAAAAATTCAGAGGTTTTTGTATCTTTTAATAAAAAAGCAGGGTAGCAAACAAATTCCAAGCCAAAGTTCAATCAAGTCTCTCACAAGCACATTCATGTATGCAAGCAACAATCTAGAACATAGACTCTTCATGATTTGCTTTCACAGTCATTCGTAACTATCTTCTTCATCTTCCTCCTTCAACCAGAGCTTTGATACCAATGTCAAGCTTGAGAATGAAATGCAGAAAAGATTGACAAATGAAATGGACGGGAATTAGCAACCAAAAAAATATTCAATGAAAAACTTATTCCATTCAATCAAAATGTACATATTTCTCACTATGAAATGACTATTCAGTCCATCTTCTAGATGACTGTTTAGCTTCTAGTGTATCTAGGAAGTATAAAATATAAAATATTATCCTGATTCCTACTACACCTAAGGTTATGTACAATAGTGTTACACAATGTATAGGCCAACCATACACTTTTACTAGACCATGTGAGTTTGCCTCTACTAGCAGCCAAATCTTCCAGAACATGTGTACTCATGATATCTTCCACATATTCTGTTTTCCTTATCCCTTATAGGGAGGCCACCTTTTTTTCTCTTTCTGATTTAGGACCAAATTGAGATCTCCCCCAACAATCCACTTTGAGAGAAATTGATTGCTAGCATCTCCATTGATTGAATTCCAGCACTCTTGCTTATCAATTGGGTGGGTAGGAGGTTATACATTAGAGATGTTATAGATATCATTGGTTTCTTTTTCTCTTAGAGTGACTCTGATCCAATTTGGATTTAAATATATTTCTTCCAATGTGTAATTGGTAGACCATGCTGTGATGTTTCCTCCAAAAGCTCCCCTAGAAGGGATAGCTTCACTTTTACAAATAGGATAAATTTTTTGAATTAAAGTTTTAGCTTCTTCATTCTCTTTTTTTGTCTCTTGCAATAGCAAAATATCAGATTTTCCCAAGAAACAGAGATCTTTCAAACAATTTCTCATAACCCTATCTTCTAAACCTCTAATTTTGAGGAGAGAAGTCTCATTGCTTACCTTACTTTTTTTTGTCTTTTAGGACCAAGTCCAAAGTTGCTTGCTTGCCGGCTGCAATAATTTCCGCCACCTCTTTGGAATAAACCCGAGTTCTTTCAGCCTTTTTCTTTCTAGCTAGTTATTGGAGAGCTAGGAGTTTCTTCTTTCTCCATTTCTATCTCTTTCTTTGGAAATTTGATGTTTTTGTCCTCTATCAAGGGAGGTAGATCATTAGTACAGAGCTCATTCTCGTTGTTCTTTTCCAGTGGGCTATTATCCTCCACCCCATTGGCTTCTTCCTCTTCTTAGGGAGTTTCTTCTTAAGATAAGATATTGAAGGTGTTCGAAGTTGAAGGATCTTTATTTGAAGCCCATTGTTTGGGGATATATCTATTGTCTCTTCTGTGGACCTCCTCAATTTGAGCTTCTTGGGGTTAAGGTTCATTCTGCTTTTTGGGGCAATCTCTCGAAAGATGTCCATGTTCATGGCAAAGATTGCACTTGAAGGAGAATTGTTCATAGTCTAGCTTTTGAGTAAAAACTACATAATTTAGCCTCAGATTTTATGCTTCCAGCAAGCCTTTCATGAGATCCACTTCCACACATTCTAGCAACTGACTAATCGGATCTAATCCTTCTCTTTTGGTTCTGCCCATGTTTTATAGGTTCCTATGGTGTTGCCTATTGCCTTGAAATCTGCTTCATGCCACATATGCAAAGGGAGGAGTGTAGTCTCATCCATACCAGTATTTATTGAAGGTGCTTCTTCCAAGGGATCAATATTTGGATTCTAGTTGTTTAGGTAGGTACCACAAGGCCCCAAAAACCATAGTCCACTTCTTAATATCAGATTTTTATCTTCTTTATCAGAGAAGGTGGCTATAAAGAAACCCCTTCTGCATAATGCTACTTCTATGTTAACCAGAATTTTAGATCTCCATTCCTTGTCCACTCCAACATTCTCGAGGAAGGCCAAGCACCTCTAAACTTTCCCACCAAAGCCAGTTCAGTTAGATTTAATAGCATCTCCATGGTTTGGTCCTAGGGGACATCTATTGTACGGACTTCTTGCCATCTTCTACCCATTTGCAGGTCGGCCCTATCATTGACAGGTTTACAATTCACAGCACCCTCTGAAACTATTTGTTTCAGCAAGGATTTCTTGCCCTCTTCAGTCCAGTTAGGGAGACTATCCCAGAAAAACTGAGACACCATTGCAGAAGAGTAGGGAGGAGCTTCGGCAAGGAGTTCACAGTCAGAAACCCTAAGCCAAGCTTGATGAAACGAAGCATAAATAATGGAAACACAGTAGAAAACACTTATATTTGATAGATAACACTAAATTTTGTATTGAAACCTTAAATTATGCAAGCCTTCTAAATTCTGAGCTATGATTTTTCCCATGTCTAATATGGCACATACAAATAACATTTTATTTTTCTAATGTTTGGACAAGATTAAATGCAAACACTTTGCAATTGATCTATTTTGGTATTTATTTGCAACCAAAAGCATAGACAATTGCATTCATATTGAATGGACTAAACTTTAACCTAATACAACAAAACAACCTTAACTGACCTTAATATGTTGCCAAATACGACTAATACTATCCAAGTTGATTGTTAATAATGCAAAGTTGCAATGATGTTACCCTGCTAAATGGAATAGATATGAATGATGTAATGAGACGCAATGCAATTTGAAGAGTAACAGTAGCCAACCAAATGCATGACTTATTACAGATGGCTGAAGTTGCAAGGAAAAAAATGGCCAGAAACAACATGACATTTTTCTCCACATTATTTACAATGGAAAAATAATAACTAGCAAATTCATTGTAGAAAACTCACAAAAACTTGTATTATGCAAGTGGTTTCCCATCCGCAGCCATTATCAAGGGAAAACTCAGATTGTAAAAATATTTTTATGATCAAAGATCAAAAAAACCAAATCTAGCAAAATAAAAAAATATTGAATGGAAATGCATTATAGGCCTGAAACATTCAATGATAAAATAAAATGTCATATACTATGTACTTCAAATTCCAATTGAATAGTACAACTGCATAAATATGAAAGAATTGTTACCTCATTTCCAAAAAGATTTTCTTTTTGTAACCTAATGGTAGAACTAGAAGATCTCTTGTCATTCTTAAGCTTCTTGTGTTCACCGTGGGCTCCAAATTTTGAATCATGCACAGTACATTTTGACAAGTGTGCATTATGATTGTAATCTTCTTCATCTGAGTCAGAAATTACAACCAGATGACGGCGCCTCTTCCCCATCATTCAAGTCCATAGGATTTGAAATGCTTTTATGTAATGATTCGCCACCAGTAATACAGCGGAAGGCAACAATTGTTCCAAAAAGCAAATCAAACAACTGAAAAACGTAGAGTTTATTCACCTCATATCAGGTGTTATTTCCATGGACCATAGAAAGGAATATACTGTAGTTCACAATCTGTACATTGTCAGAACCTAGGCCTGTATGTAACATAATAAATTTGTTAAGAATTTTCCATCATGTCACTTAATATCGTACACGCAATCTTAAAAATACATACCAACACCCAATATCCAATAAACTAACAGCATTTTTATTTGAATGGCTAAATAATGAGCTTTACCATCCTTGCATGCTCAGAATAGATTTAAAAAGTCAGAGGAAATCAAACAAGCATATTTGTTGGCATACGTTGGCACAAAGATCATTTAAAAACATGAGGAGTCTTATGCATATTTCAATCAGTCATAAGTGTCATGGATTATCAGGCACCTATAGATATGTACATCAAGAAAACACAACCAAGAAAAAAACAGACTTTAGACCATGGGCCTGCTATAATAGGGTATTCAACAATTATATTCATGGGATACAATTTCTAGTACAAGAGTCAATTACTCTAATATTCCATATAGTTTGGTACTTGTATTACTTTTCTTTGAAAATACTCAACCACCAATTTCCAATGTCCACCACCCACAGTTCAGATGTATTTGATCTTTCAGTTCCATTTTGTAACAACAGTTCAGACTGTTATATCTATATATGGGCTTCCATGCCTTTTGTTAAAAGTTAATTTTAAGAGACAGTACAGGCCTAAACCAAGCAAAACTTTTTGTTTATGTTGTCTACCCAGAATTCTTAAATCCCTGTAATTGTGTCAATGTCTTTGGACTAGGCCACTCTTGAATGAATTGCACCTTGGTTAGATCCATATCTACACCTGCCCTGCTGATTGTGTCCCAAGTACAATATTGTATGCATTCCAAACTCACAATGGCTTATCTTAGCAAAGGTCTGTTGTTGTAGTATAGCCAGCCATCTTTTTTCTTCGCCAATACCACTAAAGATGCAAATGGACTCATGTTGGGTCTAATTGTCCCAATTTCAGCAACTCCTTTATAGTCCTCTCTATCTCATCCTTGAAGGCACAAGGATGACAATAAGGAATTAGTATAAAAAGCCTCATCCCTAGCTCCAACTCAATCGTATGCTGAAAACCCCTATCAGGTGGAAGTCCTGGAGGCATGTCCCCAAACACAAAAGCATATTTATCTAACAAAACTTGGATATCTAGGGAATATTCATCCTCCCTTGAGTCCATGGCACCTAGAGATAGCCCCTTAATGGTGAAATTGGTTGACATCCAACTCACCTGGTCCCATCTCAATAGCCTCTCTATTTGGTGAGTTGAAACCTGCTGTATTGGTGCATTCGTAACACCCTTGATGGTCTTCTTTTGCCCCTATTCCACAAAGCTCAATGTTGTCATTTGGTAGTTCTATGTGAACTCTCCAAGCAAATGTAGCCATTGGATGCCCAAAACCATGTGAGCTCCCCCAAGCAGAATGACATAAAATTCATGGATGATCATATGCCCATCTAATCCCGCCTAAAACTGGCAAACTACCTACTTGTAGGCCAATGAATAACCATCTACCACTGCCACTTCAAACCCGACAAACTCTTCGGCTTTCAATTTGAAATGTGCTACCACCCCCTATTCAATAAAGTTATGGGTCGCTCCCCCATCAATGAGTGTCATTATGTATTGTCCTCAAAATCCTTCCCTTAACTTGGAAAGAGTGGTACCTCAGTGCTCCTAAAAATGAAGCAATAGTAGTTGGCCACACTCCCTCTTCAAGTGATTGTAGGCCTTCCTTTCCTATACCTACTGGTGAAGCCTCATCCTCTTCCGCACCCTATGCATCTATACATAACTCGAACTCTTCCTCATCATTGAAGTACACCTCAATCAAATGGACCTGCCCTTTTCCCAAACACCTATGCGTTGGGGCATAGTCGTTTCCTTTGGATTTCATTGTGGGTCATGTCTTCTAATTGTTGATTCCTAAAATGGTGTCCTACTCATTGGGGTCTGTTGGGTCGAAAAGGTCCAGCACCCAATTTCTATGGAAAAGATTTATAGTGTTCCTTGCTATTGTTGTAATTGTTGCTATTGTAACACCCCTAGATTTGCTCCTCCAAAGGTTGACCCCTTGAAAAGGTCTACTAGGTGTAGTGTTTTCCAAGGTTAGGGACATTTTTATGGCAGCTCATAATGAGTTGGGTTCAAGAGCCTTAACGAGTCCTCTAAGGGGTTCTTTCAGCCTTTCCATGAAAAGGAATACCAAGCACCTCTCTGATATATCAGGTACCATCAATGCTATTCTATGAAAATCAACCACATAAACCTCCACTAAACCTTGGTGACATAGTTGTGTAAGCTCTCTAAAGTGCTCCTCAAGATCTTGCCTCTCAAATCTATCAACCTCCTACAAAATTCCTTGTAGGTGGTGATATGGTTGTGCCCTTGAGTAACTAGGCCATGGTACCACCATTCATGCACAACCCCTTCCAGGTGAAGGATCACAAACTTCATTGCCTCATCATCATACATCAGGCTCAATGAAAAGTACATTTTCAGCTTTTAAATCCAAGCTTGAGCTGAAGTTTTATTGGATCCATCAAATGAACAGACAGTAAGCTTTTGCAATCTGCTATGCAATCCTTTAGGAGTCCTGTTCAGAGGGGTTTTACTTGCATTCCTTGTTCTAGTTTTTTACTTCAACGTACAGAAATTCATGAAAGAAATATCTGCCCAAAATTCTACACTCTTTGCCCCATATTCTGCATGAAGAGTGTCCAAATCTTCCTCCTACTACTTGTCCATATCTTTATCTTGCATCAAGGCTTCTTTTTGCAAGAACACAACCCTAGGTAGTCCTGTACCTATGATTGATTTTGTTGGGGTATTCTGATTTATTTATGCAGACGAAGACACCCTTTGTGCCCCATTACCCAGAGGTGTAGTGCCCTGATTAGTTTCTTTACATCACAAAATTCCTGCTATTTATTTTCATCTAACATCTTCTACTTTCTTTGTTCCCTTTGCTAGTACCTTGTTTCCTTGCCACTTTCTAACATTTGGTAAAAAATGTCTATAGGTTTTGGTTTTTATTTGTGCACTTGATTGTTTTGTTTTGTTTTGTTTTTTTTAATATATATTTTTTATATTTTCCACATGCTGGCAAGATTTGTTGAGCTTTTTGGCTCAGTTTGAAACTTTGCACAAGTTCAATGTGAAGGTGCAAGTAGTTCGAGTTATTTCTATTTTGTAATTCACTTTAGCAATTAAAGTGAAAATATTTTATTTAGTTAATTAACTCTAATAAAGTGCGGATAAGCACTAATGACTTAGACTTATCTTTCAAGTCATCTCCTGCATGAGATAAGTTTGCTTTCTTTTCGAGAGATAAGAATGTTTTATTGAAAGATTAGATTTTTAGCTAAATAGTATAAAGATAGGTGCAAGATAGAAAGATTGTCAGCCTGATGCATTATTTTTTGGGGTTAGAGGTTTGGCAAAATCTTGGGGAGATTTTCCTTGGGCAAGGTAAGTATGCAGTTGAGATCCTGAAGCGATTTTGGAAGAAGGATTGCAAACCCATGGCCACACCTATGATCACTAATTTGAAGAAGGTGACAACTTCAAATTTGGAGGTGATTGATCCCACATTGTACAAGCAACTGACAAGTTCCTAAATGTATTTGTTCAACACGTGACCAAATTTATGTTTTGCAGTAAACACCTTGAGTCAATTCATAGTGAAGCCAAGAAAGGAGCATTGGGTAGCAGCAAAACATGTGCTCAGATATTTGAAGGGCACAATGGATTATGGTCTAAGATATCTTGGAGATGGTGAAGTGAAGTTGCAAGGGTATATAGACTCTAATTGGGCATGCAGTGCAGCATACAAGAAGAGCACCTCAGGTTGTTGCTTTAGCTTGGGTTCAAGAATGGTACCCTGGTTCAGCAAGAAGCAGACTTCAGTGGCACTTAGCACAGCAGAGGCAGAGTATATGGCAGCCAGTACCGCAAGTTGTGAGGCCATCTGGCTTCGCAAGTTACTTGCAAAGTTATTTGATTAGGAGTTGGATCCCACAGTCATTTACTGTGATAATCAGAGTTGTGTCAAACTCTCAGAGAATCTAGTGTTTCATGACAGGTTCAAACACATAGATATCAAATATCACTTCATTCGAGACAAGATTCAGAAGGGAGCAATGAAGCTCCAGTACATTTCCACGAAACAGCAGTTCGCTGATATTCTAACCAAGCCCTTAGCAAAAGGAAAGTTTGAATCATTCAAAGACAAACTTGGATTGGTGCATTATTCCTTCCTCACTAAGAGGGAGTGTTGAGTTTTCTAGCTCAATTCAGAACTTCTGTACAAGTTTAGTGTGAACGTGCAAGTATTTCTATTTTGTAATTCACTTTAGTGATGAAAGTGAAAATCTTTTATTTAGTTAGTTAAGTCTAATAAAGTGTGGATAAGCACTAATGACTTAATACTTATCTTTCTAGTCATCTTCTGCGTGAGATAAGTTTGCTTTCTTTTTAAGAGATAAAAATGCTTTATTGAAAAATAAGATTTTTAGCTAAATAGTATAAAGATAGGTGCAAGATAGAAAGATTGTAACTTAGAGCAATGTAATATTTATGTGCAACTAAAGGACTAGTTGTGGAGGTTTCCTTGTAAGCTTTCAAAGGAATGCAACGCAGATTATAAGGTGTAAAATATCTCTGCCTGGTGTTCATTGTTTCCATTGTTTGAATTTCAATGTTTTGTGTGATTAATTCAATGTTTTCAGCATTAGGTAATTAGTCATCATGATTTGAATTTTAACAAGATCACAGCTCTGATACCACTGAAATGTTCTAGGCTAAATGCATACAAAAATCAACACAGAAAATGCTAACATAGAAATTTATTTGTTCCTTGACAACAAATGTACAAATAGAAAGAATTATTCTAATATAACTCACTGGGTACCCAGCACACAGATCTGGGTTCTGGAATGTCCTTGGTGCCCTGCAGATTACAAACAACCCACCCTGCTGGTTCTGGACGTCCTGCACAGTTCACCAATTGTCTCACAGTTGAAGGTTTTGGTTCCCAAGACTGTAAACAGATCCAGGCTTTAAGGGGTACATCCTCAAGCTCCAAACTGTTGTAGCAGCATTACTTTTCCTGTAGCTGTAGTTGAAGTTTGTTTTTTTCATTTGCAAAAAGATGCTCTCCTTTACCTTGAGCACTCCCTTATACACCCAACTGCAGTGATCCCCAATCAATGGAAATCAATTTCATAATTGGTGGTAGTTAACTATTAACTAACTCCCCCCAACAAACGTGGGCAATAACTGAACACAACTTCCTTATTTTTCTGTGATAACTGATAGTGGTAAGTGGTAAACTTATTTGCCTTATTCAAGCAGAAGACTTAGTCCTAACTGACTAACCACGGACAGAACCATTATTTCCTAATTAACTGCTGACAGAACCTCCATTCAATGCTCAGATTAAAAAGCGGACATTAATAGGAAGTTCGTGTTTTATACAAGAATAAATTTCAGAAGGCTGTAGATATATATGCTGACAGGGCAAAATGCAAGTTCCTGATAAGATAACTAACCTTCATTCAACATACAAAAATGACCATATTCTCATGAATGCAGCCTATGAAAAAACTTATAGGAAGTTGTAGTATACATAAAAAATTGTGATAATGCTTTTTGGCGTGAATACATTAAAACTTAAGAGTATAATAGTAACCTGTGTATTACAGGAGTTTAAGAAGTATAGCAACTAGAAACAAAGAATATGGTGATTATGTTGATGTAAACAGACTTGATTTCATTGAGTATTGAAAGAGAAAGGGCTCACAGGAGACCGCAATCATCAATCTAGCAAATTTGAAGGAAGTTAAATTTCCTATGAACTTTTAAGTTGGGACTTAAGTTGATTAGATTAGATTATTTCACTACATTAAGTGGCTCATGTGTTTTTCAAAAGTAGGAGGGTAAATTAGATCCATTCACTACAATAAGTGCCTCACATGTTTTTCAAAAGTACGAGCATAATTTTTAATGGTGTGAAGGTTTTAAAATAAGAGGAAGCTAAGCTGGTTTTAAAGGATCTAAGACTCTAAGAAACTATTTAAGGGCTAGAGGCAAATTTAAAGGTTCATACTTATTTCTCAATGTGCATAAGAGGTCAGACCGTATTTAAAGGCCTTGCACATTTCAGAATTCTTAACTATTTTTCCCCAAGGTGTTTTGGACAGTTTATGGGTGGTCCAACTATGGTTTGCAAGGTCATAAGGTCATATGGGGATGGACAGAGATTGTAGGGGTTGTTTATAAAATATATTTTGGTGCAAAAGTTTGTTATTTACTATGTGAAATCTGGATGGCAGATTCATGTCAGATAATTCTCTCCAAAAACAATTTATAATTGGACCCGAAAAAATAGGAGGGCCTTTAAATGCTAAATGTTCCCAAAGAAAATGTCAGGACTCGAAACATTGTATCGCAGTCATACAACCCAAATGGGAAGACATGCAACCAGCAAAGCTGATATATAAAAACAATCCTTGCATATTAGAATTTATGGGGTCTCGTGTAGTTGATGTAATGTCCCCTTTTTCCGAGTGATCACCTAACAAAGTCGGTTAGCCTATTCTATTCCCGTAGACTAAAGCCAGAAGGGCTAGGGAATAGCCTAATTGGTTAAATACTATATTTAACCAATTTTATTGGGCCAAATTGAGATGAGAAATGACTACTTATATTTTTTTGAGTCTATTGGCGAATTAAAAATAAATAAAGAAAATTGCCCAAGAGGTGAACGACCTAGGAGAGAGAAAAGAGAAAAGAAAAATAAAATAAAAGAGCACCCAAGGAGGTTGGCCAAGTGAAAGGAGAAAAAGACAAAAAAAATAAAAATAAATGCCAAAAGGAGGTCGGCTAGGATGTCGGCCAGGTTTGGTTTGGGCAATTGTTGGCTATAAAAGGAGGGCATTTGGAAGTCATTTTCATCATTCAATCAATTCAATTTCATTTGGAGATTTATCTCTTTGGCTGAACTTTTAGTTCAGCATATTCCAAGGACAAAAACCCTTAGGAATATTTGGTGGGTTGGACGAAAACCTAACTCATTTTGGAGGTGAATTCATACGGAGTTCACACTTGCACTTCATTGGAGATTTGGAGGAATTCTTGAGCATTCAAGGCATATTCTTTGGAGCAGATTTGAGCGTCCATTTTTGTCATGTCCCCATTTCCGGAGTGATCACTTTTGCAGATGTTGATTAGCCTATTCACCATTCCCGTAGGCTAATGCTAGTGGTAAGGGAATGATTTTTGTATTGAGCTTGGTTTTGAAGGATGGAAAACTATAATGTTGGCTCAATACTTGTTTTATTTGGATTTTGGCTAAGTGTTATTTTATGATATTTTTCATAAAGCCAAAATATTATGATTTTCAAGCCAAGGATGAGAAAAATAAACGTTGGACAACTTGAAGGTGGAAAAGAGGAAAATAGAATGCAATTTTTATTTGTATTTTATTTCTTTATTATTTTATTATTTTTCCCAACGCTAAGGAGAAAAAAGAAAAATAATAAAATACTCAAATATTATTATTTTTATTTGATGAGCCAAATCGCCACCCAAGGAAGAAATGATAAAAAAAAAAAATATTATTTTTTATTGGATCGCCGCCCAAGAGGAGACGAGGAAAAAAAATTTTAAAATAATGTTTTTTTTTTAAATGAGGGCGATTTGTTGGTGAAAACAAAAATAATAAAATATTGATATTTTATTGTTTTTTAAAATGAAAGTGTTCTTGAGGTGTAATTCATTTAAAAATGTCAAATTGAAAATTACATTTCACTGGTGGATTTGAAAAGATGTCAAAACTTGGCTAATTGGGACGCCTATGAGGAGAGGAGGATAAATAGAGCCATTTGGTTTCATTTTGAAGGTAATTGATCATTTGGCAAACTTTGTTTTTGAGAGTTCTCTCTTGGCTGAAAGTGAATTTCAGTTTGCTCAAGGTGGTGTTCCCTTGGCATTTGTGATTTGGTGATGCTCTCATTCCACCATGATGGGATGAATTCATATAGAGTTCATCATAGAGCTTGAGCCTTAAATTGTGAGTATTCATGGAGTTTATTATGTAGACTTGGCTAGTATATGGAGCTAATTTCATCATTGGTTCATATTAGAGGGTTCTTGGTTGGATTGCTTGGCATATAGAAGGGTTTTTAATCATTTCCAGCCATCTTCTACATTCTGATTTTCTGTAACAGCAAGTACAGCAGGGTTTATTTTTTCAGATCTGAGTGATATAGATCACCTTTTGAAGGGTTTGAACATCATGGAGACCTCCAAACCCTAGGCGCTTTCATCCTAAGGCTAGCCGCTTACATTTGGAGCCATATTTTGGCATATTTTGGATGATTTTCAAAATCAGGGTTTCATATCAGCAGGTTATAGGTTCATATCAGCATTTTCAGTTTACATATCAGACTTCATTTGGCTTGGCATTAATCATCAGCTAGTTCGCATTTCTTGTGACTTTATTGGAGATCATTTGTACATGCATTGGGTCACATTTGGGCTCAATTATCAGTCATATACTTGTCTGGTTTTTATATCAGACCATCTACTTTTGTAATCAGCCAACTCTTATTGAATAAAGAAGTTTGTTTCTCCACCCAGGTATGTTCTTTCATGATTTGTATTGATGTTATGATGTGTTAGTAAGCTGATTATTGCATTTTCAATCATCATTTGGTGTTAGTTTATTGTTATATATCTCTCTTTTCATCTACACAACATTGCAAACACATTGGCACAAAAATATCTTGAAAACCTAAGGCAATTGGAAGGAAAACAGATCAGAAAATTTCAGACCAGCAAGGAAAAAATTTTGTTAAGTTAAGACAAGGTCTTTACAGTGGTATCAAAGCCTATATCTTGCTGGCCTATTGGGTTATGCAGCCACGGGAAGTTGGTCCTCACAAGTATTATTATCATAGAAGAAGAACGGGTCAACAAGAAGAAGAAAATCTAGCTGCAGGTACACGTACAGAGATGGATAGAGGCGGAACTGGTAGTCCTAGAGGACAAGGACAGCCTAATGTTGATGAGTTCTTGACTACTTTTGCCCAACAACAGCAGCAAATGTTTCAGCAGTTTCAGGATAATATGATTGCAGCCATTGGACAAATGAGATTGGATCATACATGCTCTAGAAGGTCAAGGAGTGTGAGTAGTGGGAGGCATAACATTGCAGGTAGAGAGGCTACACATGCTACTCATACAGGTAGACCTCTTCGTCCTAAGTTTTTGCCCATAAACGAAGAACAATCATCCAAAGAAGAGGAAGAAGTGACAGATCTCACCAATGACATCATGGTTGCATATGATGACTACCTCATACTTCCAGCTAAAGTTAGGGAAGCCCTTACTTTGAACCAATTCATGAACCAAAGAAGGGAAAAGAAGAAGAGCAAAAAAGAAAGGAAACCTAAAAAGAAAAACAAAGATTTCAACGATGCATTGAACAAAGTTCCTTTACCTAACTTTGATGGCAGCGGTAAGGAGCATGGATACATAAGCTTGATACTTTTCTTACACTCAAGCCAATGAGTGAAGAAAAGGCCATTCAGTTTGCTACTGTGCATTTGGAGGGATTGGCATATGATTGGTGGCATCATGGACTTGTTTCACAGCAGCATGATATGATCACTTCATATGATGAGTTTGCACGTAAGCTCATTAACAAATTTGACAGGAAAGATGTGGAAGTCTACTACAGGGAAATGGCTCAATTGAAACAGGTTGGTAGAGTAGACTCTTACATCAATGAGTTCCAAAAGATTGCAGTCATGGTTCTAGAAATGCCTGAGAAGAGAGTGACAATGTTGTTTGTAGAAGGTTTGAATGATAGAATGAGAGGATTGGTGAAGGTACATAAGCCTAAGACTTTGGATGATGCTATAGAGCTTGCACTTGACTTGGACTCCTATCCCACATCATTTCAAAACCAAAAGAAAAGCTTTAGAGGCTCAAGTTCTAATCAGAAAAAACCTAATCAGCCTAAGTCTAATCCTTCTTCTATGGAGAGAGATGAATTAAAAAGGAAAAAACTATGCTTTTCTTGTAAACAACCATGGGAGCCAGGACATAGATGCCTTGGGAAAGGCAAGGCGCATCTTATTGAGGTGATTTCAAATGTTGAGAGAGACACATGAGGATACAGGTTCAGATAGTGATGCTGATCATACGGAGTAGCAGCCTACATGGGAGCTAGAGGCTAATGATACAGGTGGTACAAGTTCAGTTACTATTGCTACACTTTCAGGAGTACATAGGTATCATCCTTCTCGTGTGAAAGGGGTACTTAAGGGACAGCGAGTCACTCGTTTGATTGACAGTTTCACTGATGAGGGTTTAGCTATGAGGCGTGGTTTACAGGCTAAGGACTTTGTAGGTTTCACAGTGACAGTTGCAGATGGTTTTACCATGAATTGTCAAAAGAAGGTATCCCAGCTTAGCATTCAGATGGGTGACTATACATTGACTGATGATTTCTACATGGTTGGACTTGGTGAGATAGACATCGTTTTGGGAGTTCATTGGCTTCAGTCTCTTGGCCGCTACATTCAGGACTTTCAAAAGATGGAGCTAGAGTTTATACATGATGGGAAGAAGATTGTGTTGAGAGCACTTTCTAATGGAGGACCTAGGGTTGTTTCAGCTAGGCGTATGGAGGCTTTGTTTAGACATGATGACATAGCATGGGCAGCCCGAGTTTCGATATCTTCAAAATCTTCTTTCGAGAGTCCAGAGTATCATGTAGACATCCAATCAGTATTGGATAAGCATGGTAAGGTGTTTGGTGACATTCCTCCAGGTAGACCACCAGATCGTGGTTTTGAGCATGTGATTGAGTTAGAGGATGGGACCAAGCCCATCAATATTCCACCATATCGACATCCTCGGCACTTCAAGATAGAGATTGAGAACACTATTAAGGACTTGATCGATATGAGACACATTCGGCCTTCATCTAGTCCATTTGTTTCTTCAGTTGTTTTGGTGAAGAAGGATGGGACTATGCGGATGTGTATTGACTATAAAGCGTTGAACAAGAAGACAATCAAAAACAGGTACTTTATACCCAGGATCGATGAGCTACTTGATGAGCTACACGTGGCCGTGTATTTTTCTAAGATTGATCTTCGTTCAGGCTATCATCAGATTCGTGTCCGTGAGGAGGATATTCCTAAGACAGCATTCAAATGCCATTATGGACACTATGAGTTTCTTGTCATGCCCTTTGGTCTTACTAATGCACCTGCTACATTTCAATCTTGCATGAACCATGTGTTCAATAAGCAGTTGCGTAAGTTCTTGTTGGTTTTCTTTGATGATATATTGATATATAGTAAGACATGGGAGGAGCATCTTCAACATCGTGATGAGGTACTTGGTGTTATGAAAGCCCAACCATTATATGCTAAGGCTTCCAAATGTGAGTTCAGGATGGAGGAGATTCTTTATCTAGGGCATGTGATTAGTGCCAATGGAGGTAGAGTTCAGGAGGAGAAGATCAAAGCTATACAGGATTGGCCTACTCCAAGGAACATTTCAAAGTTGAGAGGTTTCTTGGGTCTATGCAATTACTACAGGAGATTTGTATGAGGCTTTTCATAGTTGGCAGCAACACTTACAAATCTCACTAAGAAGGGGGCATTCCTTTGGACAGATGAGGCACATATGACTTTTGATTAGCTCAAGGAGGTGATGAGTACCACTCCAGTGTTGGCACTACCAGATTTTACACAGTTCTTTGTACTGGAGTGTGATGCATCATGTGATGGTATTGGGGTTGTTTTGATGCAGAAGAGGCATCCCATTTCATTTGAGAGCAGGGAATTGAGGGATGTGGAGCGCCTATATTCCACCTATGACAAGGAGATGCTTGCCATTATGCATGCTTTGGCAAAGTTTCGTCAATACTTGGTAGGTGCGAAGTTTGTGGTTAGGACCGACCACAATAGCTTGAAATACTTCTTAGAGCAAAAGGATTTGAATGAGAGACAACAAAAATGGGTCTCTAAGATATAGGCATATGATTTTGACATCCAGTTTGTGAAGGGGAAGAAAAACATTGTAGCGGATGCACTTTCCAGGAGGCCTACTATTTGCTCTTTGAGTGAGATTTCAGCTGATTGGAAATCTCAACTTTTAGTTGAGTATTCCAAGAGTACATTTGCATGCGAGATCATGGAAGGATTGATTCAAGATGATAGGTATAAGGTTGTTGATGATGTGATATATTATAAGAACAGAATATTTTTGGTACCTGAATCAAAGCTTAAGCGGCAGATATTGAGAGCCATTCATGACACACCTCTAGCAGGGCATCCAAGGTTTTTCAAAACCTGTAGACAAATTAGAGAGAGATTCTCATGGCGAGGTCTCAAGGATGATGTATTGCAGCATGTTAGAGAGTGTTTGACTTGTCAACAGAACAAGTTCGAGCATACTTTTCCAACAGATCTACTTCAACCATTGCCTATTCCAGAGCAGAAGTGGGAAAGTATCTCTATGGATTTCATTACAGGTCTTCCAAAGGTACAGGCCAGAGATTGCATATATGTGGTTGTTGATAGATTGACCAAATATGCACACTTCTATGCTATTTCAGCAAATTATTCAGCACTGTAGGTTGCAGAGTTGTTCTTTCGAGAGGTGTTTCGTTTGCATGGCCTTCCAAAGACCATAGTCAGTGATCGTGACAGCAGATTCATCAGTGTGTTTTGGCAGGAGCTATTTTGATTAGCTAGTACTGAGTTGACATCGAGCACTAGTTATCACCCTCAGACGGATGGACAGACGGAAATAGTGAATAAGTGGGTTGAGGGTTATCTCTGCAATTATGTTGTGGGACAGCAACGTGCTTGGATCAGGTGGTTACATTTAGGTGAGTATTGTTATAATACTACCTATCATATGTCGATTAGCATGTCTCCATTCAGGGCGTTATATGGATATGATGTGCTTTCTTTCATGGATTTGGCATTTGATGATAGTAGAGCTCCTCGAGCCAAGGAGTTGATGCAAGATATACAGGACATCCTTAAGACACTTAAGGATATACAGAACAAGCAGAAGATGTATGCTGATAGACATCGCATTGAGAGGACATTTGATGTTGGTGACTTGGTATTTTTACGCCTACAACCTTATAGACAGAGTACATTGAAGAAGAGTGGTGCAGAAAAACTCAAACCTAGATTTTATGGTCCCTATAGGATAGTGAGGAGAGTTGGAGAGGTAGCATATGAGCTTGATTTGCAAGCAGGGAGCCGAATTCATAATGTATTTCATGTGTCATGCCTCAAAAGGGCATTGGGACAACATGTTTCTTCTCCAGATCTTCCACCTCTTGATGAAGAGAGTATGTTGGTATCGGTGTCTGATAGTATTGTGGATATGAGAGAGAGCAAGTTGCGTAACAAGGTCATCTGTGGATATTTGGTGAGATGGAGAGATTTGCCATTGGAGGATGCTACTTGGGAAGGAGAGCAGATTTTGGAGCATCCTAATCTTCGATTGCTTGAGGACAAGCAATACCGGGAAGGGAGGATTGTCATGTCCCCATTTTCACAGTGATCACTTTTGGATATGTTGATTAGCCTATTCACCATTCCTGTAGGCTAATGCTAGTGGTAAGGGAATGATTTTTGGATTGAGCTTAGTTTTGGAGGATGGAAAACTATAATGTTGGCTCAATACTTGTTTTATTTGGATTTTGGCTAAGTGTTATTTTATGATATTTTTCATAAAGCCAAAATATTATGATTTTCAAGCCAAGGATGGGAAAAATAAACGTTGGACAACTTGAATGTGGAAAAGAGGAAAATAGAATGCAATTTTTAATTGTATTTTATTTCTTTATTATTTTTCCCAACACCAAGGATCAAAAAGAAAAATAATAAAATATTATTATTTTTATTTGATGATCCAAATCGCTGCCCAAGGAAGAAATGATAAAAAAAATAATAATATTATTTTTTATTGGATCACCGCCCAAGAGGAGAAGAGGAAAAATTAAATAAAATAATGTTTTTTAAAAATGAGAGCGATTTGTTGGTGAAAGCAAAAATAATAAAATATTGATATTTTATTTTTTTTTAAATGAAGGTATATTCTTGAGGTGTAATTCATTTAAAAATGTCAAATTGAAAATTACATTTCATTGGTGGATTTGAAAAGATGTCAAAACTTGGCTAATTCGGACGCCTATGAGGAGAGGAGGATAAATAGAGCCATTTGGTTTCATTTTGAAGGTAATTGATCATTTGGCAAACTTTGCTTTTGAGAGTTCTCTCTTGGCTGAGTGAATTTCAGTTTGCTCAAGGTGGTGTTCCCTTGGCATTTGTGATTTGGTAATGCTCTCATTCCACCATGATGGGATGAATTCATATAGAGTTCATCATAGAGCTTGAGCCTTGAATTGTGAGTATTCATGGAGTTTATTATGCAGACTTGGCTAGTATATGGAGCTAATTTCATCATTGGTTGATATTAGAGAGTTCTTGGTTGGATCGCTTGGCATATAGAAGGATTTTTAATCATTTCCAGCCATCTTCTACATTCTGATTTTCTGTAACAGCAAGTACAGCAGGGTTTATTTTTTCAGATCTGAGTGATATAGATCACCTTTTGAAGGGTTTGAACATCATGAAGACCTCCAAACCCTAGGCGCTTTCATCCTAAGGCTAGCCGCTTACATTTGGAGCCATATTTTGGCATATTTTGGATGATTTTCAAAATCAGGGTTTCATATCAGCAGGTTATAGGTTCATATCAGCATTTTCAGTTTACATATCAGACTCCATTTGGCTTGGCATTAATCATCAGCTAGTTCGCATTTGTTGTGACTTTATTGGAGATCATTTGCACATGCATTGGGTCACATTTGGGCTCAATTATCAGTCATATACTTGTCTGGTTTTTATATCAGACCATGTACTTTTGTAATCAGCCAACTCTTATTGAATAAAGAAGTTTGTTCCTCCATCCGGGTATGTTCTTTCATGATTTGTATTGATGTTATGATGTGTTAGTAAGCTGATTATTGCGTTTTCAGTCGTCATTTGGTGTTAGTTTATTGTTATATTTCTATCTTTTCATCTACACAACATTGCAAACACATTGACACAAAAATATCTTGAAAACCCTAAGGCAATTGGAAGGAAAACAGATCAGAAAATTTCAGACCAGCAAGGAAAATTTTTTGTTAAGTTAAGACAGGGTCTTTACAATTTCGGAGCGCGATTTCACAATTTTGGAGCAGCAAACCCTAAGTGCTTGCCAAGGAGGATTTGCCCATCTAGGGTTTGATGTTTGAAGACATTTTTGCATATTTGTGGTATGTATAAACCTAATTTAGGTCAGACTTGTATGAGCAGAAATCTGGGCAATGTTTGGCATGTTTGAGCCCATGAATTTGATGTAATTCCAAATCAGAATATTCAGATTTGGAGCAGCAGACTTGTTTATTCAGAAATCAGGTTTATTGGTCATTTGTTTGACATTTGGATGGTTGTTATACATAATTGGAATCATGGTTGATGTTTGGCATATTCATGTGAATGTTTGGCACATGTTTATTCACTGCCCATAAGTGTTTATACTTCAGAAATAAAATCAGAGTTCAGTCCTAGGGTTTGAGCAGAAAACTAAATCAGAAAAGAGCAGAAAACTAAATCAGAAAATTAGGGCAGAAATTCAGAATTCTAAGGCAGATTCTATTGGGGATATTACAGCTGATAGGATAGAACTTAGAACAAAAGCCACCAAATGTACTGATAAAAGAGACATATGGTAATAACTAATAAGAATCACAAAACCCTATGATAATTAGCCTGGCAGTTGCAGATGGTATAATGTGCACCACACAGGATGCAAACTTCTTGAAAAAAATTGAACTCATGTACTAGACCTCAAATGCATCTAAGGTTTTATATCCCAGAAAAATGTGATATTTAAAGATTGGTGAGAGTAGATTTGCGATAGACCACCTAATAATACTTAAGGAGGTCAGAGACCAAATTTGCAATCAGGTGAAAAGATAGACAATGAAGTGCTAGCATTAATCACATTGAACAAGTTACCGGAATCCTCTAAGAGCTCTGTGACAAAATTGAATACAAAATCTAAAACAAAGACTATTTTCTTTGATGAACTGATTGAGTTAATGACATGTTGCAAAAGCAGCAGATTTAAAAAAAACAAGTATGGACGTAGGGACCTTGTGTAATGCTTTCTTGCATGGATTCAGATGATGAAATGTACCAAGGGTAACTCAAATTTTGCATTCAGAAGATAAAATGACAAAACATCAACTAGAAATTAAATTTAGGGCTTATGTGTCTCATCAGAGGCAAGGAAAATAGTTGCAATATGATAGCCCCAGCAGTGAAAGAAAGTGATTTATATAAATTCAATGCATCTGGAGAAAATCATACGGCTATGATGATGAATGCAAACTTTCAAAACTATTTGTGGCATTAAAGGTTGGCTGGCATAACCATCAATAATGATCCATAATCAGTCTAGATATTCCAATGTACAATTCACCAATTTGAAAATATTTTTGCTTATGTATTGCTCATGAGCTCCATGCTATTGGAACAACAATCTAAGGCTGCAAATTGATGCTTTCTACAGCTGTATGGCTCCATCTAAATCATATATTCATCGTGCAACTGTGCACATGCTCGTTTACATGCCTACATCCATTGCATCTTTCTTACATCTTCTAATGCTACTACCGAAATGTGACAATTATCTATTCCACAAGAACAACAATACAACAAAGAGTATCTGATTCTTCGACTTATGAGAAATTAAAAACCACTTCTATTTTCTGTTATGAACAAGATGCTTGCAATCTGTTGAACATATCATTCTTATATTTACTTCAGTACAGAAGATAATGAAGTATTTATATGGAATGGGAATAAGCAAGCAAATGAATCAATATACACATGAAAGAGAGATAGACACAGAGACTTACCCTGAAGAAAACTAATGTCAAAATAAACTCCAGAAGAGTAAGGCCTTGCCTTATCTTGTCAATATTTCCTTTGCATATCACAGATCCTAAAATACTCAACCAAGGAGTACCGAATCCAGGAAAGGGTGACAATGTATATCACAAATTGAGTTATAATGGCCCCTCGATGGTGTATATATAATAAACTCTCAAGAAAGGCTCAAAAAAAGAGTATCAATCGCAAAGAACTTGAAAAGACACCATTTGCAGCTATTACACTTATTTTCTATCTAAAACTAGTAAAATCAACACCCACATCAAGGTGAAACCATCATAACACAATTGAAGCCCGCATGACATGTGAAACCACCACAACACATATATAATTGCCACTCACACAAACAAAACTGCCACCCTGCTGCTTCTAGCAGTTTTGTCACTGACAAAATTGATCTCTATTTTATACTTTATTTCTTAGGAACCTACTTCAACTGTGTTTGACTTTGAGGTTTTCAAGTTATAGTTACCAAGTTCAAATTTTTGATTCCGTTTAGGAGGCCACAAAAATCAGAAATTCAGAATATTCAAAAAAAAAATGTGTAAAATTCCAATAGGAACTGAAAATTCTGGACTGAATCAGACAAATCCAGCCAGTCAAAAAGATTCAGATCCGGCCAACCTGGTAACATTGATTCAAATCACCTCAGAACCATTTGCAACCTCTATAGACCAATGTACGTACTTTATATACTTTGTTCTTGTTGATAATCATCATAACGGGAGTATTTGAAAGTTTTTCAAGTCACAGTCATTTTGACTAACAAATAAGAGTAGTGGCTTACTAAGCTGAAATTATTAACTTCTCGCAATCCAATTCAAATCACACTTCTCCAATCCAAAGATTTTTGCTCTGACAAAAGCTCTAGAATGAATAGATACAGATCTACCTTATATCTTCTCAAATGGGATACATTTTCTTCATCCACTTCTCATGGAGTGGAAAATGTTTGCTCTCTTGGAGTATAATGTTCCAACCTGTAACTTTGCAAAATCAGATTGATTTTGGAGTCCCATGGCTCCTTATGTTGACCAAATAACTCTTTTGGTGTCTTGGTCTTCCTCTTGCACTCCTCAATGCCTTGGATTTTGCTCTTGGCCTTATCTTGCACGCTTGGTGCCCTTTCCTTCACATTAGACAATCATCTTAACCTCATCCGCTGCAACACACATGCTTCTTATATGCTAGAGTGACATTCTCCCTTACGATATGCTTTCTTTAGTATCTTCCTTGTTACTCACATGCCCATACATGGAGTGATACTCTCCCTTAGGAGATGCTTTCTTTAGCATCTTTCTTGTTACTCACATGCCTACAACAAGTGAAGAAACACTTGAAAATGTTAATGGTTGAAATCACAACCTCTTCTAGAAGGTGATCCCTATCTTGGGATTCAAATTTTGCATCAACAACAAATGCAACTTTGCATGTACGGAAATCCTTCCAATGAAGGTGATAAGTGTGCCAACTTTGCACCCATCATATCAACAGTTTTTCTTGTGGAGTGCTACGCAGCATGAGTGATCTCTCCATCTTGCTATTAATGATTAAATGTCATGTCACTTTTCTCCCACCATCAAAGAAACTCTAAGCACATGAACATACTTGTAGATGCACCTTGATGTGCTTAACATGGCTTTTAATATACAAAATTATTTTGGAAAAACTGTTGCAACCATGGCATGTGTGCATACAACTCAAAATGCTACATACTAACTAAAAATAACCCATTAAATCCCTATGATGCTGAAAATGGACGCTACAACAACTTTGATACTGAAATCAAACCTGTACTTCCATGCGACAATCATTGTGATGCCCACATGCATGCTATAATAATGATGTCATTCCAATTCTACTTGAACTTGCATGGAGGAATTGAAAAAAAATTAAAATCACCTTTGTGATGTTAACCCAAACCTTTGCACAGTGTTTTGCACTGAAACCTCTGTGGTGCCTTGGGCTTTCCACACTTGTGCTTTCCAAAAGACCTTGATGCCTACTCCATATTCACCCTTTAAGAGTGAAACACTTCCTATGTGCTCATATAAATGGAGTTAGTTCCACACATGCTTCAATCAACAAATGGAATCATAAGACAATTTTGAAGGTTTTTCTAAGGTGCTACTTATTGTGAGTATTGCTTGTTCATATGAACGCAAATCAACTTCTCTGCATCACCCACTTGCAAATACTCTATCTGAGAATCTAAAAATGACTTCTTACTATTACCCATTTGCAATAGTGATGAGGCCTCCTCCATGGGCTGCTCCCTTTTGATGGGTTCTTCCCCGGGCAACTTGGCTTTCTCATTTGCTACCTCTTGCCTATATGTGCATGAACACCTTCTTCCTTCTTCATTTGAATTGCATCTCCTCGTTGTTTGGACAGCCCCTTATAATTCTGTCGGTGAAATTCAGGTTGAAGTTTCCAGCTTTTTTGTGTGTCTATGTCCGCTCATATTGAAATGAATGCAATAGGTCTTTCCCATGTTCTTGGACAACATCTTCTATTTCTTTCCTCGGCCTTCATGCTGATTTCAAGGGCGGTTTTCATAACTTGCAATCTTTTTACTTCTTACACCTTGCCCTTTTCTTTGGCTTGGAGAGTGGTGTAAGTAACGAGTAACCCATTTTCTTCTTGAAGAACTTAGGATAATGGTTACTCATTCCACAAAATGGGCATGAATAGGTATACTAACTGTCATGTTATATGGCCTCTCTTTCTACAATAGAAATATGAAATAGACTACATGTCTCTTGCATACCTTCTTGGCCTGCCCTCATGCTTGCTTGCAGAAGTTTGATTAATAGTCGTGTTCTACGTTCAACCTCAGACTGTTTTCTTCTTTTAGGAGATTCTTTTAACTATTCTTTGATGTTTTTCCCTTGATTGTAAGGTTAACATCTCTTTGAAGTTACTTTGCATTTACTCTTGTACTCATGGAGTGGTGATGTTGCTTTCTACTCCTTCGTGGAGCTGATGTCCTCCTTTTGGGAACTTAATTTGGCCCTTTGATATGTTGCGATTCTACTTTCATCTTCATTAGAAACCTGTTCATCATTTGGGAATTTCAATTCTTCATTAGATTTCACAAAAGAAATTATGCCATTACCTTGCATAGACTATCTTTTATGAGACAAAAGCTCGGGCTCCTTGTTTTTGCAAGATTGCCTTGCTTCGGCTGTTTTGAACTTCCTCACTTGAGTCTTTACCACCGAAGCATCCTAATCCCATATATTGAGTCATTTCCTCAGCCTCTAAGGGATTTCTCATTCCTTGGCTATTAACATTGAGTTCAAGTGGCATAATCCAATAGAGATTTATGGAAAGTCTCCGCGTCATCAGAACTTGAATCATTTGACCTGTAAGGAGACCAAAAATTCATGAATTCCAAAAATTGCCCAAAATTAGTGTTGTTATCCCTAAGCCGTGATTTGGTGTATTGGTGTGGAATAGCATCAACAAGAGAATTAGTCCATGATCAAACCCCATAATGACATCTTTCTTCTATGTCAAGCAAGTTCAAATCTTCTGGTCGAGAAAGGTTACAATATATGAAAAAATTTAAGGGCATCACGTTTGGTATTTTGTTGTAAATTTACATTTACAAGAGAATAGCCCATCACCCTCCCAGAAAACCACCGGACAGTAAATGTAGGAGCATGACCTTAGCTTTTTTATTTTTAAAAAGGTAAAGCCAGAGGAAAATAAAATGCATGTGGGTTTTCCCATAATGCATGTCAGATAATGCAAATTGAAGTTACGATACTTCTTTGAATCAAATAAATCACGCACAAAGAAAAAACTGAGTTGTAGAATCATTCTCGGCAATTTTAAAGGGCATTTAAATGACGGACAAAGGTACATTACAAAAATTAAATTGAATGGCAAGCTTGCTTTGCAGAGCAATGCAAGTATTCTGGACACCAGTTATATTCAAAAATAGATAAACTAAGAATTCAGCAATAGAAAATGAATGTAGCTATTTTTAGATTTCAAAAAACCTGATAATTCTTACATTGCAGAATTCTTCGAGAGGAAAATATGGAGAGAATGAAGAGAATGAAAACCTGAGTAGAAATCACATGATATTAGACCGAAACGGCTTCCTTTTTTCTTCCCGTTTTTGAGGTTAACTTGAAAAAGACGAAGCTGAAGGGTTCGGATTTTATAAAATATGGCATCCGTACCGCACATTTGTTCAACAAAATTCTTCCTTTCATACTGTCAATTGTTTTTTAAAGGTTGGGTAAAGTTTTTAGGAAGCTAAAAGGTGGGGATGAAATGAAATGAAAGATTTTAATAATGTTCATGAAATCAAGTTGTCTATGGGATCAAGAGTTCTAGTAAAAGTGTTTTAATTAGTTTTACAAAAAATTTACATGGTTTGATGTTGGAATTTTAATTGTGGATTTTGGTTAAAAAGTTTGTTGTTTTGTCCATTCTTGCCTCCTTAAACAAGGCAATTAGTTAGATTGTTCCCTCTCAAATTGTCTTCATACTTGATACAAATCTTATTATAGGTTGTGCACTCCATGATGTAGTTTCATTTTGTCTTCACCACCTCTTTGTTACAAAACATGCTCATTCTCATTTTCCACTCCTCCTTAGGTTGTGTCCATGTATTGGTCTCACATTTAAGATGATGTGAGCTAGTCCTTAACTGAGTCATCAACATTTTTGCCTCTTGCTTGATTTCTGCTCCAATATAGGTTCTTTCGTCGTGGTCCTGGGTGGAGTTCAACTCTTTGATATAGTAGGCATTCTTCTACCCAATTTGTTTTGTCCACATGGTTGTCTTGAATTTTCTCACATACTTTTTGATTTCCTTGTTAGTGTTTGGACACTCTTGCATGTTAATGTCTCGATTACTTATCCACTTGATGTCCCATTTCATCCACGAATTCTTCCTTCGACTTAGCTTTTCCTCTATCGCCATTTTGGGCCAACAATGGTTCTCCATACTTTGAGTCTTTTTAGATAACTCAATGTCCAAACCATCGCCAATGGCTTCAATGAGAAAGTACCTATTTCAACTAATAAAATCTCATATAGAACCGAAGTTTTGATTTTGAGGCTCCCTGTGATTAAATTTTTTTTTCTCTCTAATCTACCTCCATTTTTTATTTAACACACTACTACCCCAAACTTCACACATGTAAAGGACTTCTAGTGTGACAAGCAAGCCAAATAGGGTTCTCTTGGTTTTCTAGTACCATAATTATGCATTCCTACAACTATTTTATAGTGAGTATAAAGCCTTCCACCCCCTTATATTCTTTTTGCCCTGCATGTCTTCCACCTAAGCCTATTGTTAAAATCAAGTCTGAGATACTTGTATTATTCTACTACTTCTAGCTTGTTTCCCTCGAAAGATCATGCCTCTAGTTGTACTGGTGTTCACTTGCATCTCAACTTCCTAGCAAAAGAGCTCTAAAACCCTTGAGTGTTCTCTCAAACTATGAGTTGTTTTTTGCAATTAGGACAACATTATCTACATATAACAGTAACTTTAGTACATATCTAGCAAGTTGAACACCCCTTCGACTAGCTTTGTTTATCCACTCATCTAGTTTATCAATATATAGCCCAAACAAAGTGGGGGAGAGTGGACATCCTTGTTTGACACCAATGTCACTTTCAAAGCATCTTGACATTCTTCCATCTATTCTAATTTTGGCCTTGACCTATTCATAAAGCCTATGAACTACCACTCTATACTCATCTAAAACTCCAATTTTTTCCATCCTATTCCAAATTTTGCCTCTAGGCATTGTGCCAAATGCTTTTTTAAAATCAACAAAGCAACAAAAAGGTTCTTCTCCTTAGGTATCCCATATCTTTCAATCGAGTACCTATGGATGATGCAGCGGTTAAAGGTGGATTGCTTCAGTCTGAAACCTACCTATCCTTTTGCTCCTTTTCCCTATTTTTCTACCTAGTTACTAATTCTACTCTCTACCTTGCTCTCAAATAGCTTTCCAAGAAGAGGTTTAACCATGATAGTGAGGTAGTTCCATGGATTATTGATATCTTTGTTTTTATAGAGAGGGATAACAACACTAGCCATCCACTCTGTTAGGAAGCCTTCTTGGATGAATCATAGACTTCTTTTGATTTGTTATGGTGAAAAATGTATACCTTATAATTTTTTCCTTTATTTTGACTTATTTTGGTTCTTTTTATGTAATGATAAGCATGTAAGTGGTGCAATTTTAGTTAAGGGTATGCAATCTAAGCCTAATTTGTTCCCATGTTGGACTTATTCTTAAGAATCAATTTTACTCTACATATTTACTCATTTTCTTATCTTGAGTCATATTTACATTTGCAAAAATGATCTAGGTCACTTCCACACTTGTGGAAATGACCCTTGAGCTTTTAAATTTCAAAATTAAATTTAGGCCCACTTATTTCCCTCCACATAGCTACTGTATGTCGATTTGATGCACAAAATGTTTTATTTGACACTTGGGAAGTTGTATGAAAGGACTAACACCAATTCATTTAGAACATCTAACGAACACATGAAATGAACACCTAGCACATAGATCACGAAGCCTAAAAAGAATCATTTAATGATATTAACATTGCATCAACATTTTAGGGCATATTGCACGAGTACTTATTGTTCTCGATCTTGTTCAAATTGTTGACTTGACATCTTATCAAGGTTTGACACAAAGGAGGAAATGTTCCTTGTCATGCCTAAATTTTCGAGCACACAAACCAAGTTTTTATGCGAAGATCAAAATAAGAAAATTGAGGCAAGCTAAAGCAAGCATTTGGAAATTAGTAGAGATCATATTTGTGGGCTTGGTTTAGATCCATGCGTCCACATTTGATCTATAAAATCATGACAAATAGTCACTTCATATTTCATAATTATGCTTCCAACACATCCAAGAAATTGTGATTCAAAGTTACAGTTCAAAATTTGTCATCAAAATAGTGTCCAAAAATATATTTATCAACCTCCAAAATTAGCTAAGTATTTTCATTTTCATTTATTTATAGATTTCCAAATTTATTAAACAATTTGACGCATCTCTTAACCCTGGGATATTTGTGTAGATCAATGCTTATTTAATTGATTTATCTTAGGGTTTTATGTAAAGGTGTTATTTATTTTCTCAACTTATTGGTGATTTGAGTTACTTTTCCAATAACTCTAGAGTGCAAACGAATTCCTAAGTTGGGGAATGTCAACTTAGGAACAACTAAAACTCATGATCAAGCCAAAGATAACCCAAGACCAACTAATAAGAGTGGATAACTCCCCTTCACTTTAATCTCTGCTAAACCTAAAAGGCTATTCCTAGAGGCCTTCAAACAAGACAATGAAAGAGAAATATTAAAACACAATTAGGCCATCAATAGCCATTCCTAGTGTATGATAAACCCCTAAGATTTATCAATAAGTTCATATCATACTAGCTATTGTAACTTAACCTGCAAGACGTCACTTAAGTAGATAAACACAAGCTTGCACATGCAACAAGTGATAAAATCAAATTTACTCTCCTTCACATGAATCTACTTATGCTTTAAACACACATGCAACTCAAAATCTACACTCATGTATTCCTCAAAATATATATCAATCCCTAACTTGCATAAGATTTTACAACAATCATGACATTGGATTACAAGAGTGAGCAAGACCTAATCTACTATTATACTAATGAGAACAAAAAGATGTTTAAATTTTGACTTAATGTGTGTTTGACCCCTCACTGCTAAAATTGGTGCCTATCTAGAGGGAAACGAGGTCAAGATCGACAAAGAGGACTAATAATATAAGTATGAATCGACACTAGACACATACTTGCATATCCATACAAATCATTAAAATTTAGAAGACAAAACACACAATAAAATTGCTTTAAAGATCCAAGACTAATTAGAAATACCCCATTTACATTAAGGAAAAGACAATTACAAAAACTTTGTAACCTTTTACAATGTTGTGCCATTAACTAATCCTCAAGACAATCAAAGCCAACAAATATAGCTAGAGAAATCCCATGGCATACTCATTAAACTCCTTAAAATGCCATGTTAATCATGGAGACATTTTGTCCCACTAGACAACATACTCTTAAGACTCATATTTGACATTCCCAACAATCACAAAACAAAACTTGCATCAATTGATACCTAAGAAAATATTCAGGCATTCCCGCACAAAAGATGGTATAGTGACCAACCATTATGAAAACCAGTATATATAGAGCTTTACAAATTATCTTAGTGTTCCTAGGATCTTGTAACTTGTCACAATCTCCAAGTTTAGCAAGTTACAACAACTCACATATAAAGCATCTAATTATTCACCAATAAAGAAATTAGATCAAAACATCCACAAACATGAGAATGCATTTTAGGATTTCCACTTAGAGAGACAAGACAAAAATCTTATATGAATTTAAGCTTGATGGTCAATCAAACTAGATATTAACTCTAACATAACATATGAACTCTTGCACACATTTCCTTATCACCACTAAATTTATATATTAGTTTTTTATTTCATTAAATTTTGGGATAACACCCATGTCTCAAGACTTTGATCTATAGGTTATTTTCTACAATAGACAAGATCTTAGTGTGTTACATTCAAATCTCAGCCACCACCAAATAAATCAGTCACTCGTGAATGGCCAAGTCAACCTCTATTTACACATGAAATTAGATTTCAAAGGATATTCTAAGGTAATTTTGAAATCTAAAGACATCAAAATCTTATATTAAAATCCCCTTTAACAATAAAACGATTATAAAACTTCAGCTATCTCGGGTGTCACGATGCGCTTGGCTTACCATGATATTATGTGTCATGTCCATGAGTCAATTGGCATCAAATTTTGGTTATACACATCAAAGCCAAGTCTAGCATATCTATATTTAAAAAATATATCTAAAATACGCCGAGAGATATCATTCTCCAGGTGCTATTTTTTCTAAAATATATAGATATGCTAGTTATATCTTTTCTTTTAGAGTTTTGTGTTATGTTGAGATCTCTCCTTTACCCGCCCTAACCACCCTTTCCAATCCCTTAGGTTTCCATTTTCATATCTAATATACCACTAATTCTAACCCTAACCCTAATTCTAACACTTGAGTTAGTGTTAGGGTTAGGGTTAAGATTGGGTCATTTCAAATGATTTCATTGGTACAATATTAATTCCCAAATTTATATTAATAGATAAAACCATTTGGTATGGAGTAACTGTTTAAAGACATCATTTGACATCATAAGCAAAACATATAGTATGAAGTAATCTAATGCATGCACATTGCCACCCTAATACATGTACACATAATAATAGTATTTGTCAACATAATATTCTTATCTATTTATTTGCAAATACTCTTACCTTTCAAAATTACACAAACCAGTTCCACAAATTGCTCATGTTTTGTTTGGATCTCTTAGCCTTGTTTTAATATTTTACTTTTTTAACCCCAAAATTACACTCTTTTAGTTCAAACTTTTCTTATTTAAAAGTAAAAAAAAATCATATATTAAAAATTTTAGTAACTATTATAATAAGCTTGTATTCTAAATATTTTTATAATTTGGGTGCATTTCATTCCAATTTGTAATCTATTTTATATTGTGTCGTGTGAATTTTTACAATACAATTGAACTGCATACCAAAACCCAATTTCTTAATAGTTATATTTTCAATACAACTTTGAAAATGTTAGTGCTTGTTGAAACGATTTGGTATGTAGCTTGTTACACTTTTTAATGGTGTTTATTTTTCATATTTGTTCACCTTGATAATCTTTCATGCAACCATATGAGATAGAATGCTAATATAGGTTATATTACCCTATATTACCTAATATTAGGTCTATATTACCCTATATTAGGTAATATAGGGTAATATAGCCTATATTACCTAATGTTACCCTAATTCTAACCCTAATTATTAATATAGGCTATATATTGCTTTTACTATATACATTGCTTATATCTAGTTATTATAAAGGCTCATGAATAATGTAATTAATTAGTTTTATATATTTAGTTTTTACTTCATCACTCTCTAAGATAAAGAATGAATACTATTTTAACTTTTAATATAACACTTACCAAATTTATGAAAGAAAATAAAATAGACATTTTGTGGGCTTACATAAAATATTTTTAAAATGAAAATTAAATTCATATAATCAAGAATTATACAAGTGTTCAATTGACCCCATGTCATGTGTCATTTTTTTTTGGAATATATATTATGATGTTTGTAAATTATAAAATGTAAAAATATTATGAAAAAATATTTATATTAATTTTTTTAATATTGTAGCAATATGAAATAATTTATGCATACACCATTAACACCATGCTAAAGCATACAAATTAACAACAAGCCAAAATAATTTTGAGAGATTATTTAAATTTTTATCAATAGTTATTTTGATTTTGATTTTTTATGTTTCTTGATTTTTATTTTGTACTTCTTCTTCTTGCATAATATATTTTTAAAAAGAAAATTAAATTCATATAATCAAGAAAGGGGATTAAAAGAATATTAAAAGTAAATGAAGATTTTAGGGGGATTTAAATGAATTTGAATTTTTTAATATTTCAGCAATATGAAATGATTTATGCATACACGACTAACACCGTTATTATAGCAAATCATGACATTCATACCTATGATTTTTGTTGATTCTTAGATTTTGATTTTTTTGCTACTTCTTTATTTTTATTTTGTGCTTCTTCCTTCTGTAATTCGAGATTTTATTTTCGGCTCTCTAAATTTATCTAGTTGTTTTTGGTATTGGAGACTTTCAAACATTTATCTTTTATATATGTTTTAGTTATTAACGTTGCATATGTCGACTATTTAATTTTTTTAAATATTTATGATTATTTATTTTAATATGTCGACTATTTAATTATTTTTTTAAATTTGTTTTCATTAACACCCTCATGCCATTTCACTCTGTGCTACCACTGTAGGTTATGCCTCTCAGCGTAACTAGCAGTTGCACAGATTTTACGCACAATAAATTTGTCGATTGGCTACAAGTAATGTAAACAATAAATCTTAGGATAAAATATAGATAATTTTTTAAATTTTTTACTTACATTTAATATATAAATCTTCAAAAAGGGGGATTTTCATAAAGAACAATAGTTGGTAAAGATCTAGTAGAAGAATAATAATGCATGAAATAAAGAATCTTCAAAAGTTTGAGAAATAATGTAGTTATTTCAATAATTATGTGCTCCAATTGTATCCTAGGTGTCAGTAGTCTAAAATGGCCACCATGTTAATTTTCTGGGAGAGTTTTCTCATTCATGAAATGTTGGGAGACTTAACATTGATTCAATTCTAAAGAGACCAATTTAATAGTGGGAAAGCTTAAGCAAAAAACAAATGCAATTACAAATGGGAAGCAGTGGCAATCAATTCCCAACTACACAACAAAGATGGACTTACAATTTCAAAGTAAAAAATAGCCTTTTTCTGTACAACTTACCCAATTATTTGTAACATTTGCAACTATTATCACTCATGTTGGTAACTTAGAAAATAACATACCAAAATGAGACATTCTATGAGTAGTCTGGATATTGAACTTTTTAGTAGACTTTGGTGAACACTCAATTCCATCATGAATATATAAAAGCTCATATTTTGATATTCTAGGATGAAACTAGGGATTATTAAAAATGTTTGGAACCCATATTAAGAGCCAAAGAAAAATTAGAAGTCCAAATGTAAGGAAAGATTCGTAAACTCCATCTTGTGACATTGGTGTAGGAGAAGCAAGTAAGCTTATCACATTACCCAGATGAAATCTAGCCATTGAAAGGCCTATTGTTGTAGCTTGTTCTGTACTAGGAAACCACCTTGAATAAAAAAGTTTATGGTCAACATTTTGAATTTATCTCGAGCATCTATAGTTGAATAATGAAAACAGAAAGGCATGTCATTTTGATTGAATACCATGGGTCAAACTTCTTTGATATTATATGATGAAGACAACATTAAAATTATCGAAAAGAGAGACTAAATTGATTCAGTAAATTGATGTTTAAGTCTGCCTTGAAATAGTGGTGATCATACAAGGTAAGGCTACACCTTCAACAACACCAAATAGTGCACAAACAACAAGGAGTGTCCCTACTGAATGACCAGAAGCCCATGGGGTGAGCAAGGTTGTTGAAGTTAGAGAAAACTAGATTGCATAAAACATCAAAATGAAAGCATGAAAACAAAGTTTATACCTTCCTATGCAAATCCAAGCTCCTCCCTCCTTGATAAGGTAGAGGACTTAGCACCCACAAGCCCTAGCTTTACCCATGACTCATGCTTTCAAATGTGAAATGCTCTTAACACTAATGCAAATTTAACATAGCTACAATAGAGATAATGGAGAGAAAATTTGGCATAGTAACATTACACTAAAATTGGATGATCAAAATGGATTGTGGAGGCTTGTATTTATATGCAAATTAGAGGTGAGTTTGATCCAACGGTGAAGATTGATTGTTAAGATCAAGGGATGAGATTGATTGTGAGATAGAGGGCTAGGATTTGATCAAAAAATTTGGAGGGTGGAGAATAAAAATGAATCTTTTATTCATTTTGAGAGGACTTAGCATTAAATGTGATTTAGATGGATGAGGAAATTTAAATTTAATTTCCTTGGGATGAGTTGGAATTAAAAATTCCATTCTATGTGGAGTTGTGAGAGACATGTGACACATGCACATTTTTTGCCTTTTACATTTGTAAGCTAAAAAATAGGAAAATGTTTTATCATGAAAATGGTAAAAATGAGTTGGAGGGTTTATGTATTTTTTGTAATTTTAATTTGTGGGTGTGGGAGAAGGTGTTAATCATGTTTTGACCAAGTTAATCAAGGTGATTAACTTAGTAAATGTGGCTAGGAAAAATTAGTGGATGAGGTAATCAAGGTTTAGGATTAATTAAATAATGATTTATTTAATTAATCCAGGTCTAGGGGTCATGTAGGCTAGGGTAGCTAATTAAATAATAAGTATTTAATCAACTAGGTTAGGGGTAGGCTAATTAGTAGGCTTGATTAATTAGATAAACATGATTTATCTAATTAATTGGGTTTAGGGAAGTGGAGAATTTAACCAAATAAATATTTGTCATATTTATTTAATTAATTGGGAAAATGTTAGAAGGTATGACTATTAAGTTAATTAAAATAAATCAATTTTAGGGATTAATTGATGAGCGATGAGTGAATGATTTAGGGGTAAGATTCAAGATAATTAATTAAATAATAATTTAATTAATTAATTAGATGAAGAATTAGTGTTGCGGATGATGTCGGAGGATAGTTAGACAGTTCAGACTTTTTTAGGTGTTTACATTTGCCTCTCTTTGACGTGGCGTCGTGACCTAGTAGGGATACGATATCAAGTCAAAGAGTTTGCTCCAACTGCTGAGTAGGAATAAAATGCATGAGGGATGCCCCCTCGAGAGGTCAGGGGAAAAAATTAATTTTTTTAGGTGATCTCTCGAAAGGAAGGAAATGGTAGTAAAAAATGGATGGAGGATGGAAAAACAGGTTGATATGAAGAAAAACGGGCGAAAAAAGGTTATGTTTTGCACCCTGGGGAGAGAAAAGTGTGTTGGAGGATGACATGGCATGCTATAAATAGAAAATATGGGCCCAAAGTGCCACATTTGCACACATTGAGCTTATTGGACGAGAGGAAATAGGAGACGAGATGGCGTAACTAGCTTTCCCCCTCTACAAGCATCGATCTGAGCGAGTGCGCACCTACCTGAGATCACCCTTGGCGGATCCATAGGTATGTTGATTATCTTTGACTTTGTCAATTTGGGGTTTCGGGACATTTATTACATGAGAAATGGGTAGACTAGGCGGATTGGCGCCCTAACGTAGCCGTTTTGGTGCCATCCACGATCGAATTGGCGCCATCGTCTGATTTAGTGCCATCCTGAAATTAGGTTTTCCGTATAAATGGCACCATTAGCAAAAGTTTGGCGCTATAAGTCAAATGGTTAGATGTTTAGCACCATATGCTTTGGCGCCATCTTCTGGAATGGCGCCATCCCTAGGGTTTGTGGCGCCATGCTCTGGAATGGCACCAGGGTTTATTTGGAGTTTTTTAGCATTTTGGCGCTAAACTTTGGTTTAGCGCCAAACGTGGGAGAAGTGACGCCATCCTCTGGTTGGGCACCATATGGGCTAAAACTGGCACCAAACTCTATTTTGGAGCCATAGGGGCTAGAAATAGTGCCATGGCACTAAATTAGAAGAAAGATTAATTTTTTAATGATTACTTTGCAGATGCAGATTGATGGGCATATTGTGGCTTCTCGGGAGCGACGTGTTCCCACAGTTATGAGGCTGTTAGATGGCTTTGATTAGGCTATGTTAGCCAGATTAGGGAGATTGGGACTACGGGTAGTGTATGAGATGCCCAATATATGGGCACATAGGGTTATGATGACAGCCCTAGTGGAGCGGTGGAGGAGTGAGACATGCTCCTTCCTACTACCTACAGGTGAGATCACCATCACCTTGGAGGACGTTTGGAGGATTCTAAGGTTGTCGATTGCTGGAGTGAGGCCTACATATGATATTACTACAGGATCAGCAGCCCTTGATAGGGCCTTTGCCCCAGGTCACCCGGTTCTTATAGCAGATCGATGGTAGATGAGCTATGCTCAGACGTTGGCGGCTGGATTAGATGACTTTACACTAGTTCTATGTGCAGTGATTGGGGGACTTGTGATGTCGGATCGACGTGCACAGGGCTTTTCGATTGGTTGGGGTGTGGAGATTGAGTAGATGGTTTGGCACGAGATGATGTATGCATGGGGACCATGTATGTTAGGTCAATTGTACCATGAGATACACACTATTGTGTGTCACTTGGATAGGGCTTTATCTGTTGGGGTGACACTACTACATGTGTGGGTCTTCGAGCACATAGGTATTACAAGGCTGCAGGGAGCTCTGTTTCGGGGACAGTTCGAGGCATTTTTATTTTTTTACAGGGCACCGATTCACTATTCTTATGTTGGGCAGTTGTGATATTGGCGGCATATTTTTTATGACTTGGTTTCCATTGTGTATCGTCCATATATTGGAGTGGAGGCCTGGGCGGATGATCATATCCATATGTCGTATACATTCTAGGCTAGGTACTTGATAGGCCAAGGGGATCATACCATTGATAGGTATCTCCCCTCACGGGTGATGAGGCAGTTTGGGTTACGACAAGACTTGTCGCAGGCTATGGCGATTTTTGCGAGGACACCATGGGATGTCAAATGGCCAGCACAGATAGCGCCCCAGGTGGCTATTCAGGATATTGCAGGACTATAGCCTATGTAATGGAATTGGAGGAGTACAGTGGTTGATGCAGGGACCACCCCAGATTATGATCGATGGTGGGCAGTATGGAGGCCGATCTGCTTGACAGGTCCCCAGCCGAGCCTGATATGATAGTGGAGGAGGGAGAGGAGGGGGACAAGGTTTGGGAGGAGGTGGTGTTGGAGGAGGTAGATATTGATGAGGGTGATGCTATTAGGATTTTGGCTGTAGTAGTAGTAGAGCAAGTATTGGGGAGTGGAGGGGGTGGGGACAGCAGAGTCCTCAACGGTAACGGGCATCTCGGTAGGTTCCACAGCAGGTGCCTATGCAGCAGGCTCAGAGAGGGCAGATGACGCCACCGTGGGCACCGCCGCCGCAGCAGGGTCAGAGGCAGGCACCACCCCAGTAGTAAGTCAGACCACAGACATATATACAGTAGATACTAGTAGCTCAGATGGGACCATTCACAGGGGTTGGGGCTGCAAAGGCAGGGAGTTCAAGGACAAGGCCTGGTCCTGGTCTAGGTACACGTACTAGGCATCGGTGTACTTGAACTGACGAGGAGGAGGATGCCGAGACCCTACAGGGCCAAGTGGTTAGTTTGGAGGACTTAGTGGCTCGTCAGAGGCAGGAGCGTCAACAATTACAAGGAACAGTTGCCCTGTTAGATGGAGGGAGTAGAGGAGACAGAGATGGTCAGATTAAGGCATTGCAGGCACAGATAGGGCAGTTGTAGGCATAGGTGGCTGGTATTATAGTTGAGCGGGACCAGGAGAGGGCACTATGGCAAGTAGTTGAGGGGCAGGTTACAGGTTTGCAGGTAGAGGTTACTCGGCTGCAAGGGATCGTAGCCGGGACCAACATCGGGTATATATACTCAGACTCTCAGTAACGTATTCAACAGCTACAGGACCAACTCTTGGAGCAGTGTTTCACGAGATGAGTACTATTATGGTGCCTACTATGTCGTGGTTCCCGAGGGTTGGCGGGTACCTGGCTATAGTCATTAGAGTGGATCTAGGATGTCTGGGTCATACAGGTCCAAGAGATCTTAGCAGTCCGTGCAGCAGTTGCAGGCACCTCCACAGCAGCCACCTCAACAGCAGCCTGGGTCCCCTACTGACTTTGCCAGGGGGTCATCAACCTGGGGTTGATATTGTTGTATTATGATTATGTATCATGACATTGTATTGTTATTTTTAAGCGATGTATGCATTTTTGTGGTTATGGATATTTATGATGTTCATGGTGATGTCTATGTTTTCATGATGATGATGGACGCATTTATGGATGTTTTATGATGATGTTTTTATGGATGCATAGATATATGGATTATGCTTTATAGATGTTTATGGATGTATTGTGGATGTTTATTTTATTATGGATGCATTTTCTATTTATGTATGTGATGACATGGATGGAATATATGCTCAAATTTATAAACATGTATTATATATGAATGAAAATGACATTATGTAATGGTTATGTATGGATAAATGGATAAATGGATATGTTATTTAATAATTTAATGAGATAATAGATGTAATGATGAATGGATGAATACATGTTTTATGGTAAAATGGATTAATTTGATAATGAATTGATAAATAGATAAATGATGATAACGGTTAATGGACATATAATGTAATGGACAAATGGTAAAATGGTTATGGTAAAAGGATAAATGATAAATGGTAAATGATGAACAATATAATGATTAATGAAATGGATAAATGATGAAATGATTAATGAAATGGTAATGGCAAAATGTAATGGTAAAATGATAGGTGACTAGGATAATGCCAATGGAGAAATGATGAAATGATAAATGTAATGCTAAAATGATAGGTGACTATGATAATGCAAATGGAGAAATGATGAAATGAATAATGAAATGATAAATGTAATGGTAAAATGATATGGCCAAATGTTAATGAGATGGGAAATGGGATGAGTTGATGCTATAGTTGGATATGTGATGTTCTTTTAACCCTGGGCGATGAGGTTAGGTGTTTGGGGTAGGTTTAGGGATGATTGGGATAGGTTTAGGGATGGTTGGGATATGTTTAGGGGATACTAGGTCACTTTAGACACCACATTATTAGAGGGGTTTTGTTGGAATGGGTGAAGTATGTAGAGTGAATTGGTTAGAGTGATTGATTGTGGTGTTTTGTGTTAGAGTGGGTGAATGGATGGGGGGGTTGAATCATTTTTAAATGTTAAGTCCAGATAGGGTGTTGAATGGTTGGTGATAGAAAGGGGGGTGGGTAGGCTAGGTAAAGTACTTGAATTGACATTATTCAGAGCATTTCTAGGTCTATTATAGCAAAAAAGTATTTTCACCAAGGTATGAAAGGACCAAGGTGATGATATATATCTGTCTTTGCATGGACTAGACTCACAAACAATAGGTTGATCTCATGCATGCCCAAGGTAGTATAACCTTGCCTAGATGAGGGAAGGGGACTCATAGAATAAGTTCTTTATTACATAGAAGGTATGATTAACCTTATATGCAAATGGGAAACAATATGCTAGGACCGACCCTACATCTTCAAGATATGAATACCATTCTTGGAGTAATGAAATCAACCCACAAGCACAACATACAAAACAATGACCACGTCTATTCTAGGCATTTTCCGCCATGTACCATGATATAGTGAGATTAAGGTAACTTTGTAATGATCCCTAGAACAAGACAAAAAAAAAAATCAATAATCAAAAGGACCAACGAACCATACAAACAACCATTGTATCTCTTGCCAAGATAAGTGTTGATAAGAGGATGGATTTTGCCTATTGTATGAACGATATATCCGTTAAGGTGAGAATCAGTTAGATATTGTTGGATAAATTTTGAAAGGTGGGAAAAAGGATAGTAGGCCATATGTGATGATTATGATTGGTTTATTGATTGATGATTTTTTGCGTAAGATGTGACGTTTTAGCGTTATGCTTAGCATGTGTATTGTTTGGCGAATTTAGTAAGCTCAAAAGATAGGGACCATCCAAACGGGTTGGATGGGTGCATCTTTTATACCTAAGTACTGGATACTTCCTTCATATTCCAGACTGCCTACATACCCTGTGTCCATGGGATCAAGGTACTTTAAGATGTGGGTGAGATGAATATGTAGTTCCGATTTGACTTGATGATGTGGGAATGGTTCGGAATAGACGTGATGATGTGTTGAATGTGATGATGATGTGGGATTATTTTTGGACTTTTGTAATTTTGTGATTTTTTTGGAGTTTTGGATTTTTATGGATTTTCTAATGTTTTTGGGTTTTGGGGGATTTTATATTATTTTTGGATTTTTATGGATTTTGAGCTATACAGGGAGAGCATACAAGGATCCTCATTCCATGAATTAGCTTTGGGTGGTATAATGTAGGGTGGGTGATTTGATGTTTTAGAATTCCAAGCCATGGGATGCGTGCGATGTGGAATGTTATGATGGATAGGACTTATTAGATGGTAGAACCGGCCACTACACATGGCGCCTAAGATAGGTTTTCACCATGGTACCTATCCAAGGCATCGCCAAAGCGATTTTTCACCATTTGATGGCTTTATTGCACTCAAGGTTTTCTTGATTTTTGATTTTTTGTATTTTTTCTAATATTTTATTTTTTTGGATTTTTGGATTTCATATACTCAATGGGCTATGCATATAACTTTTTCAAGTGCATGATGTTCATGGGCTCATCTAGGGGCTGCCCCTCAGGTGTTGCAAGTTGATATGCTCCTAACCCATAGCTAGCTGTGATGACATATGGTCCCAACCAATTAGGCTCAAACTTTCCTTTCTTGTGGCGCTCTTGTAGGTTTCTCTGGTTCTCCATAAGGACAAGGTCACCTGTCTCAAACTTGTGGTTCTTGATCTTTTGTTGTAGCTTCTGCGTAGGCAGTTTTGATAGGCTTGAAGGTGATTGAGAGCATCCAAGTGTTTCTCATCCAGGAGTTCTAGTTCATTCAGTCATGCAACTCGGTACTCCTCAGTGATTATATTCTGCAATGAAATCTTGAGAGAAGGGAGCTTGACCTCTATAGGCAAAATGGCTTCGAAATCGAATAATAATGAGTATGGTGTGGCTCTTGTGGGTGTGTGAATGCTTGTTTGATAGGCTCATAGGGCAGGGTTGAGTTGAAGGTGCCAGTCACGACTGGCTTCATTAACCGTCTTTTTCAGAATGCATAAGATGGTTTTGTTAGAAGCTTCAGCTTGACCATTACCTTGGGGGTAATATGGCGTGGAGAAATGATGTTGGATGTGGAACTTTTCGCATAGGGTGCAGACTTCCTAGTTTTTAAATGGTCTCCCATTATCTGTGATGATGGAGAAGGGAATGCCATAATGACATATTATGTAGTGGAGGATGAATTTAGCAATTTGGATGCTAGTGGTAAAAGTGAGTGGAATGGCTTCGACCCACTTGGTGAAGTACTCGGTAGCGGTAATGATGAACTTGTGGCCATTGGATGAGGGTGGGTGAATTTTGCCTATGAGGTCGAGTCCCCACTGTGAAAAGGGCCAAGGAGTTGTTATCGGTTGCAACTCTTGTGAAGGTGCATGAATAAGATCACTGTGTTGCTGACATGGTAGACATTTCTTCACAAAGCGGTATGCATCTTGTTCCATGGTTGGCCAATAGTACCCTGTTCTCAAGATTTTCTTTGCTAAGGTAGGTCCATTAGAGTGTGCCCCACAAATGTCTTCGTGTACCTCTTGTAAGACCACTTCAGCTTCTCTAGAGTCGAGACATTGTAAAAGAGTACCATCAAGATTTCTTCGATAAAGGGTATCTCTTACGAGAGTAAAACGAGAAGCTCGATGGATGAAGGTTTTGCATTGTGTGGAAGATAGATTAGGTGGTAAGATGTTGTCATGGAGGTACATGTAGGTTTTTTTGATATCAGGGAGATAAGGGACCAACGATGTCTCATACTAACTCAAATTGTGGTACATCATAGGCCGACATTGGTAATTCTTCAATCAGGAACTCACACTTTTTTCTATCCTTTTTCATGTCGACCAAGGATCCTATAGTAGCTATAGTGTCTATTGCTTTATTATTCAACCGTGGGATTTGCTCAAAATGGATGTCATGGAAATAATCTTTGAAATCATCAACCATCCTTTTGTAGGGTAGGAGTTTGTCGTCCTTTGTCTTGTACTCATTATTAACTTGTCTAATGACTAACAGGGAGTCTCCATAAACTGTTAGCTTTTCAATTTTCCATTGAATGGTCATGCAAAGTCCTGTGATGAGGGCCTCATACTCTGCTACATTATTTGTGCATGGAAATGTGATTTTGTAGGATTTTGGAATGGTATCTCCTTGAGGGGTAACGAACAAGATGCTTGCCCCTGAGCCACGATGTGTGTAGGATCCATCAAAATACATTTTCCATGTATCTGTTGTTGGTGCTATTGTCAATATGGACTCATCTCGAAATTCTGCAAGCAGTGGTTGTTTTGTTGGGACAGGTGCATCGACCAATTGATCGACAATCACTTGTCCTTTGATAGCTTTTCTTTTTATGTACTCAATGTCAAACTCACTTAGGATCATAACCAATTTAGCCATTCGTCTGTGAGGGCTGCTCTATTCAGTAAATATTTGAGTGGATCAATCTTGGCAATGAGATTTGTCTTGTGGTTGAGCATGTAATGTCTTAACTTTTAGGAAGTGAAGACAATGACAAGACATGCTCATTCAATAGAAGTGTAATTTAGCCCATATGTCACCAAGGTGTGGCTAATATAGTATATAGCTCTCTCTTTTCCTTGTTCATCGTGCTATGCTAGCAAGGCCCCTATTGTCATTTCTATTGTTGAAATGTATAGAAGGAGCGGTTGTCCTTGCTTTGGTGGAATAAGAATAGGTGGGTTAGCAAGATATCCCTTTAGCTATTCAAAGGCATTCTGACACTGGTTATCCCATACAAATGCTGTGTTTTTTCAGAGAAGATGCTGAAATGGTTAACACTTGTCTACAAGCTGGGCTATGAAGCAATGAATGGACTGAATTTTCCCTTGTAGGCTTCGAAGTTGCTTAAGTGTTCTAGGTGGAGGCATTTCCACTATAGCCTTGACCTTAGTGGGATCAACTTCAATTCCCCTTCTTGACACAATGTATCCTAGGAGTTTTCCAAAGGTGACCCCAAAGACACATTTCTTGGGATTTAGCCACACTTTGTATTGCTCTAGTTTGTCAAAGATTTTAGCCAACACATTCAAGTGATCTTCTCTAGTCCTTGATTTTACCAGTAGATCATCTACATAATCTTTCATTATGTTGTGGAAAAGGTCATGGAAGATAACTGTCATGGCCCTCTGATAAGTAGCTCTTGCATTTTTCAACCCAAAAGGCATCAAAACCCAGCAGTATGTTCCCCATGAGCATATAAAGGAGGTCTTATTTTGGTCCTCTTCAGCTATCCTGATTTGGTTGTATCTAGAAAATCTATCCATTAAGGACAACATCTTGTGCACTGCGATGAGATCCATGATGATGTCTATGTTGGGTGGTGGAAAGTCATCCTTAGGACATGCCTTGTTAAGGTCTCTGAAATATGTGCATCAACAGATGCCCCTAGTGACTTTTGTTACTGGTACAATGTTGGATACCCATTCGGGATAGTCTATAGGGTGAACGAATCCCATGTCTAGGAGTTTCTTGAGTTCCACCTTGACAAGGAGTGCTACTTGGGGATTCATTTTTCTTAGCTTCTGCTTTACTGGCTTCGCATCAAGATGCACTACAAGGTGATGGACGACTAGAGCGGGATCTAATCCTAGCATGTCGGCATATGTCCATGCGAAGTTATGACTTCTTTGTTTGAAGAAAGCTAAGAAAGCATCTTGTTCTTTTGTTGTGAGGGATTATGTTCAGAATGTGATCTTGGGTGTCTCTTTTGTTCCAAGATTCATCTCATGTGATGCTTCAACTAGGATTGGTGATCTTTCTTGATATAGCTCTAATACTTTAGGGAGGTCCATCCTCTCATCTCCTAGCACCTCGTGGAGGTTTTCACTAGGTGATACGTCCTTTATTTTGACTTTTTCTTCATCTAAAAGTGCCACAAGGTGGTTTTCACTAGGGGATGTTATTTTTATTTTCATATTTTTGTGACTAAGAGTTTGGATTGTCTCCCCAAAGTATGCAGGTGTGTTTAGTTCCATGATGTAGCCGACTCCATGGTCTCCAAGGGGGGAGTGATCTCTAACCCCCATCATGTCAGTTATTGCTTCGTCATTTTGTGCGACATCAAGGACTGGAGGCCCTTGTTGGTCCCAATCTATGAGTTGGGGATAGACGAGAGGTAGGTCATTGGATGTGGATGGCATAGTGATTAAGGTGTAGATGGTGCATATGGATGATTTGAAGAGTTCAAAGAAATCATTGAAAGAGTCTTGATGGTCCTCTTCATTGATGTTATCTACTATGAAGAAAGCATTAGCGACTTTACTTAAGATATACTCAATATTGGTGGGGGTAGACTCTTGTTTCCCATACCCTAGCCCACGGAGATACGTGTTCCTTGTTTCTTGGAGGGGTTCAACAATTCCTTGTTCATGAAGGCCTATGCCGCCTTGTCCTTTCTACCCCATTTATTTGACAATTTTGAGACCTCTTCCATAGATCTAGGTTGGGAGAGTAGGAGCTTCTTGATTTTCTTCATCCTTTTATAACCAAGAGGATATGTCTTCAAGAACATCTTGTTAAAGGAGGTGCTTTTTATCAAAGGTAGGTGACGGCTTGAATTTGATGACAATCGTAGAGACTTCCTCTTCCTTAGGAGTACCAAATGTCTTAGGAGATGGTAATAGGCCCACATAAAATGTGTCGTGTAGGTTGTACTCACCACATCCCGTGTCACTTATCTTGATCTTGACCTCGGGAGGAGTGGATGTTTGTGATGTGGTTACAATGTTGGAAGGATTAATGTATAAAGTGGATGGTGTATGATTAGTATGAGGAGTGGATGTTTTAGTGGCATTATTATATGGACATAAATTATTATATGGACAGAAAGTGCGGTCATGTCCTTCCAAGAAGCCACAGTATTGGAAAGGACGAGGATCAACATAGATAGTGATTTCTGTGCCATTGTGAAAGAATTTTAAGCATTGATGGAAGGTGGATGGGACATCTTGCATGGCATGAATCCATGGTCAGTCAAGAAGAATCTTATATGGGAGGTCAAGATTAAGTACTTGACATTTGGTTTCTAAGATCTTTTGTCCCACTTCTATGGGAAGCTTGATGGTGCCTTTAGATAATCTTTCAGTGTCATCGTATCCTTTGATGGTTATACATTCACTAGAGTCCACAACCACATCAGAGTATCCCAAATGTTTTAATAATTTTAGAGTGCAAAGATTTAGGCCGGAGCCACCATCTATTAAGACTTGTTTAATGGTATGTTTATGAATGAGGACTTTGATATGCAGGGCTTCGTTATGAGCGGCATTAGATGTGGGTAGATCTTTTTCCAAGAAGGCGAGGCGATGAGGTGAGGCAATTTGGCCTACCAGGGCTTGGAATTGATCAACATTCAAGTTGGTAGGGACTTGGGTTTCCATTAAGGCTTTGTCAAGGACTTCCTTATGGAGGGGAGATGTGCAAAGCAATTCGAGGATGGAAATTTCTGCGGGGTTTTTTCTGAGGTGATCTAAGAGATTGTACTTGTGAGAAAATGGTGGATTAGTAGGTGCTGATGTAGAGGGTTGATCATGGGTAGGGGCTCCGCATATGGAAACGTGGCCGCGACGAGCAGTAACGATGCAATTTGGTGTTTTAGCTCTAATGGTGATGGTGTTGACATGGTTGGAATAATCTTCTATTCGTCCCACAATGGAATCGAAAGAAGAGGGAGGTGGCACAACATTGTATGTTTGGTTGGAAGACAAGGCTTTACCTTTGTTATGATCGAGAAGGGGATCTTTGTATGCTCCTAAGTTGGCATTAGGTGATTATCTTGGAGGTTCATCGATAGTTATGTCACCTCTATCTATAAGGTATTGTATACAATGTTTCAACCTCATGCAGTTAGATGTTTTGTGCCCTTTCACACGATGGTATTCACAATAGGCATTCTCATCAAACCAAAAGGGTTTAAATTGATTTTCATCATAAGGTCGGATAGGGGGTAATGTGATCAAGTCCACATTTACAAGATTGTTCAAGACATTCTCAATGGGTTCCCCTAAAGGTGTGAATTTCCTCTTAGGGTTGTTGTTTTGTTTTGGTGGTCCTCTAGGAATATTTACATTGTTGTTGTTGTTGGATGTACTTTGTGGAGTGGAATTTTGTACATTTTGGACAACTTTCACATCAGTGACATCGTCATTGAGGGTATTCTTGTTCTTACCCCAAAAGCGGTGACAAGGGTCGTTGTACCTCATCATTTAATCATATTTCATATGTTAGAATCTAGGGCCATGTCCTAGGCTATCTGCAATTAGGGATTCTACAGTTACCATTTTTCTCTAGCTAATTCTAATAACTTTCACTAGTTTAAAAGATATTGATCTATCTACTTACTAAATGAATTCAAAGAATGCTGGAAACTGAATTGAACAGTAAATTACTTAGAGCAAATCTATAAACTACAACATGCATCTATCTATCAAAATTAGTAAGTATTCTATAAAGCAAAATCTGAAACAACAAAACAGTGGTACTAGCCTTCTGCCTTGGTGGTGAGAGTGGGCCCTTGCTCCACACCCTTAGGGTTGAAGGCTACAGTAAGGAATCAACACAAAAGAATAAGATCACAACTTAATTTGGTCCAATTCCATTTGCTTTGCATTCAGAGAAATATTGATATCCAAATTGAGATTACAGAAAATCAGAATAATAAAAGTCACTCTTTTCTGTTGCTTCTGTAAGTATATATAAAATGAGTGATGACATATCACTTATCTTATCTACCAGTTCTTCTATGAGATGACATCCATCTCTTTATTATACTAGCTGTCTAACTACGAAAAATAACCATGTAATAAAAATAGATTGAGTGGAACAGAAGTCCACTCTGAATCTAAGTTTGAGTCTTAATACATTTGGGCAGTGAGGCCATGAAAATATGGATATTAAATCAGTTTCATCAGTAACTCATGCAAAAACTAAAAAGAGATAAAAACTCTCAGCAATTAACTAGAGATGGCCCTTAATCACTCAGGTGATGATTTGAGTAATATTAGGGGTATTACGACCACTAGTGAAAGTGCCTAATCAACAGTTGTGCTAGAAATCTACTCTGTTCTAAAGAGGTGTTGGAAATGTATGTCTCTGTTTGCAGCTCTGGAGATGTATTGTCTGTAGCTCCAGAGATATAATTGTGGCCTTCTTGCTCAGCTCCAGAGATGCTCCAGACTTCAGTCCAGCTTCAGAGATGCTTTTCCTCTTTACTTCAAAACTTTTGATGTCGTGGTATTCTGGTATGGTCTCTGGAGATCATTAAGACTATCTCCGGAGATGCACAAAATTGCTATCTCAAACATCTACACCTATTGATTCAAAAAGAAAAGTTTTTCTGCATATTTCCATCAATTCCATGCACATTAGTCCTTTAATCAGAAATCATGATCTTAAGTAATTTATCTTCAGTTAATCATTATTTAGAACAATCTTGCTAGCCTATTCGGGTGAAGACATCAAGAAAGATGGGATCAGAAAGGAGAAAAAGAGAGGTAAAAAGATGTATTTTATGGGTGCTACTTGGCACTCATCATCCCCCCCATACCTAAGGTTTAGCAGGTCCTCCTGCTTCTCACAATATGGATTTATTCTGGTGGAGTAGCTTGTCAGTCAAGTTGTAGTCTTGTGCATAGGTAGACCAAGTGGTGCAGTTGGTATTACTATTTCCTCTGTACTGATCAACCTGCTTCAACCACTCTTGCAATTTCTCATCTTCCATCTGCTCAGCCCAGACAGGGAGTGGTTCAATTATGAGAGGGGGCCTGAAACACCCACCTATCCACTCTTGTTTATGCTTATCCATCATTTTGGACATTAACCTTGCCTTCCTCATAAATGACCTTAAGTTTGCAGGGGTTACCACCTCTCTCATTTTCTGCTCTGAGGTCAGAATATTCCACCTTTTCTTTGCTATTACAAGCACTGGATTAGCCGAGCTGCACATAAAAAGACCAAAATCAATGGAACACTCTTGCATATTTTTTAGGTATAATGGCAAAATTTTGTTTTGACTTTCAGGGTGATAGACATAGGCCCTGAATTGGACCTCAAAAACATAAGGGTTTGGACACTCCTTCCTTATAAAAAGATTTGTTTTGTATCCTTCTTGAGATGAGCCTCCATTTGCTCATTCCAAATCTGATGATTCCTCATCATGGACATGAATGCTTTGAGCTAGCAGTCCCCTACAAAATAGTTAAGGATGAAGGTCATATCATCAACACAGAATCCATGCAGATATAATTCACACATAAATTTTTTGTCTTGATCAAAGATCCTTGTATAGGCTTCCATGAACCCTTCTGTTGTTTATGTGTTCTTAGGTAGATCAGACAGGACTGAAGATAGCTTTCTTTGCAGGTCCCTTTCTTGTAAAAACATATCATAACTGGCACTTGGAGGTCTGCAAGACAAAATCTCAAAAGAAATGGAGGCTATCTAAATGACTCTTTGCTCCAAGATTTCCACTTTTTTTGTCATGGCAGTAACTACCCTTTGTAATTACAACATAGGCTTAGAAGCCTCATATTCTCTACATCTCCTTTCCCAATGAAACAGGGCCTTAACAATATCAATGGGGATTGGTCCCACATATGGATCTGTACCTCCTGTTCACCGGTTGCCCTTGGGCTAGCCAACTCTTGAATATACTCCTCTTGATCATCTATTTTGTTGTTGGCCCAAGTCAATTGTTTATCTTGGCTCTGTACTTTCTCAATTAATGCTATAATTACTATGAGACCATTGTCTCTAGCCTTGGTAAGATCAGAGATACTTTGTACTATCTCTATCTCCTTTTCCTTCATGATTTTAGTTGTCTCTGTCTTCTGGGCTTCCAGTTCTGCTTCTCTCTCTTGAATTATTTGGTCTTTACTCTGGAGTTCTATTTGCAGTTTTTCAATTACTTATTTTTGCTCCATCTCTATTTCCACTCTGATCTTCTTGAGGATAGTGATAATCTAATTTTTCCCCCAATGTAATCTTTTTAGATTATCAATTTCTTCCAACAGTTGCTGCTTTTTTAAAATCTCAATATCCTCTTGATTAGAGGGGTGAGAGAAAGTTCCTGTTTCTTCTTCTGTTTGCTGCACATTAGGATCTTCCATAGCCATCTATCTTGTACTGTCAGCTGCACCCAATTGCTCTGTTTCATCTTTCCCTGTAGCCTCCCTATCTTGAGGTTCTTCTTGGGTTTTCTTTGTTTGTGCTGGCACTAATGAAGGCCCATCTTTCTCCTCAGAAGTTCTGAAACCCAAAAGCACTTCAGCTAGGAGAGCAGTATCTTTCTCAGTTTGGGAGAGTTGCCTTTTTCTTTTGCTTCTCCGTAGCACAGATGGGGCAGGTGCCTCCAGAGAAGGTGTCTCATCCTCAGAATTTGAGGAAATAGTTAAAGTTTTCCTGTATTCTGTCTCCAGAGCAGGAGATTGTTCTAAAGTTGGACTTGAACCCAAATGGACAGAGGGTTCTAGGGAAACTTCTCTGAGTCTTTTCTTTCTCACTAGAGGGATCTCATCAGAATCATGGGATGCTTCTTCAGCCCAATAGTGTATTCTAGAGTCAACTTTCTTTGGGGTTTTCTTTGCTTTCTGTCTTGACCTCTCCCCTGTTAGTTCCTTAGGGAAAGATTCCTCAGCCAAAGTCATCTTCCTCCTGGCTAAGCGAGTCATGTATGGAGTTTGCTCAAGAGCATGCTCTTTATTTTCTTTTCCTTTCTTCTTTGTATTAGAAACAAGGGTTACAGATGAAGTTGCCTCCAGTGAGGACTTCTTTCCTTTTTGAACAACTGTAGAGGAGGTTGAAGGTTCCGTCTCTTCTTCTTGCTGAGTAGAGGAACCCTCACCCTTTGCCTGTGCCCTCTTTGGCTCTTTGTCCTGGGGATTTTGTTCAAGAAATGTTTGCCATAATTCTTCCCCATCAACTTGAGATAGAAAGTGGTGTTTAACTATTAGAAAAATGAGGCCATGATGTTTCATAGGACCCTTGATTTGTTGATATCTTTCTGTAGTTGCCCTAATGGCAGAGTACAGGAAGTTGGGAATGTTTATGCTGAATTCAGGGTGTCCATTCCCATGCCTCAGAAAAATCAACATTTTCATTATTGGTCCTAAAACTAAGGAAAATTGACCATCACATGTGAAATATTTCATCAGCCATATAGCTACAGATTGCCAAGGGTTTGGAAGTGAGGACCTAAGAATTCTTTTAACCTCATTTTTATTTAAATGCAATTATATTGCAGGTTCACCTTCAACAAAGAAATTCTTAATCAAATCAACATATAAGGTTTTCAGATGATAGAACCTCTCACCTTGTTTAGGCAACCCAGAAATATGACTGATAGTGGTTGTAGAGAGATTGATTTGGACTCCCCTTACAGCTGTCTGATTGTCCTTCAGATTTCTTAGGAACTCATCAACAATATCTTCTTAAAACCCCTCAAAATTTTCCAAAAATTCCAACCATCCTGCATTCCTCAGAATGTCTGCTATAGGATCATCCTACAAAAGGCCTGTAGCACTCTCTGGTTATGATTTCTTCTTAACCCCCATTGCTAAATTCTTTTTCTATCCTCTGTGCTTACAATCCTTCCTCACTCTGTAGGCTCCAGAGAACTGTTTCAGCGGACTTTGTTTTTTTGGGTATGTTACAGTTTTGAATGAGGATTATTATGTCAATTTGCTTAACGACTTAGGCTTATGGAGAAAGAACTGAAAATTAGTTAGAGTGCTTATGTGGTCATAAATGAAGCAGAGTGATGGGACACTCCATAGGCATGGTGACAGTATAAAAAAGATGGTGGCATGCATGAATTTGGAAAGGAAAATGATGGCAGGAGGACGTGTCATAATGATGGCACCCAAAAATAGAATGACAAGACAGTTGCTAATTAATGCTTAATTAAGATAGAATTACCTGAACCATTTTTAATGATGAGGCGCGATGTGCTTGGCTGAGATTTTGCGGCGCTGATGAGACTGGACGCGACGTGGCACTTGAGCAACTTTTTGTGGCTTGAGATGACGTCAATCACCTTCATTGTCACGCAACCTGCAATCATTCCCATTGAGTGGTTCGAGAATCCATGTATCCAGGGTGACATCAACACAGTCTTTGTAAGTATCCATGCAAATGAGAGTAATGATTTCTCTCGAGTTGCGTGTTCACTTTAAATTTTTTTTGTTTATTCCTGCCATAAAGTAGAGATGAGTCAGGATGACCTCATCAAATGATGTTTCTACTTTATTGCCTGGAGAGGTAGGTCCCCTCCCACTTATTATGGTTGTAAACAACCCTTTATTGGTGGAGCGCCATAGGTGCTTCTAGTTTGCAAAGCGCCGGAGGTGCTCCTAATCTGTGAAGTGCCGAAGGTATATTTTTGTAACTCCCAGCACCTGATCAGCTCCGTAGCTTGATTATTCTCATTTGGCATGAAGAAGGGAACCACCATTTACTGGTTTTCAATTACCTTGGTTGAGAAAGACATCCATTTATTGGTTTTCCATCTTTCTCTTTTTTTTTCTTTTTTTTTAGAAGGCCGCCATTTGCTGGTTTTCAACCTTCTTCTCTTTTTTTTATTAGTCCAAAACTATGATAGAGGAGGTGTCCCTTGTATCAAAGCACAAATCGTTGAAGAACTCTTCTTTAGTGGATGGCCTTTTATAGAGTCTGATTCGGTGGTCGTTCACTAAGAATGTGTCTGTGCTTCCATCAATAGGTTCCAATAGTACTATTCCATTTTCAAAGACTTCCTTTATCTAATAAGGACCCATCCAATGAGTTTATAATTTCCCTTTGAACTCCTTGAATTTAGAGTCATAAAGAAGAACCCAATCACCTTGTTGAAATGTCCTCCTCTTGATGTGTTGGTCATGCCATTGCTTCCTTTGATACTAAACCAGTTCTGTTTGATGAATGGCCTCTGTCTGGATTTCATCCAACTCATTGAGTTGAAGAATTGTATTCTGTTGGGCTATGGACAATGGTAGACCAATATCCAAGGTAGTTTTAAGTGTCTGGAGTTCAAATTCTATAGATATAATAGACTTTTTCCCATAAACTAATTCATATGGTGAGAACTTTGTTGTGGACTTCCAAGTGGTATTGTAAGCCCAAACTACTTCAGGTAATCTATTAGCTCAATCTTTTCTGTTCATTGCTACTGTCCTTGTTAGAATATTTTCAAGTTCCCTATTAGTCACTTCTACCTGCCCATTGGCTTGAGGATGGTAAGGTGAAGATTTTTTGTGCTTGACTTGATATAAGTCTGTGAATGCTCTGATTACCTGGGAAGTAAACTGAGGTCCCCTGTTTGAAACTATGGATCTTGGGGCTCCAAACCTCAAGAAAATCTTATTATAAAGGAAATCAACAACTTTTTCTTCTCGTGCAAATTGCAACGCTTGAACCTCATCCCATTTAGTCACATAGTCTGTGCATACTAGAATATACTCCTTGCCTGATGATGGTGGAGAAATTAGTCCCACAAAGTCTAAACCCCACTATTCAAATGGTTCCATCATTACTTGAGGATGCAGTAACATCTCCTAGGTGAAGGTTAGCTATCCCATCCTTTGGCACTGGTCACACTGCTGCACATACTTCTTAGTATCCTTGTGAAGAGAGGGCCAGTAGTAACCAGCTCCTAGGATCTTGTGGACAGTTCTATGGTAAGAGTAATACCCACCAGATGGTTCATCATGACATGCTCTTAATACATCAAAAATTTCATTAGTTTTCAAACACCTGCGTAAAATGAAATCAGGACCACATTTAAACAACAATCCATTTAACCATTTGTAAGATAAGCTTTCCTTAACTAAGCATTTTTTCTGTTTTGAGGTAAAATGGGATGGATACAAGCCTATAGCTAAAAGATTAGCTATATCAGCGAACCAAGGTACAGTAGAGGAGATAGCAAAAAGATGTTCATTTGGGAACCTGTTCTCCACTGGTTGGTTTTCTCCTCCTGTATGCAATCTTGATAGAAAATCAACAACCAAATTAAACTTGCCTAGATTATCAACTATGGTAATATCAAATTCCTGTAATAGCAATAACTACCTAATGATCCTTGCACCTACTACTGGCTTATTCATTAGGTACTTGATCGCTGCATGATCGGTGTGTACAAATATTTTATATCCAGTGATATAATGCCTGAATTTGTTTATAGCATAGATGACTGCCAAGAATTCTTTTTCAGTTATGGTGTAATTTTTTTTGCAGAGGTAAGGTTTTTGCTTATGTAATAAATGGCATGCATACTCTCTCCTTCCTCCTTTTGTCCTAAAACTGCCCCAATGGACTCATTTGAAGCATCAGTTTGTATGTGAAATGGTAAAGTCCAATTAGGTCCTCTCAAAATTGGTGTTACAATAAGCTTCTCTTTCAAGGTTTCAAATGCTGATTGACAGTCTTCTATCCATAGAAATTCTACGTCTTTGTTAAGCAGGGTAAACAGGGGGGCAGTTGTTCTATTAAAATTTTCTATGAATATCCTATAGTAGCCTACATGACCCAGAAAACTTCTAACATCTGTCTGATTTTTGGGTGAAGGCAACTGTGTGATCACTTCTATCTTGTTTTGATCCACTTTGATCCCATTTGTTGAAATGTGGTGTCCCAATACAATTCCTTCCTCTACCATCATGAAGCACTTTTCATGGCTAAGGGATAATTGATTTTTCTCACAACATTGCAGTACTTTTTCAAGGTTTGTGAGAGCTTCTTCAAAATTATCCCCATACATAGTAAAGTCATCCATATAGACCTCCATGCATTCATTAGCTAGTTCAGCAAAAATGGCTAAAACAAGTCTCTGAAATGTAGCTGGGGCATTACATAGTCCAAATGGAAGAACTTTGTAAGCAAAAGTTCCCCAAGAGCAGGTGAAAGTGGTTTTGTCCTGGTCTTCAGGTGCTACTTGAATTTGGTAATACCCACTAAATCCATCCAGAAAAGAAAAATACTTTCTCCCAGCAAGGTTGTCCAGTACTTGGTCAATGAATGGTAAGGGAAAGTAGTCATTTTTTGTAGCTTTGTTTAGCTCCCTATAGTCAATACATACCCTCTATTTCCCATTCTTTTTAGGCACTATGACTAGGGGTGAGACCCATTGACTGTCTGAGATTGGATATATAAACCCTACTTCCAGTAATTTTTCTATTTCAGTCTTAACAATGTCTTTTAAAGCAGGATTCAATCTTCTCCGGGGTTGTCTGACAGGTTTAATATCCTCAGTGTATATATGATGGGTACAGATCTCAGGAGGGATGCCCTTCATATCTTGGTATTCCCAAGCAAAAGCTGCTGAATGGGAAATCAGAAGTTGGACAAGTTTTTCTTCCTGATTTGCTGTTAACTGAGTATTGATATTAAGTGTTTTCCCTGGTAAAATCATGACCTATTTTGTGATTTGTTCCATGGATGTAGTTAATCCATTCACTAGAGTCATGGTATTGAGAGGACAAGAATGTGGAAGCAACATGTGCAACGTGGCTAAGTCTCTGTAAAAGGTCTCCCCACAAGGAATGATATTTGCTAGGGCACAATGAGTAGAAGTAAGAAGTTCTCTCCTAGAATCTTGGGCAAGTTCCATCACATCCTCATTGATTAGGATGTGGGTAATGTCTTCTGTTCTATCATAGTATATTTCTTCTTCCAACTCTCCCAAATGTTCCTTGATGGTTACCATAGCTACTGAGGCATTGTTGTCATTGCTATCTAGTTCATCCACCCATACTCTTCCTGTATAATGTATTGATGGTTTAGCTGGAGGATACAAAGATATTTTATTCAAATCTATCCCATTAGAAATGACCATATCCCCAATTCGACAATCAATAGATGCTGCTGCTGTAGCCAGCCATGGTCTTCCTAGAATCAGTGGATAAACATTTCTCTGGTTTCTCAGTTCTAATATCAGTAAGTCTACTAGAAATTCCCATGATTCTATCACAACTGGTACATCAATAATTACTCCTTTCAGAATAACTACTGACTGGTCAACAAGTTGAAGGATTGTAGTTGTGGATTGGATATTTGATAGAGCTAATTTGTCCATTGTAAGAACTGTCATCACATTAATTGCTGCTCCCAAGTCAACCAAAACATTTGAAATTTCTACCCCTGAGATGAAAATAGTTATGATAGGATTGCCAGGGTCTCCATATTTTGGGAGGAGCATTTCTCCCATCAATATATCTACTACTTTCCCTTCCACCTGGATTGTAGAAGGAAAGTTTTTTTTCCTGCCCTGTGTTTTGACACAATGTTGTTTAATGAATTGATTCAGTTCTGGTACATCTCTAATTGCTTGAAGGAGAGGAATTTCAATGTTCAGTTGCCTGATTTCTTGTAAAAGTTTTGATTCTAGGTTGGATTGGACTTGTTTTTGCAAGATCTTTTTCTGGGGAACATGTTGTTTGAGTCATTCTAGGTACGGTGCTAGTTTTTCCATCTCCGGAGCTTTTATTAGAAGTGTGTCCAGGAATGTTCTCCAGAGTCAATCTTTTAGGAGCAACTCTGGAGTTATCCAAGGATGATTCTTTTAGTACTTTTTCGATAGTAATCTCCTCTGGAAGTTGAGTGGATGAATTTTTAGGTTCCTCATCATTGGTTACTTCAACTATAGTTGGAGGAGATGGTCTTGGGAATACTTTCCCATAATGTAGCTGGAGATTATTTAAATATATAGCGTTAATACTAGCCATGTTTTCTTGCTCTGTCATGTAAACAGCTGCTCCCTATTTATTTCATGGGTTTGGTATAGGCTGAGCTGGTAAGGGTGGTTGGCTAGCTGGCTCATTTTGTGACTGTCCTTGTGTGTTAGAGGGTCCAGTTAGTAAAGCTTGTTGTTGAGGTTGGAAACGTCTAGGTTGTCCTTGGTATTGTTGATTATATCCCTGTTGAGGACCCCATTGAGGTTGTATGTTTTGTGATCCAAACTATGGTGGCCATTGTTGATTTCCCTAGTGCTGATTTTGCCAATTTTGGTTTTGCCAATGTTGATTTGGCCAATCCTGCTATCCCCAAGGAGGATTATTCTAAGGCCCATGCCAAGTTGGATTCCATTAATTATTTCCCAATTAGAAGGACTCATGTAGGAAGGTTGGTTTGGATACTGATTATAAGGGAAATTTCTAGCCTATTTTTGTCCTACATAGTTTAATTCTTCTTCTATGATGACATTCTTCTTACTCAACCTTTTTAGGGCTGGAAGCTAACTATGTTAACTGGTAAGATGTTCCATGTCATAGATCTGACAAATCTCTGATTTGTCTAAAGGGCATTCTCTCAACAGATGCTTGTTTCTACACCTAGGACAATAGATGGAGAGCGGTTCAGTTGTTCTATTTTGATCAGCTGTTCTAGATTTTGCCTAAATTCCATCCAATGTTGTATTTAGTTGGACCAAAATATCTGTTTTTAGATTTGCAATCTCTTCCATTAACTGTCCTATTTCATTCTTCCCTTTGAAGGTTTTGGATGATCTCACTCCATTTTGGGTTCTAGAATAGTTCCTGTAGAGTTCTTCTATAGCAGGTATATCCATTTTGTTGATATTCCCTTTTCCCATTAGATCCAATGCCTGTTTTGATTTGTTTATCTAATCCTTTTACAAACAGGGTTCTGGCTAAGGAGTGATTTACTGGGTTGCCATACCTTCTCAAGGTGAAACTAAACCTGTCCACATATTCCTCTAAGGTTTCTTCCTCTTCTTGCTTAATTTTGAACAATTGCTCATTTTTATTACTGACTCTACAGTAATCTTGGTATTTTCCTAAAAACTCTGTTTCCATCTGATCCCAAGAATGAATAGAGTTCTGGGGTAAACCCATAAACCATCTCATCGCATAATCTTTCAGGGTTGAAGGGAACAGTTTAAGTTTTTGGTTATCTGATCCATAATCATAAGTTTGGCATACCACTTTGAATTCAAACAAAAACTGGTCTGGATCCTCAGAAGAAAGACCTCTGAAATTTGGCAAGTGTGCTGGTGAAATATTTTTCATAGGAGCATTGTCTCTAGCAGTCAGAACAATGGGATATGAGAAGGTTCTTGGAGCCTGATTTTCCTCCTCTTCATGATTATCATTATTATCTTCCATGTCTAGTACTGGTTCTTCTCTCTGAGGTTCTAAGAAATTAGGTTCTATCAAAGGATTTGCCTGAAACTTTTATTGTAATTCTCAGATATAATTAGCGAGTGGAAGATTTGGAGGATCTAAGGGATTATTGATTTGATGTGCAGCTTCCAAGGTAGGTTTTAGGTTTCTTTCTTCAACAAGATCTTGGGCCACCGCACTGCTTTCTCCTATAGTTTGTTGATGGGGGTGTCTATTTTATGTATCTTCCTTTTGAATCTGTATCTCTAACCATACAGATCTAACCTAAAAATTGTTTAGCTAAGTTTACCTAATTAACACAATAATCCCTGGCAATGGCGCCAAAAATGACAAGGGTCATTGTACCTCATCATTTAATCATATTTCAGATGTCAGAATCCAGGGCTGTGTCCTAGGCTATCTCTAATTAGGGATTCTACAATTACCAGTTTTCTCTAGCTAATTCTAATGACTTTTACTAGTTTAAAAGATATTGATCTATCTACTTACTAAATGAATTCAAAGAATGATGGAAACTCAATTGAACAGTAAATTACTTAGATAAAATCTATAAACTACAACATGCATCTATCTATCAAAATCGGTAAGTATTCTATAAAGCAAAATCTGAAACAACAAAATAGTGGTACTAACCTTCTGCCTTGGTGGTGAGAGTGGGCCCTTGCTCCACACCCTTAGGGCTGAAGGCTACAGTAAGGAATCAGCACAAAAGAATAAGATCACAACTTAATTTGGTCCAATTCCATTTGCTTTGCATTCAAAGAAATAATGATATCCAAATTAAGATTACAGAAAATCAGAATAATAAAAGTCACCCTTTTCTGCTGCTTCTGTAAGTATATATAAAATGAGTGATTATCTTATCTACCAGTTCTTCTATGAGATGACATCCATCTCTTTATTATACTAGCTATCTAACTACGGAAAATAACCATGCAATAAAAAGAGATTGAGTGGAACAAAAGTCCACTATGAATCTAAGTTTGAGTCTTAATACATTTGGGCAGCGAGGCCCTAAAAATATGGATATTAAATTAGTTTCATTAGTAACTCATGCAAAAACTAAAAAGAGATAAAAACTCTCAACAGTTAACTAGAGATGGCCCTTAATCACTCAGGTGATGATTTGAGTAATATCAGGGGTATTACGACCACTTCTGATTTTGTGGTATTCTGGTATGGTCTCCAGAGATCATTAGGACTATCTCCGGAGATGCACAAAATTGCCATCTCAAACATCTACACCTGTTGATTCAAAAAGATAGGTTTTTCTTCATATTTCCATCAATTCCATGCACATTAGTCCTTTAATTAGAAATCATGATCTTAAGTAATTTATCTTCAACTAATCATTATTTAGAACAATCTTGCTAGCTTATTCGGGTGCAGACATCAAGAAAGATGGGATCAGAAAGGAGAAAAATAGAGGTAAAAAGATGTATTTTATGGGTGCTACTTGGTGTTATTGTTGTTGACTTTGTTGTTGTTGTTGGTCTTGTTATCGTGGTTGTAAATTTTTATAGAGCCTTTAGCAATAAGGGCTCTTTCGATGGTTGTTCCTTTGTCTATAACCTCCTCAAAGGTTGATGCACATTGGATTTGTGAATGAAACCCCTTTTCTTGGTTAAGATTAGTCACAAACATAGTGACTAGTTGTTTTTCAGGAATTGGCCAAGGGAGTTTGCTTGCTAGGCCTCTCCACCTTTGTAAAAAGGCGGTAAAGGATTCCCCACTCTTTTGTTTTGTGTTTCAAAGGTCGGTCATGGATATTTTGTGTTCAAAGTTATAGGAGAAATGATTCATAAATTTGTCTGCAAGCTCATGGAATGTCTTAATACCAGAGGGAAGATAAGCAAACCATTCGGTGGCTTGACCACTGAGACTTCTAGGAAAAAGTCTCATCTAGGTATCATCGTATGAGACTTCTAAGCAAGCTATTAAAACTCCCTAAGGTGTTCCCTAGGGTCTCCCTTTCCTTTGTATTTGTCAAATTTTGGTGTTTCAAAATTTTTAGGAAAGGGTGGCATGTGTAATGTTCTATCGAATGGGTATGGGCAAATATCCTCGAAAGAATATTGCTTTCTTTTGTTTCCATGTTGCATATCATCAAACTTTTTGATCAATGATTGCACAATGCTAGGTAAATCTTTGGTAGGTGGTGGTTGTGGAATGTAGGTTTGTTGGTTTTGGATCAATTGTTGGAGGAAAGGTGAAATTTGATTTTGGGGTGGATTTTGATTTTGTGAGGTTTGGTTTTGGTTTTGATTTTGATTTTGATTTTGATGGGTGAGGTGTTTTTGAGAAGAAAGGAGTTGTTGTAGAACATGCGGCAGAATTTGTTGGTTTTGATTGGGATTTTGTTGTGAGGTTTGGACGGAAGATGTAATAGGTGTTTGGGAGGTTGGATTTTGTACATATGTGAAATTGGATGAAGGGTTGTTATTAGGAATGTTGGATGTGTTGTAAGGTGGTTGGGAAAGTAATTGTGTCATGAAAGCTATGGTGTTGGCGTCAAATTGGGGCACACTTGTGGAGGCACTTGCGTGCATGGTGTTATTGGGAATGCTAAGGGTGATTTGTGGTGTAGGCGTAGTGACAGTGGATGTCGACATGGTTGAGACATTTGGTGTAGTTGATGTGGTGACATTTGAAGCTTGGGATGTGTTTGGAATATCATGGGATGTGGATGGTTGTGATGATGTGGTGACATTAGGTATGGTGGCACCATTTTGAAGGAAGAATTCAAGATATCTATTAGGATCCAATTTTAGGACTCTATCAATTATGTCCATGGAATTGGTGTCTTGTGTGAAACCAAGGACATCTTGATCCACATGGTTAGTGTTGATGGTAGAAAAAGGATTTACCATAGCATTGGCATCAAGTGTTGATTGTTGTTGGATTACAGGGACATTGTTTTGGTTGGTTTGAGGCATCCCCGTGCCAAAGTTGATTCTAAAGGATTCCATGTCCTTGTTTTTGTTAGCTTGAGACCTTATCAAGGACATACAATGGATTTGGGTGTGGATTTGGTTGGATGTGTTGGTGCTTGAATTGACTGTCAGTTAATTTAGCAATTTTCATGCAGGCACCTTCCCAAAAAATCCAAAAAATTTCCTAAGTGTTGGCCCTCCTCAACATTTTTCAACAGCAGCATCATATTTTCTCCAAGGTGGTCAGCATCATCATGATTTTCTGTCGACCAGATTTGTCATCAGGATCATCTTGTTTCAATATCGGGTGATGTTTGGATATCATCTTGATCCTGCAGTAGAGCTACAGTGCACCCTGATGTTCTTTGAGTTAAAGGGGTCATCATCATCATCCGGTTTACAGTGCATCATGATATTTTGTTTGGGGGGTGATATTCCGAAATATTAGGTTATCTTACTAATATCACCCCGGCGCCTATACGGCGATGACGTCATCTGGATATGAGAGTTGCGCGGTATGCAGACGGGTGATGGTGACATCATCAGGACATGATGATGACGTCATCAGGATTTTTGAAGGCATCGACGAGACCATGGGCATCGGCAAAGGAGTTTTGTGCTGGCCCGATGGTTTATCTCTAGCCGATGGAGCGGATTGTAAGGTAGGCATCGGCGAGACAATTGAGATCGATGAGAGATTTGTGGGGTTGACCGATGGCCTAAGTCTTAGCGATGGGCTTTTGGAGAAGGAGCGTGTGTCGAGCGTGGCAAAAGCGCTCGACACCTATCATGGTCGTGGCCATGCTTTTAAAGTGTTGAAGGAGCCTCCGCACCATGCATGTGGGATTATTCCCCTATATAATTTGAACCTGCGGAGAAGTGCGTTTTGGCGGGAATTTCTCTTTTGAGCGCAGCGATGGTTTCCAGGTAGGCCGCGGGTGGTTGGGCCATAAATGGCGACAGTACAGAGGTATGGGCGATGGCGTGGACGGATCCAATACCCGACTGAAGTTGTACATCCATGGCTGGCGGCTCATGGCTCGAGAACCTCTTTTGTCCCCTCTTCTACCTGCCACATTCAATGCGTTGAGTGCCATTTTTCTGATACTGTGTATCTGGCAGGATTTTTGGTCAACTATGTAATTAATGTTGGGAACCTTCCTTGCTGTATATAGCAGGTTGTGTTGCTCATTTGAAGGTGGTTGAAGGCCTGAGGCATTTTTGTGTAAATAATGAAGAACAGGGCATGATCTTGGCTGTTCTATCCCATTTTGGAGTTTATGAGTTGCAACATGAATGTATTTTGCACATATTTTCAGTTTCAGTGTTAATGTTATATGAAAAATGCTTATTGCATGTGTCTATCTGCGTGTCTCCATTTGCTGCATGTTATTCTCCTTCTTTTGAATCTGGTTGCATGTCAGCAGGGATATCTGTAAGTAGAGGCAGTTAGGTACCCATTCTTGGGTGATGTTTGTAAGGCAAGCATCAGTCCAACCCCCTGAAACTTGAGTGAAAGTTGCAAACCATCTGTTGTATACGTCTAGTTGACTCCTTGCCCAATGGATAGGCACCAGTCTGCTCCTGGATCAGTAGTTATGAGCCAAAACCCCTTGTCTTGCATCCCGGACATTATGTCCGCCCATTTCATCACTTCCACCTGTTAGTTGTAGGAGTAGGATTAGGAACCCCATGCATGCTCTCATACCCGACCAAACATATATGTCCAAGAACGTTGCCCACCTTGTGATCTATCATACAGATCTTGGTCCATACACGAGAGTATTCTGCCTATTGTTGTCAAGCTAAATCATTGTGTTGTTGAGCTAGTCAAGGTTACATCTTAAGTTATAGGGACACCCCCCTTGGTGCGGCAAAACCAGAAGTGAAGGGGAGGAGCTCACGCAACCTCCTGTATTAGTTGGCTGAATCTGCATGTGCATAGGAACTGGCAAACCCTGATGCTGATTCAGAAGAAAAACCAACAAAATGGCAACTCTACTAGGGAATTGATTTAAAAAGAATAATATTTGTGACCCATCTGAGTCACCAACAAAATGGTGCTCTGCTGGTGGAATGAACTTGGAAAAGTAGCTTTCAGCTATTGAAAATTTTGTCCTCTCTGGAGAGGTGGCGACTCTGCAAAAGATCTAAATGCACATGAAAGATGGATGTATGTGATGTAACAAAAATGTGTTGTTCATATTTCTGCATCTGTATGAGAAAAGGTACCTTGTTCCTTCCCCTTTATATATTTACTGTTTTGCTGCATAGGTTAGATGCCAGGGGAGGTTACAGGTCTTAGGCAGACAAAGGATGTCTAAGAGTAAGTTTTTTATGAATCCAAGTATGAATTATCCCGTACTCAGTGGTGAAATGTTGGAGAAAAGAATAGAAGAGATAAAAAATAGGTTGATATTCTTAGAGGCTGAGCAGGCCCAGGTAAAAAGCAATAACCCTGTTATGTCTGCCAGTCAAAAGGCTAAACCTCTTCTCAGCCCTTTTGATCCTTTGTATGACCAACTGGATTTGTCATGGGTTGATTATAAAGTAGAAACTATGCCTACTAGGATATACTGTCAGATGCCTAGATTTGGTGGTCACAGTGTATGTGATGGGAATGCACATATCCAAAATTTTCACAGTTTCATGGGAAAACATTCATTTAGAGATGAGGATATGTGGATGAGGTTTTTTGTTAGGTCCTTTGATGCAAAAGCAAAAGACTGGTATTTGAGCTTTCCAAAGAGATTTTTTGCCTGTTGGGATGAGCTTACTGACTGTTTTAAAGAGGAATTTGCAAGAGAACCTGCTGATCTTGTTGCAGAATTGATGAACATCAGAAAACAAGATAAAGAGCTATGTGTTGATTTCAGTCATAGGTTTGCAGTAGCCCTTTCACAGATCCCAGAAGTCTTCAGACCTGATATTTCAGCCTGTGTTGGCATATATTTTGAGGCTTTTGAGGAGGGCTGTAGTGCAATACTGAGGGATTTCAAGGTGACAAGTATGCAGATGGCATACAAGTTCGCCAAAAATATAGAAACATTCAGAAATGGGCGCCTGTTGATATCCCTGTCCCCAGGCCTTGGTGTGAATAATAGTTGTGAAGTTGCAAATGACCAAGTAATTAAGGCATCGTGTGAAGATGAAAAGATGAATATTGAAGGTGCTAGTGAAAGGACTAGTGAGGATTCCCATTGCAATGATGAGGCATCTGACCATGAAAATAATAACGAGGTTGTGGACAGCAATGAGCAACTTTTGGAATGGACCTGTGGAGATAATTGTGAGTATTGTGCTCAAGATAGAGAAGAAATAAGCATACAGGCTGATACTCTTCCACAGAGGGAATCCATTGGTGATGAAGATGCATGCTCTGCTGCCCATGAACAAATGGCATACTATGATGAAATTGATGCACCTGGGTCACCCATTTATGACACATATGTTGATGAGGATCTGTCTGAGTATGGTGAGGATCTTGACACTGTTTTTGACTTGGATTCTGTTTCTCATCCTGATGAAAGAGAGACCAACATACATCAGGTAAGTGATTGTAAAAATGTACCTGATTTGAAAGAGGTGCCGGAGCCTGATCTTTTCCAGCTTGGTGTACCAGATGGTTGTGTACATGATGTACACAATGTGATTTTGAAAGCTTTTCTTTTGATATGCCACCATATACAATGAGCTTTGTTTTTCCTAGCTGTGTGGTGGACTTTGAGTGTTTTTAGTTTTCAGTCCAGCTAGGAAATCATTTTGCAATGCATAGTGATGATAACATGTGTTCTATGCCATATGGGTATGCATTGCCTGATACATTCTGCATCCACTTGTTGCCGGATGCTGAAGGTTGTCTGCATAGGGGTGACAATGACAAGCCAAATCAGAGGGTTGAATATACAGATGACAAGGTTTGTTTGTGGGTGGATCTTTGCAGTATCTCCAAGCTTGACCCAGTGCATGCAGATGAATACAAGATATTTGACAAAGGCGTTGTTATATGGAGCCTAATCAGACACATGCTGTAGGAGTCGTTAGCAGGTATATGAGTCATCCCAGATTAGAGCATTGGAATGCGGTAAAATGGATTCTTAGGTATTTGAGGTATCACTTCATTCGGTCGGTGTTGGATAATGGACAGTTACAGCTGGCAAAGATACATACAGATGATAATCCAGCAGATATGTTTACAAAGGCAGTGACAAGGGAGAAGCTGAGCTCCTCTTCAGCTTTGGTTGGTCTTCTAGACTGAACACAACAAAAATAGAACAGCAGAGTCCAGGGTGCTTATTTCCAGTGGGAGCTACAGGGTCAGTGGTGTTATGATCAGTCTCCAAGTGGGAGATGATATGGTGTGGAGTCTGATCAGTCTCCAAGTGGGAGATTGTTGTTATATGGAGCCTAATCAGACTCGGAGGTTATATTTACCCCACTTTTATTAGCGCGGTTTCCCCCCAAATTCCTACGGGGTCAAGGGGCAGCGCCCCTTGCGGGGTCCAGGGGCAGCGCCCCTGGCACGTTCCCTGTCGCGATACAGGGCGGGGTCGAGGGGTAGCACCCCCGTGGGGGCTCGGGGGCAACGCCCCCGAAACCTCACACGGTTTTTTATTATTTTATAATGCACCGGAAGTTAATTTTTTCATTGACTGACATAAGAAAACCCTATTTTGTAACCGACAAAAAGCTTGATAAAAAGTGGCTAAGGGTTAAGGTTTTGATATTGTATTGTAGCATTTTGCAGCGGTATTGAGTTGCAGGGATTGCTGATTGTAATCGGTTTGATTTACTGGATAATAATATTAGACTCTCTGTTTGGTGGATGTAGCCCGAGTTTGGGTGAACCACGTTAAAACTTGTCTCTCACTATTATTACTTCTATGTATTTCCATTTATCTGTTTAATCTTTATTTGCATTTAATTGATATCTTCTGCTGGCTAATCCTAACAAAAGGGAGATACATGTTTTTCCTTTTCTTGGTGGCCTTATGCCATCAAGTGTGTTTGGTGATGCAGGTTAGTGCAGTATTTGACTCTGTGCCCAATGGATAAGGGACTGGTCTGCATCCCAGAGATCTGGGGTTCTCGCTGCAGTCTTGCACCTGCACGTCTCCAGACAGAGCCACTGTTGGTGCCTGAATTGACTGTCAGTTAATTTATCAATTTTCATGCAGGCACCTTCCCAAAAAATCCAAAAAATTTCCTAAGTGTTGGCCCTCCTCAGCATTTTCAACAATAGCATCATATTTTCTCCAAGGTGGTCAGCATCATCATGATTTTCTGTCGACCAGATTTGTCATCAGGATCATCTTGTTTCAATATCGGGTGATGTTTGGATATCATCCTGATCCTACAGTAGAGCTACAGTGCACCCTGATGTTCTTTGAGTTAAAGGGGTCATCATCATCATCTGGTTTACAGTGCATCATGATATTTTGTTTGGGGGGTGATATTCCAAAATATCAGGTTATCTTACTAATATCACCTCGGCGCCTATATGGCGATGACGTCATCCGGATATGAGAGTTGCACGGTATGCAGACGGGTGATGGTGACATCATAAGGACATGATGATGACGTCATCATGATTTTTGAAGGCATTGGCGAGACCATGGGCATCAGCAAAGGAGTTTTGTGCTGGCCCGATGGTCTATCTCTGGCCGATGGAGCGGATTGTAAGGTAGGCATTGGCGAGACAATTGAGATCGATGAGAGATTTGTGGGGTTGGCCGATGGCCTAAGTCTTAGCGATGGGCTTTTGGAGAAGGAGCGTGTGTCGAGAGTGGCAAAAGTGCTCGACACCTATCATGGTCGCGGCCATGCTTTTAAAGTGTTGAAGGAGCCTCCGCACCATGCATGTGGGATTATTCCCCTGTATAATTTGAACCTGCGGAGAAGTGTATTTTGGCAGGAATTTCTCTTTTGAGCACAGCGATGGTTTCCAGGTAGGCCGCGGGTGGTTGGGCCATAAATGGCGACAGTACAGAGGTATGGGCGATGGCGTGGACGGATCCAGTACCCGACTGAAGTTGTACATCCACGGCTGGCAGCTCATGGCTCGAGAACCTCTTCTGTCCCCTCTTCTACCTGCCGCATTCAATGCGTTGAGCACCATTTTTCTGATACTGTGTATCTGGCAGGATTTTTGGTCAACTATGTAATTAATGTTGGGAACCTTCCTTGCTGTATATAGCAGGTTGTGTTGCTCATTTGAAGGTGGTTGAAGGCCTGAGGCATTTTTGTGTAAATAATGAAGAACAGGGCATGATCTTGGCTATTTTATCCCATTTTAGAGTTTATGAGTTGCAACATGAATGTATTTTGCACATATTTTCAGTTTCAGTGTTAATGTTATATGAAAAATGCTTATTGCATGTGTCTATCTGCTTGTCTCCATTTGCTGCATGTTATTCTCCTTCTTTTGAATCTGGTTGCATGTCAGCAGGGATATCTGTAAGTAGAGGCAGTTAGGTACCCATTCTTGGGTGATGTTTGTAAGGCAAGCATCAGTCCAACCCCCTGAAACTTGAGTGAAAGTTGTAAACCATCTGTTGTATACGTCTAGTTGACTCCTTGCCCAATGGATAGGCACCAGTCTGCTCCTGGATCAGTAGTTATGAGCCAAAACCCCTTGTCTTGCATCCCGGACATTATGTCTGCCCATTTCATCACTTCCACCTGTTAGTTGTAGGAGTAGGATTAGGAACCCCATGCATGCTCTCATACCCGACCAGACATATATGTCCAAGAACGTTGCCCACCTTGTGATCTATCATACAGATCTTGGTCCATACACGAGAGTTCTGCCTGTTGCTGTCAAGCTAAATCATTGTGTTGTTGAGCTAGTCAAGGTTACATCTTAAGTTATAGGGACACCCCCCTTGGTGCGGCAAAACCAGAAGTGAAGGGGAGGAGCTCACGCAACCTCCTGTATTAGTTGGCTGAATCTGCATGTGCATAGGAACTGGCAAACCCTGATGCTGATTCAGAAGAAAAACCAACAGGATGGATGAAAGTTGAGACCTTAGAGAATAGATTTTAAAGTATTGGACCCAAGGATAGGTGATGGTGAAAATTTGATGAAAGGGAATAAAGATTTAGCCTTAAGAAAATAATTTCTCAAAATTCTAAACCTAAGGATGATAATGATATGGATACGGTAAGGCTTGGTATAGGTTTTATCTTTAGAGAATAAATCTCAAAAGTTTTAAACCTAAGGTATAAGGATGAATGAGAAACTTTAGAGGTTAAACCTCAAAGATAGATGGATGAATTGATTTTCAAAAACTTTGGATCAAAGAGGTGGGATAAAATGAAGAGTATATGATGGATAAAATGGATTAAGGAATATGGTTTTGGGATGTTGGTGAAGAATGATCTTTGAGGATGACCTTAGGATGAATTTGAAAGGGATTATGATTTAGAAATGGGTGACTAATGGTATGCTTAGGATGATTTGGATGATAATCAACCAAGGAAGATGTTAGATGATTTGGATAAATGGACTTTAGATAATAATCAACTAAGGAGAACCCTAGATGACTTGGATGTTTGGATGACTAAAGATGTTGGATAATTTTTTGATGATGTTTGAAAATGATTTTCAAATCAAAGCTGAGCTTGAATAAAGGTAGATCTTTGGATTATAAAAGGGATATCCCTCTTTACTTAAGGTAGACTTATGACCTTAGGCAAAAAGGGGAAGATTATTTTACTTGAGGGTAGACTAATTACCAACAAGAAAATTGGGATACCTTAGAATATATCAACTTAGGAGTTGTCTAGACTCCTAAATCAATTACTCCAAAGGTTAATAAGGCTAATTTATAAAATCACTTATGGTAGACAAAGCTTTAAATACCATATAAACTAGAGGATGGTAAGATCTAGATTTAATTCTTGCACAAAGTTGATTTGAGGTATGGTTTTGGATGTTGATTGATGTTTGGATTTTGGATGATTTTTGATTTGGGATGTGGATGTTGGATTTTTGGATAATATGGATAGAATTTGGATAAGGTTGGGTAAATGTTGGATTCAAAATGAATTTTGGAATAGATGAGTAAAGGTCCAAAGGTGAAAATCAAAATGTGTGATTGAAATGAAATGGTTAATGAGTGGATAGGGTATGACCAAAGATTATATATCAAAATGATGTTTATCTAAGGCCAAACGGTATGGTAAATGAATTTTGGACAAAAGGTTGGATTATACGGAGATGAAATGGTGGACTATGGTTGGACTTGGTAATTGATTAATGACTTGAGATCAAAGGTCCAATAATCAATTGACTTTCTCTAAGGTCAAAATGAAAGTATATATCTATGAATTTGGACAAGATGGTTGTGGATGATGATCAAAGGTGAATTTGGATTTTGATGGATTTTGACAAGGTGACCACATATTCTGATTGGACAGGATTCAAGGATTTTAGGACAAATTACTAGACACGTGCGGGATCTAGTCTCCAGATGGCGCTATTTTTTGGTGATAAGGCATCAAAACAAAGTGGAATGGTGCCAGAACAGAGCCTGATGGCACCAAAATAGTGGATTATGGTGTTAGAGAAAATGGTGCTACAGGAGAATTTTAAGGCGCCAAACAAAGAGGTTATAGAGCCAAAATGAGTCAGTGTTTAGGATTTGAACTAGGGCTTTAACAATTTTTGACCTATCTTGGATTTTGGATTCAAACTTTGGGTTTTAGAAGGTCAAGTACTCTATTTTCAAAGGTCAAATGTTTGATTTTGAGGGCTCAAATGTTCAATGGTTTGATCTTTCAAATGGTTCAAGTGGTTTTGGATAATGTCGATGAAATTTCTTGGCAAGTAGACAAACAATCAAACAAGAGAACACAATGGCCAAATGTTTGATAGGAAGTATAAGCGTTATGTGTATGTTTAATAGCCACTTAAGGCCAAATTTCCACGAGTCTAGACACAATCGAATACACTTGAAAATAATGCTTAGTCTACTTAAGGTCAATGGCCAATGGCAACTTCTTCAAGCCCACAACTTGGAATCTCCTTTGACACAAATGTAGGAACACCTAATGTGGGTATATACACTTTTGTCTTTGCAAGAGAGGACATGTAGGGGCCTCCAAGACTAGAAGGATGACCCAATCACCCTCTCCTTGAAAAGCCAACAAGTAGCTTATGATAAGCTGAGGATTTCTATCTCATCTCAAGGGAGCCATATGGTAGGCTTCTAACTTATCTTTAGAGAATGTATCCTCTTGCATTGAACAAGGCACCAACAACTCAGTCAATAAGGTAGGCTTCTAACTTAAGGTGTCTAGTGAGAATTCGGGGACTTAATGCTTATTCATGCAACAGTGACTCACTTAAGAGACTATCCCAGCCACTTACATCAATCCTTTGAAAGGAAAGAATGGGGTTGGCATATCACATACACACGTGTATGGATACTGGGGAACTATTAGAATAAGAATACTTCACCAAGAAGTCTTCGGCTTTCACCTAAATCGTTTATATAGAGGACTGGATTGAAAGTACCGCTTAGAGTCATCCCTTGGGGCACTGAGTACCTCTTTTCCCACCAAGGTAGACTCTTCTAAAAAAAGAAAAGAAGATAGAACAATTTCTCTTACACCCAAGATCCGTTGAGGCAAAGGGAGAGGATACTTTTGTTCTACCTTAGGATCTACTAATAGAATGTGCAAATGCACCAAACACTTCAAGCAGTTAAGTTCTTTTTAAAACACCAATTGAAATATTCCTATGTTGACATTCAAACACACAAAAGGGATCTTGCAAAGAAATGTATTAGTAGTTTGAGTTTCTATCTTTGACTAGTGTTCTTTTACCTGCAAAAATGTGTTAGCAGCCTGCACAGATCCCAAAAATTAGTTAGCAAAATAATGCCAAAACATGGACAAATGGTGTCATAAATTAGTCAGTTAGTGTTAGAAATAGCTTAGATGACACTACAAATTAGGCAAATGGTGCTAAAAAAGCAACAAAAGGCGCTCAATTTTTCTAGTTCTAAAACCAGACAGATGACAGAGCATAAAATGAAAATGGCATTACAAATAAGGCAAATGGCATCAAAACACAACATGGCATTAAAATTTCCTAAAATGACATTATATTTTTAGGAAATGGCGTCAAAATAGATTTTACCTGTCTTACCTTGGCTACATAGTCAGATGGTGCCGTTCTGTGTGTAGATAGCGCCAAAATGCAACAGTCCCCCTAAATCTGCTAAAAAAAAGATATTAGCCTTCAAATAACAAGTCAAATAGGGTTAGAAAACTCCTTTCCCTGCCAAGCAACACCCAAAAACTAGTTTAGAGGGGAGAAATAAGTTAATATGAAGTGAAATATGCTAAGGTTAGACAAAAAAATGTTTCAAGCATCCCTAAACAAATTTTTGCATTATGACCCCTTATATCTGTGTTTTTTTGTTAAAAACAGAGAGCACAATGTCCAAAAACACGCTAAATCTTTAGAAAAACACCTTAAAATTTTTCCTAAGCCTAAAAGGTTAGAAAATAGTCGTTGAAAGATGGCACCAAAACAGTGAAATATGGTGCCAGCACAGAGGAAAATGGTGCCAATGCGCGAGAAGATGGTGCCAAACTGAGAGATTTTGGCGCTGAACTCTTGTATGTTCATCTCCTTGCAAAAACTCAAGAAAACAAATGTTAAATAGGGACCATGGTGTCCCACCGGGCGTGCCAAATGAAGTTAGAGAAAACTAGATTGCATAAAACATCAAAATGAAAGCATGAAAACAAAGTTTATACTTTCCTATGCAAATCCAAGCTCCTCCCTCCTTGAGAAGGTAGACGACTTAGCACCCACAAGCCCTAACTTTACCCATGACCAATGCTTTCAAATTTGAAATGCTCTTAACACTAATGGAAATTCAACATAACCTAGCTACAATGGAGATAATGGAGAGAAAATTTGGCATAGTAATATTACACTAAAATTGGATGATCAAAATGGCTTGTGGAGGTTTGATTTTATAGGCAAATTAGAGGAGATTTTGATCCAACTGTGGAGATTGATTGTTGAGATCAAGGGATGAGATTGATTGTGAGATGGAGGGCTAGGATTTGATCAACAAATTTGGAGGGTGGAGAATAAAAATGAATCTTTTATTCATTTTGAGGACTTAGCATTAAATGTGATTTAGATGGATGAGGAAATTTAAAATTAATTTCCTTGAGATGAGTTGGAATTAAAAATTTCATTTTATGTGGAGTTGTGAGAGACATGTGACACATGCACATTTTTGGCCTCTTACATTTGTAATCTAAAAAGGAGGAAGATGTTTTATCATGAAAATGGTAAAAATGAGTTGGAGGGTTTATGTATTTTTTGTAATTTTTAATTTGTGGGTGTGGGAGAAGGTGTTAATCATGCTTTGACCAAGTTAATCAAGGTGATTAACTTAGTTAATGTGGCTGGAAAAAATTAGTGGATGAGGTAATCAAGGTTTATGATTAATTAAATAATGATTTATTTAATTAATCTAGGTCTAGGGGTCATGTAGGCTAGGGTAGCTAATTAAATAATAGGTATTTAATCAACTAGGTTAGGGGTAGGCTAATTAGTAGGCTTGATTAATCAGATAAACATGATTTATCTAATTAATTAGGTTTAGGGAAGTGAATAATTTAACCAAATAAATATTTGTCATATTTATTTAATTAATTGGGAAAATGTTAGAAGGTATGACTATTGAATTAATTAAAATAATTCAATTTCAGGGATTAATTGATGAGGGATAAGTGAATGATTTAGGGGTAGGATGAAATAATTAATTAATTAGACAAAGAATTAGTGTTGTGGATGATGTCGGAGGATAGTTAGACGGTTAAGACATTTTTAGGTGTCTACAGTTGCCAATGACCATATTGCAACCTCCCATGCCATAACAATTTTTCCACCATAACAATCTGTCAAGGCTCCTCCAGTAATGCTAGACATTAAGTACCCCCATAGGAAAGATCATTGTAATGTTCTAAAATAAAGATCAATCTCTGTGGATTAGAGGTTTAATCTTCATGCTAAATGTCCAGTACCATGATTGATGTGATTATGAAAATACCAAAAACAAAACAAAACATTTAAATGAAAAATTAAATTAAAAACTAACCATAAAATCCCACATATAAGTAAGATATCTAGCCAATTTAAATTAAATCAATTAAAAAATGAATAAGAAGTTAGAACCAATCTCATTTATTTTCTCATGACATGCACAACTCTTAAATCTTAAATGAAGCAAAATTTTTGATAGAAACATGGATCATTTACCTCTTCAGATGACACCTATTTTGAACAAATTAAATGGATGTAATTTTTTATAGTAGGTTGGTCAGGTATTATAGTGGTTTTTCATTTCTACTAAACTACATCATGAATCAAGATTAGATCACTAAAAGGATAAAACTTTCACACTTGATTTCCAAGATATCCAAAGACTCCCACATTAAGAGATAAAAACAAAAGATAACCATCCATCTAGAGAAAAATAAGTGTCGAATTAAATTCCTTGGAACAATGGAGAAACGATCTCATCTCGTATTCTATTGAGGTATTGAGAGTAAATCTATATGGGGACTTGTAACACAATCATGGTAGCTTGGTAGTTACTTTAACAAGCATTAGAGGTGAGGAAACTAAATTCCCTTGTAAGCTACATAACATCAGAAATTAACTCAAGATCAAATGAAGAAAAAACATAAACATAGGCCAAAAAAGATAATTTGCATAGTAGACAACTTGTAGAAGAGACATTATTTACATGTAATGCTATTTAATAATTTGTAGTGCACAATCATAGAAGCTTGATAATTCATGGACAAATATTAGAGGCAAGGAAGCTAAACTCCCCTATATTTTTACCTTCTTCCCGTTATTTATGTTTTATATGTGATTATTATAGAACATTGGAAAAGAATACAAGATCAGAAGAAGAAAAGGCAAAAACATATGCCAAAAAACACAATTTACATACAGGACAACTTGAAGAAAAGACATTATTTACATGTCTCATTTAATAGCCAATGAAGTTGTTGTTTAGCACATGTTTTTTGTCACTATGCCTAGCTATAGGGATAGATATATCTTAAAAACACACCTTGTACTCTTAAGACTGTTCAATATTTAGTGTGGATACAACACTTAGGCAATATTCTAATAGCATTATTAGAAACACAATGTTTAGGTATAGAAAAATGGCTTGTCATAAACTCTATTAACACAAACACAAAAGCTTTACATGAGGTTCTCTATTGGAACAATAATGTCTCACAAAAGGTGTAACTTAAAAAGTAAATAACACGTAACCATGAAGAAGAGGACATGGTAGTTGTTATGGCAACAAAAATTACATAAACTCCATCAAGAAGCACATCAACATAATAGAGAAGACCATCAAAACTTGAACAAATGAAAGTAGAGCGATTGAAAGAGCGATAGAGCAATTGGTTTTATTCTCATCCTATTGTCATGCTTGACATAATTCATAGCAAAAAGTCTTTGCTAAAAGATTCTAGAAATCTCAGTGATAACATTACTAATAATATTTTAAAAAAAAAATGCTAATCATTAAAATAAATGCCATTTTCTCAACAACAAAACCTTCCGTTGCTAACAACCACCCTCACAGTAAAGACAAAAGCTTCAGACCCAGAAACTTTTAGCTGCCATGAAAATGCTCTTGCTCCATGCATTTATGAATGACTGTGGCAAAAACAGAGATTCATGTTATGATAAAACAAATCTATTCTATAGATTTATTGTTGCATTTATGCACTCAACCACTTATTGAGAGTCATTCTCATTAATTCAAATATAAGTATAACTGAAGCTAAACTATTTCAAATTTATGTGCACTATTTTAGTTGTTTCAAATGAAACTCAAACAGAAAAATAGAAGCTAAACTTATCGCTGAAAGGTGGTGATATCTGAAACGTGAGAGCAAATACTTCTAACAATCGAATTCAGAAGAATACAAACTTAATTTCATACTGTGGAAAATTAATGATCAAGAGCTTCCCAAGGCTGATTTCTCCATTCCTATGTTGGCCTCATGGGCTGTACATTATAATTGTATGGCTATGTCTTCTCTTGCGCCATGTTTCAATGTGTTGCACAATGTTTCAACCTGTTGTGCCATGGTTTCTCAACGTAATCCATCACAGTTGAGACTTTGCCACAGAAAAAACAAATGGTGAGTAGAAAAACAAATGTCGGTGAACTTTCTCCGGCGGAAGCAGACTCACCAACCGGGAAAACAAATAAACGGCGAAGAAGCAGATATGCAAGCTGTGAGACAAATTTCCAGTGTCGGGAATTTTCGGGGAGCGAAGCTCTCACTATAAAGCCTATTGGCTAATAAATAGATATAGGTTTTCATTTAAGTTATAACTAGCACTTGCATCACTCGGGGAGCAATGGGTACGTTGATAGAAATTTATATTTTTTATACATTTTTATGGAAAAAGGATTTCTACACTTAGTTGGGCAATGCAAAAAGCCTTTAACACTGGCACTAATGAGGATTGGGTAATAAATCCATAGCGATTGGAAAGACACTAAATTTTGAAAACAACACAATGATGGCGTCGATGTATTGTGGTTTCACAAATTAATCACTGGCGGTGGGTGGATGCATCTCATCATTTAGGTTTGGTGACATGTTGCAACTACACATGCCCAATGGCTTATTGATTTTTTGCAAAATGTTTACCCAAAAAAAATCAACAAGAAGCTCTTGATCTCACCCAAGGAAAAAAATAATTTAAATTAATTGTATAATTATTATTTACAAGTTTTTTAATCTCAAAGGACTTGTTAGTCTTTGATTATAAATCATAAAGCTTCAGAATGCTACTATTTCCTAAAAGGGTTTCCTGGGATATTTTAAGAGTAAAGTTACCCAAGCTGGCTTGAGGAGTCTACTCCACTTAAACAACATCTGGTTCAATGGTCAAACAACCAATAGTAATTTTACACCTCATCCATACTAAAATGTGGTAAATATTTGTCCTTATTTTATTGACCAAAATTGACCATTGACTATTAAACTGGATGTTGTTTAAGAATAACCCGAGGAGTCATGACTCATTATTTCATCATATATTATAGACTAAGCTCTTGATTGAGGAGTGGGTTAGGGGTTTGGTATACATTGTTTGTTAAGAGTGTTTGTATCATATCCAGTTCTGACATCAAGATGATCAAGAGCATTAGTGTGAGAGAGAACAACAAGAGAACATCATAATCTAAGTTGGTCATTGCCAACCATTTTGACACTTCAACCCTCGCCCTCAAAACCCCCCACAAACCAAACACAAGTTAGGCTTATTTTGTTTTGTCTTTAGACAAACATTGTTAATTTTACAATTAAATTAAAATTATCCTAGTACTTTAAGATTTTGTGATTTTATTATTACAAAATTAAATCAGATGGTTTTTACTATGTCTTGAGCTCTACTTAATGCAATGTATGCACCATTCTTGTATATATTGAAGTAAAGATATTTGTCACATTTGATGAAGTAGTGTAGAGATATTAAAGCAATGAATATAAATATATACACACAAATATGTTGGGTACACTTAAAGCCAAACTTTAGCTCATGGAAGATGGTCATGCACTTAAAATTGCCAGTAGTCATGGTGTGGCACAAATTTTATTTTTTAGTTTGCAAGTTTTCATTATATATGTAAACATCTATATTTTGTCTACTTTCTCTTACATCAACTTTGAATGAATTCATGCCTTAATTTAATTAATCTTATAGTCATTAACACCTTTAGGACTACCAATATTTCCCAATTAACTTTTCCCTTAGCCTACTTTTAAAATAATGACAAATTCAAGTTCTTGGCATGAGTTTTTGTCAGCGTGTTAGGCATTAACATTCTAATCAAAGTAATGTTGGTCATGATGAAATTATGGTTTGATTAGAGCCTTTTTAATTATTTAATTTTGTCCTACCTTTAGAAATTGTAAATGTCTAATTTGACATGGTTGAGAACAACTATTTTATCTTGACAAAATTTCTTTAAGATATATAAATTGTAATAATTTACTAGGTACCTAGAGGGAGGCAGTGGCTTAGCTCTTCATGAAGGATCAAAAGGGGCATTCTAATTTGGTTGATGGAAAAGGGATTTATATTCTTGAAGGTCAACCTAGTGAAAAAGAAGATTCGTATTTGTATAAAAGGCAATATGTAGTTAATGAAAAATATTATTTTAAAATTTGGCTTCAATGAATGTCATTAAAAAGTTTAAAATTGATCAGGAAACAACATTGTTGGGTGATGCAAAGGAAACTAGTAATATTAGTAATTATTATCTAAGAAGAGAATCCAAAGATTGCACAAAGAATGACATGATCTTCAAGAAGTATAGAAAAGAAAAATGAGAACTAATGAGCAGACCCACATTTGGAGGTCCAATTTGTTGAAAAGAAAAAAGAAAGGAAGGAAACAAAGCAAGGATTGCCCAAAAAAGCATGGTATTTAGGAAGTAAAGAAAAGAAAAAGGCAATCCATTGATCAGACCTCATATCAAGAGAAGGAAGCTCATGTTGTTGATAATAAAGAAGTAGAAGGAAGGAACAAAGCAAAGGAGGGATTTTACAGAGGTCAACACAATCTTTAAGGAAAAAAGAAAGGAAAAATGAAACTATTGAGTTGACCTTACATTTAGAGAAAAAAATGACATGGATAAGTGTTTCTTGAAAATAAGGATAAGTGAAATTGAAGCATTGAATGATTCCCCTTCAAATACCAATCTAGAGATTTCTCATAGAGTTCAAATGAAATTGGTTGCTGATGATTTAAAAAAAAGAATCTTTCTTAATCCAATCTGTATGAAGTGATGCTCCTCAAAATGAAGCTACAGACAAGGTACCAATATCATTACCAAATAAGAAATATAAATAAACTCTTTAGATTGGTGTTGATTTTGAAGATATAACTCAAATAGGATACACAAACACTAGGAATTATTTGTTGGGTTGCTTGCCAAACCTTAGTGGCCCTTCTTCAATTTCATCATTTATTTTGATTGGTTGGTCTAGCTATTCCCTTTTCCAACGGGTAACTATCAGGTGTATTTCCCTAATAATCTAGACCTATAAATGTGCATTAGTTTAAGCTCATTTGCATGGTACAATCAACACAAAAGGGTTCACTGTTACCTTCAATAGTTATGCCATTTGCAATTTATATAAAATGTCCTATAATTTGAAAGTAAAATTGGGTCAATAGAGAATCCTAGCATTTTATAAAAGGTCTTAAAAAGAGTTTATTGACTTGCTAATTTGAGATAAAGCCTACAAATTAAATAATTATATTTGAAAAATTGTTGGATAGGGGTGCTCATTGGAGCATAAATGTCACCTATCATTTAGTAATTAAATCATCAAGTAATTGTTCATCTCATTTTATGGCTAAGGGTTTGTCTTTTGTTTGGAGAGGGGGTTCAATCATAGGGGTGGTTGTTCCTTGGCCAAGTGGCTCTGTAGATCTAAGCTTTTGATTATGAATGCAAGTGTTCATCAAGTGTTGCATAGCATTTAATCAAATTTGAGGACATAAATTGACTCTTCATCTCAATTTGCATTCCATGACAAGAGACACAAGTTCTCTATAGTAAGATAGTGGAGTTACATCAAGAAATAAGTTTAACACAAACATTTAAAAAATCTCATTCAATCTTCCCAAAGAATACTAAAGCTAAAAATGAAATTAATATAGCTAACATCAATGAAAATATAAGATAGAGACAGAGAGCATTAGCCCCAAGTACACCACAACTATGTTACCAAAAATGAGAAATGTGAAACGTAACGACATGCAACACAACAAGAAATGAAATTTGCAAAGATTGTGCATAAGAAATAATATATAATACATACCAAAAAGCATAACATTATTTTATATACAATTACTTATATTAACTTTGTTGAATATTAATATTATAAAAATCATATTATTATATTAGTTATATCAAAATTAATGAATTAAAAAATATTTAAACTTAAAATTAAAAAGACTTATTAAATTAATTTTTAAAATATTAAAAATTATTATAATTAAACATATATCTATATTAAACAACAAAATTTTAATCAATTTAAAGTTAATATTAATTAGATAGTAAACAACTTAAAAAAATCCCCTTATGTCCTAGAGAAAGAACAATGATATTTTATAAAAATCAAAATATAAAAGGATCATTTATAAAAATAAAGATCTAAAGGGAAGTGTGTTGGCTCTTTCTTGTAGGTATTTGCCATAGGAATAATTTAATGTGTAATGCTTCAATTCTAGGTTACATCATCCTAGGTGATAAGGTTAGAGGTTGGGCTAACAATTATTAGCACTTGCACCAGAAGGAGGATTGCAATTTATATAGAATAATTTGTAGAAATTTAAACATAGTCCTAAATATAAATAAAGTATCTTGGATGTCTATATCTATGTAATTCAATTGTTTCCATAAAAAATTAACATATATATCCCAAATTTAACATTATGTAAAGCTCTTCAATGAATTAAAATCCTTATGAATTTGAAATATTATTAGAAATAATTGTGACATCCTATGGAAAATGAAAATTTATAATTTTTAATGCGTTTATATAAAACCCCAAAGCCATATTGATTTAGTAGTGTGCAGTAGATGATTTAGCTTGGGATTTGTAGTGTCAGAGTAGGGGAATTTAGAGGAAGTGTTGTCAATGATGGAGGAGCTTTTCTTCAATGGCTAGATTTGGCCCCTATATTTGCCTCCTTTTCTTTAGTAGGGCAAAGGAGAAATAAGAGACCAAAACAATGATATCTAAGTATAGAGACATATTTGACAACAATGAAAAGATCAAGAGAACAAATCACAATAAAAGGTAAGGTGGAATGTTAAGCCATCTCTCTCAGGTGGTTGTGAATGACTCCCTCATGGTTGGGGTGAATGTTTTAGGTAGTTCAAAGGAACCAAAAAAGAAAAAAACACGGGCTATTGACAACCACTCTCTCAAACTCCTCCATTGTTCTTTGTCACTACAAGGACAAACATCTATAGACCATGATAGTTATCCACCTAGCCACACTTCTCCTCCTCCTACTCCACTTGTTTTAGACACATAACCCATGCTTGATGTCTCAATCCTACCCATTGCCATAGATGATGCTCCTCTTCCCACATCTTTTCCCATTTGATTATATGATGATCTCTCTTGTACTTTCCTACATCACCATATGATTGATACTACTATTATTTTTTGTTTCTTCCACACTTACCCTATTTCTCTTAGTGACATTTTTTACTTTTATGATGTGAGCCCATCCATCCATTCCATTTCTTGGATCTTAGTTTCCTTATATGATTTCACCTCTTTCTATGATCTTATGCATGACCTTCCTTTTGTTCTTAAGGATTTTATGACTTTTATTTCAAAATCTTTTCCCACTTCATTTCATTGTCATTTCTCTAAACAAATTCCTTGAGGGCATCATTGGCCATAACAACATCAATGAATACTTTCCCTATGTCACATCGAGCCAATTTAACCCTTGTTCTACTACATCTTCCTTATTTGATAATTCACATCATACTACACCCATTTCTTATTCACCAACCATTAATCATGGTCCCACTTTACCATCTAATGATGTCTCCTATGATACAACACATGAGTTATTTCTTCTATATGAAATCGATACATACCTATACACTTATTTCTCCATGACTTCCTCTATTCCTCCACCACCACCCACTTCTATACCTTGCACTTTGCCTACACTTCACACTAAGTCTCCATTTACTCCTCCCATAGACATACATGTTCCATATCTATCTTTCTCCTTCACTTATACTTGCTTTGACCATGATCTTGTAGATCAAGTCATCCATACCCCTATTATTTTTTATTTTACCACTACCACCCCACCTTTACATTCTAATTATCTTCCTACTTCCATTACACCCACTTCTATACCTATAGATCCTATACATCACACTTCAACATATTTTGCTTCTATTGAATTTCCCTATACCACAACCATCCTAGGAGGTTATCAAAATCCATTCATAGACCCCTTCTACCTTTTCTCCACTTATAGACCACCATTCTTCTTCATCTTCTCATACACATGATACTTCTTTAGATATTTCTCCTAGCACTATCATTTCTTGTACCCATGATGCTACACCACTGATTAACCCACAACCTATAACCTCTATACCTATTATAGCCTAAAGCTTCCTTGCTCTTCTATATAATTATCCTTCTTCTTCTTTTTGGTCTCCACCAACATCCCTTTGGGATCTTGTTCGCCCCTCTCCTTTGATTAATGAAGCCCTTAACAATGCCTTGAACACATACATGTTCATCCTAATAGTCCACCAAAGAAAACCACATCCATCTTTGCATCTCTTGCTCCTACTGATGTTGACATCATTTTTCCCACATCTAAGTTCCCTCCTCCATCTGTGATTCATGAAAACATTTATTTAATCATCATTGTAGGTTATCATAACACTGGCATCAAACACACCTTTGTTGACAATAGATTGGGATTCAACATTTACACCACTCAATTCTTGTGCAAAATCCACATTGGCTCTACTTCTTTGAACATGACAAACATATATATTAGGGACTTTGATAATGTTCGTCAAAATTTAATTAAAACCATTATTCTTATTACTATTGGCCCCATGATCCGTAGCAAGAGCAATGGACTAGGGCCCAGGTGAGTGAGTCGTGTATGAACGGTACTAAAATTTCTTGCATGTGAAAGGGAACATAATGCCTTGGCTTTTTTCCAACAAATGATAACTTGGATTGTATTTTTTTCAAAAGTTCATATTTTCACATTTCCCATCTATTGGACCTTGTTGCATTGTAAAATTCACTAAGTTATAAAGTACCAAATCTGGGGGGTCACCTAATACTGAATCATGGAGGGTTGCATAATGTGTTGATTTTTATTATCTAAAGGAGTTAACCTATTCTTAATTATGGGATATGATACTCACTCTTCTGTAATCAACCTAAACAAGGGTAATTATAAGTCCTAGTGTGATGGCATCCTAAAACATCTTAGGTACCATAATCTCATGCCATAACTATATGGACTTATCCATGAACTAGGTAAACAATGTTAGAAGAATAAGTGGTTTAATACTCGTGATCATATTGTTGGATTAATCAGTTTACATATACTAAATTCTGCTTTGTATGCCATCATGGATATTGAATGTCCGCATGCATTATGGATCAAAATTTGGGAGATATATGGAGACTCAAATATTTCTCCATTCCAGCATGATCCTGTTATGATCACAAATAACATCCCACATCTTGATACAAATACAAAATATCCAGTTGACATAAAGGAAATCATCACTCCATCTACTATTGCTTCATCAGATTTCAGAGTCACTTCTTCAAGAGCTTCCAGTACTTCCTTGTAGCAAGATAAATATATCAGTCTTCCTAGCATTGCTGATTTGGAAGCACACATTGAAGACATCAATCTTCTCTTTGATGACAGTTTTGATGAAGCTGCATCACCATTATCCTCTTTGGATATTCATGGTCTACATCCATCTACACGGGTAAGTGCAAGAAGATGGGGGGCCAAAAAGGGGTCTTAAGTGGCCACTTTTTTTTTTGAAATCAGGAAATACTGGCCTTGGATGAGAAATTGAGCATAGTTACACTCAAAATTTGGAGATGCAACCAAAACAATGTTCGTAGTGCTCCGAGTCTACTTTCTAAACTACTATTTTTTTTGAAAATGGCATAGATTAAGGGGTTCAAAAGAGGGAGCCACAAAAATTGGTGTTTTTTCTGTCAAAAAAACATAACATAGCATGTTTTGTGGCTCCCTCAAAAGGTCAAATTTTTTTTGGTATTTTTAAAATCGCTTTGGTGAGAAATTAGTTAATAGCATGTAGTTTATGCTCTTTTTTTCTAATAATTTTTTGATGAATATTTGATTTTTTACTAATTTTCAAAGTGGACACATCCTAAAAAATAAAATTTTGGCCATGCTACCCCTATAAATTTTGAAAACTAATTGAAAATCATTTTTTTCTTTTTTTAATATTTGTCGAATGGAGTCTAGTTTCTAAATATGTATTTTTTTTGAAATTTCAATGAATAGTTAATTTACAATGAAAAAAAGACCAAACAGTGGTTTTTGCCCAAAAACAGACACACAAACAAAAGAAATTAAAGATGAAAGGCTTAACATTGTTAAAATGTGAAAAAAATCACATCGTCAAATAGCTAAGAGAAAGCCTAACATTACCCAGTGTTTGATTTGTTTGACCTTGAAACACGTGCAAATCTGAGGGTTAGCACGAACGAAATTATGTGAAATCTTGAAGAATATGAAAAAACACATCTGTGACCGTTCAAAAGGCACTCCAAGCCTTTGGGTTGGAAATCCAAAGCAAATCCCAAGCCCAAGGCTTGGGATTCCCAAAGCAAGACATAACGCGAGTGCATTGTAACACGCTCGCGTTATGTTCCCCTTAAATTTTTTTTCTGTTCAAGTCTATTAATCATGTATGTATGCGTATATGTATGTATGTATGTATCTACGTATGCCTATATTTATGTATGTATAGTGTCGAGGGAAGAGGAGGGTAGAGATGGGAGTCAGCCAGATAGGGGAGGAGAGGGGTGGATAAGGATTGAGTGATTAAGGTTTAAGGTTGAGGGCTGAGCGTTTAGGGATAGGATTTAGAGTTTAGGGATAAGCAATTAGAGTTTAGGACCTTGAGGGATTAGGGTTTAGGGTTGAGGCTTTAGGGATAGCGTTTAGGGTTAAGGGTCGAGGGATTAGGTTTAAGGTAGAGTGTTGAGGGTAGAGGGATTAGGGATAGGGTTTAGGGTTGAGGGATTAGGGTTTAAGGTATAGTTTAGTAGTTCTTGTGGATAGAGCTAGTAAACAATGGGAGATTATTTGCCTATTTCATAACAATATACCTTCTGTAAGTGTGGGGTGGACAACAAGAAACATAGATGTACCCCAATGCAAATCTTTTCTCATAATGATCATCCTTTTGATTTCAATTGTTAATTACTCACTGTGGATGTACCATACGCAAAGCTTTTCTCATAGGGTTTAAGGTATAGTGTCAAGGGTTGAGGGTTTATTGATAGTGTTTAGGGTTGAGGGTTGAGGGATTAGGTTTTAGGGTTGATGGATTAGGGTTTAAGGTATAGTGTTGAGGGATTAGGGTTTAGGGATAGGGTTTAGGGTTGACGGATTAGGGTGTAGGGTTGATAGATTAGCATTTAATGTTGAGGTTAGGGTTAGAGTATCGAGGGTAGAGGGATTAGGTATAGGGTTTAGGGTTTAAAGTTTAAGGATTGAGGGTTGAGGCTTTAGGGATGAGGGTTTAAGGCTTAAGATATGATGTCAAGTGTTGAGGGTGTAGGGATAGGGTTTAAGTTTTAAGGGTTAAGGGTTGAGGGATAGGGATTAGGGTTTAAGGTATAGTGTTGAGGTTTGATGGTTTAGGGATAGGGTTTAGGTTTGAGGGATTAGGGTTTAGGGTTGATGAATTAGGGTTTAATGTTGAGAGTTGAGGGTTGAGGGTTGAGGGTTGAGGTTGAGGGATAGGGTTAATGGTCAAGGGATTAGGGTTAAATAAGAGTGTTGAGGGTAGAGGGATTAGGGATAGGGTTTAGGGTTGAAGGTTTAATGATTTAGGGTTGAGGCTTTAGGGATGAGGGTTAAGGGATTAGGGTTTAAGATATAGTGTCGAGTGTTAAGCGTGTAGGGATAGGTTTTAGGGTTCAAGTTTTAAGGGTTAAGGGTTGAGGGATCAGAGTTAAGGGTTGAGGGATTAGGGTTTGACGTTGAGGGTTGAGTACATTAAGGTTCAAGGGTTAAGGGTTTCGGGATAGGGTTGAGGGTCGAGGGATTAGGGTTAAGGGATAGGATTGGAGGGTTTAGGGATAAGGGATTAGGGTTTAAGGTATAGTATCAAGCCCATTGAGGGTCTAGGAATAGGGATAGCATTAAGGGTTTAGGAATAGGGATAGCATTTAGGGTTTAGGAATGAGGGATTAGAGTTGAGGGATGATAGATTAGGGTTGAGTGTTGAGGGATTAGGGTTTAGGGATAAGGTTTAGGGTTGAGGGTTGAGGGATTAGGGTTTAAGGTATAGTGTTGAGGGTTTAGGGATAGGGTTTAGGGTTGAGGGATTAGAGTGAAGGGTTGAGGGATTAGGATTTGACATTGAGGGTTGAGGGATTAGGATTTGACATTGAGGGTTGAGGGTTGAGGCTTTAGGCTTTAGGGTTTAGGGATAGGGTTGAGGGTCGAGGGATTAGAGTTAAGGGTTGAGGGATTAGGGTTTGATGTTGAGGGTTGAGGTTTGAGGGCCAAGGGTTTAGGGATAGGGTTGAGGGTCGAGGGATTAGGGTTAAAGTAGAGTGTGTAGGGTATAAGGATTAGGGATAGGGTTGGAGGGTTTAGGGATAAGGGATTAGGGTTTAAGGTATAGTATCGAGTCAGTTGAGGGTTTAGGAATAGGGATAGCATTTAGGGTTTAGGGATGAGGGATTAGAGTTGAGGGATGATGGATTAGGGTTGAGGGTTGAGGGATAAGGTTTAGGGTTGAGGGTTGAGGGATTAGGGTTTAAGGTATAGTGTTGAGGGTTTAGGGATAGGGTTTAGGGTTGAGGGATTAGAGTGAAGGTTTGAGGGATTAGGATTTGACATTGAGGGTTGAGAGTTGAGGCTTTAGGGTTTAGGGATAGGGTTGAGGGTCGAGGGATCATAGTTAAGGGTTGAGGGATTAGGGTTTGACGTTGAGGGTTGAGGGTCAAGGGTTTAGGGATAGGGTTGAGGGTTGAGGGATTAGGGTTAAAGTAGAGTGTGGAGGGTATAAGGATTAGGGATAGGGTTGGAGGGTTTAGGGATAAGGGATTAGGGTTTAAGGTATAGTATCGAGTCGATTGAGGGTTTAGGAATAGGGATAGCATTTAGGGTTTAGGGATGAGGGATTAGAGTTGAGGGATGACGGATTAGGGTTGAGGGATTAGGGTTTAGGGATAAGGTTTAGGGTTGAGGGTTGAGGGATTAGAGTTTAAGGTATAGTGTTGAGGGTTTAGGGTTGAGGGATTAGAGTGAAGGGTCGAGGGATTAGGATTTGGCATTAAGGGTTGAGGCTTTAGGGTTTAGGGTTTAGGGATAGGGTTGAGGGTCGAGGGATCAGAGTTAAGGGTTGTGGGATTAGGGTTTGACGTTGAGGGTTGAGGGTTGAGGTTTGAGGGTCAAGGGTTTAGGGATAGGGTTGAGGGTCGAGGGATTAGGGTTAAAGTAGAGTGTGGAGGGTATAAGGATTAGGGATAGGGTTGGGGGGTTTAGTGATAAGGGATTAGGGTTTAATGTATAGTATTAAGTTTGTTGAGGGTTTAGGAATAGGGATAGCATTTAGGGTTTAGGGATAAGGAATTAGAGTTGAGGGATAACGGATTAAGGTTGAGGGTTGAGGGATTAGGGTTTAGGGATAAGGTTTAGGGTTGAGGGTTGAGGGATTAGGGTTTAAGGTACAGTGTTGAGGGTTTAGGGTTGAGGGATAAGAGTGAAGGGTTGAGGGATTATGATTTGATGTTGAGGGTTGAGGCTTCAGGGTTTAGGGTTTAGGAATAGGGTTAAGGGTCGAGGGATCAGAGTTAGGGGTTGAGGGATTAGGGTTTGACATTGAGGGTTAAGGGTTGAGGTTCGAGGGTCAAGGGTTTAGGGATAGGGTTGAGGGTCGAGGGATTAGGGTTAAAGTAGAGTGTGGAGGGTATAAGGATTAGGGATAGGGTTGGAGGGTTTAGGGATAAGGGATTAGGGTTTAAGGTATAGTATCAAGTTAGTTGAGGGTTTAGGAATAGGGATAACATTTAGGGTTTAGGGATGAGGGACTAGAGTTGAGGGATGACGGATTAGGGTTGAGGGTTGAGGGATTAGGGTTTAAGGTATAGTGTTGAGGGTTTAGGGATAGGGTTTAGGGTTGAGGAATTAGAGTGAAGGGTTGAGGCATTAGGATTTGACGTTGAGGGTTGAGGCTTTAAGGTTTAGGGTTTAGGGATAGGGTTGAGGGTCGAGGGATCAGAGTTAAGGGTTTAGGGATTAGGGTTTGACATTGAGGGTTGAGGGTTGAGGTTCGAGGGTCAAGGGTTTAAGGATAGGGTTGAGGGTCGAGGGATTAGGGTTAAAGTAGAGTGTGGAGGGTATAAGGATTAGGGATAGGGTTGGAGGGTTTAGGGACAAGGGATTAGGGATAAGGGATTAGGGTTTAAGGTATAATATCGAGTCGATTGAGGGTTTAGTAATAGGGATAGCATTTAGGGTTTAGGGATGAGGGATTAGAATTGAGGGATGACAGATTAGGGTTGAGGGTTGAGGGATTAGGGTTTAGGGTTGAGGGTTGAGGGATTAGGGTTTAAGGTATAGTGTTGAGGGTTTAGGGATAGGGTTTAGGGTTGAGGGATTAGAGTGAAGGGTTGAGGGATTATGATTTGATGTTGAGGGTTGAGGCTTTAGGGTTTAGGGTTTAGGGATAGGGTTGAGGGTCGAGGGATCAGAGTTAAGGGTTGAGGGATTAGGGTTTGATGTTAAGGGTTGAGGGTTGAGGTTCGAGGGTAAAGGGTTTAGGGATAGGGTTGAGGGTCGAGGGATTAGGGTTAAAGTAGAGTGTGGAGGGTATAAGGATTAGGGATAGGGTTGGAGGGTTTAGGGATAAGGGATTAGGGTTTAAGGTATAGTATCGAGCCTGTTGAGGGTTTAGGAATAGGGATAGCATTTAGGGTTTAGGGATGAGGGATTAGAGTTGAGGGATGACGGATTAGGGTTGAGGGTTGAGGGATTAGGGTTTAGGGATAAGGTTTAGGGTTGAGGGTTGAGGGGTTAGGGTTTAAGGTATAGTGTTGAGGGTTTAGGGATAGGGTTTAGGGTTTAGGGATAGGATTAAGGATTTGTCACAAACTAGAACTTCTGCTTCCAAAGAAGATCTATCTTTCTTCCTCGATGGGCATTTTCTATCAAGAACTTGATTACGAGGGCTTGCCCCTTCATTGTTATGCCTATCATATGGTGGAGCATCTGGCAAGCTCTTGCAGGAAACAAGAAAAGTTCTACCTCAAAAACCTTGTGGTCATTCAAGTCTGAAGGGGAAGGTTTGGAAAGAGAAATGCACAAGATGTGATCAATCTATAGCAGGACAAAATGACGCGCTCGCGTTTTGTCTTGCTATAGAAATGGTAAAAAAGTGTTGACCCCCATGATCCAGGCCCACATGCTCTATTTTCATACTGATTCTGCGCATGCTCTGACAAAAAAGAAGTGCTTTCATGTTGTTGGGAAGTTCACATGCACATTTGACACATTGTACCACCTTTGCATGATCTTTCCACCACCTTTTCTGCTTTGCCAACTTGAGAAGGAGGAAATAACATAGTTTTCACACCAAGTTTGATATATATCTATTCACGTTTCAATTTTTGTAGTGTTGCAATGTTAATTGTGATTCAATTTTAGGAATTTAACATTATAGATTGGTTTATAGTATTGTTGTTAGTAATTATATTTGAGTGTTATTCAATTTAAAATTGAAAAGGAATCAAGTGGTGAAAAACTCAAATTGTTGAGGAGTTTGATGCAAGAAGAAAAAAACACTACATAATTGGCTACTCTTTCCATTCGAATCTTCGTGTTTTAGGTATGTCAAGTCTTTACATGCATGTTCTTTACATTTTCCTTAATTCAGATTGAATTACTTTATCATGCTTTATCATACATGTTTAAAATAGACACATTCCCAATCAAGAAAACAGCCTACAATCTCACATGATGCCATGTATATTGCTACACTTGGGCTCTTTAATAATTATGTGTAATAAATAGACCTTAACATACCATGATGTCAAACTATACAAGAATAAATCCTTACAACATAATAAAAATACAATCCCACTATTATCTTTTATTCATTTCTTAGGAAGTAATATTGGTCTCTTTATCATGCTACAGACAAATTCTCCATCATGTCGAGGAAACGATCAAGAATTAAACCAACATAGGAAGAGATAGAAGCTAAGAATGCAAATAAAGTAGTGGCTATGAGCGAACTTCGTGAGAAGAGGAAATTGGACATGATAAATGAAGACATACCAATTGAAGAGGAACCACAACCATCACAAAGAGATATGGTATTGGTGGCACAAAGAGAACGAATGCAAAAACTTCGTGCTACGAGAGATTTGAATACCATAGTTGGAGACACGTCCTCTATCGCAAGTCAACATGTATGGACACCATCTACCACATCTCAAGTTGAGAGTACATCATCACTCACATGTGATGAAGGAGGTACACCATCGTTCCCACCTCAACCTCAAGGTATGTCATCTATTCCATCTTCGATCAAAGGTATGCCATCTAGCCCATCTCATTTAAATATTGATGAAATTCCTAATGTTGAGATAAATTTACCTAACTTAACACCACCTAGAATTTTGCATAGAAAGCCAAAGTATTTGATTGAAATTGATGAGAATATTTTGCAGCCAATGGAAGGTTAGATTCCAAAATGCACTTGTAGAAGATATGCTTAAAAGATTTAGAGATTGTTCTTTGAAAAGTTAAATGAGACTACAAGATGTCAACTATTCATTGAAATGATGCGAAGTATAACGTATAGGTCCATCATGAAGATTCTTGGGTTGAGAACATCAGAGGCTTCAAGTGAAAAATCTATTGTCAAGAATCTAATGAGTGTGTATGAGAGTGTGGGTAACACCTCACGCACAAAAGATAGTAATGCAACACGGCGTGTGATTACATCGGCTATAGTAAGTAGTCAAACGAGGAAAGATCGTCTCATTAGAAAGAAGAGTCAAGAATTGAGAATTAATAGGAAAACTTTATCAAGAGCTATTGGAAGACGCCAAAGAATTGAGGACACTGATGCCAATGAATTATGGGCGTTCTCGGGGAGACTACCACGAAAAAATAAACCAATTGTTGAAGCATTGAGATCACTAATTGAAGACTTCTGGAAGAATTACACAAGGGTATCTCTGAATCAAAGGGATGTGGTAAGAAGGAGAATTGGTAGTTAGAACCGTGAGCCACATCCAAAGCATTTTTTGGATGAGACTCAAACACAATTTTATGGTAAATTTCTAAAGAAGTATCCTCAAATTAAAATTTGTCAAAGATATTTTGAAATGCTAAAACCTTTCTATGTCAAGATAAATCACACACACACTACTTGTTGTTGTAGATTACATATTGAATTTTCTAACCATTTTGATGCTTATAGGTCTATATGTTTAGATATGCATACTAACAATGTTTTGCAGGGTTGTGCCATATGTACCCCACCAACATCTTCAAGAGACTTCATATCAAGAATTTTATGTGAAAGAGAGGAAGGTCAAATATTCTACAAAAAATTATGCTTGGATGGCACATGTTATCGTTATGGTGGCTTGCAACATTTGCCAATATGTGAACATATGGAAAGAACACATGCGGTTGGAAATGAACTAGTAGAGTTTGGCAAGTATAAAACAGTGGCATACAATAAAAAAGATGGTAAAGAAGCAAAGAGGTGTGAATTCGTTATTGAAAAGATTCTAGTGTATCAATTTATGCCTATATTTCGTGACAACATAGTGTATGAGTATGCAAGACATGCCCATAGAGCTTGATGGTTGGACTTGCAATTCAAGTTATGTAAGGACACATTTCCGGTTGGTAGCATTGTTTTAGTTGTCGACTTTGTAGAGAACTATAGTCTACAGCCACAGCGTGAGGTGCAATCACAATATTACAACTCCACACAGGTTTCTATATTTGTGCACATCGCATTCATTCATGCGAATGATAGTATAGAGGATGATAGAAAGATCATAAGGGAGTATAATTTCTATATTAGTGATGATCGCATGCATTCTACAGAGGTCGTGCAAGGTTGCTTTCAGGTGTTCTACAATGATTTGGCTAGAAAGGGCATATGGTTCAGTCAGCATATCATATAGTCAGATAACTGTGCGTCACAATTCAAGAACTCGCAGAATTTCTATTGGTTGAGTAGGAGGCATAATTTTACAGGTATTCAACATATGTGGAACTTTTGTGAGGCCGGGCATGGAAGGGGGGAGCATGATGGTGTAGGAGCATGTATCAAAAGAGCCATATCACGAGAAGAGTTAAAGTATAAAGATAATGCAAAGTTGACAGATGCAAAATTGATTGTCAAGTGGTGTAATGCTTCCATGGGTCCAGGTAATGAAGGTAAGTCTTCAGTTCGTAGATTTTTTTGGTTGATAGATGATACTAACATTGCACCATATGAGGATTGTTGTACACTGACAGGATCAAATGAGATGCACTCTTTCAGAAGCTCAATTGCAGGTTCATGGAGTATCCATATGTGAAAGATGTCATTTTTTTGTTCTTCCTGTACAATTCAAGATGAGTGCGAGTCAAAGGAGTGGGTTGACTAATGGCAGTTAAGTTATCTTAGCCCACTTGAGACGTATCGACCCTCGACGGCACTGGAACTAACACAGATGGAATCATCAGTTGACTTTGACCACATATCAGATTTAGTTCAACCAAGTAATATAGGGCACGTATATGCATCTAATTTCATCTAGTTAAACCAGGTAATGTCATCTTACTTTGTAGTGTTTTTGTAATGTTGACTAATTTCATCTAATTTGCTACACCTATCAATGTAGGGCACGTATATGTAGTTATTGCAGATGAAGATAATGAAGAGGGAACAGATTATTACTTATGTCGTTGTGTTGAGGCTAAAAAGAAATTGGAGGCCCCTGTTACAGATGGAGAAAACATTGAATACCCTACAGGCTCAGTGGTTATTACTGGAACATGGCTTAGAAGGTACCCACATAAGAGTGTTAATGTTTGGCTATTTCAGGACTTTGACATGAATCGGAAGATTCTTCATTACTCAAACCTTGTCGTGGCATCTAATGTTCATTTGATAAAATATCGGGGTAGACCTTTGAACAAAATCTTGTGGAAGGTGCGTGAGTCTGACCATGAAGCAATACTTGACACAATAAAGAGTAGAGCAGACCCGGATGGTTCATTAGATTAATTTGTAAGTATTCACATTGATTTTGTAAAGTCATGTTACATTGAGTTGTAAGTATGCACATTAATTTGTAAGGTTTGTCTTTTTTTTAATTTCCTGCTGCATTTATACACATATACACATTTTTACATCATCATGTTATGCATTTTTGGTGTCCTACTCCTGATGCGACCAAACTAGCTATTCCAACGCATCGGGATGGGTACATTTACGCTAGGCATGGTCCTATTTTTCACCCAAACATGTCGAAACAGTCCGAGCTACATTGTACCGACGATATCCCTGAAGAGTCCAAAGTGCAAAAAGGCAGCAATCTTTGACGAGATGTTACTCAAAAACTGTGTCACTTAGAAACATTCCATCTAAGGCAATGGGATCACGTAGAGTGCCTCTACAATAACCTCTCTCAATTTTTTATATCTCTGAGGCATTTGCCCGTGGTGAAAGGTTTTTTGCTGCCCTAAAAATTTTCAAAAGGCAGTGTAAAGTTGCAAAGGGGTGTAACTTTCGTCCTGCTCTTAATGTGACCAAATTGACTGTTCCAATGCGTCTGGATGGGTACATTTACACTAGGCATGGTCCTGTTTTTCACCCAAACATGTCGAAACAGTCTGAGCTACATTGTACCGACGATATCCCTGAAGAGTCCAAAGTGCAAAAAGGTAGCAATCTTTGACGAGATGTTACTCGAAAACCATGTCACTCAGAAATATTCTGTCTAAGGCAACGTGATCACATAGAGTGCTTCTACAATAACCTCTCTCAGTTTTTTATATCTCTAAGGCATTTGCCCGTGGTTAAAGTTTTTCTGCTGCCTCAAAAATCGTCAGGAGGCAGTGTAAAGTTGCAAAGGGGTGTAACTTTCGTCCTGCTCCTGATGTGACCAAAATGAATATTCCAACGCGTCCAGATGGGTATATTTACGCTAGGCATGGTCCTATTTTTCACCCAAACATGTCGAAACAGTCCGAGCTACATTGTACCGACGATATCCCTGAAGAGTCCAAAGTGCAAAAAGGCAGCAATCTTTGACGAGATGTTACTCGAAAACCGTGTCACTTAGAAACATTCCGTCTGAGGTAACACGATCACGTAGAGTGCCTCTACAATAACCTCTCTCATTTTTTATATCTCTGAGACATTTGCCCGTGGTGAAAGGTTTTCTGCTGCCCCAAAAATTGTCAGAAGGAGGCAGTGTATTAAGTCAGGATGAAAGCCTATTCACTCTAGGTGCCAATCTCAAGTTGCACAATCATGAATGGGCGCCTAGAGCAATAAGGCACTACATCATGGTTCAAGGACCTTGAAATGGTGCCCAAGCATGTAGGAGGAATTTTCAAGGAGCCAGAATATTTTTGAAACTCTAAGGAACTAGTCCAAAGACTCTATGGCGCCATCTTGATACCATTGAGTCAACTTTGGAACTCAAACATATTGAAACAAGGTCTAGGAAGCTAGGCACCATCTCTTGCCAGTTCAACCTCTCAGATGCACCAACATTGGAAAGACTCTTAATGAGCGCCTAAGTTTGAATTGATCTTGTGATTGAAAGTTTGGTGATGTATTAGTGCAAGATGATCTTCAGTTGAAGCAATCTAAGTTCCAGGAAAGGTTTAGAAGTTATCAACCTCTTCATTAAGTTAGGCGCACTTTACAAGCTTTCTTACCCAAGAGTTGCACCTCATTAAGACAAGGCGCATCTTAACCTCCGGGACTTTTCCAAAGAAGCGCTTCACTTTATTAGCACCTTTGGACCTTGTTTTGCATTCTGAAAGAGAAGGCGCACTTTGGAGGCATTTCTAACCCAGATTGACACCTAGGTATAGTCATCTCTCTGGAGCATTACAATGTGTTTTAAAATGAAGGAGGACATTTCATAAGTTGGGGAATTGATCACTGAAGACCTTGGAGTGTTTGAATTACTCTAAGCAAGAAGGTGCATTTCCATGGAGTAGCATACTCTAGATAGCGCCTAATGCCATCAAGGCGCAATTCCACCCTCACTTTGGTGCCTATCATCAAGAAGGGGCATTGGGCATTCCTTGAACAGTTTTGAGCATTTGAAGTTCGTGAAATCACCAAGGAATGTTGGGCGCCATGTGTATCCTCAACAAGCTTGAGTTTGCGCCTAGACAAGTTAGCGCTTATTCATGTTTTAACTTCCCTCTTGAAGCGCCTAACTTGGGAAAAAGTTATCTTGTTGTTAGTCAAGTGTTTGATGTGTTTTGGAGACTCCAAAAGACTTCCTCTTACTAGGCGCTCTTCTTGGCAACTACAACCTTCAACTGGTGCCTAGATCCTGAAGAAAAACACTTGCAAGTGTGGGCACACTTTCCTTGTGATGGAGCATCAAACTGGCGCCTAGAAATCATAATGCATGAAGTGAGCGCCTAGGATCCTTATGGTCCAATAGGTGGTTTTGGGATCCGTGTCAAGTCATTGGATTAGGTTGCCAACTCAAAATGATTTTCATGCACTTAGACTTCAAGGTGCCAAAACTAGTAGGAAAATATTTGGGGGGAAACCACGTTGATAAAAGTTGGGTAAATTTAACCTCCGAGTCTGATTAGGCTCCATATAACAACAATATTTATATCATGTCCCTTTGCTTTATGAAACAAGCAGTATGTGTCAAGTCATAGGGATAACACTATGGTCCTTAGAAATTTCTCTGTGACTTTTGATAAGATTATCTACTATTATGTGGATGCTTGATAGTATTATCCTGATCCATTGGACTAGTGTGGCTATGAGGTTGGAAAGTGTTGCAACCTCCATCCTTTAAACTTCTCCACCTTGTTATGGGTTGTTTTGAGTATTTTCACTTGCTTTCTCTTCGAGAATATTTTTTAATGATACATGATGTGTCATAGATCATTCAACTTGATAAACAACATGGAGGGATTCTCATGCCTCCTATACTTCTTTCAAGTTTCTTTATAGATAGCTCACATCATTGTCCATCTAGGTGGTCATTTCCCTAAATATTATGATAAGATAATCCTGTTAATGAACTTTGGATTGAATGAGAATCAACATGCTTTGTCTTGACTAGAATAGTTGGGATGGACAAAAATCTATTGATTCTAGGTTGGGTTGTTAAAGGTCAAGAAGTTTTGGTGTCTAATGCCCTCTAAATCTAAATATTCAAAATCATAGTGGTTCAATAAGTTACAACAAATAGTTAGGTAGACAATAGACTATAAGGAACAAGGACTACACATGAATCCAAAACAACACCAGTCAATAAGGACATCACAAGTAACTCAACATTACTTCCAGAGGCATTCATAAAAATAAAGGGGAGAACACAACTAGAGAATGCTAGATTATAGTAGGGATGAGTGTCTGATGCAGAGCACACAGTGGAAGCATAGAATTATCAACTTTTGAACCTTCAAACTCACTATTGGCGAGACAACATACCATCAACAAGCTTAAAATTTCATCGGCCGATAGGCCAATGCCACCATGACTCCGTTTGATTTCACTTCTGACAAACATCCCATCATTGACTCTTATCGGTCAGACATACCGCTATCGGTGACTTTATATCCTTTCACACCGATTTCTTTGTCACTCCGATACAAGACACTAAGTCCCTCGCCTATCGGTAGGACTTAATACCATCGACACACTCAAAAACTCTTCTGTCGACACATCGATCTCACCAATGACAACCTTCGGACCACACCCGTCGGTGAGACTCCAAACACCGGTGAACTCTAATCTCGTTGGGCCGATACACCGATGGATTTCAACTATCGGTGTGACCCCCTTCATCGGCGAAGCTCTCAACTGCTCTTTCGATGTGCCGATTGGATTATCTTCTGATACACCGATGTCTTTGACTTCGAACCACACTCGTCGGCAAGACAAACCACTATCAGCGAAGCCTAACCAAGGTCTGCCGATACGCCAATGTGACCAACTCTTGACGTCGATACAAGGTTCTTTTGAAGGCAAAGGGTACCTAGGCTTATGGGGCTCAATTTGATGTATTTATTGAAAGCTCAAGGTGAATTGATGCTTATTGAAAATGCCACTTAGTCCTTCATTTGCATTCTAGGTGCCATTTCCTATTGAGTTATATACTCCTCCTCATGCTAGGGTGCCATAATGAAGTGGTTTAGACAATAGGTGTGCTTCACTTACTAGAGGCTTGTTCTCCTTCCACCTTAGGTGCACTTTTATGGTGGAACAGGTGTCAATGGCTGCCTTGTCTTAAATGAATGCTCTCTCCAAGTTGGGCGCCCTTTTGATGCTTTATAAGTTTCAAATTGCACCTTAACCCTTCATGCTTATTGCTCAATGTTTGAATGTTTAAGAAAGTCTCCTTTAGGCACTCATCTTAATGACTTTTTCTCAAGGCGCAATCATCCTAATGACTTGGATATTCATCCTAGTGTTTCAGGATATCAGGTTACCAGACTTAGTCATTTTCAGGATCTCAAACATAAAGAATAACATGATGATTCATTTTTTTGTATTGCATATAGTTGACATTGTATGCTACTCATAAAGAATATTAATATTTTCTGTTCAACATGATGATTCATTTTTTTTTTAAATACAACTTTTATCTTTTAGTTCCAAAATGAGGTTTAGGTGATACTTGAATAACAATAGCTAGCTTATTAGATCAACAAACATCCTATGTAATACAATTGGAATTTAAATATTTGAAGTAGCCATCTACAAATATCCATTCAAACGTGGATTTATAATGCAAGTATGGACGCCATCAATAAAAAAGATTTGTATTAACCAAATATCCATATAGGCATACATCAATATCTGTCGATTTAAGTATAACATATATACAAAATAGCCATATAGGCTTACAAGAATGCCATATAGGCATACAATGTCAACTATATACAATACAAAATATATGTCCACAAATGCCATATAGGCATACAACAAAGGAACACAATAAAAAGTCATTCCCCTCTGTCTGGTGAAGAGAATAGATCACGAGCAACCTTTGATCTTCTAGGGGATGGAGACACACATGTGGGTGGTCTACTACGAACCCGAGGGCTGCTCCTCCTATTTAGTTCTTCCTGCATCTTTAGCTATTACAATAAAAAGTATAGACATTAATATATAGAAATTACATGTTATAAAAAATGAAACATTTAACAAAATAATCAGTTACCGCTACCATATAATCTGTCTCCTCACTTGCCTCAGTAGCAGGAACAGGCCGTGGTGATGTCATGTCCTATAGAAACCATCCAGATAGAAATTAAACTTCAAATCAATAATCTTTTGATTTTTCAAAAATAGACAACTATAACAATGAATGTAAATTAAAATTTACTAATCTGCCTCATACCTCTGTCAATGCCATGGAGCTATGAATTGCAGATGCCACACCCTGATCCATTGCCCTATGAACATGAGGAGGTGTCTCCGCAACCTGCATCATCTGGAAATAAAACAACATTATTCAATTACAAAAACTATAATAGTGATGCAAATCATGGCTCCTAACATACACACACGTTCATCTAAACATGGAAGTACACACAATAAAGCACACAAGTCACATACAAAAATCTAGTAAGTACAATTCATTCATTAAACTATTTATTTTATTACCTCTGTAAAGCTTTGAAGTCCACCACCGCTGGCAGGTGTTGCCGTGAAATCTACAGTATTAACCTATTCAATATCCAAAATCAGATATTAGAATACCATTCATATAATGATGCTATTCACATGTAATATTTATAATTGTTTACTAGTTACATACTCTGACAGTAGATGATCTAGTGTAAAATACAGGTGGAGAACCACTGAAAACTGTATCGACGCTATGACCTTGAAATTTCATTAAAATTGTCAATTTAAATTAGTTAATCTTGCATTCAAAAATAAAATTTAATAAATTAAATTCAATAAACTTGCTAATATTTACCTGAGTATCAAGGCCGAAAGTCTCACTCAGTAGGGTATCTGTCATCACCATCTACTCAGCTGTAGATGAAGCCTGTGCACCTGCGTCCTGACTATCCATGGGGTCATAACCACAGGCTGACCTAAAAGCTTGACAAGCATGGGGTGGGACCCTACTCCTCGCACTATCTCCCAACCCACTCTGTGCTGCAGGACCGGCATGCTCTATGATGCTCTGGATCAAGGCACTAATGGACTAAAGTGTATCAAACTCAACACTCTCCTTCACAATAGAAGGGATAGACACATGCTCATGGGCTAGTTTGCTAATTACTTGTCTCACTACCCGCTGTGGGTCAAGACGTGCCCCTGGTCTATCTTGTGCTGACCCCCCACCTCTACCCTGGAAGTCCCGCATATCAAAATAGTTTGGCACTTTATTGAGGACAAACTCATAGTAGAGTTTCCTCAAAAAGTATTGCGGGACCTCATTATTATTGCATGGAGGATGGTCAAAAACCATCCACCACTTCTGCCCAAAATTCTCCCTTATCGCTTGCTTGTTGCACCAATGGATAGGGAACCTCTTGCATGTAATGGGTGGAGGTTGATTTGTTTGTGGGTTTGTAAAAATAGAACACAAGTCTAATTTTGTGATTTGTAATTTTTTCACATCTTGGTATGACAGCTTGTCTACATAATAATCTCTAAACTCTCTCCTCTTATCCGTCCAACTAGTTATTTGCTTGCTAATTGAATCTACATTTGATAACATAGATTCAAGAGATTCAACAAGCGTTGACCTATGCATTGAAGTGGAAGGATCTTTCAACCTTGCAATTATATCTTCAATTTCTTTTTTGTTGTTTTCAATTTGCCCCATTATATTTTCTTGTGTTCCAGGGGCATGTTGAGGAATGGATGGAGGAGGTTGTTGTTCCGCAGGATTTTGTGGATTTTGAGGAGGAGGAGGTGCATTAACATTTCCTGACAATTAACAAAATATACATCAAAAAACACTCAAACCTACCTATTTAGAAGCAAATTCAAACAAAAAGACAAATAAACTCACTCCTTTGGCGTGCTCAATGTCGTGGTGGCATTTTGGCGACGAATCGATAAGATTTTTGTGTTGAATTGAGGAATCCAAAACACGAGCGTGCTTTCTAGGGTTTACAGACCGTAGGAATTGTGGAGAAAAAAGAAATAAAATGAGATGCAAACCTTTTTTTATTTATAGTACTTAATAATGCGCTCGCATTATGTATTATTTTTTTTTAAAAACCATTTGGCCACTTTTTGGCCCCCCATCTTTTTGCACTTACCCACACATGGTTCTGGACTGTGATTATCTTCATCTATTAGGCATGCACCTGATATGATTATGGCATGCTTCGACATTGACATGGAGATACTTGAGCAATCTTTGAAGACATCAAAATGGGCATCATCATCCTTGGATCAACTTCAACATGATTCAAGAACATAAATACATCTTCCTACACATTCTTATTCAAAATGGGGAGATATCCTGCATCTTTAGTTGGTTTCATTTCTTCCCAAGGGGAGGAACATTGTTCGGTGTTCTTGGATCTACATTTGCATCCTTTTTCAAGCATCCAACCTCACTGCAATAGGACACATATTATGGGGGGGTCTCATAGACCTTCTATCATTTTCTCCCCTATGGGAGAAAACATTTATTGTACTTAGTCAAAGAAGTAGTACTTCTTCACTTGTATAATTTTCATGCATCTTTTCTCTCTTTTGGAGGCTAGTTTTTTTCCCACAAGGTTTTCTACCTTTCTCCACTTCATAAGAGATTACTTTGTACATGGGTACCTCATTAGGCCCAGTATCCAGGACCCATCTTTATTGTACCCACCTAAGCTATGCTTAAGGGGGTGTTAGTGTATATTATTTTACCCCTTGCATTTCATGCACATAGGTAAATAAACTTGGCACAAAGCCTACTAAGGTGTCTTCAATAGGTGTCCTAGGTTGATTGAGTCAACTTGCCACCACTAGTGGAGTGTTGGAGTTGATCCCTAATTCGACTCAACCTCCTCACCTATATTTACACGCTTATGTCATAATCTAATGACTCCAATTTGATGCCAGTTTTCTGCTTAGTAGATCCTATTTCTTATAAATACTAGAGGTCCATCAATCCATTAATTGTATTGCATCCTCTATTTTGGAATAGCAATCATTTTCCTTTTTTTAAATATATGATTATCTTTGTGTTGTTTCTATTATGGTAGCTTTTGTCATTAAGATTTTGGGTTCATTTTCTCGTCAACAAATCTTACAAAACATAGTGATGCAATTAAGGTTAGGGAGTCAAGTGAATGATGACCTTCCCCTTGCATAAAAAAATATAAAAACAATCCTAAAGGGTTTACATAGGCCTATTAATTTCTATTGAAATTAATTAAAAGTCTCCACACTTGCACCAAACTTTGGAAAGAAAAATTGCCAATTCTAGCTCTCAAAGCAAGGTTTTCTTAAGGGTATCAACCATAAATTTTATGGATTAAAATGTTAGTGTTTTATAGCTTTGGGAGAATTTTTTTTTGAATAAAATTCATGCAAGGTAGGTCAGCCTAGAAGAGACTCACCTAGTTTGCTATATAAGGGAGATAAAGTCTCCTCATTTGAAGATAATCATTCAATTCCAATTTAATTTCTTCAGCAGCAAGTTTGCCTTCTAGAGCAGCAGATTCAAGGAGAAGTATCTTTATTATTGTGTATTCAAGGAAATCACACTATCTTCAAGTGCAGATTTATTGCATGAGGTTCAGCCCTTCTATGGCCAGATTGTGAGTGTCATTTCTGCACTTAATTTTCTAATTTATAAGAGAATATCTTGCTGGGTTTTTCTCCCTCAAGTAGGAGGGTTTTCCCATGGTAAAAATACTGTGTTCATTGTTCTATGTGTTGTATTTTCTGTTTATTTGCATTTATGATCTATAAAACTAACATGGTATTATAGTGGGTCTAAGAAAATATTTGATCAGATTTGTTTAAGCAGTCAAGTCAACTTTTCATCTAGGGCAGATCTTGAAGGCAAAGTATTGCAGATCTAAGGTTACAAATTTTTTTCAGACCTAAGGGCAGATCTTTGAAGGAGAATTTGTGCAGAAAAGAAGATGGTGAACGGTGTCAAGGTAGAAGATAGGCTTGATGGAGCCTCAAACTTCAACTCTTGGAAACCCAGGGTACTCATTGCATTAGAGGAGAATGATCTTCTTGATTTCATGGAAAGTAATATGCTTGAGCCTTCTGATGATACTGAGAAAATCCAGTGGAAGAAAAAGGGCACGAAGGCTAGAAAGATCATGATAGACTCTGTGATGAATCACCTAGTACCAATCATCTCCAAATTGAAGTAAGCTAAGTAAAAGTTTGATACTCTAAAAGGATTGTAGGAGATCACCAATACTAGTAGAGCCCTTGCTTTGAGACAACAGTTTCACCATGTAAAAATGGATAAAGAAGATTCAGTTATCTCATTCTTTATGAAGATCGCTGATTTAAGAGATCAGTTGAGTGCTATTGGGGACATAATTGCAGACAAAGATCTTGTTATGTTGGCACTAAATGGTCTTCCCCAATCTTGGGATCCCTTTATCCAAAGCATCAGTGGGAGATCTAAGTTGCCCAAGTTTGATCATCTTCGAGCTGATTGTATTCAAGAAGAGTTCAGGTTGGCAGCAAGAGGATTTGAGCGAAACTATCATGATGTAGAAAATCAAGTTCTTGCTACACATACTTCTAGAGAAAGAGGCAAAGGAAGAAAGAGGAATAGAGATAGAGAATCAGATTCTACCCTAGAATCGAAGAAGAAGAAGGATCTCCCACATTCAGTGTTTCAGGTGTGACAAGTGATGCAGAGCACACAGTGGAAGCAATTCAAAACATATACTTTCTTTTATGATTGGCAAGACCATATGCCATCAGCTAACCAAATACCTTTCGCACCAAAGTCCTTCCTCATACCGATGTGTCTTCGACACCACTATCGCTATGATGCTTGTCTTGACTTGCTATGACCGGTTTCCTTCACCACTGCTGTCGGTCACCTCTTGCATCCAACATAATGTATCTGCACAATGTATATGTTCAACATACATTCAAAACATACAACCTGAATATGCATTCGGTGGGACCGACCATTGACCGAACACAATGTATATCCTCAATATACATTCGTAAGATACATTTGAAAACATGCATTCAGAATATGCATTCAATGGGTTTGACCGCTGACTTCCCTGTATCTAACCCAATGTATGTTTTAACATACAACCGGAAGATACATTTGCAAAGTGTACATTTGACCATTGACTCCTTTGTATGCCGATCGGAAGCTTATAACTTTCTCTCTCCTTTGTACCTTAACTCAATGTATCATCACAATGTACATCCGCCACATACAACCGCGATAACCATTTGTGAGATACGCACGAACATACAACTGCGATATATACACAGAATGTCTACCCGACATACAATTGCGATATGCACACAAATTGTATATCTGATGGAACAACGTGAATCTTCGCCGATTTGAACCTCCGCAAACCTTGTAACTTCACAGATCCAGTTCTCCAACGATCACACAGATCTTAGACTTCACCAACCTAGCACATGAGGATGCTAGGACATATCAATGCATCTTGTACGCAATCTTGCAGACATAATGAACAAAACGAAAAAACACAGAAACAAACTATACAGCCATTCCATCGATTTCGAAGAAATCTAACCAGTGGAATGGTTTAAGAACCCATCTTAGCCTTAGAATAGAAAATCGATTGCATAATGAATTCAAATGCCAGAAAGATGTACAACACAAAATTTTATTATGTCTTTTAGAACATGTACATGCATAGATGCTCTGTTTACAACTGCAAACACTCTGATAAGATTTGAACTCAACTACAACTGATTACAACTATCTATCATCATCACAATTGATCTGATCTTGGGGTATTTATCTACTTACCCTTAGTAGTACTGAAATGGCTCCAAGCGGTTGGGAGATTAATCCAAGCGGCTGGGAGATCTAACAACCTCCAACTACCTAACAACCTTTAGGATTACAGATCAACAAGTGTCCTTGGGACTTACACATAAACCTAGATACAAACTAAAATGAAAATGCATTGGTCAATAGACCTTATTACAAAAGAAAACATGATTTCCTAGGTGCTCCTGCACCATACTCCCAGGGTTAACAGAACTCAAGTCCCTTGAGGAACCAAGTCAGAAATGGAAACCCTATGTTTGATGATATCCTCCGCGCTCATCCAGGTTGCATCTTCATCGGGTAAACCACGCCATTTGACCAGATACTGCCTATAGGTCTTATGTCGAGTCTTCTTCTGAACCTTTATGTCCAAAATACATTCTAGCTGTACTGGCTGACTCGGTGGTAAATCAGAAATCTATTCTGCATCCTCTGCTCCTATCATATCCGAATCTGCAACATTGTCTCCTCTGAATGGAAACAGTTCTAACACATTGAAAATGAGTGATATGGCTAAACCTGGAGGAAGTTCAATTTCATATGCATTAGGCCCAAATTTGTGTACAATCTTGCATGGACCTATCTTCTTCATAAGAAGCTTCATGGGCTGCCCCTTCGAGAGTCTTTCCTTCTGCAGATATGCCATTACCAGATCTCCAACTTTGTATTGGACATCCCTTTTCTTTTGATCAGCTCTCTCTTTGTATTTCCTTGTGTTCTTTTGAATAGTTTCCCTTACAGCATCATGGATATCCTTCATGCTGACTACAAAATCTTCTCCTTGTGCACTCCTTTTCTCCATGTTCTGGAGATCCCTGAGCTCCAAAATTCCCCTAGGGTGAATCCCATATACAACTTCAAAAGGGCTCTTTCCTGTGCTCCTATTAATAGAATCATTATATGCAAACTCTGCTTGTGGGATAATCATATCCCATGCTTCTCCATGCTGTTTAGTCAAACACCACAAAATATTACCCAGTGATCTATTCACCACCTCAGTTTGTCCATCTGTCTGAGGGTGATATGCTAATGTGAAAGATAATTGAGTGCCCAGTTTCTTCAACAATGTGCGCCAAAAATGTCCCACAAATTTGGGATCTCTGTCAGTAACAATGTTCAATGGTAAACCATGAATTCTTACTATCTCCTTGAAGAAAAGACTAGCAATATGTGAAGCATCGTTAGTACATTTACATGGCACAAAATGAGCCATTTTACTAAACCTATCAACAACCACAAACACACTGTCAAATCCTCTTTGAGTCTGGGGAAGACCCAAAACAAAATCCATACTGATGCACTCCCATGGCCTTTGAGGAACTAGAAGTGGTTGATAGAGACCTGCATTGGATGAAGTCCCTTTGGCTCTTTGGAAAATGTGACAATAGTCTACAAATTTTCTGACATCTGTTTGCATTTTAGGCCAGAAGTAAAGCCTTCTCACTTGTTCCAACGTCTTGTCCAGTCCAAAATGACCTCCAAGACTACCACAATGTTTCTCTTTTATGATGTTCTCCCTCATGGAACACCTAGGCACACACAACTGGTTGCCTTTAAACAGCAGCCCTTGCTGTAACAAATATTCAGAAAAATCAGAATGATAGGAATCTGAAAATTGTGAACAAACTGCATATATCTCCTTGAAGTCTTCATCATCCTGGTACATATTCTTGAGAGAATCCACTCCCACACTGTGTAACTGGATTTCCTGTATAGTGCACACTTTTCTGCTTAGAGCATCTGCCACCTTGTTGGGTTGTCCCTTCTTATGTTTAATGGAAAAAGTATACACCTAGAGTTGTTCGACCCACTTCATATGCCTGTGATTTAGCTTCTCCTGCAAATTTAGAAAACTCAAACCATGGTTGTCAGTATAAACAATGAATTCCTTGGGCAAGAGATAATGTCTCCATTTTTTCAATGCTTGAACCATTGCATACAATTCCAGATCATATGTGGAATATTTCCTTTTGGCATCATTCAGCTTTTCACTAAAGAAAGCAATAGGTTTGCCTTCTTGACTCAAGACAGCACCAATGGCAAGGTTACTAGCATCACATTCCATAGTAAACAACTTATTAAAATCAGGCAAAACCAAAATGGGTTTCTCTGCTATTTTCTGTTTGAGAATCTTAAAAGATTCATCTGCTGCTCTATTCCAAACAAACTTACATTTCTGTCCTCCTTTTATGGTATCCAGAATGGGTGCACAAATGTGATTGAATCCTCTTATGAATTTCCTGTAAAAAGTTGCCAACCCATGAAAACTCCTTACATCACTTACAGTTTTGGGTACTGGCCAAGACATAATAGCTTTTACCTTCTCTGGATCCATTTTCAAATTGCCCTGGGATATCACAAATCCAAGGTATGTGAGTTCTTCCTTCATGAAGATACTCTTCTCCATATTGATCATTAGTTTCTCCTCATGTAGCTTCTTCAACACCTGCTCCAAATGTTGCAAATGTTCTTCCTTTGTCTTGCTGAAAACCAGAATATCGTCAAGATAGACAAGAAATTTGCCAATAAAATCTTTCAATACCTCATTCATTAGGCACATGAAAGTGCTTGGAGCATTGGACAGACCAAATGGCATCACCAACTACTCATAGAGACCTTCATTAGTCTTAAAGGCTATCTTCCATTCATCCCCTTCTCTAATCCTGATCTGATGGTATCCACTCTTGAGATCAATTTTAGAAAAATAATGAACTCCACCCAAACAATCCATAGGGTCCTCTATTCTGGGCATAGGAAATCTATATCAGATGTTGATCTTATTTATGGCTCTTGAATCACTACATAACCTCCATTTGCCATCCTTCTTGGGAGCTAAAACTGTGGGTACAACACATGGACTAAGACTTTTCCTCACCAAGCCTTTTCCTCACCAAGCCTTTATCCAACAATTCTTGTACTTGTTTAGCAATCTCCTCGTTCTGATTAGGTGTCATTTTATAAGCTGGTTTATTTGGCAATGTGGATCCTGGGATGAAGTCAATCTGATGACTTATGTCTCTCACAGGGGGTAGTGCATTGGGCATATCCTCCACCATGATACCCTTATATTTGTCTAACAATTCCTACAATTCCTTAGGCACTTTTTCCTTGCTGTTTTTAGACAAATCAGAACTGTCTTTAGGTTTCAAAATTAGAGCATACCCCTGGGTTCCCTCTTCTTTCAGAGTATGGAGAAACTATTTCCCACTCATTAACATGATGCTTGAGCCTACATTCTTGTCTACACTTTCTTCTGGTAAAGGATCCATCTTATACAGTCTACCATTCTTAATGATCACAAAGGAATTGGATTTACCATTATGCTGGGCTTGTACATCATACTTCCAAGGTCTACCTAACAACAAATGGCATGCATCCATGGGAATTATATCACACAAAAGTTTATCCCCATATTCCCCTATCTGAAATTCTACCCAAGCTTGTTCATCAACCAAGACTTGCTGCCCTTTGTTCAGCCAGGACACTTTATATGGCCTAACATGTGGCAACCTTTTCAAATTCAATTTCTCTACCTTTTCTACTAAAACTAAATTTTTAGTTGAACCAGAATCAATGATTACCTTACACTTTTTGCTGAAAACGTTACACAGAGTTCTAAATAGTGTCTTCCTCTGGGGTGGTTCTTTGTTCTATGGCACTTTCAGCATTGTTCTTCTCATCATGAGACTCTCTCCATCTTGTGCTAGAGTTGTGCTTCCCATAGGTGAGTTCACACTCTGATGATCTTCTTCTTGAATCAACTGGTTCCTTCTCTCTCCTCCATGAGAGCTTGAGGCTTTCTCTGGACACCTGCCTGCTGTGTGCCCAATTTGGTTACTGTTGACCCATTTTTCCTTTGACTAGAGCCAAACAGTCAACCTGGTATTTTCCTTGAAAATCTTTTGGAAAATGTTCCTATGAAGCTTGAAGTGCCAAATTTTCCAGAAGTCTTGCCTAAAAAACCTTACCATTGGAAAGAGCTTGAAAAAATAGGCAGGTTTGCTTTTTACTTCACCCTGAAATTCGACCAAACAAAGAAGTTATTCATGGTCAAAGTTTTGGTCAACATACTGTTCAAATGTACATTTGGCGGGCTTGCAAATCCCTATCGGCCTTAGAAAATACTGAGAAAAGTGAGTTTTATACATTTTTTGAATGTATATCAAGCCAAAGAAATGTATATACAAAGGGGGAATCTTTCACAGATTCCCAAAATATTCCTGGTTTGTATATCCGGTGCATAAAAATATACAAGGATGGAATGTATATTTGGCTTGTATATTCAGATGTACAAGTGAAAGATACAAAGAAATATACAAGGCCGGTGGACATACATGTGCTACAGTGGAATGTATATCAGGTTTGTATATTCGCATATACAACCCAATATACAATGAAAAATATACAAGGCCAATCTATATGCAACAGGAACAGTGTAATGTATATTGGTAGGTTGCTACAGTGGTTTGTATATTTGCGCTTGTATGTTTGCAGATACAAGTGAAATATACAAAGAAAAGATACGAGGAAATATGCAATGGCTGATATACAAGTAAATGTACATTTGCTACAGTGCCGCAGGGAAAATATACAAAGGCATTTGTATATCGCCAACATACAAGAGGTGGGGCCCTCGCATATACAAAGAAGATTGTATGTCCTATACATACAAAGGATCAAATGCTATAGTTGTATGTATATCGGATTGTATGTTTCCACATACAAGGCCAATATACAAGGAACATATACAACCCAGACCCGAATAGAAGTTTCAATTTGTTCTATGGTGTTTTCGGGTCCGCCTAGTATAAAAGGTGTTTGTATGTTTTGACATACAAGGGAGCAGATACAAATATACAAACAGGTGCAAAGGAAGCTGGACTTCAAATGGATATATATTTTGGTTGAGTGCAACGTTGAGTCTGGCTTGTATGTATGAGTGCTTGTATATTTCGATATACAAGGCAAGATACAAGCTAACATACAAGTGGTAGGGCCCGCATATACAAGGGAGCTTGTATGTGTATGCAATTTTGAAAATGCAAAGGATACACAGGGGCCGATATGCAGAGTGCCATGTATGTACAAAAGAGTTGCAGAATAAATTTTTGAGTGCCGATTCAGGCGCCAAGATGCAGCGATATACATAGAGATGCAAAAGTGATATATACAGGCAGTTGACTATAACTTTGACTGCCTGTATCTCCTCCATTTTGGCAAATTTTGACATGCTGTAAGAGGCAAAGTTGCATGTTTTTGTCCCCTCTTTCTTTTGACAGGGTTTTCAGGAGCTTTTGTCACTTTTCATTTTTAGATCTGGAAATGTATATTTTAGCGACGACTTTCAGCAGATAAAGATATTTTTGGGGCATTCATTGCTGCACAAAGATGAAGCAGCTCACATTGATGATCAGAAATATCTTTCCACCTTCCTCTTCCAGATATTTTCATCTTTTCTACTACAGATCGATGAGTAAGCTGCCTGCATTAAAGACTCCAAAATATCTCATATCCGCCTAGTGCCAGATATTCAACACCATAACTGATGCGGTTGGACAGTCTTTATGAGGGGATATTTTTTGAGATAGCTCATAGAGCGAATTTTGTAACTGACTTAGGAATTTTTGGAATGCTATAAGTATGCATTCATTTGATGTAAATAGGGTTGGAGATTTTTTGACATTTTGGTCTTTTTATTTCTAAATAGAGTTTCCATTTACTGTAACCTTGCCTCTCTGTCAAATATATGCAAGTTATTTTTACCTCTTTACTAATTTTTTTAGTTCTGTGTGAATCTGCATATGGTTTGTTTGTGAATGTTGTATTCCTCTCAATCATATTGCTTCTCACCTCTGCTAAAGTCATCTAACCTGTGTATGCCTACTTGCCATATTCTGATTGTTTTGTGCATCCTTCAGTTTTGTGGAAGTTTCTTTAAATCTGTCTGGTGTATCACCCTTTTATGTTTTCAAACTTTTATTCATTTTCATTACAAGCATTCCCTCTCCCTTCCCCCCCCCCAAATTTAGTAGTTTCAAGTGATAGCTAGACAAGGAAGCCGGCCTTCTCCGGAGGTTTGATCTTATTTAGCAGAGTCCCACACTTAGAGATCAATCCCATGTTACTCCAGATTGTAGAGGTTTCACAACTGTATGCAACGGTGCAAATCTGGGTGATAACAACTTTGGCACGCCCCGGTGGGACTCTGAGTCAGAACATAATCAATATAATAATCGCTATTGTTGGTTTTGATGTGCAACCAGTGATTACAGGCCTTTAAGAGGTTAAAATTTACACATCTGGTGACTCAGACTGAGGAAAGACAAATAGACCAGTTTTGCTGATACATGTTTTATGAGAAAGATTCAAACCAGGAGTTTGAGCTCATTTGAATATTTGCAGCTGTCTCCACCTAGAAGGCAGAGTAGAGCCGTAATAAGAGCTCTAGTTTCCAAGAGGATACAGTCAACTCCACCAAATTTCAGACCAGTTGCTTCTATAGTTCCTGTAGCAACTCAAGCAAATCTACCTCTAGCGGTTCAGATGGCAAGGAATCAGCGCTTTTTGACTTTTGATGGAGGCAGCCCTTTGAACCTGGCAATACATGATGCTATACCCATGGCAGCTTTGAAGAATCTGCCTTATTTTACAGGGGAAAGTCAGACCACTCCTATTGAGCACATCAGAGACAGCCTCTCTATGTGGTGTACATCACGTTACTCAAGAGAATGTAGCCATTAGGCTGCTGGCTGCCTCATTCAAAGGGAAGACATTGTAGTGGTTCAGGAGTCTACCAGTGTAGACTATAGGAACCTGGGATGACCTAGGAGAGAAATTAAACAAGCAATTTCAAGAAAAATTAGATAATCTATCATTGGTCGAACAGATGACCACCATAAAGAGAGCTTCGCAAAAGCAAATGATGGATTTCAACTTTAGATTTCAGAAGACATGGGACAGAATTCCTGCCATGGTAAGGCCTCCAGCTGAATATGCATTCTTGTATTTTTTAAAAGCCTTGAATAGTGATGTTTTCGTAATGATTCAATCATTAGGAGGTAATAGTTTACCGGATGCTTATGAATTAGCTATTAGGGAAGAGAATAATTTGATTTAGGATGGAAAAATAACACCTAGACCACCAGTGTCTATTTTTCCTGAGATTCAGGCTTCTATGCCTTTGCCAATTCCATGTTTTTCCCCTGTGCCTACTATCGCAACATTACCTAATATTGCCAATTCCGAACCTGCTGCCTCTAATTCATCTCAAGAGTTGAAAGAGATTAAAAACAGTCAACAAAAGATTGAGGCCATCCTTCAAACTTTTGGAAATGAACTAGTAAACATAAAGAAGCAACAATCCCAAAGGCCCTTTCAGCCTTATCAGCAACCTAATCAGGGGCAAAATCAACCATTTCAAGGCCAAAATCAGCCGTATCAAGCTAATAGGCCTCCATATCAAAGTAACTATCAAGGTGCCAGGCAAAATGTGAATCAAAGACCTTTTCGACCTTATAATCCGGCACCTATTAATGCAGTAAGAGACTTAGTCCCTACTCAGAACAACCTTGTGGCTGAGTACGAATGGTGCTATCCATGCAATCAACCACACAATCAAGCAGCCTGTTCAAATGGAGTCATAAATCAGGCTTTAATGGTGCAAAATGTGTCAGCCTCAGCCAAGTACACCAAATGATGGGGCTGTGCAACAACAGGAACAACCTCAGAGTGATTCTGCTTTCATGAACTGGTAGGAGGGTGAATTTTGTGGCATAAATGGCGATAACACCCCAGTTGCAGCAAATACAAGAGCAAAGAAAAGGAGTTTCGAGGTAGACCAGGCAGCACATAAAGGAAAAGCGTCTGCTGATGTTCCTGCACCCCAAATTCCCCATATCTTACAAAGAAATACTCAAGTAGCAGCGAGGGAGATGCCTCATTTACAAGCAGAGGTTGCTGCTACAAAATCAAATCAGAAGGTAAGTGCCTTTCCATCTTTCAATATTATTAAAAATATGAAGAAGATGAACGTAACAATGTCTATGTGGGATTCTTTAGCCATCCCGGGCCAAAAAGACATATTGCAATCTGCCTTATCTAATTTAAAAGTGTCCAAAGATACAACTGTTGACCCAAATAAGGCTGTCCTTACCAATTCATCCGAGGATAACATTGAACAGCCCAACAAAAGTACCAAGCCACTCCCATTTTATATATCATTGATAATTGGAGACAAATTAGTTCATAATTGCATGGTGGATAGTGGAGCAAGCAGTTCTGTGATGCCTAAATAGATTGCAGACCAATTAGGGCTCAAATACCAGCCTCTTAAGAAGGGTGTACTTCAATTAGATGGCACAGCTGTCAATACTGTGGGTGTAATAAAAGACCTAGGTCTCACCCTACATACCTGTCCCAATGTTTCCATTTCACAAGAGGTCTTCATCATAGATTTGCCTCCTTATTTTTCCATGTGCTTATCAAGAGAATTTACAGCCAAAATAGGAGGATATTTGTCCTCAGACTGGTCCCACATGTTTTTTAGGACCAGATATGGCACTAAAGTAACTTTAAAATCTGAGTTACTTTCAAATCATCACATAGAGCCTTACACACCAAGTGTTGTTAATGCAAATTGCATTATTTCTGATGATCCTGAACTTGTTGCTGCCCAAGAACTACAAAATGGAAGCATACCAGAGGTACTCTTAAGAGAGTGGGCCTCAGAAAATGTTGTAGATGATCCTGAGGCACATATTCAAGAAAATGGAATGGGGGTCTATATACTTCATGAGCCTGATACAACAATTCCAAGTATGGTAAGGGATGCAGAACAACAGACAGAACAACAAAATCAGGTGTGGAAAATGTATTTTGATGGCTCAAGGAGCAGAAATGGATCTGGTGGTGGTGCAATGCTTGTATCTCCCCAGGGTGAGAGATATTATGCTGCTTTCCATTTTGCCTTCTCGTGCACCAATAACACTGCTGAATATGAGGGGCTGATCCAGGGTTTACAATGGGCAAGAAAGAGAAGGATTGGCTGTTTACAAGTGTTTGGGGACAGTGAACTCATTGTGAGAGGACTTCATCTTACAAAAAATGATACCTTGAAGTGCTACAAACATAGGGTCTGGAACATGATTGAAGAGTTTGATGCTTTCAATTTGATCTCCATTCCAAGAAGTCAGAACTCTCATGCTGATAGATTAGCTGTGATTGGGGCTCAGTTTGACATCCCTAGCGATATTCAAAGGGAGAAGGTACAACCTCATGTAAAAATAGTTGATAGACCCTCTATCCTTGATAATAACATTCATTGGCAAGTTTTTGAAAGTGATGAGCAGATCCTGCATTTCTTGTTAGAAGAAGATGAATTTTCTGTGATAAATCAGGATAAGCTCAAACAACAATATGGCAATGATCAAATTGTCCAATTGAGAACAAACAAGCTACCCAAGGGATTGGTAACCTTGGAATCCATTTTCAGTATAGATGATCGACTAAAGAAAAGCAAGACCAGCATGCAGGTTAAAGAAGAGCATTATGAGGAGCTAGAAATTTTCAAAGGAAAACTCCTCAAAATAGGTAAAATTTGCTTAGCTGAGGACAGGAGAGCTTTTGTCGCTCTCTATCAAGAATTTGAAGATGTATTTGCTTGGGATTATTGAGACCTGAAGGGATTTGATCCTCATATTGCCCAGCATACCATAGAGTTGGAACCAGATACTAAACCTGTGAGGCAGAAGCAAAGACTTTTAAATCTAAAGCTTGAGCCTCTAATGATTAAAGAACTGACTAAACTAATTGAGGGGAAAATCATTTTTCCAATCAAGCATACTTCTTGGGTCTCAAACCTTGTCCCTATGAGGAAAAAGAATGGAGAAATCAGGCTGTGCATTGATTTTAGGGACCTAAACAGAGCCTCCCTAAAAGACCACTACCCACTTCCGTCAATGGAGCAGACTTTGTAGGTGGTAGCTGGTTTAGAAAGATTTTCTTTGCTTGATGGATTTTTTGGTTACAATCAGGTGTTAGTCAAGGAGGATCAATTTAAAACCGCATTCACCACCAAGTGGGGCACCATGGCCTACAGGAGGATGCCTTTCGGTCTCTCTAACGCTGGCTCGACTTTTCAAAGAGCCATGGATATGGCATTCAAGGGTTTGCTGTACAAACTGGTGTTGGTATACCTTGATGACATCACACTTTTTTTCCAAAAATGCAGTTGAGCATCTATCCCATCTAAGGCTAGTATTTGAAAGGTGTAAAGAGTTCAGGATCTCTCTCAATCCCAGGAAGTGCATATTCGCTGTGCATGAAGGCAAGCTTTTAGGGCATGTTGTATCGAAGGAAGGCATTACCATTGACCTTGAAAGGGTAAGAGCTATTCTGGAGCTACCTTTACCTAGTCATAAGAAGGGGCTACAAAGTTTTATTGGCAGAATTAATTTTCTGCAAAGATTCATCCCTAATATTGTGAAACATTTGAAACCCTTGACAGCCATGTTGAAGAAGAATACAATTTTCAGCTGGACGAAGGAGGCCAGGCTAGGCTTTGAGTCTATAAAAGAAGCATTGTCAGCTGCGCCAACTCTGGTAAACCCTGACTTTTCCAAAGATTTTATTCTATATGCTTATGGTGGCCTAGATACAATCTCCATGATTTTGGTATAGCAACAGAGTAGCGGCTTTGAGTAGCCAATCACTTTTTTCAGTCAGGGGCTAGAAGAATATGAGCAGAGGTATAGATTTGTTGAGAAGAACATCCTTGTAGTGATAAGGAGCCTCAAGAAATTTTGGCATCTAGTTTCTAATAACAAGATACATTTGATGGTGGCTCATCCCAGCATGAAGGAGTTCCTGTTGAGCAAAGATATAAATGAGAAAAGATCTGGTTGGATCACCAAGGTCATGGAATATGACATGGATATCTAGGTAACCAAGCTTGTCAGAGGCAAAGGACTCAGTAAATAGCTCGCTACCAGTTCCAACAAGGGGGATGAGACGCTTTTAACCATTGAGGATGCACCTCAAGATAATTCAGAGACAGTGGGCACAAGTTGGGTTACTGATATGACTCAATTTTTGCAAACTGGCAAATGTCTAGCAAGTCTGGATAAAACCAGGAGAAGATATTATAGACTGCAGTCCGTTCCATATGTTTTGATTAATGACACTCTTTTCAGGAAAGATTTTAATGGTGTATTGCTGAAGATCAGACTGATAAGGTACTGCATGAATTTCATGATGGAATAGCAGGGGGTTATTTCACCCCAAAGACTACTGCCTGGAAGATAATGAAAGCTGGCTATTATTGGCCTAGCTTATTTAAGGATGCCCACGCATGTGCTAGAAGATGTATAAAATGTGCCATTTTTGCAGGAAAAGAAAGGTTGCCAGCCTTACCTCTACGACCAATTCAAATAGAGCAACCCTTCATGAGATGGGGTGTTGACTTCATTGGACCCATTAATCCACCATCAAGTGCAGGCCACAAGTGGATTCTTACAGCTACAGATTATTTCACAAGGTGGATTGAAGCAGTGGATCTGAGGGAATCCAATGAAAGTGCTGTTTTAAATTTCTATCATGATTTGATTTCTAGATTTGGAGTGCCTGAGTCTATTATATCAGACAATGCTTTAGCCTTTGTCGGCCTAAAGATAACTGACTGGGCTATTAAGAACGGGATTTATTTGAATACTTCTTCCAATTATTACCCATAGGGTAATGGTTTGGCTGAGTCTACGAACAAAAATCTCATAAGGATTATTAAAAGATCAATGGAGGATAACCAGAGGACCTGGCACACTAATCTGAAATTTGCTCTATGGGCAGATAGAATAACTCCTAAAAGGTCTATTGGGAACTCCCCATATTTGCTAGTGTATGGAAAAGAGGTGAAGTTGCCTATATCTATGGAAATGCCAGCACTAGACATTATGAATCAGCTGGAGATGTTTGAAGCAGAGGACCCCATGGCTGTTAGATATGCTCAACTTATGGAGCTTGAAGAAATCAGAGACAAGGCTATGAAGACTATGGAATATCATTAGCTACAGACCAAAAGAAGTTTTGATCAAAAGGCCACTCCCAGAATCTTTAGAGAAGGTGATATGGTGCTCAAATGGGACGAATTGAAGAGCAGGCCTGGAAAGCACTCCAAATTTGACAACATGTGGAGTGGTCCATTTCTCATTACTGAATGCAAGGAACACAATGCATTTCAGTTATCAAATATGGATGGACAAAATCTACTTATCCCAGTCAATGGGATACACCTAAAGAGGTGTTTTGAGGTATGAGTGCCTTGTAAATCAATTTCAATAAGTGTTGCTGCACATTAGTTTAGATCTTCTTTTTTTTGCTTTCCCTAAGTGCTTCTGCACATGCTGCATTGTCATTAGGAGAATGTAGGCATTTTTGTGTTTTGGGGGTAGGATTCAACTTTCCAGCATGTTTTAGATATGACTCTATGCCCAATAGATATATAAGGTCACTGATCTAACTGTTTGGTAGGCAAATATCCCATAGAAGTCGCCAAATTGTTGACCCATTTTTCCTCTGACTAGAGCCAAACAGTCAACCTGGTATTTTCCTTGAAAATCTTTTGGAAAATGTTCCTATGAAGCTTGAAGTGCCAAATTTCCCAGAATTCTTTCCTAAAAAACCTTACCATTGGAAAGAGCTTGAAAAAATAGGCAGGTTTGCTTTTTACTTCACCCTGAAATTCGACCAAACAAAGAAGTTATTCATGGTCAAAGTATTGGTCAACATACTGTTCAAATGTACATTTGGCGGGCTTGCAAATCCCTATCGGCCTTAGAAAATATTGAGAAAAGTGAGTTTTATACATTTTTTGAATGTATATCGAGCCAAAGAAATGCATATACAAAGGGGGAATCTTTCGCAGATTCCTGGAATGTTCCTAGTTTGTATATCTGGTGCATAAAAATATACAAGGATGGAATGTATATTTGGCTTGTATATTCAGATGTACAAGTGAAAGATACAAAGAAATATACAATGAAAAATATACAAGGCTGGCGGACATACATGTGCCACAGTGGAATGTATATCAGGTTTGTATATTCGCATATACAACCCAATATACAATGAAAAATATACAAGGCCAATCTATATGCATCAGGAACAGTGTAATGTATATTGGTAGGTTGCTACAGTGGCTTGTATATTTGCACTTGTATGTTTGCAGATACAAGCGAAATATACAAAGAAAAGATACAAGGAAATATGCAACGACCGATATACAAGTAAATGTACATTTGCTACAGTGCCACAGGGAAAATATACAAAGGCATTTGTATATCACCAACATACAAGAGGTGGGGCCCTCGCATATACAAAGAAGATTGTATGTCCTATACATACAAAGGATCAAATGCTATAGTTGTATGTATATCAGATTGTATGTTTCCACATACAAGGCCAATATACAAGGAACATATACAACCCAGACCCGAATAGAAGTTTCAATTTGTTCTATGGCGTTTTTGGGTCCGCCTTGTATAAAAGGTGTTTGTATGTTTTGACATACAAGGGAGCAGATACAAAGATACAAACAGGTGCAAAGGAAGCCGGACTTCAAATGGATATATATTTTGGTTGAGTGCAGCGTTGAGTCCAGCTTGTATGTATGAGTGCTTGTATATTTCGATATACAAGGCAAGATACAAGCTAACATACAAGTGGTAGGGCCCGCATATACAAGGGAGCTTGTATGTATATGCAATTTTGAGAATGCAAAGGATACACAGGGGCTGATATGCAGAGTGCCATGTATGTACAAAAGAGTTGCAGAATGAATTTTTGAGTGCCGATTGAGGTGCCAAGATGCAGCGATATACATAGAGATGCAAAAGCGATATATACAAGCAGTTGACTAGAACTTTGACCGCCTGTATCTCCTCCATTTTGGCGAATTTCAACATGCTGTAAGAGGCAAAGTTGCATGTTTTTGTCCCCTCTTTCTTTTGACAGGGTTTTCAGGAGCTTTTGTCACTTTTCATTTTTTAGATCTGGAAATATATATATCAGCAACGATTTTCAGTAGATAAAGATATTTTTGGGGCATTCATTACTACACAAAGATGAAGCAGCTCGCATTGATGATCAGAAATATCTTTCCACCTTCCTCTTCCAGATATTTTCATCTTTTCTACTACAGATCGATGAGTAAGCTGCTTGCATTAAAGACTCCAAAATATCTCATATCCGCCTAGCGCCAGATATTCAACGCCATAACTGATGCAGTTGGACAGTCTTTATGAGGGGATATTTTCTGAGATAGCTCATAGAGCAAATTTTGTAACCGACTTAGGAATTTTTGGAATGCTATAAGTATGCATTCATTTGATGTAAATAGGGTTGGAGATTTTTTGACATTTTGGTCTTTCTATTTCCAAACAGAGTTTCCATATACTGTAACCTTGCCTCTCTGTCAAATATATGCAAGTTATTTTTACCTCTTTACTAATTTTTCTAGTTCTGTGTGAATCTGCATATGGTTTGTCTGTGAATATTGTATTCCTCTCAATCATATTGCTTCTCACCTCTGCTAAAGTCATCTAACCTGTGTATGCCTACTTGCCATATTCTGATTGTTTTGTGCATCCTTTAGTTTTGTGGAAGTTTCTTTAAATCTGTCTGGTGTATCACCCTTTTATGTTTTCAAGCTTTTATTCATTTTCATTACAAGCATTCCCTCTCCCTTTCCCCCCAAAAATTTAGTAGTTTCAAGTGATAGCTAGACAAGGAAGCCGGCCTTCTCCGGAGGTTTGATCTCATTTAGCAAAGTCCCACTGTTGTCTCTCAGATTTGCACCCTTGCTGAGTTGTAGAAATTGGCAATCTAGAGAAACATGGGATCTTTCCAGGTCTGTGGGTCGCCTGTGATGGAAAGAACCTCCGGAGAAGGCCGGCTTCCTACTGATACTCCACCTAAACTACTTATACTAAGGTCTTTGCAGAGAAAAGAGTAAGAAAGATTATATGAAAATGAAACCTACTGTCTAAGGTGATGCACCAAAAGATCATCAGGAAAACACACATGAATTGACACACTTCAGAACCAATAATAATAAGAACCCTCACACAACCTAGCAAAATTCATAACCCTTGCATCAATGTTTTGTAAGAAGGCTAAATAACAGCAGTCTTGTAATGGAGGAAGAGGTTTTCTCACTACCCACAAGCTGATTGTTATCCTTTGCACATCTCACAACCTGCAAAAATTATAAAAGAAACCCCTGCATAAAGGCACCAACATGAAAGACAGCTTCAAGGACAGAGAAACATCACCAGAATCTGTACTAACACTAAGGACACACAATATCAGAAGAAACAGGAAGGTACGAACTGCTTATTACTGCCAAAAGAGTGTTACAACACTGTATATCTCTGAAAAATGTGTTACAAAACTGTTCACCTCTGCAAAAGAACTCTGAAAATTACAATATACAGGATAGTGAATAGCCAGAACCCCTGAAAAATGAATAAGGAAGAAGGATATATACTTTCTAAATAGCTGCAAATAGATAGACATCCACCACCTCCATTCTCGTGCATCTCATAAATGCCCACAAAATATCTCTCTAAAATCCTCCAAAAAGGCTTCCTAAGGCATAAATGGTCAAGGGATGTCATCTGCAATCATAAAGGCACCTGAAAATGTCATAAAATGCCTTTAAATGCCCTCTGCAATTTCCTGACATACGTCAGATCTGTGTCATAAGTCCTGCAGTATCATAAATAACTAAAAAATATCTCAATAAAAGACATAATTACTCATTTTCTGCATCTAATAAACATTTAACTAAGAGGTTTATAACTCCACCACCTTAGTAAATGTTTTTACAATTTATAATCAAGACCTATGCAGAAAAATGGCACTATGACATAACAAGGATGTCCATATCTCCTAGAAAAAATAACACGACACATCACATCATTTCGCATCATGCCTATACACGGTTTGAAGCAATACATTTTTATCACTGGTCGGTGCCGATGTTACAAAACAAACTTTCACTACCTTATATCTCCGAGCACCAAGTCTTAAATACATCACTGAAAACTACCTTATCACTCCTAGCCAACATGTATGTTTATTCACCTTATATCTCCGAGATGCATTTTCTCACATTTGCCAACTTTATATCTCCTTACATACATCACCTTGTATCCCTTAGTCGACACTCAATTAGCACATACTTTACATTTGACCTTGCTCGGCAAAAGGAAACACAAGGCATTAAGATGCCACGACCACTCCTAGGTTTGATGACTTATTACCAAGTCATGACCATGGGCATAAAAGATGGATAAAGATTATTTGCATATCAAAGTTAAAACTCAGAAAAAAGGCAAGAGATAGGTCATTCGACCTAAAAGGCAGAAAGCCCTAAAAAATATCCTATTTCGTCATTTGCTTCTGCCGCTTTAGCTTTGCTGGCCGCCGTGATGAGGGTTTTGGAGGCCGAAAATGCACCATTCTTGACAATTGCAGAGCTGTCCTTGGTTGATTCTCAGGTAAGTTGTATCTTATGAGGTTTTACCTGTATTTTTGGTCGATTTTGGGGCATTTTCGGCCTCGAGCTGTATGCGAAATGATGGACTTTCTGCCGTTCTTTGAGTGGCCGCCCCTGTGTTGTTTGCTGGCTGTGTGATGCCGTGAATCTCCTTCATTTTTTTCCTGCTGTTGCATGAAGTTAAACTCTAAAAAGAAAAATCGTATTTTCCTTTGCTGTTCGCTGCTTATAAGGCATGAGCTTGGTATCTCTGTATATATGCATCAATGAGTTAAAACTCCTGTGTTTTTCTTCTATTTTTTTGCTGTTCAAAAATAGTTCAAAACCCCACTTTTTTGTTGCTGTGAATCCTATGGCAAGAAAAAAAACTCATACTCGTTGCCAGAGGATATGATTTTGATATTTTCTGAGTATCTGCTGTTCAAAAAAACGTCCTCCTTTCTTGCTGCTGTTCACAAAAAATGGCTCAAAACCCCATTTTCTTTTTGTTGGTGCATCTTATGGCATGTCTACATGAAAAATATCTGCATTCTTCTGGTTTTATTTGCTGTTAACAGGCACAATTTGACATTTTGTGATGTAAAATGAGTTGAAACTTTACATTTTTCCTATTTGCCATTCGAACTTGCTGTAAAAAACTATATTTTTCTTTAAAATCCGCCGCCAGAAAGCACTATCAGACATTTTTTGAGTATGAATCCTTGAAATAAGTTGAAAAACGTACTTTGTCTTCTTTCTATCTGCATTTTGGCTGTGAATGCACTCCAGTCTTGACAAAAAACTTGAAAAATAGCAAGTATACCTTACTGTTCGATAACTGTATGTCTTTCAATGGCAAGAACCTCTGAAACATTGAACTTAAACATTGCATTTTTCCTGTCATTTGTTCAAATGTGAAAAGAAAAAATGCATCTTTCTTCGTCAATCGCTGCCAGAAGGCACGATTTTGGTATTTACCGTGTACATGTTTAAAAAATGAATCTCAAACACTTACTTTTCCTTTATTTCTGCTATTTTTCCTGTTCACGGATTTAGACAAAAATATGGAAAACAGACCTTTATGAGTTTTGCAACTCGACATATTTGTCTTTCCTGTGTGTTGTAGCACGAAACTTGAATAAACGTTCTCATTTCTCAGTGATATTCTTGCTGTGGTTGAACTTGGAATTGCATTATTATTGATTAACAAATTCTGTGGCATTCGAACCTTTAAGAAAATTGCATTTTCTGAGTTATTTGCTGCCGGAAGACAGTATTGGACACTTTCTGAGTATTTCATGCATCTTTTAGCTGTATTTGAACTCCAGTTTTGACAAAAAGCTTCATAAAAAAAAAAGCAAGTATACCTACTGTTCGAAAACTGTATTTCTTTCTGAAACATGGAACTCAAACATTTGCATTTTCCTGCTATTTTCTGCATCTGTTGCTGTTTCATTGACAGACTGATTTTCATTACCAGTTTCCTCATCATCTTTAAGATCGTCATAAGCCATCTGACCAAAATTCATGTCCGTGTCAACTCCATTTTCTTCATCTTTGCAAATTGCTACCAAAACTACCAAAAGAGACCTTCATTTTTCCACTGTATTTGCTGTTAGCAGGCACAAACATGAACAATTTTGCATTTTTTGTTGGCTGTGTGCTGTTTCTGTTTTCTGGTGCTTGCAGGCTCCTAAGAAACTTCACCAATATCCTTATCAATGACTTCAGATTATCCTAAGAGTGGTCTCATTATGGTTACATGAGCTTCGTACCTTTGATAGTTTCACTTGTCTTGCTTTGAAGAACACTCTCCAGGTCATTGCATTTTTTGTTGGCTGTGTCAACACTATCTCATACAACTTTGTAGGGCTATCTTTTCTCACTGTCTTAGACTTCTTATGTTGCATCTTTGTCCTTTTGCTGCTATATGACTATTGTTTCATTATACTCTGCTGTTCTGAATGAGTGACAAGGTGCATTCTCTGAGTTATGTCCTAAAATGCTGTTGGCTGTTCTTATCATGACATTCAGCTATTTCAATGATCTTAACTGGCATTCTTTACCTTGCTGTCCTGTCTTTGACTTTTGACTGTTGGCTGTCCTCTGTGGTTTGCTGTCCTGTGTGGTTACTGTTAGCTCTTGACAGTTGTATCTATTTTTCTGAGTTGTTACTGAGCTGGGCTCGACCCTTGTGGGAGCCACATTTCTTTCACTCATAACGTAACTGAATGAGTCAAATAGAACATAATGACATCTGTCTCTGCACATGAAACAAACTATTAGAAAATAAAATGCAGGCTTGCAGTTGATATTCTTGATTTTCTCAAAAGCTTTTGTGATGCTTAATTGGTTCAGTGTATTTGAAAACGCAAATTGTACGTTTATGTGTGCATATCATGTGATGTATGATGCCCCGCCATTGCTCTAACATCATTTTTTCAAAATTTTACGCAGATGACGGGGTAGCAAGGAGATAGCGGCTGGATGGGAGGGCAAGCTGACGATCCAGGACGACACAAGAGCGGCAACAGTCTGAAGGCTCGTCATTCAGGCAATGACGAGTCACCCTACCTCACATGCTATTTGCTTTTTGGTCTTTCATAAATGTACAGTTTGTCCTTTTCATTTTGCAATTGAATCAGTTAGTCTCACGGCTTGTGTGAGACCTTATACACCTATTTTTTAATACATATTGCTGATTTTTGAAAAGAGTTGTACAATCTGTTGATTCTTTTTGAAAACATTTGAATGCAACAAAATACAATTTTATCTTAATTCGTGCATGTTTTTTTCACACAGCAGAAGTATATGTACCTTTTTCTCTTTGAAAACTGTAAAGCTCTACCTGATTGAGTTAGTAGCGAAATCTAGGTAACACCCACACTTAGAGATCAATCTCATGTTACTCCAGATTGTAGAGGTTTCACAACTGTATGCAAGGGTGCAAATTTGGGTGATAACAGTTACAATTATAACATCTTCCCGTGAAGACATTAGGACCTCTGCCTGGTCCACCAAACCTACCTCTTCCATTGGGTCTCCTTCCTCTGGAACCCTCTCTAGAACCAGATTCTCCACTGTGTTCTTGCTGACTAGACTCCCCTTGATTCTTCTGGAACTGATTTCTGCCACCAAAACTATTTCTACCTCTAGAATTCCTTCCACCTCTACCTCTGTTCTGCTGTTCTCCTTTTCTTTTCTGCTTCTCTTCTACTCTCAGTGCTACTTGGAAACATTTGTCCACAGTTTCTGGTGTCAAGATAGTAATCTCATCTTGTATACTATATTTCAAGCCATTAATATACCTAGCAACTCTTCCTTTCTCATCCTTAGCATGTCCACACCTTAGAGACAATTTGTGGAATTCCTCTGTGTAGGTGGATACATCCATATGCTTATGCCTGAGGTTCTGCATTTTTTTGTATATCTGCACCTCATAATCTGCGGGTAGGAACTGAGCCTTGATCCTCTCTACCATCCGACTCTAGGATGAGATCATGCTCTTGCCACTCTTCACCCTTTCTCCCTGGGTGTAGTTCCACCACGTGAGTGCAACGTCCTTCAGTTTTGTCTTTGCAAACTTGACTCTCCTATTCTCCGATACCTCCTTGTACTCGAAGTAATTGTTCAAAGCATCGACCCATTCGATGACTTCATCTGCATCCATTTTTTCGTTGAACATCGAAATCTCCATTCTTGCCTCGGACAACTCCTTACCAAGCGATTTTATGGCCTCCAGAAATTGTTTCTGGTCTTCAGATATATCTTTCTGTCCTGGGGTTGTTTCCTCTCCCCCATCTTCTTCTTCTCCATCAGACTCCTCGTCTGATTTCCTACCTTTTCCCAAGGTCTTCAACTCAGCCTGGAGTGCTTCCTTAACTCCAGTCTTGATCAGCTCCTCCATCTCCTTGAATTTCTTGACCACTTCAGTGGTCATTCCCCTTTGGAGGCATATCGCTAGCCCCTTCTTCACTTTCTCTGTCTGACATGAACATTCACAGACAACACCAATACTTCTATAGACCTTTCGCTGGCTCTAATACCACTATGATGCAAAGCACATAGTGGAGGCAATTCAAAACATATACTTTCTTTTATGATTGGCAAGACCATATGCCATCGGCTAACCAAATACCTTTCGCACCGAAGTCCTTCCTCATACCGATGTGTCTCCGACACCACTATCGCTATGATGCTTGTCTTGACTTGCTATGGCCAGTTTCCTTCACCGCTGCTGTCGGTCACCTCTTGCATCTGACACAATGTATCTTTGCAATGTATATGTTCAACATACATTCGAAACATACAACCCGAATATGCATTCGGTGGGACCGATTATTGACCGAACGCAATGTATATCCTCAATATACATTCGTAAGATACATTTGAAAACATGCATTCAGAATATGCATTCAACGGGTTTGACCACTGACTTCCCTGTATCTAACCCAATGTATGTTTTAACATACAACTGGAAGATACATTTGCAAAATGTACATTTGATTGTTGACTCCTTTGTATGCTGATTGGAAGCTTATAACTTTCTCTCTCCTTTGTACCTTAACTCAATGTATCATCACAATGTACATCCGCCACATACAACCGTGATAACCATTTGTGAGATACACACGAACATACAACTGCGATATATACACAGAATGTCTACCTGACATACAATTGTGATATGCACACAAATTGTATATTTCATGGAACAATGTGAATCTTCGCCGATTTGAACCTCCGCAAACCCTGTAACTTCACAGATCCATTTCTCCAACGATCACACAGATCTTAGACTTCACCAACCTAGCACATGAGGATGCTAGGACCTATCAATGCATCTTGTACGTGATCTTGCAAACACAACGAACAAAATGAAAAAAACACAGAAACAAACTATACAGCCATTCCACCGATTTCAAAGAAATCTAACTGGTGGAATGGGTTAAGAACCCATTTCAGCCTCAAAACAGAAAATTGATTGCACAATGAATTCGAATGCCAGAAAGATGTACAACACAGAATTTTATTATGTCTTTCAGAACATGTACATGCACAGATGCTCTGTTTACAACTGCAAACACTCTGATCAGATCTGAACTCAACTACAACTGATTACAACTATTTATCATCATCACAATCGATCTGATCTTAGGGTATTTATCTACTTACCCTCAGTAGTACTGAAATGGCTCCAAGCGGTTGGGAGATTAATCCAAGCGGCTGGGAGATCTAACAACGTTCAGGATTACAGATCGACAAGTGTCTTTGGGACTTACACATAAACCTAGAGACAAACTAAAATGAAAATGCATTGGTCAATAGACCTTATTACAAAAGAAAACATGATTTCCTAGGTGCTCCTACACCAACAAGTATGGTCACTTTGCTTGAGACTACAAATTAAGGTCTACACAACTTGTTTCTACTGTAGAAATTACCATGGGGACATCTCAGAAGGAGCCAAGCTCTAAAGTCGATTCAAAAGGTTTCTTATTCTAAATTCAATCAATTTCTTCGAAGAGGAGAAATTAACATTCAGAGGGAGTCTAACAAACCAACAGAGGTAACCTTGGACGAGGAGGTCAGGAGGTTGATGTTAGTACTTGGAGCTTCAGAGCGAGTCACATCATCATGAAGGTTCTTGTAGTGTATATTTCTCTGAGACGGAGAAATATGAGTTGAAAGCCCTTGTAGTGTATATTTCTCTAAGATAGAGAAATATGAGGTGAAAACCCTTGTAGTGTATATTTCTCTGATATGGAGAAATATGAGGTGAAAGCCCTTGTAGTGTATATTTCTCTAAGACGGAGAAATATGAGGTGAAAGCCCTTGTAGTGTATATTTCTCTGAGATGGAGAAATATGAGGTGAAAGCCCTTTTTGTGTATATTTCTCTGAGACAGAGAAATATGAGGTGCAAGCCCTTGTTCATCTCTGAGACTGAGATGTGACGTCATGTTGAGAGACTCCATGATGACATCACGTTGAGAGACTCCGTGATGAACCCTTTTACTTGTGTTTTTCCACACATGGGAGTAGCCATGGTGGACGTCATGTTGAGAGACTCCATGATGACATCACATTGAGAGACTCCGTGATGGACACTTGTTCATGCATTTCTTTCCACACATGGGAGTAGCCATTTTGGGTGTCATGTTGAGAGACTCCATGACGAGGATATATGGAAAATACCTCCCTAGCTAAGAGGGAGTGTTAGTGTTTTATAGCTTCGGGAGAATTTTTTTGAAATAAAATTCATGTAAGGCAGGTTCGCCTAGAAGAGATTCACCTAGTTTGCTATATAAGGGAGATAGAGTCTCCTCATTTGAAGATAATCATTCAATTCCAATTCAATTTCTTTAGCAACAGGTTTGCCTTTTAGAGCAGCAGATTCACCTTTTAGAGCAACAGATTCAAGGAGAAGTATCTTTATTATTGTGTATTCAAGGAAATCACACTATCTTCAAGTGCAGATTTATTGCATGAGATTCATGCCTTCTAGGGCCAGATTGTGAGTGTCATTTCTGCACTTAATTTTTTGATTTATAAGAGAATATCTTGCTAGGTTTTTCTCCCTAGAGTAGGAGGGTTTTCCCAGGGTTAAAATACTGTGTTCATTGTTCTATGTGTTGTATTTTCTACTTATTTGTATTTCTGATCTATAAAACTAACATAAAATAGATCTTGGGTACCTCTTATACTATCCAAAAATGACATAAAAAAATGGATCTCAAAAACTGGAATAAATAGAGATCATTTGCTCATACCAAGTGGAAAATAGTTATTTTCAATAATAAAATGTTTGTAAGATTAAAATGAAACATTTGGAGATATTTTGATAGAACATACCCATATAAATATGATGTTTTAAAACCCCCAAAACCCCAAGTACAATAGATTCCCTAAATTGAAAGAGAACTATGAACTCAAAACAATTCTACACTCAACAAACTAAACACTAGTCTTTGTCAATCTTTGGCAATTCTTCTCCTTGAGCTTTGCAATGAACATAATGAAATTTAAAAGACATTATCCAAATTCAAAATACTATAGAAAATGAAGATATAACCTTTTCTCAATCCTCTAGTTGTCCTTTTGTAGCATCCTTAAGAAAGTGATGCTCAAACTGGAATATTATAGATTGGGTTAGCAAAGTGTAACTCCAAAAGGCCTCTATCTCCTCATGTGGCATCCATCCTTCTATGTGGTCATGGAATCAAGTGAAGGATTCAATTGTAACTCCTTCCAAGTGTAATTCCTCCCAAAATACATCCCTCTTACAAAAATTGATTGCAATGAAAGAGGTTAAGTGTAACTCTCACCTAGTCTACCCCAACATGCAAGATGCTCTCCACATTGAAGTAACTTGTCCTTACATGAATGTCTCATTTTGTGGTAAATGAAGATAAATGAGGGTAAAAAATGCATTACATAATCATGACATGTGAAAGGCTCATTAAATAATTCTCTCTATGAGAAATTGTGACTTCACCATTTGGAATCCAAGAAGATGATTTCCAAGCTGGAAACTCCATTTTGAGAGGGAAAATTTATTGAATTCAGATTTCAACATGGATCCAACCTACACAACTAGGAAATGAAGATTAGAACAAGAAAAATATTGTTAAAATAAAGTAAAATTATTTTTGGTGATGCTGATTATCCAACTCCTATATACTCCTACAATAGTCACCCAATGTAATAAAGAATGCTAGTCCTTTCTCACATGATTATTTACAATGTCATAGGGGTGAAACCAAACCTTTCCATCTCTATTGTATCCAATAATGGTGTATCCTATTCTAGTCTATTCTTCTATTTTACCAAATATTCAATGTACTCCTTGCCTCTAGTCTTCTTAGTCACCCTTGTTAGGATTAGTGTGATACTCATTTGCAATCTTATGTCTAATGTTGTTTTCTCCAAATACCTTTTAGAGGGCATAACATTTTATCTAAATCTTTGATTTCAACAATTTTTAAAAAAATTGAAGATCTTGACAAGACAGACACATTAAATTGATAAAGATAAGAGGTCAATTTGGGATATTATCATAATGGAATTGAACAAGGAGGTCATGGTGAAAAGTTAACAATAGAGTTACATAGGGAAGAGTAGAGCATCTTATCACCAGTTGGTTTCTATCTTGGGTACATGTTTCAATGCATAGTAGGGGATGGGTTTTTGCTTGAGGACGATGGTTTTGGTTTCTATTTTTTTTGGTTATGGTAATAATGTTAACTTGGGTTAGAATATTTGGAATCCTCTAACCTTGAAAATGGTATGTTCTAGAGATGTGATTTTTAGGGAACTTAGAGTTAACTTTGATTAGGAACAACCAAGTGAAATAGGAAAGAAAAGCATTTTGAAACTAAAATAGAGAAGTAGGAAGATGCCTACATGGAAGAATAGGTTGAACATGAGGATGTAGATGAAGAAGAAGGTTTATATTCACAAAGTTTAGAGGAAGAACAAAAGGAGCCTCTTACAACACTTTGAGAAGGTCCAAAAGGAAAGAAAAATTAGTTGACAAGTATAGCCCACTAGATTTCAATTGTGTATTTACTTTATCTTGTATTAACAATGAACCTAGAATTGTGAAGGAAGCCTTTTACTTAAAGGAGAATGAGTCTTGGATGAAGGCCATGGAAGATGAGGTGAAGGCTTTGAACATGTGTGAGACTTAGAATCTAGTTGAGCTACTTGAGGGAAGGAGACCCATTGGTTGCAAGTGCCTATTTAAGAAAAAATTAGAGCAAATGAATAGTTGGAAAGGTACAAGGCAAGATTGATGGTAAAATGTTACTCCCAAGTTGAGGGATTTGATTTCAATGAAATTTTATCTCCTGTTGTAAAACTAACTTCTAATAGATTCCTACTTTCTATTGTTGCTACTTATGATTTAGAAGTAGAGCAAAAGGATGTTAAAACCACTTTCTTGCATGTGGATCTTGAGGAAGAGATACACATGAAACAACCTGACAGTTTTGTAGTAAAACAAAAGAAAAACTTGGTTTGTAGATTGGAATGATCATTGTATGGTCTAAACTAGTCACCTTGGATGTGGTATTAGAAGTTTGAAGCTTTAACATTGAAAATTAGGTTTGTTAGGAGTGACTCATGTGATCATTGTGTTTATTTTAAATTGATTGATGATTAGCTCCTAATTGAAAGGAAGTAATGGTATGGACTATGCTTCCTACACTAAACTTTGAGTGGAGGTATGTGCAAAAATAAAATATATTATATTTACATAAAAGAACACACAAAGAGATTATACCATAACAAGATGATTTATGTGAGGAGAACCCATTTAGGAGAAAACCCCACACTCCAAAGCAAAACCAATTGTATTATTAAACACTTATGAGGTTACAATACAAATCTTAGGCTATGCCTTTAACAATTAGATTCTGGATCAATTTTGGTACATAATGGTACTTGCAAATTAATCATACAACCATAATTGACTACAATCTAAGAACCCAATATAAAGGAGATCCAATACAAGAACCATGGGTTAAAACCATTACCCAAACATAGAACCCAAATCTAGGGCCCAAATTCCAATGCTTCCCTCCATGATAGGTTAACATTTTAATAATAGTAGATGCTCTTATATTGTCATAATGCTAATAACTCCATAATCCACTCACCAAATTGGGTGCTACAATTTGGCTCCATTATCTCTCTCTCAAGAGATGCTCTGTGATGAATTACAACATGTGCCATAAAGTTGGGCAAGATTCCTAGTCAACAATGTAACTACCCCACCATCACGATATATGCATCTTAATATCTCTTACATTACTATGTTTGCCTAAGATGCTCTTACACATCCTTCATGACAAGATATTCTGTTACATATCATTCTTCATGTCATAATAAGGCATAAACATGGCATAATAGCCAAGTCATAAGTGGGACACCCTTTTCCATGTGGACACACAAATAATAAATAAAAAAGAATTGCAAAGTGTATGGCACAACTATCCCAATATTATCCCACTTTTATACATTGCAAGAGTAAAGGGGAACACCAACACTACCAACTAACTGCTAGGGGTTGTGAGGTCATAGACTCACTGCACTACCTAAACTTCTTTGTGCTTATTAGCTTTGTTAACACATCTGCAAGATTTGTTAAAGTATTAACCTTTCTAGCATCACCCTCTCATCCTCTACCTTGTCACAAACAAAATGATATTGAAAATCAATGTGCTTCATCCTCACATGAAAGGTCAAGTTCTTTGCCAGACATATGACACTCTAATTATCACAAAGAACTCTAATAGCTACTTAACTTAGCCCCACATCTAAACATAATATCTTAAGTCAGATGACTTCCTTACAAGCATGAGTAGCTACCATGTACTTAGGTTTAGAAGTGGATAAAACAACCACAACCTATCACTTGCTCATCCAATTGATATCACCACCAAGTAAATTGAAAACATAATCACTAATGGATCTTATACTGTCAACATCACATGCCCAATCTAGATCCACAAATTCACGAATATCCACTAAGTGTTGGTCCCCTATAGAAACATTATGATAACAAATAGAGTACTTGAAGGTACCCTATTTAAAGACCCACTTAATTGCATCCCAATGATCTCGTCCAAGATTGGCCATGAAATGACTAAGGACTCCCATTGCTTGGGCAAACACGTGAAGCTGTCAATAAGACCCCAAAACTTTTGTCCAAAGAGAAGGCAAATAATTAATCTTAAAACACATTTTTTCTCATAAAAAATATGTATGTCTACATTAGAATAAAACATTTATCAAAACTAAAAAAAAAAAAACCTTCAACATATAAATTAACTACTAATTTATACCAAAATAATTTGTCTTAAAAAATAAAAAATTATAATATACATTAATCTTCCCCTCAAATTCAATACACCTAGAATGGCCGGCCACTACATGACCAATCTAATAAAACACCATGCGGGATTAAGATTGATGGATCCATATATGACCAATCTAATAAATTGTAAGGAATTGACCAATACATAATATATATTTTAATCAAATTTGCTAGCGACAGATCTGATTAGTGGCCGCCTGGGAGCATCTGATTCTCTGGTTTGTGGGAAAGCACTTTCATTATTAAATCATGGCATAATCCGCCTCTCGATTGTGTCTAACGAAACAACATTAAAATAGACATTAATAATTACATCGACTGTGGCACAGGCATAATCCGCATCTCGATTGTGTCCAAAATTAGCCTAGACTGTTCATTCAATAAATTTCTGAGAATTATTCTCTTGTATTGTGCCTAGACTGTTCATTCAATAAGTTTCACAAGTTATCAAACATGACTACCAGTATTGATTCAGCAAACAACATTATCGCATGTATATGATTATGTTTGTAATTGCAGGTTCAACTTTGGAAGGCAGCCATTAGTGATAGTGGCAGATGCAGACTTATGTAGAGAGGCAGGGATTAAGAAATTCAAATCTCTGTCAAATAGAAATATTTCAGCACCCATTGCTTCTTCTCCTCTCCTCCAGAAGGGACTGGCTAATTCCAGGTATGGATTGAACACCTTAAAGTTGCTATTCTGCTGCCTATGGCGTCATTAAATCTATTCTTTTCTGTTCTTTCCTGAGATTTTCAGGGAATATGCAGGGATGGGTATTCTTTTTTCACCTCAAAGTTTCTAAGGGTTAAGGATTCCTGTAAACCACAATTTATGATAAGAATTATAATTATGATTCAATGTAGAACCACCAACATATGAGAAAAGTGTTAATTGCTAGTTGTGATATAAGCTTATACAGTTAGTGCGTTGTGGTCATTTTTTTTGCATAAGATCAAGGTCCCACATAAATGTTCTGTTTGTTCATATAATGTCTCTTTTAATTTTTTCTTATTTTTCTTTAAATATAATAAATCCTAACTCACAATTATAATAGTTTGCACGATTAGTAAAAATATAAAATCCTTATGATTCAAAAATTTCTGCTAATAATTAATTTTATAAATTAGATTTAGTACTTAGAAAATAGTTTAGAATGACTAAATTATCTCTTTTCAATGGTTAGTAAAACAATATCTTTTTACAATTATTTATCTTCAATGAAATGCCTTTCAAATGTCTCCAAATCTACCTAGATCATGGGTTTTCATTCACTAATCTAGTATAATCATAGCAACATGGAACTGAAAACATGCTTTATACCTTATAAGAGAGAAATATGCCTTCATTCACATGATTTAGATTAGTGAATGAAAACATGTTGAATAACCAGTCAGGTACCCCTCATGGAATGCACAATCTGCATCCTTAAAGACCATCTCTCCACCAAAGACAAAAAATAAGACATAAACTTCTCAGATCTCCTCTTGAAAGTTGCTACAAACATCATCGAAGAGGCAGCCTTTGGCGAGAGGTTCGGCCTCACACAATCCACTTCACAATCTCCATCAACACATCCAGTCCAAGTGGAAGTCTCAGAATTTTTGAAGCAGCACATCTACTCCACAACTTCTTTGAAAATGGACCTCACTAGCACCTTCAATATAATCATGGGGATCCTCTTCCCAATTGTACAGGAGCCCTTTCGACAAATTCTCAGTCGCATCGCAGGCACATGCCCATGATCACTAATTTGAAAACATGCTTTATACCTTAGAAGAGAGACACCCACATGAGAGCATAATTATAGCAACATTATAGAGCATCAACATTACATCATCTTCTTACATTATCCTAGGCATATTATATGCTTGCTTGTTATCTTCAATATTTGTTCATCATTGTTAAATTGATTTTTCTAATGGCTTGACCAAAGGAGAACAAATCCTTGCCTATCAAGTTCCCTAACTTAATGTATCTTGACACCACCCACTTTAGACACAGGTGCAACAAGCTAAGGTGCACCTGCTACAATCATCAATTTTGCTAATTCACCTTTCTAGACCAGGTTCATTTCCATACAATGTGCTAGGTTCACTTTCTTAGGTGTATAGTTCATTTCTATAGGTAGGATGTGATATAGAGTGAGATACAACCATTTTATAGATTCTAAGGCATTTATTTGACAAGGCCCTATTTTTCTACACATTGACAAATCAATTCTTGACATCTTGGTAGTACATTCATTCATTCATATTTTGAACTAGAAGTATCACATAAATAATTTATTTAAATTATGTAATTAAATTATGCATTTATTGTTCCAATCCCAACTCCAAGTATCTTCAATTAGATTTATTTTTTGTTTCAACATGATTTAATTAATTTATATAAAATATGTATATGAGGTACATTATTTTTCCTTACAATAATTAAAAAATATTATAAAAAATCATATATAAGATAAGTTAATTATCTCCATAATGAAACTAAGAAAGTCTCCTAAAGCCCCCCCCTCGCCACAGTTGGAGTTGATGACTTTGGCAAGTGTAGTTGAAGGTTGCACTTTGGGGGGGGGGGGGGGGGTTGTTGGGGGTTTTGAAGGGGGTAATTCCTTTGAGGTTTTTTGGGCCCTTTTTGGTCTTTTTTTGGTGCTTTTTGCACTATTTTCATGGCCCATGGTTTTGGTGTGCATGGTATTGTAAAACTATATTTTGTATGTGCCTATAAATATCCATATATGCATGAGGGGTTTGTGTAGTATGTTTTGTAGAGATTTCGTAAGTACATAGGGGCTAACATAGGGGCTACTAGAATGTTGTTAGATTGAAGGGAGAAAGTGTGTTACATATGTACTTGTGTTAAATATTGATACATATTTGTGCCTCTATTTTATTGTGGAGTGTCTTCCTACAAGAGTTTCTCCACATACATCTGGTGTCATGTGTTCATTTATCATTGTTTGCTGATTTTAACTTCCACATAATCTCTTAATGGGTAATCCAATGTTGCATTACTAAAAATCAGATTTGCATATTTTTTGAAGGCATAACATTTGTAATAATTTACCTTGTTTTAATGACACTTTTGTAAATTTAAATTAGATATGGATGTTATTTTCTTGCAAGAAGTTAAGTCTATGGGATTCTCCCTATATTGTGCTCTCAATTTTTTTTGGCTAGAGGCTTTAGCTTTAGATTTTCCTCATCATAAAAAAAGAGGGGGTTTAGTTATCTTGTTAATAGTTATCTTTCTAATTGTGTTGTGGAAAATGGAACCTTTCCATGCTCCAAGACTTCTTGGATTATTCTATTTGTTAATGGTAAAATAATTGGTCTATGCTCTATTTATGCCTCTAATAATTACAAAGAAATGTTAGACTTATGGAAGTGGATCTACTCCAATATTTGTAAGGTCCCTTTAATATGGTTCAAGATTAAAAGGACAAATTAGGGGTAATAAACTTGATTGGAAAGGGAATGCGTTATTTTTTGAGCTAACTTTAAGAGAAAATTCAATTTAATTGATCCAATTGGAGGATGTAAAAAAGATAGTAAAGGTATTTGGTTCTCATGGAGAAATATGTAGAAAAGAAGTAAAAGAGTCTTCTCTAGGATAAACAAGTTTTATTTTGATGAGTTTTTCTCATACCTCCATGTGTTTGTAATAATTTTTCAATGTTCTCCCATTCCCTTCTTTGTAATCATCATCCTATTGAATATTCTTTTTTCCCTACCTATGATCTTGTTTATGCAAAGTCTACTTTTCATGGGCAATGTAAAAATGTTTCTTTGTTGAAAGATAGTTCTTGTCTAAATGGAGTTCAAATCCTTTATAATATTTACCAATTTGTTGAGAGGGGAAAATCTAATATTTCAAATTGGTCTACTTCTATTTGCTTTCTCTAGAAATTCTCGAGGATTTTTGCATATGCATACAAATGAGAAAATAAAGGACTATAAATATAACATGCATACTTAAATATCCATTAATAATGAAAAAGACCCCATTTACATATTAAGAAGAAGACCATTAAAAATATTGTGCAATATTTTACAATATTGTACCATCAACTTGTTGGAGATTCCCTCTGCATTAGTTTTCATGTAATAGTTTCCTTTTGGTAGCTAGGGTTTTAGGGTTTAATTCCATGTTATGTATTTAGGTCTTGTCAAATGATGTTAATAACCCCTTAAGTTGGCTCTTCAAAAGGTTTCTTTTCCTTCACTGACCAATTATGCCAGTTATCAAACTTAAAAGTTACCTTCTGATTTGTTTGAGTCTTGTTGAGATAATTGACCCTTTTTATGTAATACCACTTGTAGTCTAGCTCGCATTTGAATATCCTAATCCTCAGTCACGTGGTTCCTGAGTTCTAACAAATGTTCAAGATTTTAAATGTGGCACATACTTATTGCATTACATGCATCCTTTGTATCACAATTTCTATAGTGGGCCCCAGTTCCAAGGTTGCATTATGTAATATTGTGCCAAGCATATTGTAGTTTGACAAATTTGCTATCAAGTTGTCATTTCCCTACCCAAGTTGGCATGCTATGATGTTGTGTCAAATGTCCTACAGTTTGACAGATTTGCTATCAAGTTGTTATTGTCGTGCCCAAGTTGGCATGATGTTTTTGGTCTATTGTTTCCCACTTGCCTGTTGCATCAGTCATCCTGCACGAATTAACAAGAACTAGGGCATGACATCATAAAATAATAAAGGTGGAAAAATCTCATTGCATCACACATGCCATGCATATCACTGTTTTAGTGGTAAGTTTGCTCCTATCTTTGCACGATGCAATGAATCATAGATCTTGATCTGTTACTCAGATCCAATGGTGATAATATTTTAAAGTGTTGAAGGTAGCCAAGTGTTGAGATATTTGTTGAGGTGGAGCCTAATCATTGTGCTAGCTATCCTTTAGAATGTATAAAGGCTCACATTTCATTGGCACACATTTGGTATTATATTTATCTAGTGATTAGTCATAGGGCAACCCCCTTGAGTTTAGCTGATCTTAAAGTGCATAAGAGGTTTTTCAACCTCTTGTTCGTTGGCCCATCCTTTCAATGGTCCTAATCATGGATAAATGTGCTTATGGTATTAAGTATACTTCTCAATGACAATTTATAATACCAGGGGATACTTGAAAATGAACCTACACAACTAATCCTTAATACAATCAGAATATTTTCTTCCTTAAGTCCCTAATATGGTATTTCTTGATTTTTCCCATTATCTCGTTGATGTGTGCAAAACTCATTCAGGAATTGATCTATTGCAAACCATTCTTTCTGTGTGAGCTACTTCCATGGTAGTCAAATCCTATCTCGCTACTTATTAAAAAATTTTAATACGACTTCCATATTGGTCAACTCAGTATTAGAAACACCATCATTGCTATTATTTTTATCCTGCCTAGTTGTTGACATGGTTCTAGGCATTCTTCCCTACTAAGGAATAAACGTGCATACATAAGTTTCAAAATTTAAAATTATTTTATTACTATAATTACCAAAAGAATAATTTTGATGTATGTACTTGTTATTGTTCTATGTTAGTGGGTGTTGTAGTAAGCACATTGAGGCCTAGCTTCCAAACACTACTATGATATCACATGTAAGGACTCTCTCTCTCTCTCTCAGTTATTAAGTATATGGATTTTAATTCTATTTTTTTCCAGATTTACTACCTTTTTTTGTGTTTGTTTGTTTCATCATACTACATCTATTATGTATCTATCATTCCATGAACAAGAAAGTTAATTGCATCCTTGTAACATAAACATACATTATGTATTCTCAAAAGGATCACAATAACATGGAATTATACATATTAAATTATAACTCATAATTAAATTTATCACAAGTAAATTGTGATGCTAGTGTAAAAACTAGTAGCTTACCAGTTCTACAATCTCATAACATAATAATAATTTTACACCATCACGTGCAAGTGTGTCTAGTAATGTAGCCCTAAGAATTTGGTGTGCTCAGGCTAATGACAATGGTGTTAGCTCTACCCTAATGATTTGTGGGTTAGACTGATAGATTCCCCCTGGAATCCTCCCTGAGTATTGTGGGTTAGGACCATAATGCTCTAGCTAGGGACTTGCAAACTAGGCCTTGTGTGCATGAGTTTTCCCACGAAGAGCCATAATCTATATGATGCTACTACTAAATAAAATTTGTGTGTGATAAATTAAACTAAGGTCTTTGCTCTTTAGGGTAACATAATCATAATCTTCTCACCCTATTTTAGATCCTACACTAAGGGAAGTGTGAAAGATCCACTCAAGGATCGACTAGGTACCCAATCTTGTTTAATGTAATAATTATTCATTTTGACAATTTAAAACTCATCACATTCAACATAACTTCTAGATTACTCTTATGATATATTAACAATTAAATTAAAAATTTTCATTAACTCAATAAAAATCATATATCATGTCAATAATCTAATCTTGTAATTAAATCATCCAGGGTTGCTTGAATGAAATTCCATTACACTACCATTTTTATTAGTTTCCTTAAATCTCCATCCTACACGCTACACCTAACATATCCTATTCCTTAGGGTTCCATCTATGTGGACCTACCTATATATCCCAAATTATAGGGAATTAGAGGTTTTTAGTTTGATCTACCCCCCATTAGTGTAATGATCACAATTCATCACTTGATACCCAACCAAAATCACATGGTTGAGCAAGCTTAAAGTTTTAATGTCTATTAGTGGAAGAGGAATAATAGACCAAAGATCTATGCATATGCTCTTCAAAGTTGTAGTTTATACCCAATGTAAAGGGATAAGAGGAGGATTAGAAATAGTGCGATGAATTATAGATCAATATGGTGGAATATGGAGTAAATAAATTAAATTACACATAGATGTATAGTCATCATTCATATCTCATATAGTATAAACCGTCATATATTCAATATAAATCTTGTGGTACATGGTCATTAGTCTGTCGTTACATATGTACATATCTCTCATATAGTGACCCTCATTCATTCTCTATCTACCTCTTATCATCTATACTTATCATATCTCTCAATATGATATATCTTTCTTGTACCTCTTATATCTCACATAAATATTCCTCTTATATTATCTTATCTTCTCTACTCTTTCTCTCTTATCCTTATTTTCTATCTCATTCTTGAAATATATATACATTATTACATATAGGGACATCTCCCTTTTCCTTGTTATGGCTCTTGGACTTTGTCACAGGTCAGATATATGCACCACATTTAGCTTGTGGTAAGTCTATCCTTGTCAATCATGCTTTGGGTTTGTTCCTTTGTGTTACTAGCCTTTGGTGCCCTTGTATGTTTTCACCATTATCCTCCATTAGGCTTCCCTTTTGGGTTTTCAACCTAATGGGAGTGGCATGACTCTGTCCTACCAACAATGTCATAGTTATTTATTACATTTTATATGGATATCATTATGATTGTGTTTCTAGGATGATTTTCTATAAAGTTATTGTATCCAATTTATGATTGACCATAATCCTATCACCAACTGATTACTTATGAAGGTCATTCTTGTCGTTTAGTCTTTAATTAGGTGATTGATGATACTATACAAATCATATGTTTATACTTGATGAATATTTTAGTTTTGATCAATTATGATAGAATATGCTTGTTTAAGAGGCACAACAAGATGTACATGTGGAAGAACAATAAGATGGATCTAAGGATGAAGAGGCATAAGAAGATCTAGTGAGAGTTCTGAATAGATAGAGTATGTGGGAAAAAACATGGTAGGGTTTAAGTTCTATTTTGAGCTTTAAAAGTTTTAGGTTTAGACTTACAAGTGTGGAAATGTCTTGGGTCAATTATACACTCAAGTGAATCTAAAACATGGTGGTTAATAGGATATATAGAGATTGAAACTAGTTCTTGGGAATAAGTGATGATGGGGATAGGCTAGGGTAAGTTCATGAGCTAAATTTAATGCAAGAACATGCCAATTATAGACTTATTATTGTGTTGAGGATAATCTAGTTGAAGTGGGCCCAAAACATAAGTGTAAAGGGCATTATTTTACAATTTTCACTGTTACATTTTAAACCCCCACTTTGATGGGCATGTGAATTACTATGAGAATGCATGTCAAATTAAAACAAGAAATCAACATGGAAAGTAACTATTTCAAACAGTTAAAGTATACAATTATGGATGTTGATTCTTGTACACTCCTTGCAATAAGTGCTCTATCTGAAACCTACAAAATAGAAAAAAAGTATGCAATGAGTAGCATCTGTCACACATTTAAATAAGCACTAACTACAAATTATTTTAAAACTATCTTCAAAAATGTTAAAAGTAAAATGAAGAATGGTAAGAGATTCTAAGCAAAAAGTGGTGGGACTCCAACTAAGTGGAAATGTGATTTTGACTATGTAGAATATTTTGACAATACGAAAAGATTGATGAAGATCCCTTTGAAATGAGAATGATTATGAGTCTACCATTGGAAAACATAAATAACAAAAGGAAATTTGGTGACATATATGCCTCCTTCAATTGGTGTCATACAAAGGATGCAAGTAATTGAAGGTAAGGAGAAAGATATATGATCATGATAAAACATTTAAAAGTGGTAAAAGGTATCATCATGTGATAAGCTTTCCAGAACATGTAATATTTACCGATGGGACAAACAAACCAAAAATCTTGATGACATGAACAAGCCACATAAGACAAAATACACATGATAACCAAATATTAAAGATGCAACACATGACTATTCTATTATAGTGAGGATACAACTACAAACACACAAGATAGATTACTCTCATATTGTCTAGATTGTCATCTTGGAAGAGCATGGAGATCTTGATGATCTGCCAATCTTGGATTATGTCTTAATGGGCCATTTGACACCCAGGAATGATCATGATTTTACTACTATAGATACTTTGATTGATTCTGTTGATTCTTCACCTTCTTTATCTCCGATATATAATTATGAGGCTGAGGACTATTCTACTCTACCACTGATAGATTTGGAAATTGTTCATACTCAGGTATTTGGTGTGGACACATCGTGGCGTGAGTAATATAGTCTCAACACATGCACTAAGGTCTACCACGATCTCCTACTTCTAACAAGTTCAAATTTGCTTCAACAAGAGATTCCAGTAATTTAGCTTAGTAGGACCATGCTTGTTTTCTATAGGTAGTTCATTAGAAAGAGTACTTGGAAAATATTTCTAGTCTATTTGATGATCCCCATCTTGTAGATTTGGAGGACACCATCGAGAACATTTGTCTCCTATTGTATGAAAGATCTTGTGGATTTACATCTTGTTCTCTATATTTCATGAGGGTACATTTATATCTCCTCATTCTTTCTTCACCTATGCATGCTTTTATGGTGGTAAATTCTACAGTTACTCATAAGTCCATTGAGTCAACTTGAAGTTATCACACATGTTGACACCTTCTGCAATAGTAACTAATTCTCATTGTTTCAATTCTATTACTTGTGGTGAGCACCATTCATATATTGTCATTGTATCTGAAGCTTAAATGGTACTTGATTTATCTTATCAGTTCAATTGTCAATATTAGCATTGGCTTGGAGAAGCTTGAGTAGCTTTTAGAGAATTCATTTTCGTCTTTGGCTTCTATTGTATAGTTGTTTCACATGGTTTTATATTTTTTCTTTCTTTAGTTAGTCATAGGACTCTTGATCCTATTGTGAAACCTTTCAACACTTGCATGGTGACATATGAGTATCTTCCAAAGGTCTAAATCTTGTGTTTTCTTCCTTCATATTGCTTTCCAGAATAGGAATATCTTCTGCATTCATCTTTGGATTTTTTCTTCTTAAGGGAAGAAATGTTGTTTGATGAGCATGAATCATCTTTAGCACTCAGTGTCAAGCATCCTCCATCAATTCTAGAGACTACACATTGTTGGGGGGGGGGGGGGTTTACATAGTCCTTTACCTTTTTTCTCTTCTAGTGGGAGGTTTTCTTGGCATAAGGTTTTTTCCTTCTTGTTCTTCTAATAGAGGTTATTTTGTACATGAGTATCTAACACGGCTACACATTTTCTAGGACACATTCCACCCACCTAAGCTATATTTATGGGGGGTGTTTGAGCACATTTATGTTTAAGGTAGGTAATATCTCCCTTGCACATTAGTAGGCATCTACCTAGGGAGGTAATATGTATTTTAATTAAGATGGTTGTACTTTACTAGTTTGATGGAGTCTTGTACTACACGTGTACTATCTCCTTTTTCCCACATGGGTTGTACATTCACATCTATTGGTGGCATATCCTATAAATTCCCACCTCTAGCTCACTTTTTAGTATCCATCTCGTTATACTTGATATCTTTGAGCATACATAGTGGTGCAGATACTAGAGACATCAATCCATTAATTGTATTGCATCCTCTATTTTGGAATAGAAATCACATTTTTTTTAATCTTTTTTTTTTCTTTGTGTTGTTTCCATTATGGTAGCTTTTGTCATTGAGATTTAGGGTTCATTTTCCCATCAACAAATCTTACAAAACATAGTGATGTAGTGAAGGTTAGGGAGTCAAGTGAATGATGACCTTCCCCTTGCAGAAAAAATTATAAAAACACTCTTAAAGCATTTACATAGGTCTATTAATTTCTATTGAAATTAATTAAAAGTCTCCACACTTGCACCAAACTTTGGAAAGCAAAATTGCCAATTCTAGCTCTCAAAACAAGGTTTTCTTAAGGGTATCAACCATAAAATTTCATGGATTAAAATAGATCTTGGGTACCTATGATACTATCCAAATACTAATTTATAATAGTAAAAATGACATAAACAAATAGCTCTAAAAAACTGGAATAAATAGAGATGATTTCCTCATACCAAGTGGAAAATAGTTATTTTCATTAATAGAATGTTTGCAAGATTAAAATGAAACACTTGAAGATATTTTGATAGAACATACCCATCTATATGATGTTTTACAATCCCTAAAACCCATTACAATATATTCCCAAAATTGAAAGAGAACTATGAACTCGAAATAATTCTACACTTAACAAACTAAACACTAGTCTTTTGCAATCTTTGGAAATTCTTCTCCTCGAGCTCTGCAATGTACATATTGAAATCCAAGAGACATTATCCAGACTCAAAATACTATAGAAAATGAAGATATAATCCGCTGGTTGTCCTTTTGTAGCCTCTTGAAGAAAATGACATTCTAACTGGAATATTATAGACTAGGTTAGCAAAGTGTAACTCCAAAAGGCCTCTATCTCATCATGTGGCATCCATCCTTTAATGTGGTCATGTAATCAAGTGAAGGATTTAATTTTAACTCCTTCCAAGTGTAACTCCTCTCAAAAGAGAAGCTTCTTACAAAAAATTATTGCAATTCAAGAGGTCAAGTGTAACTCTCACCTAGTCAAACCCACCATGCAAGATGCTCTCCACATTGACGAAGTAATTCTCAGAATCCATGGCACCTAGGAATGTTTTGTTTGGACTTACAACTGCATGTGAGGTCCATACACAACAAGATCTCTCAATTTTTTTCAACTCTAAACCATTTGACTATGCCGACAATGAATGCATTCTTACAAAATGCATTAGTGGCATTCAACATAACCTTGCCATAAGCCATGTTCTTTGTTTTGTGCCTCATGGGACTGAACCGATTGCACCAAAACATCAAGATGGTTGGGTGAATGCTAAGGGAGGTTTGGTTTCATACACCAAGTGTCCTAATCATTCCAGACTATAGGCTTTTGGTAAATTCACTTAAGATCCCTAAGAGAAAAAAACTGCCAAACTTTGACAGAGTAGTTATCAGAATCTGTGCCACTTGAGAATGTTTTGTTTAGACCTACAATTACAAATGGGGTCCATCCAAAATAACCTCTCTTAGTTTTTGTCAACTTCAAACTGTTTGACCCTGTCGACAATGAATGCATTCTTGCAACATGCATCAATGAAATTCAACATAACCTTGCCAGAAACCATATTTTTTGTTCTACACCTCATGGGGTTGAATTGACTTTGTCAACATGTCAGGGTGGGAAGGTGAATGCTAGGGGAGGTCTTGTTTCATACCCCAAGTGTCCCAATCATTCTGGACTATAGACTTCTTGGGTTGAAAGCTTGTAGTTTGGAATGATAGGGACACTTTGGGTATGAAACGAGACCTACCCTAGCACTCACCCGCCCGCCTTGATGTTTTGGCAAAGTCAGTTAGGGCCCATGAGACACAACAAAAAATATGGCTACTAGCAAGGTTATGCTAAATGACATTGATGCAGTTTGCAAGAATGCATTCATTGTTGGTGCAGTCAAACAATTTGGAGTTGAAAAAACTAATAGAGGTTATTGTGGATGGACCCCACATGTAGCTGTAGGTTCAAATGAGACATTCCCAAGTGCCATGGATTCTGATAAATTTTTTTGTCAAAGTTTGACAATTTTTTGCTCTTAGGGCTCTTAAGTCACTTCGCTAGAACCCTATAGTCCAAAACGATTGAAAACTTAGGGTATGAAACAAGGCCTCCCTTATAATTCACATGCCCACCTTGATGTGTTGGTGTAGTCAGTTCAGTGCCATGGGGCATAGAACAAAAAATATGGCTTCTGGAAAGGTTATGTTGAATGCCACTGATGCATTTTACAAGAATGCATTCATTATTGGCACGATCAAATAGTTTGGAGTTGACAAAAACTAAGAGAGCTTATTATGGATGAACCCCATGTGTAGTTGTAGGTTTGAACAGAACATTCCTAGGTACCATGGATTTTGAGAATTACTCCATTAAAGTTTTATAGTTTTTTGCTCTTAGGGCTCTTAAGTGACTTTACCGAAATCCTGTAGTCCGGAACTATTGAGACACTTGGGGTACAAAATGATACCTCCCATAGAATTCACCCACACACCCTAATGTGTTGGCATAGTTGGTTCAACCCCATGAGGTGCATAAAAAAAATATGGCTTATGGAAATGCCAAGCTAAATGCCACTAATGCATTTTGAAATAATGCATTCATTGTTGACATGGTCAAATAGTTTGGAGTTGAAAAAAATGAGAGGTTATTGTGGATGGACCTCATGTAGGTCTGAATAGAACATTCCCAAGTTTCACAGACTCTGAGAACTGCTCTATCAAAGTTTGGCAGTTTTTTGCTCTTAGCGCTCTTAAGAGACTTTGTCGGAAGCTTGTAGTCTAGAATGATTGAGACACTGTGGGTATGAAATGAGACCTTACCTAACATTCACCCACCCACCCCAATGTGTTGGCATAATTGGATCAGCCCCATGAGGCACATAATGAAAAATATGGCTTATGGCAAGGTTATGTTGAATGCCATTGATGCATTTTGCAAGAATGCATTCATTGTCGATACAGTCAAATAATTTAGAGCTGAAAAAAATTGAGAGAGGTTATTATTGATGGACCCCACATGTAGCTATAGGTCTAAATAAAACATTCGTAGGTGGCACAAAATTTGAGAACCACTCCATCAAAGTTTGGTAATTTTTTGCTCTTAGGGCTCTTACACGACTTTATTAGAAGCCTATAGTATGGAGTGATTGGTACACTTTGGGTATGAAAAAAGACTTCTCTTATAATTCACCTAACCACCCTGACATGTTAGCATAGTTGGTTCAGCCCTACGAGGTGCAAAACAAAAAATATGGCTTATGGCAAGGTTATGTTGAATGTCACTGATGCATTTTACAAGAATGCATTCATTATCGGCACAGTCAAACAGTTTGGTGTTGAAAAAAATTGAGAGAGGTTATTGTGGATGGACCTCACATGCAAATGTAGGTCTAAACAAAACATTCCTAGGTGCCATGGATTCTAAGAATTGCTCCATCAAAGTTTGGTAGTTTTTTGCTCTTAGGGCTCTTACGCACCTTTATCAGAAGCCTATAGTCCGGAATGAGTGGGACACTTCAGGTATGAAACAAGATCTCTCCTAGCATTCAACCACCCACTCCAATATTTTGGTGCATTTGGTTCAGCCCCATGAGGTGTATAACGAAAAATATGGCTTATGGCAAGGTTATGTTGAATGCCACTTATGCATTTTGCAAGAATGCATTCATTATCGGCGGGGTCAAATGGTTTGGAGTTGCAAAAAACTGAGAGAGGTTATTGTGTATGGACCACACATACAACTATAGGTACAAAAAGAACATTCCCAAGTGCCATGAACTCTAAGAACTGCTTCGTCAAAGTTTGGCAGTTTTTTGCTCTTAGGGCTCTTAAGAGAATTTGTCAAAAGCTTGTAGTCCGGGATGATTGGGACACTTGGGGTATCAAACAAGACCTCCCATAGTATTCATCCACCCACCTCAACATGTGGGCATAGTCGGTTTGGCCCCATGAGGTGTATAACAAAAAATATGGCTTATGGCAAGGTTATGTTAAATGCCATTGATGCATTTTGCAAGAATGCATTCATTGTTGGCATGGTCAAACGGTTTGGAGTTGAAAAAACTAAAAGAGTTTGTTGTGGATGGACCCCACATGCATTTGTAGGTCTAAATGGAACATTTCTAAGTGCCATAAATTCTGAGAACTACTCCGTCAAAGTTTGGTAGTTTTTTGCTCTTAGGGCTCTTAAGTGACTTTACCGGAAGCCTATAGTCTGGAACGATTGGGACACTCAAGTATGAAATGAGAACTCCCCTAAAATTCACATGCCCAACCCAATGTGTTAGCACAGTCGATTTAGCCCCATGATGCACATAACAAAAAATATGGCTTATGAAAAGGTTATGTTGAATGCCATTGATGCATTTTGCAAGAATGCATTCATTATCGGTGTAGTCAAATGGTTTGAAGTTGATAAAAACTGAGAGAGGTTATTGTGGATGGACCCCACGTGCAGTTGTAGGTCCAAACAAAACATTCCCAAGATATGCATCACCTCCAATTGGTTACATGCGAAGGATATAAAGAATTCAACCTGAGAAGAGAAAAGGTGATATGTAAAATTATGATCATGTTAGCACATGAAAAATGTAATAATGGCATAGATAATATCATCTAAAACAACAAGATATAATCTTGTAAGAACATGTATCAAAGTTTAATGAGATGTTACTCAATGTTGCCCCCAATAGTGAGGATAATAAACAAAAGCCAATATGTTAGATGGATTTTGAAAAGATAGTCAATAAGTCATGAGAATGTAATCATTTAAGCATAAGATAAGTGTTATGTGAGAGATAAGAACATATGCATAGATATGAGAACATAATCCATAGGATGTGTAAGATCACTTAAGGTCAAGGACATAGTAAGAAAGGTATGTAGGTGAGAAACAAGTGTGATATAGTAAATGTGGATAAATGAAAAGAGCTATGAGATATGGCATGGTTGAAGACCTGATGCAAGTTTATCTCTAAACCTACAAGTTACTTCTCCAATTTATGCCTTGTTCTTGCAATTCAACACTCAACACTAGATACAAGAATATGATAATAGATAGGGGAAAAATGTTGCAAGAAGAAGACAAACATCACAATTAAATGCATGTCTATTCTATAGAATTAAAAGCACCAAAAATCCCACAATCATAGCCACAAAATGGTTGTTACAAGACAAAATTCTAAAAAAATAGCTAAACTCCCAAGAATAGATGAGCAATGGGAGACACATCAATAAAGTCAACTACATCAAGACCACTTGAATATAAAACTAAAACCATCAAAATCTAAAAGCCCTTAAAATTGTTAACCCTTTGAAACTAAAACTTGTTGAAACTATTGAAATGAAAATAAAAGTATGTTTCCTAGTGCGTTAAGCAAGGTCATTTTACTTTCAATTTCAATGTGTTTACTCTACTTAAACTAACTTGATTTCTGTTTAGGAAAACAACAAAGTATATGAATTTAGATATACACTAAGTACAATAAAAATAAATAGTTGGGAATCAAATAGAAACTAAAAACTATAAATGAAAAGAGAAGGGATATAATAGTGTGTCTATTTTGTCATTTGAGACTAATTTGAAGGCAATAAGGAGCTAGAGGAACAATTTCAAAGTGCCCTAGAAGTGTACACAAAAGTCTATAGTTGCAACATATGTAAGAAACTTGACAAGAACACAAGTGACCTCAATTGGCCATTAGTGACCCCTACAAGGTGCTAGTGACCTGGTATAGATGGTAGTGACCTTATGTCCCATGAGTTTGAAAATTACAATGATTGGTCACATAATTTGTCTATTTGAATTGTTTGACAGAATGCCTCAAAGAAATGTGGTCTCATGGAATGCCATGATTGTAGGATATGAACAAAATGGATTTTGCAAGGATGCTCCCAAAATCTTTGAATTAATGAAGCACTCTTGAACATATGCTAACATTGTCAGCTTTTCTTGTGTTCTATTTGCATGCAACCATGCAGGTTTAGTGGATGAGGGTTGTACATACTTCAATCACATGTATAACTCTTATTATTGAAAAGGCTTTAGAAAATTTCAAGAAAATGCAAATGGTAGGTGTAAAGCCGAATTCCACAACCTTTGAAAGTATCTTCCCTTCCTATGCCAAAATTGGATCTTTGGAACAAGGTATGGACATCCATCAAAACATAAAGGAAGGGGGATTTTTGTTAGATATTATAGTTGCAACTGGCCTAGTAGATATGTATGCAAAATGTGGGAGCATAGACAAGGCACATGAACTGGTTGATAGAACACCTGAAAGAGATGCCATCTCATGGAATGTGCAATGATTGTAAGCTATGTAAAAAATGGATTTGTTGATAAGGCTTTAGAAACTTTCAAGCAAATGCAATTGATGGGTGTAAAGACAAATTCCATGACCTTTTCTAGCATCGTCCCTACCTATGCCAAAATGGGATTTTCAGAATAGGGTATGGACATCCATCAAAGCATAAAGGATATGGGAATTTTGTCAAATGTTTTAGTTGCAATTGCTTTGGTAGACATGTATGCAAAATGTGGAAGCATAGACAAGGTGCATGAATTGTTTGACATATTGTACCTCAAAAAAATGTGGTCTCATGGAATTCCATGATTGTAGGATATGCTCAAAATGGATTTTGCAAGGATGCCCTCAAAATATTTAAATTAATGAAGGACTCTTGAACATATCCTAATATTGTAAGATTTGCTTGTGTTCTATTTGCATGCAACCATGTAGGTTTAGTGGATGAGGGCTATACATAATTCAATCACATGTGTAACTCTTATTGTTGAAAAGGCTTTAGAAACTTTCAAGAAAATGCAATTGGTAGGTGTAAAGCCAAATTCCAAAACCTTGGCCAACATCCTCCCTGCTTGTGCCAAAATTGGATCTTTGGACCAAGGTATGGACATCCATCAAAACATAAAGGGGGATTTTGTCAAATATTATAGTTGCAACTAGCTTGGTAGACATGTATGCAAAATGTGGAAGCATAGACTAGGCACATGAACTATTTGATAGAACACCTGAAAGAGATGCCATCTCATGGAATGCAATGATTGCAAGATATACGAAAAATGGATTTGTTGACAAGTCTTTAGAAACTTTCAAGTAAATGCAATTGGTGGGTGTAAAGCCAAATTCCATGACCTTTTCCATCATCCTCCCTACCTATGCCAAAATGGGATATTTGAAATAGGGTATGGACATCCATCAAAGCATAAAGGATATGGGAATTTTGTCAAATGTTGTAGTTGCAATTGCCTTGGTAGACATGTATGCAAAATGTGGAAGCATAGACAAGGTGCGTGAACTGTTTGACATAATGCCTCAAAGAAATATGGTCTCATGGAATGCCATGATTGCAGGATATGTACAAAATGGATTTTACAAGGATGCTCTCAAAATCTTTGAATTAATGAAGCACTCTGAAACATATCCTAACATTGTAAGCTTTGTTTGTGTTCTATTTGCATGCAACCATGCAATTTTAGTGGACCAAGGCTATACATACTTCAATCACACATGTAACTCTTATTGTAAATTAATGATCAGATGTCTCTATGACTATTAGGAATTTATTAAGGGATCTTGTCATACAATTTTTGTCATGTCACATTTATTGATATGTATGCTTCAAGAATCAGTTAGTTTTCTAGAACTATAAAATGTTGTAAATGCTTCACAATCATCTTTTGCTTAATGCATGCGAGACATTCTTCACTAGAGAGGTTCATGAAAACATTGAAGAAAAAGTACGGAATATCAAAACTTTTAAGCATGATACATTATCTATCTTGTAACCATATAATTGATCATCATATATAATGTAAAATATCATATACATAATGTCATGAAAATGCCATAAAGTGTATATATATTGTCATATAGGCATGTACAAACAAAGTCATACAGGCATGTACAATGATATACATCGATAAAATAGAAATGTATGATTACAAAGCCATATAGGCATACAACAAAATGTCCCAAAATTAAAATTCTTATGGAGTGATATCAAATAGTTGACGACCCTTGTTTAGCTGTGAAAATGGAGAAGCAGTTGACGATTCGTGCTCTCTCGTCTATCGACTGGACCTCCTCTCATAAGTTTGATGAACCTCCACCTATTAATACAATTAAATAACATCCACATTAATAATGAAAACATGACATATACAACATGACATAAGTAATCAATCACTTGCCGCAAGCCAATAATCCCTCTCAATCATTCATTGCCTCTCTTCATTTGTAGATGGATAGGTTGGAGTTGTGACCTCCTGTTGGAAGAGTGAAGAAGAAAATTAGAGTAAAGATGAATATCATTTATGTACATTAAATGACATGAGATAAAACTAGAAATACATAATGACATTTACATGTTACATTTGGTTCATACCTCTGTCAAAGGCATTGCAGACAAAATAGTTGCAGTAATGCCCACCTCCATTATGTTACAAATATCAAGAGGAGTCTGAATTGCTATCATCAATTCATAATAGAAAAATGTTATTTGATGAAAATATACATAACATTATTTAAATGCATAATGATTAAAAATAGTAAAATTTACCTCAACAAAACTGGATCTATGACCTGCCCCACCAACTCCTCTTGATGTTGGAGGTCCAACATCCACTTGTTCATCATCAAATTGTCATTAAATAAGATTACCATTAATATATGACAAAAAGTTTACATGTACTATATTTACTATCTTTTTACAAATTATATACCTATTGACTTGACATTGCCTCATAAGTTCACATTGGATGATTGATAGATGTAGGAGCGTACTTTGACCCTAAAATTTCATAATGCATATAATTATCTACATTAATTTTGACTTATAATATCTATTATTATAGTTAATTAGAGATTTCAAATACAAATATAATAAATTGCAGAACCTTATAAAAATTACCTGTGTGTCAATACCAAAGGTCCTATCCAACAACTCATGTTATTACAATATTATCCAATATGGATGTGTCATGTTGCTGCTTCTATCTCTGTGTGTCATAGTCCTGAAAGTGTGCAACATCCTCTTCAATGTCTGTATCGAGAGCATCCTCGGACCCATAATCACATAAATCTCCACATGAATGGAAAATAGGTGGAGACTGATGATGCCTACTAGTCTCACCCTCACTAGCCTATGAAAGATGGCTACCATGCTGTAGTAAAGACTGAGTGAGGGAACTAACAGAATTTAGCATCTCCACCTCAACACTCTCCTTCAAAGTAGAAGGGAGTGTAATATGTTGAAAGGGTGGCCTCACTAAGGGTCTCACTGGATGGTCCTAGGCATGATGTGCCCCCTCCCTATCTTGTGTAGATCCACTACCTTTGCGCTAGAAATCCTACATGTCAAAATAGTTTAGAATCTCCTTGAGGATAAAGTCACAATAGAGCTTTCTCCAAAAATACTATGGGACCTCATTATTGCATGGTGGATCATCAAACACCATCCACCACCTACCCCAAAAGTTTTGAGATATTCCTTTGTGTACACACCAATGGATGGGGAATCTTTTTCAACTCCCATGAAATGGCTCATTACTTCTAGAATCAAGAAATAGGGCACATAGATTAGATTTCAATTTCCTTTTTGTATTTCACTTGTTTGTATGAAAATTTGTTTGCATAGTATTGCCGACAACTCTCCCTATAATTTGCTCATTTGTTGATTTGGCTGGTCATAGAATGAATGTGAGAAAAAATTGACTCTAGGGATGTAGCAAGGGATCTCCAGTGAGGATTGGTTGCATTTGGTTTTTTAATGTTTCAATTAAGCTTTCAAGTTGTCTTTTGTTATCCTTAATTTTCCCTAAAAAGGTTGCTTGTGTCTCACGAGGATGCTGAGGAATTGAAGGAGGAGTTTGAGGAGGCTTGTTTTGTGCCCCCTCTTTAGTTAGAATCTCATCATTGCCTCTATTTGGTGGATTAGGGTTTGGGGGTGTTTCATGGGGTTCATTGGCTAAAAATTGAAAACAAAAATTGAATCAAAACATTGAAAACAAATGATTTGTTTTCAAATTAAAAAAAAAAAAACATGGAAACCTTACCTTGTTGACCTTGTGGAGCTCATGCTCAACGTTATGGAGTGTGGGAATGTCATGGCGGCATCATGTTTGAGTGGCTTCTCCTCTAATTTCTTCAAAATGTGGTCATGCAATAACCCTAGTCTGTTTTCAAATTGTCAATGAATTGTGGAGTGAAAATGAGGGGTCACCATCTGTGTTTGTTTTTATATTTAGTGGTTTAAAATGCAAGCATGTTATAACGTGCTTGTGTTATAATGCACTCACATTTTAGGCTTGGTAATTATCAAGCCATAATGCGAGCACATTATAACACACTTGTGTTATGTTTTGTTTGGACAAAAAAGTGTCCCCCATCTTTTTGCACACACCCATGAGAAGTTTGATGCTTTCACATTGAAACTTGGGTTTGTTAGGAGTGACTCACCTGATCATTGTGTTTATTTTAAATTTATTGATGATTAGTTCCTAATTGAAAGGAAGCAATGGTGTGGACTAAGCTTACTACACTAAACTTTGAGTTGAGGTATGCCAAAGTAAAAGATCTTATAGTTACATAAAAGAATACAAAAAGAGATTATACCATAACAAGATGATTTATGTGGGGAGAACCCATTTGAGAGAAAACTTGACACTCCAAAGAAAACCCAATTGTATTATTAATCAACTATGAGGATACAATACAAATCTTAGGCTATGCCTTTATAGAAGTATCACAAACAATAAGATTTTGGAGCAATTTCAGTATGTAATAGTACTTGCAAATTAATCGTACAACCATAATTGGATCGAATCTAAGAACCCAATATAAAGGAGATCCAATAAAAGAAACCATAAGTGGTGAACCACAAACCATGGGTTAAAACCATGACCCAAATATAAAACCCAAATCTAGGGCTCAAATTCCAATGCTTCCCTCCATGATAGGTTAACATGCTAATAATTGTAGTGTAATGTAGAAAAAGAGGGGTGTTTTTCAATTTAATGTAATGTGTGGTTAAATCCTCCTTTCACTACATACATTCAAGGGCATATCAATTGAGTTGAATCTCCACTAAGTAAGAGCATTCACCTATCAGGTTGGGCTATCTCTTGGAACGATGCAGAAGCTCATATGTGTCAAATAATATCTCAGTTTAATGCTCAATTACTCTTAAAACCCCAAATATGTGAAACAGTAAGCAAATCAATGAATTATGACAAATCCTTTCAGACTAAGGTGAAGGAAAAAGATATTTAACTCACTATTTTTTGAAGTTCAGAATGCGGAATAGTCAAGGACATTAGGACTAGCGCCCTAGTCCAATGTACAGTTTTCATCACAGAATCTAAATCTCCTTTCGACACTGATCTGCAATGTATCTTCCATTTTAGTCTTGGAGAAAGTGGAGGACACAGGGACTAGTGCCCTTGTCCCGAAATGTTGAACTCTATCCGCTTTCTTCTGGATCCTGAATCCTTGTTGTCTGCAACCTCCTTTCTGCAACTCCACTTCGTGAAACTTGGTACCTGTAGCCTGCAATCACAAAGGAGTGTGGGAGGGGGTTGTGGTGTTTAGAGGCTTGCCTCAGTCAAGCCTCGAAGAGACATTCAAGTCTTCCAAACACCATTATCAGATAAGAGTGTGTATCCCTGCGGGATAGAGGCAAAATCTAAATGATAAATGATCAAAAACATAATAGATATCACCTTGTAGTGTAGATCTCACATAAATGAAGGCTCTTCAATCACATGAGAAGATGAAGTCAAATCTGCATTCACAAACACAATAACAATGCTCTGTTGCAACAATGAATATCTTGAAATCATAAAAATGCCTAAAGTTCACAATCATCTTCTAGTTTACAAATGAAAACCTAAACATGCTTATATATGCAACTACAAACATTCCCACTAAGAATTTTGTAATTCAAACTTGAGATGTCGGCATAGGACCTAAATAACGGTCATAAAACTAACATTTAAATTTAGGGCAGACCCAAAATAGGGCAGGACTAGGGCGCTAGCACCTAAGTCCACCCTCCCATTTTTGTTCCAGGATCATCAAAATAGTACCCCCTAGGTCCTATTTGCCATAAGACTTCAGGGTTTTCTCATCGGGATTCAAAATTAACACACAAGAGGCTCTAAATGCATTCTAAGGATCTGGGAGCTAAACCTTAAGAGGGAAAAGCCCCCAAGGGGACATATTCTGAATAACATTTAGCCCCCACTTTAATGTATGTATAAATGCAAGGTCAATACATGCATTAAAGTAAGGTCAACAAACACAACAAACACGCCAAGCACGGTGAAGACACACCAAAAACATTGAAGACAGTAACAGGCATGCAAAACACGAAGAAGGTAGTTACAATCACGCAAAACATGGAGAAGACAACATTGAAGACACACAAAACATAGTGAATGTAGTGATTATTTCTTTTTTTCATTTTCTCATATATGAATGCAAATGCAAGTACAAGGAAAGTAAACACACAACCCAAATGCAGGAGGAGCTCATCAGCACTAGTCTTGAAACTGCATAAGGAGCAACAGACACGCCAAACAAATCTTAGAGTGTAGGAGGAGCTCATCGCCACCGGTCCTGAAACTACACTAGAGAAAAAACATGCCATACAAATCCCAAAGCATAGAAGGAGCTCATCACCATCGGTCTTGAAACTATGCTTGGGAATAAACACGCCACACACACACACATGGAAGACAGAGACAACATAGCAAACAAGCAATGGAAGAAACCTATTGCTAGGTTCACAGCCATCTCAGGCACAATATAGGCACACACTGATGATTGGGTTTTGCCACAACAATCACCGAAGACACACTTAAGGGTTAGGATAGTCTCAGATCTGCCCCACCTACTCAGAGGACTTTTAGAAAATGACAGGATGTGCAATCTCCTTGAGAAATACACCATCCCCACCTCCACAAAGGGATTAAAGTAAAATAAAAAGGATATACATGATATCCCACCTCCGCAGAGGGATTAATGATTGCAATATAAAAATAAAGATGGGCACTCGCTCAGAGATACAACATCCCACCTCTGCAGAGGGCTTACAAACACACTTCATTAGTCCCAAAATAATGAGACAACTTACCTTATATATGCCCCCACCTTAAGGTGGTTGATATCATGTACCGATATCAAGCACGTTAAGGTAGAGAGAAAACACACAAGGGAACACAAGCTCTCGCAATGCCCATGTCTCCTAGAGGTGACATGTACTTTACGATTGCCAAATGTTCCCACAAACACACAATTTCCTGCGAGAAAAGGTGTTAGTATTCATATAATCATGATAAACAACAATACATGTAATCATTCACATAGAGAGCCAAGGAAAACAAGATCCAATATAGACAAAGTGCATGGAGCAGCAGTATTGTTATGTTTTGTAAGTGCGATAAGACAACATTAAGATATCTCATAGAGTGATTCTACTAGCCAAGCATTAGATAATATATATCAACCCCATCATCATGTATGGACTAGGTCCATTTTTTGATTTCTCGCTGAAGGGACACTAGGTCCATATCAGTATAAACAAGTGCCTTAGGAGAAACAAGTGCCTTAGGGACAGTCATGTTGGAGGGTGCCCCCAAGTCACCAACCACAACGCTATGTCCATAAGACACAACACACAACAATGAAAATTGAGAAGTAATATAGAAGAATGATGATACAAATAGAAGAAGGGTCACAATAGAGGTAGTCCCCTGGTATCCTTGACCTTACAAGAGTATCAAGGGTCATCCTAGGAGGCCTAAACAACACAACACATCATGGGGGAAACACAACACGAAGGTAAGGGGTTAGAAATACTTACATGTAGGAACAACTGAACTAAGGGTTGTCAATGAGCAAATCATCCTCTTCCCAATATCTTATGCTAGAGGAAAGAGGTGTGTAAGGTACCATAGCCCAAATTTTGTTCTTGTCTTCAAATTGTTCAGTGTTAAGTTCATCTAAGTTTGATTCAATGTTAGGTTGAATGTTTTCTTGTTGAGTTGCATTTTGTTGGGCGAAAGCTTGTCTTCTCTTCCTCCTTTCTCTTGCTTGTCTATTCCTTCTTGTATTACTACTTATCTCTTTAAAGGCATTTTTATGTTTTTCCATAGGGTTTTGTACATTAGAGGAGGAAGCACCATGTTCAAATTTCATTGGTCTTGTTGGAATGTTCTGTTGTCGATGAAAACCTCCCGATCCATGTAAGGATGATGGGGGAGGAACCTTAGCATAGATACCATATCTCCGTGGATGAGATGAGTTATGAAACTTTCCCTTATCCACTTCTATCATGCTGATTATTTCATCATAGTGGTAATATTCTGGTGTTATTATTATGTCATCCTCTAATACTACATCTTGGCCAGGGAGAGCATTGGGATGAAAGAAAGGCAAAGTGGTGTTGAAAGGTTTAGGTGTTGTATTATTACTAAATCTACCCATAGTCTTCTCATCTAGGGCTCTTGGACATTCAAAAGTGGGATAACTTATAGGATCATCATCGTCATTACCATCATCGGTATCATCATCATATGTTGTAGCTATTAATTCCAAACTATTAAGAGAACCTTCACACTCATCATTCTCAGTGTGTTTTATTAATTCTTCTACTACCCAAGGGTATGTATTGATGAGAGACATGAAGTTGTCAAAATCAGCTACATATTAAGGAATTTCAAAGGAAGAGCACATAAATATGTCCTTGTGATACATAGTTTGTATATAAATAATGACATAAGGATTCACACTAAGAAATTTGTAGAGGTTCTCAAAGTTTGTGATATATGCATGTAAAGATTCCAAAGAGAAATGAGACAAAGATGCCATGTGTATGTTTTCAAATGAATGCCAAATCAAATTTTGAAGATTTGCAAGACTTATGCAAGAAACAAATGCAAAAGTATGTATGAATATGACCTAAAATGCTTGATTTTTTTAACTTTTTTCAATGCAAATGAATGGAAGAAGAGGTGTTGTAAGGAATTTCAATAGGGACAGAAAAAAATATGTCTAAGAACAACCCAATGATGCAACAATATCCCTCACAACACACCTTTGATGCAAGTCTAGAGAAATGACAAGTCAAAACCTAGTGAAAGTACACATAAAATATGCAACTTTTTCACCAATTTTCAATGTAAATGCCTAATAGAAAGAGTGTTGTAAGAAATTTCAGGAGGAGAAACAGATAATAACCGTAATATCAGTCATATAATGCAGCAAAATCCCTCACAACATGCTTGTAATGCAATTCTAGAGAGATGATAAGGTCAAATCTGTAGCACATTTCACAGTTGAGTATATTGTCTTTTCATTGATGCCAAAAATGGTAGTAACATCAGGAATGGTCTTCATCAGTAAATGGTATTCATCAGGAATGGTCTTCATCAGTAAATGGTATTCATCAGTGACATGGTCTTCTTCAGTGATATGGTCTTCATGGTAATGATTTCAGTGATACGGTTTTCAGGTCAGTGATGTGGTCTTCAGTGAATAGTTTTGTTTCAGTTAAATGGTGTGGATATGTGACATGTTCTATGTCATGTTATATAATTATCAATTGAATAAATGGTATGTTGTGACATATATGATATCTGATCTATAGTCATCTGTAGTTAGCAGATGTGGTCAGGTTAAGAACTTGGAGAAAAGTTAAATCATATGGTATAAAGATCAAATTGTCATATTTGTTTATTACATGATATAAAACTTTACAAAATCTAAACCTAGAATGAAAAACCAAAATCAAATTGTCATAGCACTTTTATTCTAATCGGCAGTTGACCGATCGAGGAGGTCATCGGGTTTTAAATAACAACTTGAGGGTATGAGCCTCGTTGTTTTACCGGCCCCGTGTGTTAGGTGTTTGGTGAGCGCCGGTGTAAGCTTCTAATATGGGCGCGAAAAAGCCAATCAACGGCTATATTTTGAATAACGATTGGCGGGGGTGTCCTCATCGGATGGTGGAAATTCAAACGGAGCCTCATATAGCAGATTCTAAATTTGACGGTTTCAGTGTTAAGGAAAGGCAAGAAAATCATGTTTTTTTTGTTTCTATTCTAGTAAGACAGCGAAGCCCAAGAGATGTGGAGTATTGAAAGTTGAAGTTAGAAAGTTAGTTAAGATTTTTGTTAGATCTGGAAGGTTTCCCACGATAGAGAAGATAAAAAGAATGTAATCTTCATTTTGGTGTTTTTAGTTTTTATTTTTTTTAGAGAATGTGAGATGAATGAAATATGAGGGTGGAAGTTGAACAATTTTTTTTTGATATTATTGTTTGATTGAAATTCATTTTGCATATAGAGATTTTGTATGGCAGATATAAAAAGTTGCAGATGAGAGATGACATTTTGAACAAAGTAAGAAGTTTTTGGAGAATGGAATTGTTGTTTTGAAATGTATTTTTTGCAGGAATGAAGAATCATTTTTTTTAGGGAATTATATTGAGATTTTGAAAGAATGTTGATTCAATAAATGAATGGAGTCCTTCAATGATCATGATGGATTAATGTTTGTTCAGAGAAAGTGAAGGTGATGAAAGACAATAATTTCTCAGAGAGGATAAATTGTTCAGTTTTGCACAGAGAGAAAGCTCAAGAAATGGTGAATTAGTTTGAGATTGTTTTGCAGAGGTATGAAGTATTTTGAAGATCAAAATTGAATGACTGTAGGTGTTGAAGACAGTTAAAGGTTGATTGCAAAGAATTTATTTTGTTTGTCTTAAAAGGGAGAAATAAGGTTTTGTTTTTTATTGAAACAGGGAAATCCCCTGAGTTATAATTTTCATTGAATGTTGATGTTGTAATGTCAGTGAGACATGCACAGAAGTACAATATGCCAGTGAGGTAGAATTGTAATGTCAGTGAGACAATTGTAATCAGAAATTTGTGTTAAGCCAGTGAGGCAGTTGAGTGGTTTTTATACCCCAGGAGGGTTTTCCACTCGGGAAATTTCTTGTGTCAAGTTTTGTTTTGATACTCTGCATATTTTCTTTGTTCTATCTGAAGAATTCTACAATTGTGAATTTAAATTAAGAAAAGGAGTAAAAAGTGTTAAAATTGTTAACAACACTGATTCACCCCCCCTCTCAGTGTTGAGTGTATTCCTACAAAATCTAGTGAAAATGCAAGGTTTTCAAACCCTAGACATGAAATTTTGTAAGGAAACAACTATGATGCAACACTACAATTAGAAATTAGTCCTAATGAGTGTTTGAATAGGGTATTCAAATCTGAAACAAGTTTTTGACCACAAACCCTAGCTAATGCAAAACTAGGTTTTATGAAAAATGCACAATTTCAAGCAATTTTTGACAATTTAAGTATGAAAATGCAATGCAAGTGAATACTAAGTGATTAATTTCTGCAATTTAAATCAGATCTAAAGAAAATAACAGAAATTTGATGAAATTAAATGCCAATTAATTCAAATTATGTTAAAATGCAAGCCTAAGATGCCATTTTTTTCAAAATTTTCATTTTTTTTTGTAATTTTTTAAATGCAATAAAATGAATGAATGCAAATCTATCACACAACACTCAGCAAGGTTGAAAAATTCAAAATAAAACATGGGTTCACCAAAATGTAATGTAGAAAAAGAGGGGGCTTTTTCAATTTAATGTAATGTGTGGTTAAATCCTCCTTTCACTACATACATTCAAGGGCATATCAACCGAGTTGAATCTCCACTAAGTGAGAGCATTCACCTATCAGGTTGGGCTACCTCTTGGAACAATGCGGAAGCTCAAATGTGTCAAACAATATCTTTGTTTAATGCTCAATTACTCTTAAAACCCTAAATATGTGAAACAATAAGCAAATCAATGAATTACGACAAATCCTTTCAGACTAAGGTGAAGGACAAAGATATTTAACTCATTGTTTTTTGAAGTTCAGAATGTAGAATAGTCATGGACACCGGGACTAGCGCCCTAGTCCAATGTACAACTTTCGTCACGGAATCTAAATTTCCTTCTGACATTGATCTACACTATATCTTCCATTTCAGTCCCAGAGAAAGTGGAGGACACAGGGACTAGCACCCTTGTCCCAAAATGTTGAACTCTGTCCACTTTCTTCCGGATCTTGAATCCTTGTTGTTTAACACCTCCTTTCTGCAACTCCACTCCACGAAACTCGGTACTTGTAGCTTGCAATCACAAAGGTGTGTGGGAGGGGGGTGTGGTGTTTAGAGGCTTGCCTCAGTCAAGCCCCAGAGAGACATGTTTAAGTCTTTCGAACACTGTTGTCAGATATGAATGCATATCCTTGCGAGATAGAGGAAAAATCCAAATGATAAATGATAAAAAACACAACAGATATCACCTTGTAGTGTAGATCTCACATAAATGAAGGCTCTTGAATCACATGAGAAGATGAAGTCAAATATGCAATCACAAACACATTAACAATGCTCTACTTTGCAATAATGAATATCTTTAAATAAAAAAAATGCCTAAAGTTTGCAATCATCTTCTAGTTTACAAATGAAAACCTAAACATGCTTATATATGCAACTACAAACATTCCTGCTAAGAATTTCGTAATTCAAACTTGAGATGTTGGCATAGGACCTAAATAACGGTCATAAAATTGACATTTAAATTTAGAGCAAAACAAAAATAGGGTAGGACTAGGGTGTTAGCGTCCAAGTCCACCCTCCCATTTTTGTTCTGGGATCATCAAAATAGCACCCCCTAGGTCCTATTTTCCATAAGACTTCAGGGTTTTCTCATCGGGATTCAAAATTAACACACACGATGCTCTAAATGCATTCTAAGGACCCGGGAGCTAAACCTTAAGAGGGAAAATCCCCCAAGGGAACATTTTCTGACATAACAAGTAGAAGCTCTTACATTGTCATAATGCTCAATAAATCCATCATAACCCACTCACCAAATAGGGTGCTCCATTATTTCTCTCAAAAGATGCTTTGTGATGCATCACAACATGCGTCATAAAGTTGGTCGAGATTCCTAGTCAACAATGTAATTCCCCCACCATCATGCTTTATGCATCTCAATATCTCTTACACCCCTATGTTTGCCAAATATGCTCTTACACATCCTTCATGAAAAAGATATTCTCTTACACATCATTATTCATGTCATAATTGTTGCAAGTATGTGCCTAATTGGTGTTGTCATTAATATCAACATATTCTTGTTGTCATTGGTGTCAACTGTATCTTATTGTATTACTTGTTTAGAAAACTTGTATGTTGAGGATATTGAGAAAATTATCATCTCCAGAAGAAACAAGTGAGTTACAGAGAAGTGCAGTACAAATAGTGAGTTGTATGCTGAAGAATAGTTTGGTAAACTGCTCCGCATTTATTCCTACTTGAAGATCATGGTCTGTGGATTGGAAGTAAATTAGAGGTATATCTGAGGATGCTATATTCTGGGTTTGAGCCATCCACATGAAGATCTGGGTGAGTTGTGTTCACCAGAGTGAAACCTGCTTTTTCTGTAAGTTCAGTTGAGACAAGAAGATAGTATTTGGCTTCGCATTCCTTCGCAATAAAGTATTTTTCTCTGTAGTTTTAGAGGGAAGTCTGGGATGATGATAAGTGCCTATATTTGCAATGGTTTGTGGTTTGGTGGTCCACAAGCTATCTTTCTTTTATGACAGTTGAAGACAGTAAAGTTCATGTGTTCCAGTGAGAAGATTCCTATGGATAAAGTGGTTAAGGTTGGTGTGGTTGCTCTTGATGATTATAGTGTGCTTGTGGATGTCTCCTAATCATTTTCCTATCTAGACTTTGGTCTGTGTTAAGAAATTGAGATGGTGTGAGAAGATTGTTCCCAGATAACATAGTGTGTAACCAGTCTTGGCCGACCTGGTTGATCCCAGTGATTGCAGAGATCTTTGGAAGATTGTGGAAGCATGTTGTGGCATGGAAGATTGTGTTTGAGTCCTAGCTAAGGAATGCTGTGATCCACATTTCATTTCCTTTGCATAATATTGCAATAGGTCGGGACCTATTTTGTAATTGTTTGTAATACCGACCTTGGAGATTGTTCCAATGGTTGATGATTATGATGCTGACCTTGATGATCATTCCAAGGTTGATGTAATGTATAAATACTTGTAGTTGAGTCATGGAGGTGTCCTTGAGCGGAAATGATAAGATATTAAGAAAGGTCCAAAGGCAGAGCAGAGAAGAGGTAGAGGAAAGAAGAGGAAGAGCAGAGCAGAGGAAGAGCAGAGCTGAGGAATTGTTTATTCATAATAAAGAAAGGTCTTGATTGTGGCAGTGAGTCTAGCAGCAAGCCACCAGTATGGTTTAATAGTCCTCAGGGTTTAACAACCCATATTATAATCTTTCTAGGTTTAGGGTAGAGGCAGTGGGCCTGCTAGACCTAGTTGTTCTTCATGGCAGTAAGCCAGTATGTTTAGGCCCGTGGAGTGACCAAGCCTGAACATCACTATTTCAAGATTGTCATATATATTGAGAGTTAATCCTCTTTGTGGTTTTTCCCCACCTTGGGGTTTTCCACGTAAATCTGGTGTCTCTTGTGTTTGATGTTGTATCTGTGGTTAAGTTTCTAATTTCCTGCACTCATTGTTAAATCATAATAATTGTGGATAAGTGATGAATGTTTAAATTGCAGAAAATGTTTAAGTTTTGGGACAACTGATTCACCCCCCTCTCAGTTGTCCAACGCATATCAACAATTGGTATCAGAGCCAAGTCCCTTTGGAAAGAGTCTAACAACTCAAGGGAGATCCAAATGGAGACAAAAGGAAAGCAAATTCTCCCTGATACAACTGAATGCTCATCAAGAGATATTAAGAGCAGATTGTCCAAGGAAGCGATTCACGAAGAACAAAATTGAAGATGGTCTGAAGCTTGTACCAGTGATGAAGACTGTTGGGTTATTGATAGTAGTTGGTCAAACCATATGACTGGTGACAGAAGTAAGTTCGTTAGTCTAGAAGAATACAATGAAGGGCTAGTTAGGTTCAGAGATGACTGCACTGCTAAAGTCTGTGGAATAGGATCAACAAATTTTGGCAATAGAAATTTTTTTGAAGATGTTCTTTATGTAAAGGGTTTGAAACAAAATATCTTAAGCATCAGACAGTTATGCAAGAAGGGATTCAAGTTTGTATTTGAGAATGACTCTCTTGAAGTCAAAGAAAAATCTGGAGCTACAATAGCAATTGCAAAAAGAACTGAAAAGAACCTCTATTATCTCAGAAAAAGTGACTTTCTTGGATACACATCTCAGACAAATAAAAGCTGGGTTTGGCATAGAAGACTTTTCCATATAAATCTTGATGACTTAACAAACTTAGTTCAGATTGTGAAGGATCTACCAGAGATTGATTACTCAAGCAACATCAATTGTAGGAAATGTCAAAGATTGTCAAGAAAAGCATGGCAAGATAAAGAACGATCCTCTACTGAACAATTGGAATTAGTTTATACAAACTTTTGTGGTCCTACAAGAATACCAAGCCTCCATGGTCAAAGGTACTTTATGTTTTTCATTGATGACTTTTCTAGAATGACTTGGGTCAATTTTTTAAAAGATAAATCAGAGATTCTAGGGGCACTCAAAATTTTTAAAGAAACCCTTGAAAATGAGGTAGGCATGAACATCAAAGGCCTAAGAATTGGAAAAGAAGAAGAACATATCTCCATTTCAGTATATTTTGTGAAACCTATGGGATAGAAAAACAACTCTTTGCCAAAATTAAGATAATCGAAGAAGCAAGTAGAACTATTCAAGAGATTGCAAAATTAATGATGGAAGAAGCAAATTTACCAGATGTATTTTGGAAGGAGGCAATACAAACCACTGTCTACACATTAAAGAGAGTTCAGGTAACAACCAAAGAAGGAAAGACCCCTGTTGAGCTATGGTGTGGATCAATACCCACTATGAAATATTTCAAAATCTTTGGAAGCAAATGCCTCATCAGAGTGGAAATGGACAATGCTAATTATGAAGAAGGCATTTTTCTTGGATACTCATCTTGGACTAGAGCTTACCAGTGTTACAACAATAGATTGGGAAGGATCGTGGAAAGTACAAATGTTAAGATTATTGAAAACATCCAGGAGAATTCAGTCTCAACCAACAAGAGTTTGCACATTGAAAAACAAGAAGGTTTCCAGACCACCGAATGGAATATGGAAAACCATAAAGCTATTGTAAATCAAATGAATATGTGCTTAATTGCCAGTATTGACAGAGAAAACTCAAGAACTGCAGATGAAGACATGGATTTGAAGGAAGATTTAAGAAGGAAAATCAGGGAGTTACAACAAACTCTAAAAGAGAACATTGAAGAAAAGACAAAGATTGAGAATTGTCTGAAAGATAAATTTAAAGACTGCATGAAGCTTGAAGTGTTGAAGGCTGATCTGAAACATGTACAGGCTCGAAGAGATCAATTCAAGGTGAATGCTGCCAGATATGATAGGCTAATAGCAGAACAGAAAAATGATAGAGAAGGCATAACGTTTGGACAAGACAAAGGATTCAAAACAAGTCAGGAAGAGGACAAGATCAGACGGACTCAAAATCAAAGAAGCAAAAGACTATCAATTAGATAGCCAAATGCTCAAAGGTACTCTTCTTTCAATGGTTACTGCAATTTGTGTAACAAATTTGGTCACAAGGATAATTGGTGTAGAAATAGGGTGAATCGAAATATCCCATCCTTCTCTAGTCAGAATTCTATTAGATGCTATGCTTTCCACAAAATGGGACATAGAGCTAATGAGTGTAGAAGCCAAGTGAGAAAAGGCTATGGGACAAATGGGAAAATGGAATCTTTCAGTGGCTACTATTATAAATGTAATAAATTTGGGCATAAAGCTAACCTATGCAGGTCAAGGATGAGTGAAAGGAACAATGGTCAGAAAAATACTGTGCTTTAATTGCAACAAGCCTGGACATGTTGCAAGATTTTGTAGAAGTAAGAACATGAAGAAGGATAATCAAGAAGAATTGAAGAAATTAGTGAAAAAGGTTGATCCGGTAGAAGTCAAGGAAGAAATGAACAAGGTTTAGGTCAAGAAGGAAGAAAATGAAGGAAGAGATGAGTCTGCTCCAGGCTCCGGAGCAGCTACTTCGTCTGAGAAGTAGATTGTGAGTCATGGCTTAGGGGGAGCTGTATTGGAAATTCTAAATCCCCCCAGCCAGATAATTAATGCTGAGATTCGGCACAAAGATATGAGGACTTACATGACAGATTGCTTGAAAGGAACTCTGTAGATCAAGGCACAAAAGGATTATAGTCCAGAAGCCCAAAATGACTAAAGTATGAGAAATATATAAAGTAAGTAATAGAGATTGAATCAGTATGCTTCCATAGTTGATGATCATTATATGTGGTTCAGGGTTAAGCCTGAAACAGTATAAAGCATTTGAGTATTTTTATCCGTGCATTCTTCTGCTATTGAGTATTTTGATGTGCGGTTCAGAAAGTATGTTAGGAGGTCAACGATGATTGTTGGATATGAATTCTGGAGTCTCATATGGTCTGCATTAGGAGTTAAGACATGACAGATGAATTGGTCAAGTATGTACTTAAGGGACAAGCTGATAGGTCATGAATTTTGGCTAAGTATCTAACCAATAATATCAAGTGACATGGCTCTAGTATTCTGGTTTGCTTGGGTCTACCGTTGAAGATAATGTTTTGCAGTTCTAACATATGGTTATTGATAAGTGATTACATCTACATCCATAAATTTGTCTGATATCGATAAATGGCTTGAGAATGATGAGTAACAGAAGTTCAGGATTGTTTTCAGTATAGAGCAATTTTCTTTGGAAATGGTTTGAAAATCTGCAGAAGAACTCAGAGTTGAATGATTATGAACTAGATGAGCTTTCAAGGCAATGATTGGGAATGAGATACAATTGAGGATCTAATGCTTAAGGTCTGATAGTGGAGGTGAGTTCACATCAGATGAATTCAATAATTTCTGTAAAGAACAAGGGATAAGGAGACAATTGTCTGCTAGGACTCTTCAGTAGGAAAAATAGGACAATCCAAGAGGCTGCTAGATCAATGATGAAGGAAGTTGACCTACCAGATGCATACTGGAGAAAAGATATACATACTGCTATGTACATTCAAAATAGAGTTCAAGTCAAAAGTGCTACAATAAGAGTCTGGGAAAGATCATTGAGAGTGCTACTGTGAAGGTTGATGAAATCAGAGAAAGAATATCATATCTGATTAGCTATAAATCAAATGGACCTATTGAACAAGAAGACAATCAAGTTGAAGAAGAAAAAGTTTCGGAAAGAATCCCTGAGATCCCTCGAGATTGTGCAAAAGTACCACACTGAAGACTAGTTCTTGGGTAAAAAGAGCTAAGGTGCATTGGCAAAGAAAAAGAATTGCAAATGAATAGATAAATCCATGGATGAGGTATGCAAGGATAAGTTTTCAATCAAAGCAATAATAGGAAAAAGGTGTAGCAATGCAGGTAATAATCAGAGATGGTTGCTGAAGTCAAGAAGATTATGAAATTATCTCCCAAGGGAAGCAGGTAGATGATGCTAATATGAATTTTTGATAAAGAATAGTGAGTATTATAGTGATGTTGGTAGAGAAAATAGGGCAGTAGCAGTAAGATCCTAAGGTAAGAATTGACAAACCAAGAAGAAGAGAAGTTCACATAAAGTTGCAGTCAGGAAAGCATCAAGTAAGGGGGACCAGTCAGTTGAAGAAAGTTCAGAAGAGAGATCAGATCAGAGCACAAGAGTGCAAGTATGTGCCCTTTTCCATTGATGTCAAAGGGGGAGTGAAGTCATGTGAAAAACTTAGAGTGCAGGTGTGTAAAAAGAAAGGGGGAGAATCTTGTCTTGATGGCTGTTGTAGTTTTTCACATCATATGTTGCCATCAAAGACAAAGGGGGAGATTGTTGCAAGTATGTGCCTAATTGGTGTTGTCATTGATGTCAACATATTCTTGTTGTCATTGGTGTCAACTGTATCTTATTCTATTACTTGTTTAGAAGACTTGTATGTTGAGGATATTGAGAAAATTAGCCTCTTCGAAAGAAACAAGTGAGTTACAGAGAAGTGTAGTACATATAGTGAGTTGTATGCTGAAGAACAGTCCGGTAAACTACTCCACATTTATTCCTGCTTGAAGATCGTGGTTTGCGGATTGGAAGTAAATTAGAGGTATATTTGAGGATGCTATATTCTAGGTTTGATCCATCCGCATGAAGATCTAAGTGAGTTGTGTTCACCAGAGTGAAACCTATTTTTTCTATAAGTTCAGTTGAGACAAGAAGACAGTATTTGGCTCCGCATTCCTCCGCAATAAAGTATTTTTCTCTGCGGTTCTAGAGAGAAGTCTGGGATGATGATAAGTGCCTATAGTTGCAATGGTTCGTGGTTTGGTGGTCCGCAAGCTATCTTTCTTTTATGACAATTGAAGACAGTAAAGTTCATGTGTTCCGATGAGAAGATTTCTATAGATAAAGTGGTTAAGGTTCGTGCGGTTGCTCCTGATAATTATAGCATTCTTGTAGATGTCTCCTAATCATGTTCCTATCTGGACTTTGGTCCGCATTAAGAAATTGAGATGGTGTGAGAAGATTGTTCCTAGATAACATAGCGTGTAACCATTCTTTGCCGACTTGGTTGATCCCAGTGATTGCAGAGATCTCTAGAAGATTGTGGAAGCATGTTGTAGCGTGAAAGATCGTGTTTGAGTCCTAGCTAAGGCATGGCGTGATCAGCATTTCATTTCCTTTGCATGATATTGCAATAGGTTAGGACCTATTTTGTAATTTTTTGTAATACCGACCTTGGAGATTGTTCCAATGGTTGATGATTGTGATGCCGACCTTGATGATCATTCGAAGGTTGATGTAATGTATAAATACTTGTAGTTGAGTTGTGGAGAAGGTGTCCTTGAGCAGAAATGATAAGATATTAAGAAAGGTCCAAAGGTAGAGCAGAGAAGAGGTAGAGGAAATAAGGTGTCGTGATTGCGGAGATCTCTAGAAGATTGTGGAAGCATGTTGTAGCGTGAAAGATCGTGTTTGAGTCCCAGCTAAGGCATGGCGTGATCAGCATTTCATTTCCTTTGCATGATATTGCAATAGGTCAGGACCTATTTTGTAATTTTTTGTAATACCGACCTTGGAGATTGTTCCAATGGTTGATGATTGTGATGCCGACCTTGATGATCATTCGAAGGTTGATGTAATGTATAAATACTTGTAGTTGAGTCATGGAGAAGGTGTCCTTGAGCAGAAATGATAAGATATTAAGAAAGGTCCAAAGGCAGAGCAGAGAAGAGGTAGAGGAAAGAAGAGGAAGAGCAAAGTAGAGGAAGAGCAGAGCTGAGGAATTGTTTATTCACAACAAAGAAAGGTGTTGATCATGGCAGTGAGTCTGGCAGCAAGCCACCAGTAGGGTTTAACAACCCTCATTGTAACCTTGCTAGGTTTAGGGTTGAGGCAATGAGCCTGCTAGACTTAGTTGTTCTTCATGGTAGTAAGCCAGTATGTTTAGGCCCATGGAGTGACGAAGCCTGAACATCACTATTTCAAGATTGCAATATATATTGAGAGTTAATCCTCTCCGTGGTTTTTCCCCACCTTGGGGTTTTCCACGTAAATTTGGTGTCTCTTGTGTTTGACGTTGTATCTGTAGTTAAGTTTCTGATTTCCTGCACTCATTGTTAAATCATAATAATTGTGGATAAGTGATGAATGTTTAAATTGCAGAAAGTGTTTAAGTTTTGGGACAACTGATTCACCCCCTCTTAGTTGTCTGACGCATATCAACAATAATAAGGCATACACATGGCATAATGACCAAGTCATAAGTGGGAAACCCTTTTCCATGTGGACACACATACTAAATAAAAAATAATATTAAAAATTAATTTTAAACATTGGAATTGCAAGGTGTATGGAACACCTATCGAAACATTATCCCACTTGTTGTATACATTTCAAGAGCAAAGGGGAACACCAACACTACCAACTAACTACTAGGGGTTGTGAGGCCATAGACTCATTACACTACCTAAACTTCTTTGTGATCATGAGCTTTGTTAACACATTTGCAAGATTTTCTAAAGTATCAACCTTTCTAGCATCACCCTCTCATCCTCTACCTTGTCACAAAGAAAATGGTACTGAAAATCAATGTGCTTCATCCTCACATGAAAGGTCATGTTCTTTGCCAGACATATGGCACTCCAAATGTCACAAAGAACTTTGATAGCTCTTTGACTCAACCCCACATCTAAACACAATATCTTATTATCCAGATGGCTTCCTTACAAGCATGAGTAGCTACCATGTACTTAGACTTAGTAGTGGATAAAACAACCACAACCTATCACTTGCTCATCCAATTGATATCACCACCACATGAATTGAAAACATAATCATTGGTGGATTTTATACTGTCAACATCACCTACGCAATCTGAATCCACAAATTCACAAATATCCACTAAGTGTTGGTCCCTTGTAGAAACATCATGATAACAAATAGAATACTTGAAGGTACACTATAAATATCTAAAGACCCACTAAATTGCATCCCAACGATCTTGTCTAAGATTAGCCATGAAACAACTAAGGACTCCCATTGCCTAAGCAATGTCTAGTCTTGTCCACACTTCATAAGGAGTTTTATCAACAATAGCCAAACATGGAGATTGGTTAATTAAGTAATAAGTAATACTCATAGCCTCTACCTAAAAGCATTGATCCAATTGTGTACCACTCAACACACTTTTGGCTCTTTTCATTAAGGTTCAATTCATCCTCTTTGTAACTCCATTTTGCTAAGGTGTATAAGGGGAAGTCTTTTGCTGAACAATACCTACATGTCTATAGAAATCATTGAATTCTCTGGAGCAATATTCACCACCATTATCAAATCTCAATACCATTATCTTTTTTTGTAATTGTTTCTCAACCAAAGTTTTAAATTCCTTTAACTTAGAGAAAACATCAGATTTAGAGCAAAGAAAATAATTTCTAGTGTATATAGAATAATCATCAATGAATGTAACACAATATTGTAATTTACTTATAGAACCCACATCCACTATATAGACCAAATAGATCCAAATGAATGATTTTGAATAATCTCTTTGCTTTATGACTTCCTGTAGGAAAGGAAACTCTATTCTACTTGCCAAATACACAATGTTCACATAAATCAAAATGTTCATTAGAGTAAATACAAAAATGTCAACCATCTTATTATTAATAAGGAATTGAAGACCTTTTCACCAATGTGGTCCAAATATTGGTACCACAATATACATTCATTTTTACATGTGTTAGTTACATTGGCAGAGTTACAAAATGTGGAGACATTAAACCTAAACAAAGCCTATTAATGGAGTGTATTCATCACATGTTAACCTATTTGATGGAGAACTTTTCAAATTCCACATCACATAAAGAACAGAGGCAAAATCAACTCCAATACAGACTCAAATCTTACATCATCATATTTCATACGCTTCGAGTTTTTGAACTTTAGGTCACAAGTTGTCACAAGAGCAACATGAATAATGCCAAATCCTCAAAGCACAATATTCTATTGATATTGTGATCTCTAACATTAAAATAATATAAATGTTCGATGATGTCAACCCTTCACTTTATAAACTTTAGGATTATCACATGGAATAATGGACTCCACTCACATATGCACAATAAAAGTGCTTTAAATCCCCCCCACCTCTATTTTCAAACACATGAAGCTGTAAATAAGATCCCAAAACTTTTGACCAATAGGAAGACAAATAATTAATCTGAAAACACATATTTTCTCATGAACAATATGCATGTCTACATTAGAATAAAACGTTTATCAAAACTAAAAAAATAAAAACATATCCGTAACTAAAAAACACACACTTGAATAACTAGTTAACAAACTCTTGGAAAACTGCAACATATAAATTAACTACTAATTTATACCAAATGTCTAAAAAAATTTAAAAATTATAATATACTTTCATCTTCCCCTCAAATCCAATACACCTAGAATGGCCGGCCACTACATTTAGATAAGAATAAAGCACCACGCCGGATAAAGATCGACGGATCGATATATGACCAATCTAATAAATTGTAAGGAATTGACCAATTTATAATATATATTTTAATCAGATTTGCTAGTGACAGATCCAATTAATGGCCGCCTGGGAGCATCTGATTCTCTGGTTTCATTATATAAGTTGTTCATGGGTGGCACAGGCTTAATGGGCCTCTCAATTGTGTCCGAAATGACATCAACAAAACGACATTGGATTCCATTCTAAATATTGGAAAGATGCTTTCTCGGGTTCGTCCAAAATCAGCCTAGATTGTTCATTCAATAAATTTCTGAGAAATATTGTGTTGTATTGTGCCAGCCAGTTTCATAGTTTATCAAACATGGCTACCAGTATTGATTCAGCAAACAACATTATAGCATATTATCTTAGAGAGACATTTCTTTGGTTGGGAAATTCATCATGGAATAGTGTGATTTTAATCTGTGTTGTAGGGCTGATTTCAGTCTATGTTTATGAAAGGATACCCACATGGAAATTGCCCAACATTCCTAGTCCTCCTGAATCATGGCTGTTTGGCCACTTGCCTCTCATTGAGAAGGGTGGGCCTGATGTTTTTATTAGCTTGGCTCGCAAATATGGTCCAATCTACAGGTCAATTGGTTTCTTCATAGCTTAAGGAATTAGATCAGGAGATTTAGAAAGAAAAATTGTCTGGTTGAAACTGCATGTATATGATTATGTTTGTAATTGCAGGTTCAACTTTGGAAGGCAGCCATTAGTGATAGTGGCAGATGCAGACTTATGTAGAGAGGCAGGGATTAAGAAATTCAAATCTCTGTCAAATAGAAGTATTTCAGCACCCATTGCTTCTTCTCCTCTCCTCCAGAAGGGGCTGGCTAATTCCAGGTATGGATTGAACACCTTAAAATTACTGTTCTGCTGCCTATGGTGTCATTCTATTCTTTTCTGTTCTTTCCTGAGATTTTCAGGGAATATGCAGGGATGGGTATTCTTTTTTCACCTTAAAGTTTCTTAAGGGTTAAGGATTCCACAATTTATGATAAGAATTATAATAATGGTTCACTGTAAAACTACCAACATATAAGAAAAGTGTTAATTGCTAGTTGTGAAATACTGTAATATAACCCTCGGACTGCACAGAAATGCCTATACAGTTAGTGTGTTGTGGTTAATATATTGATTGTTTGCATAAGATCTGTTTGTTTTATATAATGTCTCTTAAATTTTTTTTTTTAAAAAAAAAAAATATAATAAGCCTTAAAGCACAATTATAATAGTTTTTATGATTAGTATAAATATTAAATTTTTATGATTCAGAAATTTCTGTTAATAATTAATTTTACAAATCAGATTTAGTACTTAGAAAATAGTTTAGAATGATTAAATTATCTCTTTTTAGTGGCTGGTAAAACAATCACTTTTTACAGCTATTTATCTTCAATGAAATGCTTTTGAAATGTTTCCAATTCTACTTAAATCATAGTTTTTCATTCACTAATCTAATACTGGAAATCAGGGGGTTTCGTACGCTAATTCTAGACATAGAGGTTTTTTAGGTTAATTGAACCACAGTCTACAAGGAGTAATAATCAAGTATAAGATGTATTCACAATAATGCTCCTTCTCCTTGCTTGGTCTCTCTTAAATACCTTTCTTCTCTAACAACTACAACTCTTCCCATACCCTTTGATCTTTAATTATAGTTTCACTTAATATTATTAATTAGTTCTTTTATTGGTTACTTTTTTACTTTGCGATTTTCTTTTCTTAAGAAAAAAGGTGGCGATTAGCTTTTGTTTTGGTATAGTCGATTTTGTCTTATAGCTGATTTTTTCTTGTAGCGGCCATCTCCTTTCAGATTGCCTCAATAAAATAATATTTCTGAGTATTTTAAAATAAATTTACTGAAGCACACTTTGTAATCCTTGAATAGGATTATCAAATGATTTGGACGGTTTAACCTTAATTTAATTTTAAGGAGGGGGCATTACAGTTTACCACAATGCACCGATTATTTAGTCAATGAAATTGCCTCATATAAACAGTCGGCATGTTGTGTGCCCACTGTTTACGGGCAATTTCGACCCAACGAATAGACAATCTTTCACTCATTGGACTATAGTGTTTGTCAATTAAAATTCCTTCGACGGAGCACTCCGCATGATTCTTGGTCGCCGGTAGGTTTACCTATTGCACACAACCTTGAAAAAAATTGAAGTTCAGCACTCTACTTAAACATCTTCTAGTTCAATGATCAAACTGTCAATAGCAATTTTACACCTCGCCCACACTAAAAGTGGTAAATATCTATCCAATTTTTATTGGCCAAAATTCACATTTAAGTGTTGAAGTAATGATTTTCTTCATTTTTCTTGCTCAACTGTTCAGGGACTCAAGATGGTCATCAATGCGTGGCGCAGTACAACATTTGTACCAACCCAGTCGAATAGCCAGTCAGGTACCCCTCATGGAACGCACAATCTGCATTCTCAAAGACTATCTCTCCACCAAAGATGAAAAAGAAGACATAAACTTCTCAGAGCTCCTCCTGAAGGCCGCTACAGACATCATCGGAGAGGCAGCCTTTGGCGAGAGATTCGACCTCACACCATCCACTTCACAATCCACATCGACACATCCAGTCCAAGTGGAAGTCTCAGAATTTGTGAAGCAACACATCTACTCCGTAGCTTCTCTCAAAATGGACCTCACTGGAAGCTTCAGTATAATCATGGGGATCCTCTTCCCAATTGTACAGGAGCCCTTTCGACAAATTCTCAGTCGCATCGCAGGCACATGCGACTGGAAGGTCGAACAGAATAACCGCAAACTTACAGACAAATTGGATGCCGTTGTGGCCAAAAGAAGTATAGATTTGGGGTTGGAATCTAGGACGGATTTTCTTTCCTCAGTGCTGAATGCAAGGAAGTCGAACAAAGATGTCAAAGATTTGTTTAGCCCAGATTATGTAATCGCTCTCACTTATGAACATCTTTTGGCGGGCTCCTCTACAACTTCTTTTACAATATCTGTGGTGTTATATCTTGTCTCTGCACACCCCCATGTTGAGAGTAAATTGCTTCAAGAAATCGATGCATTCGGGTCTCCAGGAAGAAATCCCACTGCTGAAGATCTTGACAAGTTTCCTTATCTTACTCAGGTAAAATCACCTAAACTGTGTTTTTTTCTCTTTTCTTAAGGAATTGAATTTGAAAGGATAGCATGTTTTAAATCTTGGTACCACTCTTGAGTATTGTGTTTGAAACCAGGGATTTAATTTGTTCTTTTTCTGTCTACTTATATTCCCTTCCTTCCTTCAAAACATTTTTATTTTCCTAATTTAGATTCTCTATAATTATAATGTTTTGAGTCTTTTGGTATTGAACACTCTATTTAAATATCATCCATTTTAATGGTCAAACAATCAATAGCAATTTTACACCTCATCCACAACAAAAAGTGGTAAATATTTGTCCTACTTCCATTGGCCAAAATTACCTTTTGACTGTTGAAGTGGATGATGTTTAAGAATAGCCGACTTTGAAGGGGACTTCAAGATTGAGTCTCCTTTGTTATTGGTAGTTAACCCCACCTCTTCTTGATATCATGATCTTCCTCACCAAATAAAACATTAGACTTGAAACATAGAAATGTACTAAAATGTCCTTGTGTGGAGAAATAAGTTTGATTAAAGTCATCTTTAATCTTTAGGAGAGGTATAATTAACACTCCACATTTATTTTGGTTTGTAGTGTGTTATGTGGAAGTTTTGATGGGGCATTTTTATAGATTTAGATTGACTCTTAATAATTGTGATGGTGAAAATCATATACTTGTGTCTTTTTTAAATCTTTTAGGCCCATTTTGATTAGATTATTTTTAATGTAATAATAAGTTTATAAGTGGCATATTCTTGCATTATATTTTGTTCACAATTTTATTCCATCTTATCTTCATCATTATTCATCCTTAAGAACTAGTTTTGATCCCTAGATATCCTATTTGACATCCTCATTCAGATTCATCAGTGCAAAATTGACCTAGATCACTTTGGTGCACACAAATATGAACCTTGAACTTTTAAAACTTAGAATTTAAATTAAACCTTGTTGCTTTTTTCCTCCTAGCCATTGTGAGCCAACCTAGTGAATATTTGTGTGAATTTTATGTTATGTGTAGTATTTAAGGATGTTCCTTATCCATTTGAGAACACACTTTATACCTTAGAAGAGAGAAACATTCACAGGAGAGCATAATCATAGCAACATTATAGAGCATCAACATTACATCATCTTCTTACATTATCCTATGCATATTATATGCTTGCTTGTTATCTTCAATATTTGTTCATCATTGTTAAATTGGTTTGCCTAAGGGCTTGACCAAAGGAGAACAAATCCTTGCCTATCAACTTCCCAAACTTGATGTATCTTGACCACCCACTTTAGACACAGGTGCAACAAGCTAAGGTGCATCTGCTACAATCATCAATTTTTGCTAGTTCACCTTTCTAGACCAGGTTCATTTCCATGTGCTAGGTTCACTTTCTTAGGTGTAGAGTTCATTTCTAAAGACAGGATGTGATATAGAGTGAGATACAACCTTTTTAGAGATTCTAAGGCATTTATCTAACAAGGCCCTATTTTTCTACACATTGACAAATCAATTCTTGACATCTTAGCAATACATTCGTTCATTCATATTTTGAACTAAGTATCACATAAATAATTTATTTAAATTATATAATTCAATTATGCATTTATTGTTCCAATCCCAACTCCAAGTAGCTTCAATTAGATTTATTTTTCATTTCAACATTATTTAATTAATTTATATAAAATATGTATATAAGGTACATTATTTTTCCTTACAATTATTTAAAAAATTATAAAAAATTATATATAAAATAAGATAATTATCTCCATAATGAAACTAAGAAAAGTTTATTATTAATATATATATTTATTTTAACATAATCTAATATGAAAACATTCAATTAGCAATCCTACCATAACATAAATGTGAGAAGTAATGGATGGATAACTAGATAATCTTTTAGATACCTCTTGCACCTATTGAATCAGTGTGAAAGATGAAATTTTCATAGTATTGGATTTTAGAGCTTTGAAAGAAATTGGTTTATCATGGCATATTCCACCATTTAGAATTTTGTTGGACCATTATAATACCTTATTATAGAATGGTTTTGACTTTTGTAATCATGACATTTGAGTGTATTGTCATTTACAATTACATTACAACATATCAAATATTTTAAATAGTTGGTTATTATTAATATATAAAATTATATATATGAATAATTATAATATAGTGTAAATGAAGTTTTCATTTGTAATAAATTAGAGTATTTATTTGGTCTTTATTTTCATTGTAAGATTCAACCACATGTAAACTTATTCAACTTTTGTATTTTTATCCAAAATAAATAATTTTATTATATATTTTCATTATAAATTGCTTGAGAATACTAAATTTATTTATTTTAATATATGACAGGTGATAAAGGAGTCTATGCGTTACTACACATTATCTCCTCTAATTGCAAGAGAGGCTATTGAAGATGTTGAGATAGGAGGGTACTTATTTCCTAAGGGAACATGGATATGGTTGGCCTTAAATGTACTGGCAAAAGATCCTATCCATTTCCCAGAGCCTGAAAAATTCAAGCCAGAGAGATTTGATCCTAAATGCGAAGAAGAAAAGAAGAGGCACCCCTATGCTAACATCCCTTTTGGGATTGGTCCTCGTATTTGCATTGGAATGAGATTTTCACTACAAGAAATTAAGCTAGCATTGATTCATCTATATCAGTTATTTACATTTGAGCACTCTCCATTGATGGAGGAACCCTTAGCATTTGAAAATGGAATAGTTCTTTCTACCAAATATGGAGTCAAGCTTCGAGTCCACCAAAGGAGGACTCACAAGATAAATTTTCAATAAAAAAACACTACGAATTTCATTATTAATATATATAAATATAGATGCACATTGCTATTTTTGTGCACATGTAATTATGGTGTAGGCCAAAACTTCCTCTGTCTTCTCAGAAGGAACATATCTTGTTATTAATTTGACATGCTTTTGGCATATGAAAAAAAATTATCTTAAGTTTTTTATTGGAATATTAGTAGTGTAATCATCTAGTAAAAATTGAACATGTTAATATTATAGTAGATTTTTTAATATTTTGAGTTTTTTAGGAAGGCTTAGAGAGTTTTTATTAGGGGAGACAAAAATTCACCCTCCATAGTTCGTGTTTTCTTCTTCTTTGGGCTTCTCCATTAGTTTCCTTGGTTGTAATTGTGTTCTCTTTGTCTTTGTTTTGTTAAGTTTATTATGTTTATAGGTTTTAATTTTTGTTTTGAAATTTTTGGTTTGTGTAGTCCTTGTGGTTCTCTTTGTTTAGCTATTCACAAGTATTTTTGTAGGTCTGGTTTGTCAATAGGATGAACTAAGCATTTTTCCCCAAGGGGGTAGTGTAGGGATGGTGGTATTCTATTTGTAGGGATGTTACATCTAGTGGTTGTGTGGGTGAGAATGTTGTTGGTAATGGAAACGGTAGTAGTGGTAAGTCCTAAAAAAATGTATTGGTGTTTGGTGAAAATGTTTTCATTGTTGAAGGAGTTGCTTTCATTAAGGATGGAGGGTTCAAGAAAGGAAGCACTAGTAAATTTAATATGCTCATTGCCTTGGAAGCTATGCTAAAAGCAATAGAAAATGAAGAACACATGCTTAAAAATATTGGAATCTTCTTTATATGCTTGACTATAGATTTTTTTCCCTCACATAAGCTATTTGATGATTCCATATATTACCTATTTGGGGGAAAAATGGGTTTATATATAAGTATGTGTAGAATGGTCCAAAAAGGGCTTTTTTCATCTACTTTAAGAGAAATAGTATGAAAAAAAGGTTATCACCAAGAATTTATAGAATGTTGGTAAATAATTTTTTAGGGCTCTATCTTGCAAACCTATTATTTAACTAGAAGAGGTTATTTAATACTCTTCTCCCATGTGGATTGAAATTTCTAATATATCCCCCATGCTTGGTTTCTTCTACCTCAATTGCTTAAGCCTTTGTTAGAGGTGATAAAGATTAAGAATATTAAATCTTCACTTTCCCACATGAATGTTAGGGTTTTGATATGATTGGATCATTCAAAAGAATTCTTGAATTCTACTAAATTCCCATTATATGACAAATTATTCTCTTATAAAATAAATGGATTGGGTGGTCTTGGCTCTTATTTTCTGTGTTAGAAAGATAGACATGTTAAAATCATATGTCCTAATTTACAAAGTGAAAAAATATTGGCTAAGGAAGGAGAAAAAGTTAATAAAGTGGTTAGTTAAAGTGAGTTTATGACTAAAAACCCCTTACCTATTATTCCATCTGTTGATAAATCTAAAGAATGTGATAATATTGACTATAAAGTAATAATATAGTTGTACCTTTTACTTTTGATAATGTCTGTGAGAATCTTCAAAGTGATAACCCATCTGACAAGGTGTCATTGTACCTCATCATTTAATCTATTTTTAGATGTCAATAATCCAGGGGCTGTGTCCTCGGCTGTCTGCAACTAGGGATTCTACAGTTACCCATTTTCCTAGCTAATCTTAACAACTTCTACTAATTTGAAAAGATTAATTTGTCTACTTACTAAATGAATTTAAGGAATGCTAAAACAGAATTAAACAGGAAGTTACTTAAAGTAATCTTAAAAATAGTAACATGCATCTATCTATTAAAATTAGTAAATACTTTTCACAGCAAAATCTGAAGTAATAAAGCAATGGTACTAGCCTTCCGCCTTGGTGGTGAGAGTGGGCCCTTGCTCCACACCCTTGGGGCTGAAGGCTACAGTAGAAAATTAGCACAAAAGAAGAAGATCTCAACTAAACTCAATCCAATTCCATTCGCTTTGCATTCATGAAAAATATTGATATCACAGAACTGAGATTACTGAGAATTAGAATAATCAAATCATTGTATATCTCTTATGTTGTTTCTAACAGTATATATGAAAATGAGTGATGACATATCACTTATCTTATCTACCAGTTCTTCTATGAGATGACATCCATCTCTTTATTACACTAGCTGTCTAACTATGGAAAATAATCATGCAACAAAAGTAGACTGAGTGGAACAGAAGTCCACTCAGAATTCTAAGTTAAGTCTTAATAAATTTGGGTAGCGAGGCCTTGAAAATATGGGTATTGAATTAGTTCTCTCTGTAACTCATGCAAAAAATTTATAAAGATAAAAACTCCAGCAGTTTAACTAAATATGACCCTTCACCACTCAGGTGATGATTTGAGTGAAATGAGGGGTGTTAAGATCATTGCTGAGAGTGCCTGATCGGCAGCTTATGCTAGAAATATGCCCTGCTCTCAGGAGGCACCGAAGATATCTATCCCTATCTGCAGCTCCAGAGATATGTCTGTAGGTTCAGAGATATCTCTATAGCTTCCTTTGTTCAGCTCTGGAGATGCTCCAGACTCCCGCCCAGCTCCGGAGAGGCTTTCCTCATTACTTCAAAACTTCTAGTGTCATGGTACTCTGGTATTGTCTCCGAAGATCATTGAAGACTATCTTTGGAGATGCACAAAATTGCTGTTCCTGGTATGTACACCTGTTGATTCAAAAAGAGAGAAGTTTCTACATTTTTCCATCAATTCCATGCACATTAGTCTCTCAATCAGAAATTATGATCTTAAGTAATCTATCTCAATTAATCATTAACTAGAATGATCTTGCTAGCTTATTTGGGTGCAGACATTAAGAAAGATGGGATTAGGAAGGAGAAAAAGAGAGGTAAAAAGATGTATTTCATGGGTGCAACTTGGCACTCATCACCATCTATTCAAGGTGGTAGAACTAGTTTGATTGATGAATCTTTGAAAAGGAAAAACAACCCCAAACCTTCTGACTTCCTCCTTAAATAGAGCACCCCTAGTTGGATAGAGAATAAAGTTTCCAAAGGATATTTAGTTAAGAGGCCTAGATATAGTCAAGATCTTTCTACTAGTGATTGACCTAGGCCTATGACATATGAAGAGAAGGAAGCGAAGGAATCCTCTACTCTTGCATGTGTGAATGATGGGATAAAAAGAGGGGTTAAAATTCCACCTAGCTTTGAATCTTTTTACAGAGGAACAAGTGCACCCCTTCAATTAGCTCTTCTATCCTATGTTTTTTAATGAAGATGGTTAGTTGGAATGTGATGGGTTTGGAGGATCATGACCTAAGATTTTCTATTAGGTCTTTTTGTTAGCCTGGTTGTGTGATATTTAATTGCAATCCTATATGTAATATATTATATGTGACAAGTGGGCCCAATGACCTCCCTCCCCCTCGATTTGGTTGGAGTTGAAGGCTTTGGTAAGTGTAGCTAGAGGCTACATTAATGGGGGTTCGAGGGGTAGTTACGCTAAATTTTTTTCTCTTTTTGGTTCTTTTAGGTCCTTTTTGAATGTTGTTTTCTTGGCCCATGGTTTTTGCTAATGGTTAAAACTACCTAAGATTACTCTTAGACTGGATCAATCACCACAGATGGGAAATCTTGCAAATGTGGGACTTGAGTTGCAAAATAACCTCCAGGATTTTAGAAACTGACTCTTCCTAAGGATCTTGTTATTTCTTCCAATGGGGGGAGAGAAAAGAGAAGAGATAATTTAATTAAATGAAACTAATCCAAGTTGATACACCAAAAGATAGTACTTGAACTGATGTAGAAACAACATAGTACTTTCCTATTTAACTCACAATACTAATTCATGGCTTCAAAGAGCATAAAATGCATGATTTCAGATCATTTACTAATATCATTCATTGAAATGAAAGCAAAGGCACAACATCAATGTACACAAGATATGAAAGAAGACTCAATAAACATGAGAATTAACATAAAATGTTACTTTTATTCATTATTGAATATGCATAATCATAAGACATTCAATTAGCTCTAAAAACACCCATAAAGGCTGAGAATGCCTATTGACTCTTCTCTTAAGATCTTGAATTGGCTCAATGAATAAGCATTACCCAACCCTTGATATATCAATCGAACAAGTGCATATATAGCAATTCTAATTTCAAAAGTTTCCTTGGGCAAGAAACATCTACCTCATCTACCTCTATTACATTGGCATTGAATTGCAACCACTTTGTCGATGCCTTATCGTTACATTGAGGGTACATCATAAATCAGCCAGTGGCATTCAATTCTCACTAACCAACCATGTACAAGGCTTAGCAACCTCATAGATCATACTACCAAGTTGTTGTGTGTCACCTCAAGGGAGCTCCTCTATCCTCTTTGCAAGTTTGAGACCTACTAACTCCTTCCACACCCAAAAGTGCAACACCTAACGCTTTCTAGTTCTAACCAAATCCTAGAGATGCATAGATAGTTGGATGATTCTCTATAAGATTGATGGCTTGGAGGCACTTGAAGCTTAGTGAAGAAGATGGGACCCACTATGATGACTTGGCACAATGGTGTATCATTTGGGAGGCATCATACCTACCTTTAATGATGAGTTGCATGGTGTTGTCATGTGGCATCCCCTCATGCTTTCTTTTGGATCTTTGCTTCACAAGAATTCAATCCCACCATTGGGTTGAGTCATCCCTGTTATCTAATGGTGCACCATTTAGAAGTTGTTAGAATTGGCAACTTCTAAATGTGCACAATATCACCATGTGGTGGTCCATGGACTTACCTTAGGACCCATCACCTCTTCGTTGATTCATTAGGCTCAAACTAAGTGGGACTTGCCACAGGTTGATGTGGATATGCTAGCCAATGGCGCACCAAAGATTTGTGTCATCACTACCAAGTAAAAGGATGAGTGCAGTGCTGCCACTTGTCTTTCCTATAAAATTATCATGGATGCTCGATTCCTTTTGAAAAGGGGTCCACCTCAAGGGTGACTCAGCTGAAGGGACCAATGGTGCAATGAGGAGATGTTGCCAGACCTGCCAAGGTCTCAGGGTTGCTCAATGATGCCATATGTTTCCCCTCCATGGCCTCCTATTCTTAATGAGTCTTTAAGGAATTTGACCCCAACAATTGATGATTCACTTGAGCTAGCCAATGGTGCATCACGAAGAATGTGTTAGACTTGACACACATCAGAGCTACAAAACATCGACACCTGGTAGTGTCATTCCCTTAGAAACAAATGGGCCTACTATAGCCTAATTTGGATGCACCAGCCAATGGTGCATCGAGAAGCCTACGCTAGAACTAACAATGCTAATATGTTGCAAAATTGTGACATGTGGCACTTGAAGTGAAATGAAATGATTTTATTTGGTAGATGACTCTCAAAATTTGATAGCTTGTCAATGATTGAAAGTAGTTCGATAGAAGATGAAGAGAGGCCACAACCGAAGGAGATTTAGACTATTGCCACTTGAAACAAAATTTGAAGAAACATGCTGTCTGACTAGGAAATAAAACAAAATGGAGTGTGTAAAACACACTACAATTCTTGGTGACTTTTGGGGAAGCGCACCTATGCACGTTGAACACCATACACCAAAAAGAGATGGAAATAAAAAACTTCCAAATTGTAAGGAACATTACCAGGCTTAGATACTCTCCAGGGCAGTCTATAAAGACACCCATTCATCCTCAAAAGGCTGGCCCTTCTTCTTCAAAGCCTCTAAAGCTCTATCCAACTTGATTATCTCCTTATGGGAGATACTCTGTATCTTCTTTATGAAAACCTTCACTTGATGCTCCAACTGAGCCAATAGCTAAAGGATTACCTCCACTTTTGTGATGCTCGGTGTTTGTACCCAGCCTTGAAAAGATATATGGTCTACCTTCTTATTCATGAGAATCACCTTGTACTTTTCTTTAGTCAATACATCACCATCATTTTGGAAAGGAGAGGGAAAGATTTGCTACACCAATGAATCAATGTGCCCTCTCAAATCCTTCACAACCTCAAAAGCATCAAAAGTCTCTTTCAATGTTAGAAAAAATGCATAACAGGAAATAAAATAGAGCATGTGCACCAAAAATCACGTGATATGCCTTTTTGTAAGCTATTAGTCATCATTTTATCTAGCTTAAAATGCACTCGAGTTATAATGTGAGCATGTTTTAAACTAGATAAAATTCTAACTAGCATCCTCTTTTCTACTCTTTCACAAACTCTCTTTTTGTTTCTCTCTTCTACTGTCTCCAAACTCTCTTTCTCTTTCCGCTTTAGAAAACTATGAAGGTTTTGTAAAGGAACTACTTCCTATTCTTCATAGGTTCTAGTGGTTCTTGGTAAGCATTAATAGATACCATAGAACTATTTGTGTGATCCCAAGAGGCACATTATCCTTTATGGACCAACTCATTGGCACATGCTAAGAAGTCATGGGTGGGGAAACTTATATAGTATGGAGTAATGTTGGTATTAGAATCCAATGAGATAGAAAGGGGCTCGATGAGGGACAAATTCATGGATGGGGAAACTTAGAGAAGAGAGTGGGGTTCTAATTTAGGGTTACTTATTGATAGGGGTACTCATAGCTCAATTATAGTTGCTACAAAAGAAACCCTTGTAAGGAAATTTTTAGGCCATATGGTATTTGCTTCTCCTTAAAACTCTAGAGATGGTTGGTTGTGTTGTCGTTGGTGTTGCCTCTGGGTTTAGAGTCAAAGGATGGTTTCTTGAATTTTCAAGGACCCAACCAAGAAGTCATTACACTTGAGACTCAACCTCTTGGATTGAGACTAGAATGAGTTGTTCCAAATTTTATAAATAGAATAGAAGATGTGACCAAAAGGGTATAGATTTAATTATTGGTTGCATAATATAAGGGATGAGACATCCCTTCAAAATGAACTAGGTCATAGGAAACTCCCAGGTGAACTAGTTCTATTATACCTAGTTGTGCTTTCCAAGACTAGAACTTGGTGTGAAGTCTACACCATGATGTGTGCATTAGAGGCATATTTTTCTTGAAGTTCCTTAGAGAATTCTTCATCAACTATTGTTGGTTTATGTTTATGCCCTCTCTTGATTGTGCCTCATGCATAGTTAGTAAGTGTGATGTCGCATGCCTGGATGTCATAGGTGTCTCTAGTGCATTGATGTGTAGAGTTGAGATCCATTATGATTCTTTTTCTTTGGACTACTAATCAAAGAGGTGATTGATCTCTTCATCCATCACATGTTCATAGATAAAGTCATTACTATTTTATTTTGCATTGGTAACACCACCATGCTTGAATATTTGTATTAGACCATGTCACCATTTCCTTAGCTCAATCTTCTTGGTGTGAAGAGCTTATGATCAAATTTATGGCCAAAGTTGTCTTCTTTCATCTTATAGAAGTGGAAGTGGTAATCCTCTAAAAGAGGATTATCTTTTATTGATTGGGTCACAAGAATGACCACTATCTTGTTTTCACATCTAGTGTTAGTTACTAAGGCTAGTCTTGGAAATTAGAGCATCTTCCATAAGGTTGTGGAGAGCTTTGATTTCTAGTTGGATTTAGTTCAAGGAAAACTCTTTCCCACCTTGATATTGGAATTTCCCTATGAATCATTTCTCTAAAAATCACCATTCGATGATGAGGAGAGATTGGAGAGCATGTCCTAGAAGAAATAATTATATAATTACATTTCAACTCAAGTGAAAGTAGGGAATTGATATTAGACTCCTATAAATCATAACCTTCTTAATGTTGGTGCCAAACTCATGGTCTAGGATGTCATGCTATCACATAATATATATTGTAACTATGCATGTAGTGCATCAAATAGGTAATCAAGTGATGGTCCAAGAGAATCCCTAGACTCAAATCCCCATGTGTTTGGTGAGATAGAACTTGTATGTACTAGGAGGGACAAATGCAACCTTGTATCTACATGGGAGAGTCTCTCTCTCTCTCTCTCTCTCTCTCTCTCTCTCTCCCCATCCCTCTACCTCTCAATCTCTCTCCCTATGTCTCTGGACATCTCTTCATCTCTTTCCCTATCTCTATCTCTCCCCATATCCCTATCTCTTAATCTATTCTTCTCTACCTCTCTCTCTCTCTCTATCTCTATATCTTCCCTCACTCTCTATCTCCCTATCTCTCCCTTCTGTCTATCTCTATCTCTATCTACCTCTTTATCTATCATTCTCCCTCTATAGATCCCTTTGTCTATCTCAACCCCCCTCTCTCCCTCTCTTTGTCTCTATCTCCATCTATCCCTCTCTATCTCTCTATTTGCCCCTCTTTCTATATTTTTCCCTCTCTCTCTCTCTCTCTCTCTCTCTATTTTTCCTCCCTCTCTCTAACTCTATCTGCCTCTCCACCTTTATATCTCTCTCCCTCCCTCTATCGTGGTCTCTCTATCAACCCCTTGGAGAGAGAGAGAGAGAGAGAGAGAGAGAGAGAGAGAGAGAGAGAGAGAGAGAGAGAGAGAGAGAGAGAGAGAGAGAGAGAGAGAGAGAGAGAGAGAGAGAGAGAGAGAGAGAGAGAGAGAGAGAGAGAGAGAGGTCAGCCCACAATACTGTGCCCCACTTTTTGTCCAAAGTGGGACATTGAAATCAACATTTTTAACCAAATCTTCACTTTCTAACACCTATAGCAGCTGAACCATTAAGAATTAGAAGATGATGTGAACTAGTGATTTGTGAAATTTTGTGTAGATTATAAATATATTTTTTAAAGAAAATTTAGAAATAAATTGTGAAATTTTTTATGTAATTTTTAATAACTTATTTTTTTATAGTAAACAACATTTTTAAAAAGTGACGTTTATGTCATAATGCATAACTTTTTTTTATAGAAAGAATAAATTCTAGTTTTTAAAATATAGATTTTTAACACCAATTCTAAGACATGGATATTTTTTCATAATTTTTTGTTGCATATCTTTTTTTAATTAATTTTTGAAGTGAGATTAATTATAATTTGGACATAGGTTTATGTTGTAACGCATAACTTGTTTTGTACGTATCAATTTTTTTTTTGTTTTTTTTTCTTTAAACAAGGACATCAATACCTAGGGCACAAATATTTTTTAGAATTTTTTTCTCTATTTTTTAATTTTTCTGCTTGTGTGGAATAGAGACATTGTTGTTTGGTGAAAAACTTATGTTCACTAGAAAATAGAAAATACAAATAATAATAAAATTAAATTATTCAAAATTATACTTTTTGAAAAGTGTATACAAAGGGATACATAATTAAAAAATATAATTTATAAATGACTTCATTTGACCCCCCAAAAAGGTGAAGAAAAGTTGGTTTTTATCAGCATTTTGATAGGTGTAGAGGAGACTCCATCGAGGATTTAATTTAAGACTAGGAGGATTCTATCCAAGGGGGTTTTTATCTAATTGCTTTCAATTAAATGGGCCTTTAGATAGAAGTCCTCAAGGCTTAAATATTTAATTTTTTTTAAAAATATGTGATTTCAGGCAAAAATTAGGATGTCCCATAAGTGGGACACACTATTGTGGGACAACCCAAAGAGGGAAAAATATAGAAAGAGGGGCAGATAGAGAGATAGATGGAAAGGTGGAGATATCTATAGAGGGAGAAAGATAGATAAACAAGAAGATAGAGATAGAGATAGAGATAGAGAGAGGGGAGAGATATGGAGATAGAGAGTGTCCTTGATTTTTACATGTGTCAGTTACATTAGCAAAATTACAAAATGTGGAGGCATCAAACCTAAACAAAGCTTATTAATGGAGTGTATTCATCACATGTTAACCTATTTGATGGAGAACTTTTCATATTCCACATCACATGAAGAATAGAGGCAAAATCAACTCCTGCTACATTCCCAACTTTTGATTTAGCTTAATCCTATTTTTATGTGGTAAATAGGATAATTAATCATAGATTAATGATTTGATGTTTGTGGAAAATATCAAGTAGAATCATTGATTATATGGGTATTGATTGATGTTTAGATTAGACATGAGATTACATGTTGATAAGATTGTTTTATCATATGTTTTACGAATCAAATGATGATACACTAATCATGGTTATATGGTTGTGAGTGTAATCAGGAAAAGAATCTTTCTCCAAGGATGGAAAGAGAGTATCACCTGGGAGGAGGAGATAGATGTTGGGAAAAAGTCAGATTGCCATCTGAGTATCAAAGTAAATCTTTTGTGAACCCATGCAAGATAGGGTGAGTATAAGTCTTTTCCTAGCTAAGTCGATTTCATTTTGACCAGTGTCGACAGGATGATTTAAGTTTTCTCGATGTCGTCTACGTCAATTCTACTAGATAATGTTCTCAGAACGTTCTTTTAGTCAATAAGTAATCTTGTTTGGTTGTCTAGTTTTCCTTTGTTTAGTTATCTATTTACTTATTAGATTTTGTGATTATCGTTTAAATATTTTATAAATTATGGTGCCACCCTAACGATGATATTATAATTTAATGATACCTTGGATTATTTTGATAACCCTATAACATAATGTAGATGTAAAGGATTCTATGTGTGATATAATTATCCATATTTCTTATAATGGTTGAGCACTTTCTTATTATAACATATATGCCTTTTGTAGTCAACCAAACCACTATCCACAATGAGTGGAGTAAGTGGAGGCCGAGATGAAGCTTACCATAAAGCTTAATCATCGCAACTCACTCCCATATGGGAGGTATGGACCTTATGGAGTCTTGATACCTGCGATGTGGCAGGGTTAGTGCAACTATTTTCACCCACTTTCTTATGGAAAGGTGGTGGTTTTGATGTGGCATGCGGGATAATGCATGCAAAGCAAATTGAATACATGTTTTTTTAAAATGTTTTGGAGACTATTGTTACGGTTGTTATCACTGTTCTAAGAAGAGAGTGAAGAAGAGAAAGGCTACAGGAGTAGCAGGTTAGGAGAACTGTAAGCTCGTGGGATAGAGCCACTATCGACCACGGTAGATATCATCTCTAGTAGGTCGAAACTCGACTATATTACGTTTTATATACAAGTATGATTAAGAGGCATCGTCCTGTGCTCTGAACTATGCATATAAACATTGATATCACTATTGAAATCTTTATGTCGAAACATCAACGACTGTGTTATTCCTTTGATAGCCATTGTGCTATTGGTATAATCTTGAAGAGGCCTTCGAGGCCGTTTATTGAAAACACTTTGTTTGTTTCTTTGAAAGTATTTGTTATGATTTATCAACTCAGTTGAGGCCATGAGGCCGAATGCAAAGATGCTGTTGTAGAATGCATGAGCCCTCAAATGCTGATATGGCATAGGATGTAAAACATTTGGTATATCCTTTGACATCCTTTTTATCATTTGTTCGAGACTAATATGTCTCTAGATTGAAATACTACTAAATGATAGTGACTGTTTAAATGAGTAAAGAACGATGTTGATTGTATAGGCCGAGAGCCTTGCACAAAATAATGATAATTCTGTCTTATAAACTATTACCGTTGACTGTGCCAAAGGCACTAAGACTACTGAGGTACATGTAATGTGAAGAATGATACTTGATTGTTCATGATAGAAGATAATTTATCTTTGGTGTATCCTTTGTGTAAGAAAGGATAATATGACTCGTTAATACCGATGGACTAGTTGGTAACTAATAATGTTGCCTAGGCTGCATTAAGTGCATACCAAACCCTGATTATCGGGAAGTAAACCCTCGAGTGATATTTAATTTCCTTATAGGAAAGAAAATGATAATGAGTATGATGACTCATTTGTTTATATGTATTTGGATATTATTTCTTTCTTCTTCGTTGTGCTTTGTGGATGAAGCCTAGAGTTTTAAAAATCCTTTTTGAACTCTTTTGACTAAGGTCTTTTTAATATTATCAATAAATAATAGTACTATCGACTATAATAACATGTGTTATAGTCGATGGGAATTTGATGTAAACGTTGAGACAAGGTAAACATAAAGACTTAGACCGAGGATGGTCATCAATACTAAAACCATGAACATATAAACTTGCAAAATAAAAAATGGTAATAGAGTGATGTGGAGTCACAGGTTCCCTCTTGCATAAACAACAAGACAAATAATGAATGCACTCCTAGAGTCAGAGTCGAAAGTCTAGGTAAATGGACTAAGGGTGATTTGAACCTACCTTTTCTATGACCTAGAGGGGTCAAACTATGATCACTTTAGGATGAGACAACTTCTAAGTCGAGTCGAGGTGGGTGAACAATTGACTACATTCATTGCGAAACGTATATGCATATAAATATTTGGCCAAAGTAATGCATCTGTCTTTGCATGCATTAGTCGGCTCACTATGCTCCAAATGGCATAATGCTTCCAGTAGTGTCATACATAGTAAGAGTGGATCTATAGTTGTATGATCATGAAGTATTATGAAGGACATAACACTAGATACTCAGATGGCAAACCTAACGGTTCCTTATATCTATACCCTCTGTGAAGGGTAGGGCCGCTTCCAGGAAGGAAGTTGTGTGGGGGACCACCAATCTGTGGTTGGAGGAAAAGCACTCGGGTGATGCTCTCCTTCCCAATAGAAGACAAGTTGAGACTTATGAAGATAGATGTCAAAGTTTCAGATATAGTACACATTTCTATATGACTTGTTAGTCAAACATTATGTGTAAACTTATCATTGATGCTATGAGCAAAACATTGTAAATGTAAAGTGAAAGGAATTCACTAGAATGTTATCTTTGGAATTGTTGTAAATTTTAGTTTTGAAATATTCAGAAAAGATATGCATATTGATTTTGCTTATAATGTGGATTATTACTTTGTTCAACTATGATTCTGTTAACCATGACCTTGTACTTAATGGTAATTAAGTTGGTTAATTTAGATATTGAGTTTTTAGCATGTTACATATGGTATTAGAGCTATCGGGTTCAATACATGGACCTATAAGCTCACTACATAACATTTTTCTCCAACATTATTAGTTTCTAATGTTTGGATGTTCTTATGCCATAATAGTAAGAATAAGAACGACACCCAGAAAGAAGGTAATGGGAAATGGACATTACCTTAAGGCTATGAGGGAGAGAACCTCAAGAATGAAATGCCTTGAATAAACTAGTTGCTTGATAGGCGCATGGTTGGCTGATGCTGAAACTTTTGCTGATGCTATTAAATGCATCTTGCAGGAGATGGGGAAATCAGTTAGGGTTACTGTTCCTATCTCTGAAAATGAATCATTGAAACCCTTTACACCTAAGGAACCAATCTTGGAAAGTGATCTTACTCGGGAGGTTGTGGATGAGTACCTACGAGTAGGTCCAACTCCTAAAACTTATTTGATAAACCTCAAGGTTGAGGATAAGCTTGGGAAAATATCTCAATTTGATAATGACTTGCAGTAGCAAGATGTAAATAAAAATTTGTAACTATGGATGGATTATATGTAATCCATGGAAACTATAATGCATTTTGAAATTTTGGCAAATCTTTCCTTTCTTGTTAAAGATTACATGAATGAGAATGGATTCAATGGTATGAAAAAAACTAATTGAATGATTAATTTGCAAACTTCAAGAGAAGTAGATTGTAACACGGTTCAGACAAGAACCAATATGGGAGATAGCCAGGAAGAAGGACAACCTTCAAGCCACTTTAAATCTAAACTCGATTAGATCCTTGCTATGCTCCAAGAGATGAGAGTGAGAATTGGAACTCTTGAGCAAGAGGTCAGGGGTCAACATGGACCTAGGCAGGAAGCTTATCGTGGGGGTGATGACAAGGCACATCACGAGGACACCACCCAAAGTGAACACTGAGAGAATAACTTTGAGGAAAGACATGAAGAGGATAGAAGAAGCCACTTGGCTTTGGAATTATCTTGAGATATGAAAAAAATTATCCCTCCCAAGTTTGATGGGATGGTAAGTGGAGATGCTGCGAAGGCATGGCTTACCAAAATGGAGAAATACTTTGAAATAAGAAACTATTCTAAAATCACCAAAGTGGTATGGGGAGCATACTAGTTGGCAGGTGAAGCATCCACTTGGTGGATGAATAATAAAATGGAGTTAGGCTTGAGATCCATGAGTCTAACATGGGAAAGGTTTGTGGAACTCTTTAGGCAAAGATGGTTGCCTCAGTTGTATTATGACCAAAAGCTTATAGATTTTCAAAATCCGAGACATGGTGATTTAACTGTGAACGAGTACTAGGAAAAGTTCACTCACCTACTCAAGTATGTTCCGCAATATCAATAGGATGAAAGGTTTCGCATCTGAAAGTTTATTACGGGCTTGAACACCTAGATTGGGGTTGAAGTTGATGTGCATGGTCCCACTTCAATGGACCAGGTTTATGAAAAATCTATTAAATAGGAACAAAAATTAAAATCTATGTCTGCTTACAAGGAAAGGAACTGTAAAAGGTATAATTGGTCCCAATCCTCCCAATCTTTTAAGAAAAAGAGCAAAAAGCAGGACTTTTTTGAGAAAAGTGATAAAGGGTCCAAGAACAAGCAAAATGAATCCAAGGGGGAAAAGAAAGGCAATAATAACTCCAAGAAAAATGAAGATAATTCTAGAAAGCCTCATGAAAGGTGAGGACTCATGGCAGGGTGTTATATATGCGGCGGTGATCATTATACCAACCAGTGTCCTAACAAGATGTAGGGAACTCAGCTGCAAGGAAATATGTTACCCTCTCAGTAGACGACATTCCAACAATGCATACATGCATCCCTAGATAATAGGCAAGATGAATATCAAATCACTCCCATTAAAACTATAGGTGTTTTATCTAGTTTTCCAATTATAGTTTTGATAGATACTGGTGCAACATAATGTTTTGTTTCCCCAAAAGTTTTAAGTAAAATTTCTAGAAAAGATGGATACATGGCAAATACTTGGTCAGTTGAATATGCAAATCAGACCAAAGCTTAGGTAGAGCAATGCTTGTTTGAGGTTAAGGTTGAACTTCTGAGTTTCTCCACTGAAGTGAACCTGTACATAGCCCCATTAGGCTCATATGATATTATCCTTGGGATAAACTGGTTATGGAGACATCATGCTAAGGTGGATTGTTATACCAAAATAATAGAATGTCTAGATGACCTAGGGAACAAAGTCTTTCTACAAAGGAACCCTAGAGAGGTCAAACTAAGACAAATTTCTGCCCTACAGATGAAAAGAGCTCAAAGAAAGGGATGCCAGCTTTTTGCTGTTAAAATGGAGAAACTAAATAGTTTTGAGGAAACTAATTTCCAGAATGATTTAATGTTTTATGAATGTCAGAAACTCAAAGGAGTTGAGAATAGGGAGTCCATAGATCAGGAAATATCAGATATGGATAGGTACCCTTTTCTTAGAGATTTTGAGGATGTGTTTCCGGATGAGCTATCGAGATTGCCTCCTAAAAGAGATTTTGATTTCTCTATAGATATAATTCTAGGATTAGAACCTATATCTAAAGCTCCATACAAAATGATCACCACTGAGTTAATGGAGTTAAAGGCTCAATTGCAGGAATTGCTTGATAAAGGACTGATAAGGCCCAATGTGTCACCTTGGGGAGCACCAATAATTTTTGTGAAAAAGAAGGATGGTACATTACGGTTATGTATAGATTACCGCATGCTAAATAAAGCAACATTAAAGAACAAGTACCCATTGCCCCACATTGATGATCTTTTTGATCAAATGAGAGGAGCGACTGTGTTTTCTAAGATTGATCTTAAATCTAGGTACCATCAATTGCAGATAAAAGATGAGGATATTCACAAAACAACCTTCAGAATAAGGTATGGGCATTACAAATTTACTATCCTACCCTTTGTATTAACAAATGCACTTGCAACATTTATGAACTTAATGAACAATGTGTTTAGAGACTGCTTGGACAAGTTTGTCCTTGTTTTTCTTGATGATATCCTAATCTACTCTAAGAGTGAGGAAGAACACTTACAACATTTAAGGATTGTCCTTCAGAGGCTAAGGGAGCATAAACTGTATGGCAAGCTCTCTAAGTGTACTTTCTTTCAAAAGGAAGTGCAACATTTGGGTCATATAATTTTAGCTAAGGGAATAGCTGTAGACCCGACCAAGATTAAAGCCATTTTGGAATGGCCAACACCAAGAAATGTACATGAGGTCTAAAGTTTCATGGGCCTAGCATTATTACAAAAAAAATGTGAAAAACTTTCCTAAAATTGCTTATCTTTTTACTTCTTTGCAGAGAAAAGGCAAGAGGTTTGATTGATCAGACAAGTGCTAGGAGGCATTTGACCAACTAAAGGAAAGGTTGACTACAACACCTATCTTGAAGATACCTGACCTGGAAGGTCATTTTGTAGTCATTACCGATGCCTCAGGGGAAGGCTTAGGTGGTGTACTTGTCCAAGATGGATAGGTTATTACATATGAATCTAGGAAACTGGAAAACTATAAACAAAACTATACTCCTCTTGATTTGAAATTGGTAGCAGTAATTCATGCAATGCAAATGTGGAGACACTACTTTCTTGGGAAACCCTTTGAACTAAAAACAGACCATCAATGGCTCAAATATCTATTCACTCAACCATACTTAAATGCTTGCCAAAGAAGGTGGTTGGAGTTAATCTCAAATTATGATTTTGAGATTGAATATATATTCAAGGCAAGGAAAATTGAGTGACAGATGCCTTAAGAAGGAGAAGACATATCTCCTCAATGATCTCCATACATTCTGATTTTAAGAATTAGGTATTACAAAAGTCTAAGGGAGATGAGTTTTATGAGTAGGTAAAACATGCCCTTTTGGAGAATTCCCAAAATTCAAAATGTGATGGCTTTTACCTTGAACCAGATGGGTTATTGAGGTATAAAGGAAGGATGTATGTTTTAAACTCCGAGGAGTTAAGGAATACTATGTGGAAAGAGGTTCATTATGCACCTTATTCAGGACATCCTGGAGTAACAAATTTACTAGCTGATGTGAAACCCTTATACTTTTGGAAGGGAATGAAGAGGGATCCTGCAAGGTTTGTAGTTGAATGTTTGGAATGCCAAAGGGTGAAGGCAAAACACCATCACCCGATAGGACTATTATACTCTCATGAAATTCTAGAATGGAAATGGCAAATCATTAGCATAGATTTTGTGCAAGGACTTCTTATGTCAAGGAACATGCACAATCCTATTTTGGTTGTGGTGGATAGACTCACTAAAGTGACACATTTTATACCTGGGAACTTGATAGATGGGGCACCATCATAGCCTACAAATTTGTGTAAGAAAGTTTTAGATTGCATGGTATTCCTAAGAAGATTATCTCAGATAGGGATGCCCCATATGACATGAAGGTTTTGGCAAACCTTGTTTTCCTTACTTGGAACCTAGTTGAATATAAGCTCTACTTATCATCCTGAGACGAATGGCCAAACTAAAAGGGAAAACCAAGTGCTAGAAGATTTGTTGAGAATGTATTGCATGGATCAACAATACAAATGGGAAGATTACCTTCCTCTTGTGAAATTTTCCTATAATAATTCCTATCATTCTACGATTAAGATGGCTCCATTTGAAGCATTATATGGAAGAAAGTGCCAAACCCCTATAAGATGGGATAAGCTAGAAGATAGGGTTAGCCTTGGTCCAGAAATGCTATCAGAAATGGAAGAACAAGTCCATCTGATTAAGAAAAGGAAAGAGGAAGCCAATGATAAGCAGAAAAGTTATGCGGATGCTAAACACATTGCAAGACATTTCTCAGTGGGAGAAAAAATCCTTCTAAGGGTAAAACCCCAAAAGAGCTCCATTAAGTTTGGAAAGACATCCAAATTGGCTCCTAGATATGTGGGTCCCTTCAAAGTTCTCGACGAGGTCAACCCAGTTGCATACAAGATTTCTCTACCACCAACTCTTGCTATGATGCATAATGTTTTCCATGTTTCCTATTTGAAAAAGTTTATTTCAGGGGATAATCATATTTCTATTCTTGATTGGAATGCCATACAGGTGAAGGACCCATGGGTGCTAGTGATCGAGCTCATCTAGGTGCTCGAAACACGTAAGCTATGCTTACGTAATAAAGAGGTAACTCAATGCAAGTTCTAGTGTGACCAATATGCAGAAGAGAATGCCACTTGGGAGAACTATGAGGATGTTTATCAAAGATTTCCCCATCTCTTTTAAAACTTTTTACTATGATGAGTAAACACTTTTTATTCTTTATGTTGGTTTGATCTTTGGAGACATTAAATCATTAGGGACAATGATTCATATGGGGGGAGATATGTTACATCCCCAAATTTTGATTTAACTTAATCCTATTTTTATGTGGTAAACATGATAATTAATCATAGATTAATGATTTGATGTTTGTGGAAAATATCAAGTAGAATCATTGATTATATGGATATTGATTGATGTTTAGATTAGACATGAGATTACATGTTGATAAGATTGTTTTATCATAATGTTTATGAATCAAATGATGATACACTAATCATGGTTATATGGTTGTGAGTGTAATTAGGAAAATAATCTTCCTCCAAGGATGGAAGGAGAGTATCACCCGGGAGGAGGAGATAGATGTTGGTTAAAGGTCAGATTGCTATATGAGTATTGAAGTTAATCTTTTTGTGAACCCATGCAAGATAGGGTGAGTACAAGTCTTTTCCTACTTAAGTCAATTTTATTTTGACCAGTGTTGGCAAGACGATTTAAGTTCTCTTGATGTCATCTATGTCGATCCAACTAGATAATGTTCTTAGAACGTTCTTTTAGTCGATAAGTAATCTTGTTTGGTTGTCAAGTTTTCCTTTGTTTACTTATCATTTTCTTATTAGATTTTGTGATTATCATTTAAATATATTATTTATGGCCTAATATGGCGAAGAGGGGAGTGAAACTCGACCCCATAATCGCATATTATTGATGCCACCCTAATGATGATATTATAATTTAATGATACCTTGGATTATTTTGATAACCCTATAACATCATTTAGATGTAAAGGATTCTATGTGTGATATAATTATCCATTATTCTTATAATGGTTGAGCACTTTCTTATTATAAAATATATGCCTTTTGTAGTTAGCCAAACCACTATCCATGATGAGTGGAGTGACTAGAGGCCGAGATGAAGCTTACCATAAAGCTTAATCATCACAGCTCACTCTCGAATGGGAGATATGGACCTTATGGAGTCTTGATACCTGTGAGGTGGCGGGGTTAATGCAACTATTTTCACTCACTTTCTTATGGAAAGGTGGCATGCGGGATAATGCATGCAAAGCAAATTGAATATGGTTTTTTTCTTTTATTTTGGAGACTATTGTTATGGTTGTTATCACTGTTCTAAGCAGAGATCAAAGAAGAGAAAGGCTACATGAGTAGCAGGTTAGGAGAAATGTAAGCTCATGGGATAAAGCCACTATCAAGCATGATAGATATCATCTCCAGTAGGTCAAAACTCGACTGCATTACGTTTTATATACAGGTATGATTAAGAGGCATCGTCATGTGCTCTAAACTATGCATATAAACATTGATATCACTATTGAAATCTTTATGTCAAAACATCAATGACTATGTTATTCCTCTGATAGCCATTATGATGTTGGTATAATCTTGAAGAGGCCTTTGAGGCCCTTTATTGAAAACATTGTGTTTGTTTCTTTGAAAGAATTTGTTATGATTTATCAACTTGGTCAAGGCTGTGAGGCTGAATGCAAAGATGCTTTTGTAGCATGCATGAACCCTCAAATGCCGTTATGGCAGCGGATGTAAAACATTTGGTATATCCTTTGATATCCTTTTTATCATTTATTCAAGACTAATATGTCTCTAGACTGAAATACTACTGAATGATAGTGACTGTTTAAATGAGTAAAGAAAGATGTTGATTGTATAGGCTGAAGGCCTTGCATAGAATAATGATAATTCTATCTTATAAACTATTACCTTTGACTGTGCCAAAGGCACTAAGATTGCCGAGGCACATGTAATGTGAAGAATGATACTTGACTGTTCATGATAGAAGATAATTTATATTCGGTGTATCCTTTGTGTAAGAAAGGATAATATGACTCCTTACTACTAATGGAAGAATAACTAGTTGGTAACTAATAATGTTACCTAGGCTGCATTAAGTGCATGCCAAACTTTGATTATTGGGAAGTAAACTCTTGAGTGATATTTAATTTCCTTATAGGAAAGAAAATGATAACGAGTATGCTGACTCATTTGTTTAAATGTATTTGGATATTATTTCTTTCTTCTTGGTAGTGCTTTGTGGATGAAATCTAGAGTTTTAAGAATCCTTTTTGAACTCTTTTGACTAAAGTCTTTTTAATATTATCAATTTAATTGTAAAATGCAAATTTAATTTCAACATAAAATCTAGTTTGGACCATAAAGTAAAAATTTGAAAAGGTAAAAAGGTAGATAATTTTTTTAACATTGAAGTATAATCATTGCCTAAATAAGAATCAAGTAGATAATATGATACACTATGGGTCTATCCATCTTCAATATTTTAACAATATGATATATATATTTATTTAAGAAAATTACAAAATAAAAACTTACCAACATCGCTGCATCTTGATTGTCGATCTTCACAATTTAAATCTCGGCAAGCCTCTAGAAAATGGAAGAGAAAGTATCTTCGAGAAGCTTTACCTCCAACCACAGACCGTTGGTCTCCCGCACACCTTCCTAACGGGAAGTGGCCCTACCCTACTTGAAAAGGATAGACTTAGGACAACCAATGGTGTTTGCCATCTGAGTACTGGTGTTGTGACTTTCGCAACTTGTTATCATGCACCCCTATATACCCTCTAGTCTAGCATGACCATCCACAAGTTACGCCATCCAGTCACGGTGAACTGACAATGCACTAGAGGCAAGTGCAATACCTTGGCCAAAGGATTTAATGGTGATTAGTGTTGTATCATTGCAATCATTATGTTCACCCACCCAAACTTGACTTGAATTTGTCGCAATCCTATAGCTATATGATTATGTTAAATTCCTTAGCCATGCTTTTATGTATAGCAGTTTGGCATATTGCTAACTTTTAGACTCTCAGAGTTATTACCACTTTTGTAGTTTAGGTATAAGTTCTAGCTTACAGATTTGTCAGTTATTGTTACTAGTTTTTGAGTGGACCATTAGATTTTATCCCTGTTCAAGCTATCCTACCCAGATAGAACATTAAACTATCAATATATTCACAAGAAGGGCATCAATTAACTTGCTATCGAGTTCAAGTTTCATCAATGTCCTAGAACTACTAGGGTTTTCTCTTGTGCTTAAGTTTAAGTATCACAAACAAGTCTTCTTTGACCTGACAGAATTCCCGACGTAACTTATCTTTTAGACCAAAGGGAGTCTATAGTCTGTTAAGAAAACTCATTACTTTGTCATGCTTGAAAACAAAATATTATTCTTGGAGCCCTCCTTATGACGACACACATGCATAATTATTATGTTTATAGAACGGCTTAAATCTCTCCAAAAGGTGGTCTAGAATAAGCTAATTTCCTTAGCAAGAAAGGATAACTCTATTTCACCAAGCTTATAAAGTTTCTTTATTCTATGAGAGGCTGAGTAGTCTCATAGTGAATACCACATATTCTTCAATACTTTTTCCCTCATTCTTTCTACTGTTTTACTGATACCTTTGTGTTTTTCTTTAAGCTAAATAATAATTGATTTATCAGGACCAACTATACTGTTGAGTATGTTATACAGTAATATAAAGACACAGGGTCATTATTGGGTTTTTGGTGACTGTGATAACTTTGTTCTCAATAGCTGATAATGGCTTGCATTGTAACAAGTTTTAAACTCTGCTATTATTCATTCTTGTAGCAGGTGGATACGACTTCAAAGGCCTTAGTAACGATGTAAATATTCTCTATGTAATTAAAATAATGGCCGCCGATAGAAACTATGGATTACATGTATTCTATTGTGCTAAAAGGAAACATAACCTTTGTTTGCTTAACAAGAAAAACCATAAGTTTTTATAGCATAAACCAGTCTTAGATATCATCACAGAAAAGATACTAATAATCCTTACTATTTTTTGACAGTGACATTCATATTTTGGTGCACAAAACCAGTAATGATTATTAAAGAATGGTAGGATGAAAACCTGAATGAAAGCCTTCGAAGATATTGTTTCCTACATCAATTCTTTTAGTTCCTTCAGTTCATATTCCCATAGAGTCCCTCTATATATTTCTGCTCCCATCCTCTCCCTTTTTCAAGACTTTTTTTCACCTCTTAACAATAGCAAGAAAAGAATAACTGAATTACTAACCCTAACTAACTCATGTCTTATCCCTCCCGATAGGCATTATACTTACTCGATCTTCTACAGCCTTCCACGACAACCCACTAGCATCATTTTCGAGTTCACAACACATTTGCTATCATGGCATCTTCAAAAGGTGGTAGGTTAGTTTAATGACTTAACCTACTTGTTGAGGTTGGTTATCAACATCATGAGATGCTTTTGGACTGACTTACATTATCATTCTAGCTCGAGCTCGATAATGATTACATAGTTATGATATATAGTAACTTCAATAAATAATAACTTATATCAAATCTTTTCGAGCATTGGCTCGACCACTACTAACACATAGAAACCTTTATTTTTCACTTAGTGATCAATTTATGACTATATAATTTATTTATACATTATCATTACAATTTTTAATCGATGATATAACACTTTGCAAATCACATAGATTTATGGAATTGTTTTTGCCAGTTTCATGACGACAGCCTATTTCTTGACGTCAATCTCGTCGAATATACTTTGTTTACGTCACACGTGCGTTGGATGTTACGATGACGATGATGTTGACGATGATGATTGGGCAAATACACAACCGCAACAATGAAGTTTACGGTCGACATTTCGGGGTCAAGTTTTTAATCTCCCCCTCTACGAACTATTGTGGACATTTTATGTCGAACAACTTAATAGGACATATCATACGACACATTCTCTCTATATATATATGTATATATATATTTGTCGTCCATATTTGGTGACATGAACTCATAGTATTACGACACAGATGTTGATTGACCATACTCATCATGACAACGACGTCTGGATAGACTACATCATTTCTCCCACAACGACGTAAGAAAGAGTGACCTACTCTTACAATCCTTGACATTCTCATCGATGATTGACTTAACCAAAATCAATACTTACCTCAAGATAACTAGGTTTAACTACCTGATGTTTGTACTCAGTGGCAAACACCCATTGATATTCCAGAGTCTATTCTCCCCTTCCCGAAGATACCTTCTCTCTTCTTGTTTCATGGAGAACCTATTTCATCTGTTCCTGTCAAAACAATCTCACATATAATTTGTGGTCAGAGTACCAATATTCTAGTCGAAACATATTTACATCATATCATTTCATTTTCATATTGAAAAGATATTTTTAATTCATAACATCAGATTGATCATACTCAAGTGATAAATCCATGATTTCATAAAGTTAATTCTTTCTAACCATAACATTGTTTTCCATAAGTTAAACATATTCACATGTCTATACTTTTTATGAAATTAACAAAAGTAAGTAGTAAAACTGAATTAAAAAAAAAAGGATGTAACATATCCTTCCCCTAAAGAATCATCGTCCCCGATGATTGAGTTTATCAAAACAAAATTTTAACATGAAACAAGCTTTTATAGTCTATCATTAATGTTTTCGAAAAAGATAAGGAAATTTTTGGTGGATGACATTATAGTCTTCCCAAGTGGCGCTATCCTCGCCATATTGGTCCCATTGAATTTTGCATTGTAAGACCTCTCAATTACACGAATGGAGTTTATGCATTTTGAGTACCTTGAGTGGCTTGATCACAACCACTCCTGGCTCTTGTATCTATAAAGAATTCCATTTAAGAATGTGGTCATTACTTGCAAAATATTTCTTTAGGTATGAAACATGAAAAACATTATGCATTTTAGACAAGACTGGAGGTAGAGCAATTTTGTAGGCCATTGGATTGATGATCTCAAGGACTTCAAAAGGTCCCACATATCAGGGAGCCAACTTTGAAGATTTACTAAACGTGATTGATCTTTTATGGGGTTTCACTTGCAAGAGAACTTTCTCTCCAATAGAAAATTGTCTAGGCACCTGTTTGCGATCTGCATAATTTTTTTGTCTGTCGTTGGCTTCTGCCAACCTTTTCCTAATTATTTTCACTTTTTCTTCCATATCTACTAGCATTTTTAGACCAATGCTTATCCTATCTTCCATCTTGTCCTAGCTTATAGGAGTTCTGCATTTCCTTCCATATAATGCTTCGAACGGTGCCATCTTAATGGCAGAATGATAGGAATTATTATAGACAAATTCAACAAGAGGTAAATATTCCTCCCATCTGTATTGCTAATCCATGCAATACATTCTTAGTAGATCCTCTAGGACCTGGTTAACCCTTTCTGTTTGTCCATTAGTTTCAGGATGATAAGCGGTGCTCACATTGAACTTAGACCCTAGTGCTCAAAATAAAGTTTTCCAAAACCTGGAGGTTATTCAAGCATCTCTATCTGATATAATCTTTTCAGGGACCCCGTATAATCTAAACACTTCCTGAACAAACTTATGGGCCAAAACATGAGCTCCATCTGTCAAATTTCTAGGAATGAAGTGTGCTACTTTAGTTAGTTTATCCACTACGACCAAAATCACATCATGTCTGCTCCTGAACATTGGTAATCCTTGAACAAAATCCATACTAATGACATACCATTTCCATTCTAGAATATCATGTGGGTATAACAATCCAGTAGGATGTTGGTGTTCCGCCTTTACTCTTTGACATTCCAAGCAACTTGCCACAAACCTTGCAGTATCGCTTTTCATCCCTTTCTAGAAGTATAGCGGTTTGACATTAGCTAAAAGTTTTGTTACTCCTAGATGTCTGGAATAAGGTGCACAATGGACTTCCTTCCATACTAGGTTTCTTAGTTCTACATAATTAGGAATGTAGATTCTTCCTTTAAATCTCATTAATCCATCTGACTCAATATGGAATCCATCATATCTTGAATCTTTGGAATTGATTTGTAGAGCTTGCTTAACCTGTTCATAGTATTCATCTCCAGATAATCTTTGCAATACTAGATCTTTAAAATTAGCATGAATAGAGACTATAGAAGCTATGTGCCTTCTTCTGCTCAGAGCATCAACTACTCAGTTTTCTTTACCTTTTATGTAACTAATCTCAAAATCATAATTTGATATTATCTCTAACCACCTCCTTTGTCTTGCATTGAGATGGGGTTGTGAAAATATGAAACGAAGACTTTGATGATTTGATTTCAGTATAAAAGTCTTTCCCAATAAATAGTGTCACCACATCTAAAGGGCGTGAATCACTGCTGCCAGTTCTAAATCATGAGGAGTGTAATTCTGCTCATAATTTTTCAACTTTCTTGATTCATAGGCTATTACATGCCCATCTTGCATAAGCACGCCTCCTAAACCTTCTCCAGAGGCATTGGTAATAACCTCAAATTGCCCTTCAGGATCAGGGACTTTCAGAATTGGTGCTGTTGTAAACTTTTCTTTTAATAAGTTGAATGCCTTCTAACATTCACTTGTCCATACAAACCACTTTCCTTTCCTCTGCAAAGAAGTGATTGGGCTACCAATACTCAAAAAATTCAGAACAAATTTCTTGTAATACCCAGCCAAACCCATAAAACTTTGCACTTCCGAGACATTGGAAGGTACATGCCATTCCATAATAGCCTTTATTTTAGCTAGGTCAACTGATATCCCTTCTGTTGATATAGTGTGTCCCAAATACTGCACTTCTTTTTGAAAGAAAGTGCATTTCGAGAGTTTCGCATACAACTTGTGTTCTCTTAAACGTTGCAAAACAATTTGAAGATGTTGTTTATGCTCCTCATTTTTGGAATATATCAGAATATCATCCAAGAAAACTAGAATAAACTTGTCAAGGCAATCTCTAAAAACACTATTCATGAGATTCATGAAGGCGGCTGGTGCATTAGTCAACCCAAATGGTAACATAGTAAACTCATAATGACCATATCTTGTTCTAAATGCAGTCTTGTGAATATCTTCATATTTTAACCTCAACTGGTGGTATTCAGATTTCAAATTTATCTTAGAAAATATTACAGCACCACACATTTGGTCAAATAAATCATCAATACATGGCAGTGGATACTTATTCTTTGTCGTTGCTTTATTTAGCAACTGATAATCTATACATAGTCCAAGGGTTCCGTCTTTCTTCTTGACGAAAATAACCAGAGCTCCCCATGGTGATACACTTGGCCTTATTAGACCTTTGGTCAATAGCTCCTATAGTTGTGCCTTTAATTCCATAAGATCAGTAGTGGTCATTCTGTACGGAGCTTTAGAAACTGGCTTAGATCCTGGTTTAATATCGATGGCAAAATCAAAGGTTCTTTTTGGAGGCAAACCAGGCAGCTCCTCTGGAAACACATCTCAAAAATTGTGAAGATAAGGGTATTTTTCCTCAAAAGATTATTTTTCCAAAACTTCCTCTACTTGGTCCATTTTGACTGCAAAGAGTTGACATCTTTTACGCCTAGCCCTTTTTAATTATTTAGATGAAATAGGCTTGATCTTTATTTCCCTTTGAATACCCTAAAAATTAACTTTGTTTCCCTTATCATCTAAACATTCAATTGTTTTAGAAAAATAATCCAGCTTGGCCCTATGTCTCCACAACCAATTCATTCCTAAAATGACGTCGTAGGACCCTAAAGGTGCTACATACAAATTTACCTCGGTTGAAAAGTTTGGGATATCAACCTTGGCTTCGAACAAGCATTGCTCTACTTGAGCCTTTGAGTGATTTGCATATTCAACTGTCCATGGTTTTGACATATAACCAACTCTTCTAGGAAATTTACTTAAGATTCTAGATGACACAAATTTTTTTGTTGCACCAGTATCAATTAGTATAGAACTAGGGACTCCAAATAAAGTACCTCTCATCTCAATAGGAGTAATCTAATATTTAGCTTGTCGATTGTCAAGGTTGGCGTGAATCCTTTACTGAAACACTTCTTGCTGTGAAGGGAGTACCGTGTTCCTATGCTGCCCATTCCACTTTTTATTAGGACAACAGTTGGCATAATGATCTCCACCACATGTAAAGCAACCTCCAATTTGTCCCCTCTTCTCATATGGTCTACTCATAGCATCATCATTCCTCTTATAATTGTCATTTTTCTTAAAGTCTTCATTTCTTCGCTTATTACCAAATCCCCCTTAATTTTTCCAATTTCCTTTGTCGTTTCTCCTGTTTCCATATCCTTTATCATTCTTCTTTTTATATGTCTGTTCATTTGAGTTCTTATCAAATCTCATACGCTTCTTTTCACTATAGGCAGAAATGGATTTGATCTTTTGTTCCTGCTTAATTGCTTTCTCATATACCTAGTCCATTGTGGTCAGACTGTGCACCTCTACCTCCCCGCCAATTTGAGGATTGAGACCCATAATAAATTTCCTTATCTGAAATCTTTCATCCTTTTGCTACTGAGGAACATACTTCAACAATCTAGTGAATTTAGCTGCATATTCAACCACGGACAAATCTCCTTGCCAGAGATTTTGGAAATCTATTAGCTTTTGATAAAAATAAAGTTGTGGCAACCACCTTTTTTGAAAAAGTTCCACAAATTCATTCCATGTCACCTTCAAGGGGCTTAAATCCAACTCCACCTTTTTGTTCATCCACCAAGTGGATGCTTCTCTAGATAGCTGATTTTCTCCCCAGACTACCTTTGTAATCTCAGAATAATTTTTGATTTCAAAGTACTTCTCCATTTCAGTTAGCCAAGCTTTTGCTGCATCTCTGGTTTTCGTTCCATCAAATTTGGGGCGAATAATCTTTTTCATATCCTTTGATAATTCCAGTGCAAGTTTATCTTTTATCTCCCTCTGAGTTTCACTATCATCCTGGTTCTCACTTGTCATGCCATGTTCTCGTTGCCTACTTTTACTCGCATTATTAGAATACTCATTTTCACCCTCGGTATTTCTAGTTTCATTCACTTTCTTTTCCAATTTGCCCAACCTTTCCTTAGTTTTGGCAAGCATATTAAGAATTCTGTCCAATTTATCGATAGAGTTGACTTGAGAGTTGTGATCTTCCCGATCTTCTCTCTCATTAAATTCTGATTGATCCATGTTTGTTTGTTTTCTCACTTATTTTTAACAAGTACTAATCAGTTCTTAGATTTATCATTTAGAATATTATCATAACATAACATTTTCTCATAACCATAGATGTTCACAAAACAAAATTGTCTTTATTATATTTTGCACAACAGTATGTACATTCTTTGAGGATAGATACATTTCATGTTTCACTAAATATTTACAAGAGGGGTGTAACCTTTGGATTCATTGTCCAACACATATTCACGGGGTGTATAACCCTTAGATTCACTATCGGATGATAGTACAATGATTTCAGCTTTAGGTGGTATACATGGATCCCTCGTGATCATTAGTACACTAATAGGGCAAGAACTGATCATAATTCGAGCTGCCATCCTAGATGTCTCTAGGAGTTCTCTTTTCATTCGTTTGAGTCATGTCAGGGCATTGGCAAGGGTTTCTATATCATCTAGCCAGATGTCATTTTCATCATTCGTTTTCTCAATAGTCTTAATCATCGCAAGATGTTTCTTCTTAGCTTGTAGGTAACGTTCCTTACCAACGAAGGACTTCCTTGCAATTTTTTTGAGACGTACCATCCTGGCACAGTATATCAAAACATTAGCTACCCACATAATGTTGATTCTTAGTCAGCTTAGTGGACTCATAAGCCCTAGTGCCGAACTTGGTTAGCTCTAACACCATATGTAAAATCCAAACTTAATTTCAACATAAAATCCAATTTTGACCATAAAGTAAAAATTTGAAAAGGTAAAAAGGTAGATAATTTTTTTTAACATTGAAGTACAATCATTGCCTAAATAAGAATCATGTAGATAATATGATACACAATGGATCTATCCATCTTCAATATTTTAATAATATGATATATATATTCATTTAAGAAAAATACAAAATAAAAACTTACCAACATCGCTGCATCTCGATTGTCGACCTTCACAATTCAAATCTTGGCAAGCCTCTGGAAAATGGAAGAGAAAGTATCTTCGGGGAGCTTTACCTCCAACCACAAACCATTGGTCTCCCGCACACCTTCCTAACCGGAAGTGGCCCTACCCTACTCGAAAAGGATAGACTTAGGACAACCAATGGTGTTTGCCATCTGAGTACTGGTGTTGTGACTTTCGTAACTTGTTATCACGCACCCCTAGATATCCTCTAGTCTAGCATGACCATCCACAAGTTACGCTATCCAGTCACAATGAACTGAGAATTTACTAGAGGCAAGTGCATTACCTTGGCCAAAGGATTTAATGGTGATTAGCGTTGTATCATCGCAACCATTACGATCACCCACCCAAACTTGACTTGAATTTGTCGCAATCCTACAACTATATGATTATGTTAAATTCCTTAGCCATGCTTTTATGTATAGCAGTTTGGCATATTGCTAACTTTTAGACTCTTAGAGTCATTACCACTTTTTTAGTTTAGGTATAAGTTCTAGCTTACAGATTTTTCAGTTATTGTTACTAGTTTTCGAGTGGACCATTAGATTTGATCCATGTTCAAGCTATCCTATCTAGATAGAACATTAAACTATCGATATAGTCACAAGAAGGGTATCAATTAACTTGCTATCGAGTTCAACTTTCATCAATGTCCTAGAACTACTAGGGTTTTCTCTTGTGCTTAAGTTTAAGTATCACATAAAAACCTTCTTTGACCTGACAGAATTCCTGACGTAACTTATCTTTTAGACCAAAAGGAGTCTATAGTCTATTTAGAAAACTCATTACTTTGTCATGCTCGAAAATAAAATATTATTCTTGGAGCCCTCCTTATGACGACACGCATGAATAATTATTATGTTTATAGAATGGCTTAAATCTCTCCAAAAGGTGGTCTAGAATAAGCTAATTTCCTTAGCAAGAAAGGATAACTCTATTTCACCAAGCTTATAAAGGTTCTTTATTCTACGAGAGGCTAAGTAGTATCACAGTGAATACCACATATTCTTCAACACTTTTTCCCTCATTCTTTCTACTGTTTTACTGATACCTTTGTGTTTTTCTTTAAGCTAAATAATAATTGATTTATCAGGACCAACTATACTGTTGAGTATGTTATATAGTAATATAAAGACACGGGGTCGTTATTGGGTTTTTGGTGATTGTCATAACTTTGTTCTCAACAGCTGATAATGGCTTGCATTGTAACAAGTTTTAAACTCAGCAATTATTCATTCTTGTAGCAGGTGGATACGGCTTCAAAGGCCTTAGTAACGATGTAAATATTCTCTATGTAGTTAAAATAATGGCCACCAATAGAAACTATGGATTACATGTATGCTATCGTGCCAAAAGGAAACATAACCTTTGTTTTCTTAAGAGGAAAACCATAAGTTTTTACAGCGTAAACTAGTCTTAGATATCATCATAGAAAAGATACTAATAATCCTTACTATTTTTTGATAGTGACATTCACATTTTGGCGCACAAAACTAGTAATGATTATTAAAGAACGGTAGGATGAAAAATTGAATGAAAGCCTTCGAAGATATTGTTTCCTACTTCAATTCTTTTAGTTCCTTTAGTTCGCATTCCCGCAGACTCCCTCTGTATATTTTTGCTCCCATCGTCTCCCTTTTTCAAGACTTTTTTCACCTCTTAACGATAGCAAGATAAGAATAACTGAATTACTAACCCTAACTAACTTGTGTCTTATCCCTCTTGATAGGCATTATACTTACTCGGTCTTCTACGGCCTTCCACGACATCCCACTAGCATCATTTTTGGGTTCACAACACATTTGCTGTCATGGCATCTTCGAAAGGTGGTAGGTTAGTTTAATGACTTAACCTACTTGTTGAGGTTGGTTATCAACATCATGAGATGCTTTTGGACTCACTTACATTATCATTCTAGCTCGAGCTTGATAATGATTACATAGTTATGATATATAGTAACTTCAATAAATAATAACTTATATCAAATCTTTTCAAGCATTGGCCCAACCACTACTAACACATAGAAACCTTTATTTTTTACTTAGTGATTGATTTATGACTATAATTTATTTATACATTATCATTACAATTTTTAATCGATGATATAACACTTTACAAATCACATAGATTTATGGCATTGTTTTTGCTAGTTTCATGACGATAGCCTATTTCTCGACGTCATTCTCATCAAATGGACTTCGTTTACGTCACATGCGTGTCAGATGTTATGACAACAATGACATTGACAACGACGATTGGGTAAATACACAACCGCAACAATGAAGTTTACGGTCAACATTTCAGGGTCAAGTTTTTAATCTCCTCCTCTACGAACTATTGTCGACATTTTACGTCGAACAACTTAATAGGACATATCATACGACGACATGATCTCAGAGTATTACGACACAGATGTCGATTGACCATACTCATCATGACAATGACGTCTGGACAAATTACATCATTTCTCCCACAATGACGTAAGAAAGATTGACCTACTCTTACAATCCTTGACGTTCTCATCGATAATTGACTTAACCAAAATCAATACTTACCTCAAGATAACTAGGTTTAACTACCTAATGTTCGTACTCAGTGGCAAACACCCATTGATATTCTAGAGTCTATTCTCCCCTTCTCGAAGATACCTTCTCTCTTCTTGTTTCACGGAGAACCTGTTTCATCTGTTTATGTCAAAATAATCTCACATACAATTTGTGGTTAGAGTACCAATATTCTGGTCGAAACATATTTACATCATATCATTTCATTTTCATATTGAAAAGATATTTTTAATTCATAACATCAGATTGATCATACTCAAGTGATAAATCCATGATTTCATAAAGTTAATTCTTTCTAACCATAACATTGTTTTTGATAAAGTTAAACATATTCACATGTCTATGCTATTTATGAAATTAACATAAGTAGTAAAACTGAATCCAAAAAAAAAGGGATGTAACATTAATAGTACTATCGACTATAATAGCATGTATTATAGTTGATGGGAATTCGATGTAAACCTTGAGACAAGGTAAACATAAAGACTTAGACCGGGGATGGTATGATCAATACTAAAACCACTACCATATAAACTTGCAAAAGAAAGAACGTGAATAGAGTGACGTGGAGTCACAGATTCACTCTTGCATAGACAACAAGACAAATAATGAATGCACTCTTGGAATTGGAATCAAAAGTCCAAGTAAATGGACTAAGGGTGATTTGAACCTACCTTTTCTATGACTTAGAGTGGTCAAACTATGATCACTGTAGGATGAGACAACTTCTAAGCCGAGTTGAGGTGGGTGAACAATGAACTACGTTCATTGCGAAACATATATGTATATAAATATTTGGCCAAAGTAATGTATCCGTCTCTACATGCATTAGTTAGTTCACTGTGCTCCATATGGCATAATGCTTCCAGTGGTGCCATGCATAGTTAGAGTGGATTTATAGTTGTATGACCGTGAAGTATTATTCATGAAGGACACAACACTAGATACTCAAATGGCAAACCTAACGGTTCCTTATATCTATACCCTTCATGAAGGGTAGGGCCACTTCTAGGAAGGAAATTGTGCGGGGGACCATCGGTCTATGGTTGGAGGAAAAGCATTCGGGTGATGTTCTCCTTCCCAAGCTCTGGAAGACAAGCCGAGACTTATGAAGACATATGTCAAAGTTCCAGATACAATACAAACTTCTATATGACTTGTTAGTGAAACATTATGTGTAAACTTATCATTGATGCTATTAGCAAAACATTGTAAATGTAAAGTGAAAGAAATTCACTAGGAATTGTTGTAAATTTCAGTTTTGAAATATTCAAAAAAGATATGCATATTGATTTTGCTATTGATACAGATTATTACTTTGTTCAACTATGATTATGTTAACCATGACCTTGTACTTAATGGTAATTAAGTTGGTTAGTTTGGATATTGAGATTTTGGCATGTTACAACTCCAATACAAACTCAAATCTTACATCATCATATTTCCATACCCTCCGAGTTTTTGAAATTTAGGTCACAAGTTGTCACAAGAGCATCATGAATAATGCCAAATCCTCAAAGCACAATGTTCTATCAATATTGTGATCTCTAACATTAAAATAATGTAAATGCCCAATGATGTCAACCCTTCACTTTATAAACCTTAGGATTATCACATGGAATAATGGACTCCACTCACATATGCACAATAAAAGTGCTTTAAATCCCCCACCTCTATTTTCAAACACATGAAGCTGTAAATAAGATCCCAAAACTTTTGACCAATAGGAAGGAAAATAATTAATCTTAAAACACATATTTTCTCATAAACAATATGCATATCTACATTAGAATAAAACATTTATCAAAACTAAAAAAATAAAAACATATCGTTAACTACAAAGCACACACTTGAATAACTAGTTAACAAATTGTTTGAAAACTTAACATATAAGTTAACTACCAATTTATACCAAAATAATTTGTCTAAAAAATTAAAAAAATATAATACACATTAATCTTCCCCTCAAAAGAAAAAAAAAAAAAAAAATCTTAGAGAGTGCTTCTGGATTTAACTATGTATATTTTTGCTTCAACGTTTCAGATCACATTCATTGATCCATCATCAGGAAGAGGAAGAATATCACTGAGTATGATCCGAAACGTTGAAGAAAAACATACACAATTAAATTCAGAAGCACTCTATTATTTTATGGACTTTGGAAAACTCATGTCTGCTAATAAAAAATCTTCCCCTCACATCCAATACACTTAGAATGGCCGGCCACTACATTTAGATAACAATAAAACGCCACGCGGGATTAAGATTGACGGATCAAGATATGACCAATCTAATAAATTGTAAGGAATTGACCAATATATAATATATATTTTAATTAAATTTGCTAGCGACAAATCTATTTAATGGCCGCCAGGGAGTATGGGAAAGAACTTTCATTATATAATTTGTTCTTGAACATATTAAATCATGGGTGGCACAAGCATAATCCGCCTCTCAATTGTGTCTAACAAAACGACATTAACATAGACATTAATAATTACTTCGATCTAAACCAGGGAAAAGTTATCTATTACATTGGATTCCATTCCAAATAATGAAAAGATGCTTTCTTGGGTTCGTCCAAAATCAGACTAGATTGTTCATTCAATAAATTTCTGAGAATTATTGTGTTGTATTGTGCGAGCCAGTTTCAGAAGTTATCAAACATGGCTACCAGTATTGATTCAGCAAACAACATTATAGCATATTATCTTAGAGAGACATTTCTTTGGTTGGGAAATTCATCATGGAATAGTGTGATTTTAATCTGTGTTTTAGGGCTGATTTCAGTCTATGTTTATGAAAGGCTACCCACATGGAAATTGCCCAACATTCCTAGTCCTCCTGAATCATGGCTGTTTGGCCACTTGCCTCTTATTGCAAAGGGTGGGCCTGATGTTTTTATCAGCTTGGCTCGCAAATATGGTCCAATCTACAGGTCAATTGGTTTCTTCACAGCTTAAGGAATTAGTTGAGGAGATTTAAAAAGAAAATTTGTCTGGTTGAAACTGCATGTATATGATTATGTTTGTAATTGCAGGTTCAACTTTGGAAGGCAGCCATTAGTGATAGTGGCAGATGCAGACTTATGTAGAGAGGCAGGGATTAAGAAATTCAAATCTCTGTCAAATAGAAGTATTCCGGCACCCATTGCTTCTTCTCCTCTCCACCAGAAGGGACTGTTTTTCACCAGGTATGGATTGATCACCTTAAGGTTACTGTTCTGCTGCCTATGGCGTTACTAAAACTACTATTCTTTTCTGTTCTTTCCTGAGATTTTCAGGGAATATGCAGGGATGGGTATTCTTTTTTCATCTTAAAGTTTCTTAAGTGCTAAGGATTCCTGTAAACCACAATTTATGATAAGAATTATAATTATGATTCACTGTAGAAGCACTATCATATAAGAAAAGTGTTAATTGCTAGTTGTGAAATATTGTAATATAACCTTAGGACTGCACAGAAAAGCTTATACAGTTAGTGAAGCTTATACAGTTAGTGCGTTGTAGTCAATATATTGATTGTTTGCATAAGATCAAGGTCCCCACATAAATAATTTGTGTTCACCACAATACACTGATTATTTAGAACAGTGAAATTGTACACAGCCTTGAAAAAAATTAAAGTTCAGCACTCTAGGGAAGAGAACCCAATTGCTGAGCATGTTCCAATAGCTGTGATAGGGGAAAAGACCCAATAGGTGAGATAGTTCCAATGGCTGAGATAGTATTTGTGCATTTAAGGTCCAATATTTTAAAAAGTTTAGTACTAGTAGTTGTTACTTTAAGGTTGTTAGTGTTACTGTAAGTATTGACAATTGAATGAAATGTGCTCTTTAGATTTAAAAAGCAACCAATCATGTGATGCCACATCAGCCCACCAACAAAACATGACTTAATGCACACCTATTGGTCCACTCTTTTTTTTGGGAACTATTTGACACCTCAACAAAAAGCGTGTTGGTGTGGCATCATATTTGATGATGTGGCCCTGAAACCTTAGTTATAAGCAGGGGCCTTGCCAAGCAAGCTACTGTAAAAACTTTGGAGTGATTCGAAATTGTCATGTATGATTTTGAGAGGCGTGAAGTTAGGGTGCTCAACTACTGGTTCCTCTCCCCTAGTATTTGTGGATTTAAGGCCCAATATTTTTATAAGTTTAGCACTAGTAGTTGTGACTTTAAGGGTGTTAGTGTTGACTATAAATACTTATAATTGAATGAAATGTGCTCTTTAGATCTAAAAAGCAACCAATCATGTGATGCCACATCAGCGCACCAACAAAACATGACTTAATGCAAAACTATTGGTCCACCCTTTTTTTGGGTCTTTTTGAACATCTCAACAAAAAACATGCTGATGTGGCATCATATTTGATGATGTGGACCTGAAACCTTAGTTATAAGCAGGGGCCTTGCCAAATAAGCTGCTGTAAGATTTTTGGAGTGATTTGAAATTGCCATGTATGATTTTGAGAGGCATGATGTTAGGGTGCTCAACTACTGGGTCCTCTCCCATATTTAAACATCTCGACTACTGGGTTCTCTCCCTTATTTAAACATCTTCAGGTTCAATGATCAAACAGTCAATTGTAATTTTACATCTCATCCACACTAAAAACTGACAAATATTTGTCTGATTTTTATTGACCAAAATTCACGCTTAACTGTTGAAATGGATGATGTTTAAGATTCAGAATACATCAACACCAAAACTACTGAATTTACCACAGTAATCAAGTAATGCTTTTCTTAGTTTTTCTTTCTCAACTGTTCAGGGACTCAAGATGGTCAGCAATGCGTGGCGCAGTACAACCTCTGTACCAACCCAGCCGAATAGCCAGCCAGGTACCCCTCATGGAACGCACAATCTGCATCCTCAAAGACCATCTCTCCACCAAAGATGAAAAAGAAGACATAAATTTCTCAGAGCTCCTCCTGAAGGTTGCTACAGACATCATCGGAGAGGCAGCCTTTGGTGAGAGGTTCGACCTCACACAATCCACTTCACAATCCACATCGACACATCCAGTCCAAGTGGAAGTCTCAGAATTTGTGAAGCAACACGTCTACTCCACAACTTCTCTGAAAATGGATCTCACTGGCACCTTCAGTATAATCATGGGGATCCTCTTCCCAATTGTACAGGAGCCCTTTCGACAAATTCTCAGTCGCATTTCAGGCACAGGCGACTGGAAGGTCGAACAGAATAACCGCAAGCTTACAGACAGATTGAATGCCGTTGTGGCCAAGAGAAGTACAGATTTGGGGTTGGAATCCAGGACGGATTTTCTTTCATCAGTGCTGAATGCAAGGGAGTCGAATAAAGATGCCAGAGATCTGTTTAGCCCAGATTATATAATCTCTCTCACTTATGAACATCTTTTGGCGGGCTCGGCTACAACTTCGTTTACAATATCTATGGTGTTGTATCTTGTTTCTGCACACCCACATGTCGAGAATAAATTGCTTCAAGAAATTGATGCATTCGGGCCTCCAGGCAGAAATCCCACTGCTGAAGATCTTGACAAGTTTCCTTATATTACTCAGGTAAAATCACCTAAACTGTGTTTTTTTCTTTTTTTTTAAGAATTGAATTTGAAAGCATAATATGTTTTAATTCTTGGTGCCACTCTCTGAGTATTGTGTTTGAAGACAGTTTTTATTTTTTCTTTTTCTGTGTACTTTTATTTCCTTCTTTCCTTCAAAATATTTTTGTTTTCATAATTTCATTCTATTTAAATATGGCTATTTTTAAATATCATCTACTTCAACAGTCGAAGGTTAATTTTGGCCAATAAAAATAGGACAAATATTTACCACTTTTTGTTGTGAATGAGGTGTAAAATTGCTATTACTTGTTTGACCATTGAAGTGGATGATATTTAAGTAGAGTGCTTAAATATCATCTATTTCAATGGTCCAACACTCAATAGGAATTTTACACATCATCCACATTAAAAAGTGGTAAATATTTGTCCTATTTTTATTGGCCAAAATTAACATTTGACTGTTGAAGTGGATGATGTTTAAGAATAGCCTCATAATTTAGATACTATGTAATTTGAGTCCTTGGCGTAGAAGGAGAACTTCAAGATTGCGTCTCCTTTGTTCTTGGTAGTTAAACTCCACCTCTCCTTGATATAATGGTCTTCCTCACCAAATAAAACATTAGACTTGAAATATGGAAATGTACTAAAATTTCCTTGTTTGGAGAAGTAAGTTTGATCAAAGTTATCTTTAATATGTAGGAGAGGTATAATTTACACCTCACATTTATTTTGGTCTTTAGTGTGTTATGTGGGAGTTTTGATAGGACATTTTTATAGATTTGGATTAATTCTTAATAATTGTAATGGTGAAAATCATATTCTTGTGTCTTTTTTTCTTATTTTTTCGAACCATTTTGATTTATATTGTTTTTATGTAATAATAAGTTTATATGTGGCATATTCTTGTATTATATTTTGCTCAAAACTTTATTCCATCCTATCTTCATCATTACTCATCCTTAGGAACTAGGTTTGGTCCTTAGATATCCTATTTGTCATCCTGGTTTAGATTCATTAGTGCCAAATTGACCTAGATCACTTTTGTGCACACAAATATGAACCTTAAACTTTTAAAACTTAGAATTTAAATTGAACCTTATGGCTTTTTTCCTACTAGTTGTGAGCCAACCTAGTGAATATTTGTGTGAATTTGTATGTTATATTGTAGTATTTAAGGATATTCCTTATCCATTTGAAAATACACTTTGTCTTAGAAGAGAGAAATATTCACATGAGAGCATCATCATAGCAACAATATAGAGCATCAACTACATTAGGTCTTTTTAGATTATCCTAGGTATATTACATGCTTGCTTGTTATCTTCAATAGTTGTCCATTGTTGTTAAATTGATTTGCCTAGGGGTTTGACCAAAGGAGAACAAATCCTTGCCTAGCAAGTTCCCAAACTTGATGTATCTTGACACCACCCACTTTAGACATAGGTGCAACAAGCCAAGGCGCATTTGCTACAATCATCAATTTTTACTAGTTCACCTTTCTAGGTTAGGTTCATTTTGGTGTGCGAGGTTCACTTTCTTAATTGTAGAGTTCATTTCCATAGACATGGATGTGATCTAGAGTGAGATATAACCATTTTATAGATTTTGAGGCATTTATTTGACAAGGCCCTATTTTTATACACATTGACAAATCAATTCTTGACATCTTAGTAATACATCCATTTATATTTTGAACTAAGTACCACATAAATAATTTATTCAAATTATATAATTCAATTATACATTTATTACATTCCAATCTCAACTCCAAGTATCTTCAATTAAATTTATTTTTCATTTCAATATGATTTAATTAATTCATTCAAATTATATATATGAGGTACATTATTTTCTTTTGTAATAATTAAAAAATTATATATAAATAAGTTAATTATCTCCATAAATTAGAAATATAATAGAACTAAGAAAATTCTATTATTAATATATATTTATATTAACATAATCTAATAAACACTAAAGATATCAAAGATTCAATTGGCAATCCTACCATTATAAATGTAAGAAGTAAGGATAGATAACTTGAGAATCTTTTAGATACCTCTAGCACATATTGAATTAATGTTGAGATAAGTATTGAATCAATACTAAGACTAATTTATCTTAGTACTGAATTATAGAGGTTTGAAGAAATTGATTTATCTTGGCATATTTCATCATCGAGAATTTTGTTGGACTATTGTAATATCTTATTATAGAATGGATTTAAATTTTGTAATCATGGCATTTGAGTATTTTTCATTTACAATTACATTACAACATATCAAATATTTTAAATAGTTGTTTATTATTATTATTATATAATTTAATATATGAATAATTATAATAGTGTAAATGATGTTTTCATTTATAATAAATTAGAGTATTTATTTCATCTTTATTTTCATTGTAAGATTCACTCACATCATGTAAACTTATTCACCTTTTGTATTTTTATCCAAAATAAATAATTTTATTATATATTGTCATTATAAATTTCTTGATAATACTAAATTTCTTTGTTTTAATATATGACAGGTAATAAAGGAGTCTATGCGTTACTACACAGTATCTCCTCTTGTTGCAAGAGAGGTTAATGAAGATGTTGAGATAGGAGGGTACTTATTGCCTAAGGGAACATGGGTATGGTTGGCCTTAAATGTACCAGCAAAAGATCCTGTCCATTTTCCAGAGCCTGAAAAATTCAAGCCAGAAAGATTTGATCCTGAATGTGAAGAAGAAAAGAAGAGGCATCCCTATGCTAACATCCCTTTTGGGATTGGACCTCGTTCCTGCATTGGAATGAGATTTTCACTACAAGAAATTAAGCTAGCATTGATTCATCTATATCAGTTGTTTACATTTGAGCACTCTCCACTGATGGAGAAACCCTTAGCATTTCAGTATGGAATAGTGATTGCTCCCAAGTATGGAGTCAAGCTTCGAGTTCATCAAAGGAGGACTCACAAGAGAAATTTTCAATAACAAAGCACTAAATTTTTTATTATTAGTAAGTATAAAAATAAGTGCACATTGCTATTTTTCTGTACATGCCATTATGGTGTAGACTAAAACTTCCCCTGTCTTCTTGGAAGGAACATGTCTAATTGTTAATTTGACATGTTTTAAATTGACATATGAAAAAAAGTTTATCTCCAATTTTTTATTGGAATATTAGTAGTATAATCATCTACTAATCATTGAACATGTTAATATTATAGTACATTTTTTAACGTTTTGATCTTTTTAGGAAGGAGAGAGTTTCTATTAGGGGAGACAAAAAGTCACCCTCCATACTTCATGCTTTCTTCTTCTTTGGGTTTCTCCATTAGTTTCCTTGGTTGTAATTGTGTTCTCTTGTCTTTATTTTGTTAAGCAAAGTTTATTATGTTTGTAGGTTTCTATTTTTTGTTTTTGAAATTTTTGGTCTTAGTAGTCCTTGTGGATCTCTTTCTTTATCTATTCACAAGTCTTTTTGTAGGTCTAGTTTGTCCATAGGCTTTTAAGTGTTTTTCGCCAAGGGGGTAGTGTAGGGGTGGTGGTATGTTATTTGTAGGGATGTCCCATTTGGTGGCATTGGTGTGCATAAGAATGTTGTTGGTAATGGAAAAGGTGGCAGTGGTAAGTCCTACAAAAATGTATTGGTGTTTGTTGAAAATGTTTCCATTCTTGAAGGAGTTAATTCATTGAGGATGGAGGGTTCAAGCAAGTAAGCACTAGTAAAGTTAATATGCCTATTGCCTTGAAATTTTTTCCTAATAATGTTATGCTAAATGCAATAGAAAATTAAGAACACGGGAGCTTAAAAATGTTGGAATATTATTTGTATGCTTAACTAAAGATTTTCTTCCCTTACATAAGTTATTTGATGATTCCATATATTATTTGTTTGGGGTAAATGAGTTTATATATAAGTATGTGTAGAATGGTCCAAAAAGGGCTCTTTTCATCTTCTTTAACTGATGAATCTTTGAAAAATAAAAACAACCCTAAACCTTCTAACTTTCTCCTTAAATAGAGTACTCCTAGTGTGATAGAGAATAAAGTTTCCAAAGGATATTTAGTTAAGAGGCCTAGATATATTCAACATCTTTCTAATAGTGATTTACCTAGGAGGAGGAAGCAAAGGAATCCTCTACTCTTGCCTATGTGAATGATGGGATAAAAGGAGGGATAAACTTCCACCTAGATTTGAATTTTTTTGTAGAGGAATAGGTCCTTCCATTCAATTAGATTCTATAGGAATGCGAGGGGTTTGGAGGCTCATGATAGAAGACTTTCTATTATGTCTTTTTGTTAGGATTGTGTGATATTTAATTGCAATCCTATGTGTAATATATTATATGTGACAAGTGGGCCCAAAGATCCCCTTTCACCCTTGGTTTGGTTGGATTCGAAGGCTCTGGTAAGTGTAGCTAGAGGCTACATTGAGGGGGGCTTCAAAGGGCAATGCCCCTAATTTTTTGGCTCTTTTTGATCTTTTTTGGGTGCTTTTCATGTTGTTTTCTTGGCCCGTGGTTTTGGTACCCATGGTATTGTAAAACTACCTTTTTATGTGCCTATTAATATTCACACATACATGAAGGGTTTGTGTAGTGAGTTTTATAGAGATTTCAAAGTACACAGGGGTTGCTAAAATTTTGTTAGATTGAAGGGAGAAAGTGTGTTATGAATGTACTATTGTGTTGAATATTAATATAGACTTGTTCCTCTCTTTGATGGCGGGGTTTTATCTCACTAGGGTTTCTCCACGTACATCTAGTGTCATGTGTTTATTTATCATGGTTTGCTAATTTGTATTTGTTGATTTTAACTTCCACATAATCTCTTAATTGGTAATGCAATGTTGCATTATTAAAAATCAGATTTGCATACTCTTTGAAGGGATAACATTTGTAGTAGTTTACCTTGTTTTAACAACATTTAGTATTAGAGCCTTGGTTCTATTAAGATGGGGTCACCTTTCTTGAAGTGTTGAAGGTTTTTTGGCTGTAGTGGAAGTTATTTGTTTGAGTGGCTTTGCAGATCTGTGATTTGTAAGTCATTTAGAGATTCACAAACTCAATGACACTGGGTATGAGTTGTGGAAGCTAAATATGGAGAATCTCCTTGAAGAGAGGGATCAATGGAGAGTTGTTTCAAATGAAAAGAAACTAGATGCTATGTTTGATGATGATTGGAAGAAGATGGATAAAAAGGCATAAGGAACCATTCGTCGTGTCTTGTAGATTTTGTTCTTCTAAATATTTTTTAGGAGGCCACCACATATCTTCTTTGAAAAAGAATTGGTGAGATCTACCAAGTAAGGAGTTTGGTAAATAAATTGTATTTGAAAAGAAAATTATATTCATCAAAAATGAAAATGGGGACACTGTAGTAGAACATTTGAATACATTTGATTTGATTCTAAGTTAGTTAGGATCCATTGATGTTAAGATAGATGCGGATAAGTGTATATTGCTAATTTTCTCTTTGAATAATGGGAAAGTATAATCATTTCTTTGAGTGGTAAGATGACAAATCCAAAGTCAGATGCCCTTGTTGCTGCATTTCTAGATCATAACCAATTTCTAGAGATGAATGATGAGAGGATTAGGTTAAAATAATGTCATAAGCTAGAGTTTACACAAGAGTATACTACTTGTAAACTTATAAGATATTTTATTTTTTAAATGTATAGTTAGAGTTATTTTTAAGTATCATTTGTAGTAGTTAAGAGTAAATATTAACCAATAAAAATAAAACAACTATTTATTAATTTTTGATATAGATAAAATGTAAAGTCAAATGATATTTAAACAAAAGTGCCCATCTTGTAAGTAAGAGAGGCTCCACAAATCTCTATCTTGAGTGCGATGTGCCATCTGTCTTTGTTTTTTATTTTGAATTCTAAGCTTAGACAAAGCACAATGTATGGTAATTTTTATGTGGCTACATTTACTTTGTCCAAGACAGGAGAAGCAGTAATCTACATCTCTGGATATTGTTGGATTGAGCAGTGAAGCATCCCTGCAAAATCTGGAAATTTAAAATGGAGTCTTTGGGTGTAGTAAAACACATTTTGCTGGTGAAATTCAAGGAAGACATTACACCTGGAAGAACTGAAGATCTCATCAAAGCATTCGCAAACCTCGTCACTCTCGTTGAACCCTTGAAATCTTTTCAATGGTATCTATTTCATCCCATAAAATCTTCTCAAATGGCTGAAAATTTTCTTTTTGTTGCATTTCAATATCGGATTTTGTACTTTCTGAAAACATCGAAATGCTCCATATAATAGGTTAGTGGCCAACTATTTCTCAGCTAAGCTTATCATTATCCTCAGGAAACTCCTCCCTTCTCCAAATATTTTTTTGGTTCCCTAAATAAGATCTGAAAATTATTTCCATCTACAGGCCTGTGAGGGATCTGGGCGTTTTACTATTTTATTCATAACAGTGATTGTCATGGACACTAGTGTGTTTTCAGGACATGATGTATAACGGGGTGGATCGTTTCACACTAATAGAGAGCTTCACTATAAGTTTCTCGTAATGCCAGATCCGAGTAGAGAATTCTAGCGGCAATGCCTTATAGATAGAGATGATGTTTTCTATTACTTTAGCACGGGTTTTATGCACCCTTAATAATGGGAGTGTTGAACTGTTTCATGATAGTTACCACTGTCAACATTTTTGAAAAATTTGTAGGTTTGAGAGGATGCCACAGTTTTCTGAAGTTCAAGATTTCAACAAAATTACAAAAGGTTCCATAAAGGGCTTGGAATTATGAAGCATAAATGAGATTATTGTGTAGATCTGAAAATCAAAGTGTATGATGTTCTAGCGTAGATCAAAAAATCAAAATGCCTGCAACAATCCATCTGATAATTAGTTAGAAACTTAGAAGCGCAGAAAGAGTTTATTCAATTTTTAAGACATTCAGGATTTGATATGTACAAAATCTCTAGTAACCTCCTCTCTACTTCTATTGATGAATATCACATGAAACATAAAACACAGAACCATTCATCTCTTTACATATTCATCCTCACAATGATGTCATTATAAGCCAGTAAGTTTTACTTCTGAATTAGCAAGGCTAAGGGCTCAAACGCTACCATGCGTTAAATAGGATGCCCAATTTCAAAACTTAGTTGTGGGTTTCGAACTCAGGATGTAATCATCTACAACTACAACCTAATAAGGCCGTAGAAGTGAAAGGAATGCCTGGTCCAGGGCACAGTGGTGACTAATCCTAATGGCTGCTCCCGATGCCTACCTTCTGGGGTTATTAGGGATCTTCTTCACTCAGATTACTAAGTTGCCGCTAATGCTTTTTAACTAACCAATCCCAAAAGTATAAGTGGTAGATTGTATTATTGGTACAATAATAAAACCAAAAAATGTTCATAACATTGAATCAAGTGCATATAACCATGTATTGCAACTGAATCTTATAGATTATAGAGGATTAACTTCTGATCAAGTTTGGATGGAGGTATTTCTGCAGAGGAAACTCATGGCCGAGGAAGGGTAGCTATACTTTGGTATTTAAAACAGGGCAGCTTAGTCCGCCAGAGATCTGCAAACTGCTAGGTAGGCTATTTTGATAGAGATGAACATATGTGAGATAGAATGTGTATATTAAATCCCAGCATCTAAGAACTAGTTCATTATTTCTACATGTTACCAGTAGATTATTGTTTTATGTGTCCTCTCTTAAATTTTGTGCACCTTAAAGGATAGGGAAATGCGACCTGATCAGGGTCTTTCCAAAGAAATTCCTTTCCTAAAGCAAACTGTTGGGGATTTTCAGGCTTTTACCAGATTATGCATTTAGCTTTGTAGATGAGCTCGGTCTATTGGAGACCAATCCTATAATAAGCTTATGTGACCACTTATAAAGTATGTAATTTTCTCCAAAAGCTTGTGTATACATTTTTATGAATTGTGAAAATCTAATGATTTTAAGTATGTAATTTTCAAAGTCAAATTTTATGCAACAAGATATCTCTGGTAATTACTTCAAAATACAGAAATGGTATATTTAATGTTAAGAACATTCAGAACTGACGCAAGCAAAATCTTTTGATTTTCTATCCTCTGGTCCATTTCCACTTATCACTATCAATTGAAGAATTAAAGAGAGAGGACTCGTTGATCATTATAATTAGCTTAACAGTGATCTCATTTTAGATCAGTTTATTTTCAACTGATGAGGCTTACTTTGCTACCATGTCCTTATTAGGACGCCCTCCAGTTGGAGGTATGCATCTAGTTACCAAATGGCCCAAGCAATCCTAGTGCCCTGTGAATAAAACCTAAATGCCAGAAGAATCACCTCAATCCTGTTAATTATAGTAGGTCAATACTTTCAAATAAATTTCAGGGGAAACCACAGGAGTAGTTCAATTAAGTAATATAGTTAGGTAGTATGATCATCGACAATATCCAATGAGATGTGAAAGCATATAGCAAGGAAAGAGCCTTTCGGAAGGATCTTTCATTTTTTAAATGTCTTATGTTTTTGGATGATTTTATTTATATTTTCTAATTAGAATTTTTACAAAGTTCAGTCCACCAAAACTACTAAGGTTTGACAACAGTGCCCCTGGTTCAGCTAAACCTGATAACTATGGTACTTACAAATAGTTATAACAGTTGAGCCTGAGTAAGATCTATGTTACTAGAAATTCTATTGTTGCTTTATCTCTGGGTTGATCCAGCTAAAATTATAAAGACACAAAGAAGCTTTTCCGAGTCTGGGGAACATAATGGAGAGAACTGTGAGGATGTGATTCTCATTTATTTTACGATCCATCTTTTTTACTATTGAGGTCACTGGAATAGTCATTGTATAAAATTAGCTATCGTCATTGGAAAGTTTGGATAGAACAATCAATGGAAACTTGAGTGTTGGAAATCTACATCTTCTGTTATGGAAACAAACTCGATCCAGAATAAATATATCTTGGGGGAAGGGGAGTACTAAACACAGGTTTGCATCTTTGAGCTTAAACAAGAGAAATTAACCATGGACTTATTATTGGCATCTTCTGTTATGGAAAAACCTTGATCCAGGGACTAGAATAAATAGATCTTGCGGAAAGGGAAACACTAAACACAGGTTTGCATCTTTGATCTGTAAAAACTAGCACAGATATTCCATACAGTAGTTCACCAGCATTACAGAATTTGAAGAAGAGAGAAAACTGAAAACATGAACACATAAAAACATCAACCAAGCCACAAGATCTCAAGAACACAAATTTACCCTGGAGAATCCCACATATGGGAAAAACTCCAGCAAGAATGAGGTCAAATGACCTCCTCATCTACAATCTTCAAGACTGAAAGTACTTATACGCCTTTACATAGTCCATAGGATAATGTTAAAGAGCTTGAACCCTTTCTAAGACCTTTCATGGCTATTACAAGACACTCTCATCTGCTCAAACAATCTGCACAACATTTACAAGAACATATTCAAGAGATCACAACTATGGCAGTCCTTCAAATTGGTTTCTACGGTCTTTCTCTACATAGTCTTTAATGGACTTTCCAGGATCAATGGGGCTCTTGGGCCATTCCCGGCCTACTCTTGGGCTCTCATAGGACCTTCCCGAACCTCCGTGACGTCCAGTGGACCTTGGATGCCAAAACTATCCGTCTCTAACGCTCAAAACATGTTCATTGTCCTCCTCCTCTGTTTCTTGGCATTTAGAAACCCTCATACAAACCCTCTGGAATCCGAATAGTCGAAGAAACGACTAAGAATGAAGAATCTGGAATGCCAACAAACGACTTTTCCATGCAGATTGAATTCACCGTTTTCTGTAGACCGATGATTTTGTTTTCGCCACAAAGCACCGAATACCTCTTTTCTTGGAGATTTCTAAGCTGCCAAAGCTGGAGTTTAGATTAACCTTAGAGTGCTATATATGTCTTTTTGTAACAGCAACATATATCTGGCCAAGTTTCTTCTTCTATGCTAGAATGACATCCACTTCTCTGTTGATGATGGTGGAAGGAATCAAAAACTCTATTTGCATGGAACTACATTAATTTAGCAGATTTATGAATCACAATCCTTTACATTAATATTATTTTTTTGTTTTTCCAGGGGAGAGGATGTTAGCATCGAAAATCTGCAACAAGGTTTCACACATGTTTTTGAATGTACATTTGACAATCTTGAAGGTCGTGATGCCTATCTAACCCATCCTGCTCACGTAGAATTTGCTAATCAGATACTGCCAGCACTGGAAAAATTCATTGTTATTGATTATAAGCCAATGCGCTTTTCTCTGAGGAAGGTGGGATTTTTATGAATTACAGATGAATGTAGGGTTGAGCTTTCACTACAGTTGAGACATCTAATCATGGTATACTGGGTTTTCAAATATTTCATAATAAGCTGTTTTGTTCGATGCTAATCTCAGATGTATTATTTCTTTGAGAATGTTCTGACGTTGCATTCGTTTTTGTGTTTCTTTGCACCATGGACCTGTCAGCTTTAATTATTATATAGGTAAAGGTAAAGATATCAATCTAAAATCTAACTTTTTAGGTTTGAGCATAGTGGCATGCCTACGTTTATGAGGCTCCCTTATTGGAACAAATGAAGCTTACTCTTTGACTATGTATGTGCTCCCTTTAATTATACATAGGAGTATAGATCTTAGTTTAAATTGGGACATCTAATCATAGTATACTAGGTTTTTAAATGTTGACAATAAACTAATTTGTTGCATTAAGTCTGCAATAGATTACTTCTAGTGTGTTCTAAAGTTTTGTTAGTTATAGAGATTAAGCCCTCATTTTGGGGTTCTAATTTCATTTCTTTGTTCAATATTCTGCTTTATTTCATGGACAAAAATGGTAACTTCAATGAGTAAATAGGTAATGTTAAAAGTAACTCTGTTGGTTTGTGCCTAACCAACACACCTGCTTGGCTTATGAAGCTTCCATGTTAGAATAAGAGAGAGTTACTCTTTTCTTATCTATGTGTTGCTATGTTGCTTTCTCTAAGAAAATTGACTTATGTTGTTCTTTGATTGATTTGCACATAGTGTTGGAATATAGAGCATTTAGGAACGTAAGGTAAAAATAGGCAATCCAACTACAATGGAAAGCTAGAAAAGCTTACTTCCAATTTAAAAGCAATGAATATATAGAAGACAAATGTTTATTGATGTTTTAAATTCTCTATAAGGCTTCATGATTGTAACTCACTTTTCATACCGATTAGTTTACACCATAGTTACAAGACTTGGACTCAAATTTGTCTTTAGGCTTGACACTTAGATTTGGGAAAGACTTGGAGAATTGTAAAAACCATGAAAATAATTTTTTTTTAAAAGGATTTGAAGTTTTTACTATGCACCATTCACTATATTTAACTTTAAAGACATAATAAACTAATCAACTAGAAGCTACTTTGATCACAAACACAAGTATACATCAATTAAATGAGTACAAAAGCAAATTTGAGCTCAAGGAACAACATTTTAAAATATATAAATATTCTCAAGTGTTTTGAGTGAAATGTTATGCATTATGATATCAATGGCATAAAAAAAAAAGTCACAACATGGAGTCATGAACTATGGTAGAGCGGAGCATGTATTACTCGACCTGCCACCATTAGCCTTATGTGGGGTTATGTGCTTATATGCTAGACAAGTTTGAAATGCTATTTCAATCTAACAAAGTTTTAACAAATAAAGAACTTGCAAAAGAAGTACTAGAACTCTCTTTTCTATTCAACAGAAGAAGATTACATAAATTATATAGTCTTTAAGAGGTTCAACAAACTTATACAAATCTGGACTTGCACAAGACACTTAACTATCTTATTGAGAAACCTTTGAGACTCCTACTACCATCACTCTAACTAAATGATAGCACACTAACAACAAATGCTTTATTTCTTTAGTCTAATACTTCCCCTTAATGAAGAAATGAATTTTTATGATACCTAGCATATCCCTACATATTACAAACTTTATCTTTTGCAAAGGCTTAGTGAATACATTAACTATGTTCTCATTCATGTTATAATACATCAAGTCAATCTCTATTGGTTGAATCTTTTCTCTAACAAAATGATGTTGAATTTCAATGTGTTTTGATCCAGCATGTTAAAATTGGGTTGTTTGCCAATTTCATTAAAATTTGATTGGACGCTTGAGAGGTGTTGGTCCTCCTTACTTTTCTCCCGTATCTTCAAGAATGTACCTTAACCAAATTGCTTCATAGGTAACATTGCACAATGCTTTATACTTAGCTTCTATAGAAGACAAATAATTGGTTGCTTCTTATTCCTCCAAGACACAATGCTAGATGGACTATATTGAATGCATATGTAGTGGTGGATTTGATATCATCTGGATTGCCTATTTAATTGGAATTTGAATAACTTATCAACTTACTATTCAAATGATTACTGTATTCAATACCAAAGTAAATAGTTCCTTGGGGCGTGTGCAGAAAGATGGCAGACCAAAAAGTGGCCAAACCACTTTTTGGTCCAAACAAGCCATAATACGAGCGTGTTATAATGCACTCACATTATAGAGCAATTAAAATACTTTAGATGATAAGTGTAGCAAATCATCCAACTTCTTTCACCCTAGAGTATATACATGAAATAAACATTTAAGTATACGTGATATTTACATATGGACATTTACTTTCTTATACTTTAAGTTATATTTCATGTATATAATTTAAGGATGTTTGAGAATGGTTTCAGTCTCTAGGAGTTATAATACAGATTCTAGGTTTTGGAGGATTCTATAATTTTTTAGACTTAATAAATTTTAGTAACTAATAGGCTCTTATCATCTTGCAGTTGTCTAAGGGTGGTTGTAACTATTCAAAAGCATCATCAAGACTCTCCTTAGAAATATGAGGACCTATTCTTATGCAAGAGACCTACTAAGGAAGTTCAAGAAAGTGGCAATCGTCTAAGCATTTGTTTAGGAGATTTTCAAGGTTGAAGACTAGGTATCTCTATCTCTTTATCTCTCTATCCCCCCCCCTCTCTCTCTCTATATATATATATACACTCCCTCTCTAACTTTATCTCTCTCTCTCTCTCTCTCTATATATATATATATATCTCCCTCTCTATCTCCTATCTCTCTATCTCTTTCTCTCTCCCTCTCCCTCTCCCTTCCTCAGTTTTTTGTTAAGGATATAGCAAGGAAGGTATGTAGGTGAGAAACAAGTGTGATATAGTAAATGTGGATAAGTGAAAAGATCTATGAGATATGACATGGTTGAAGACCTGATGCAAATTTATTTCTAAACGTACACGTTACTTCTCCAATTTATGCCTTGTTTTTGCAATTCAACACTCAACATTAGATACAAAGGCAAGTGAATTGTTTGATAGGACACCTCAAAGATATGTCATCTCATGGAATGCAATCATTGCAAGATATGCACAAAATGAATTTTTGATAAGTCTTTAGAAACTTTCAAGCAAATGCAATTGGTGGGTGTAAAGCCAAATTCCACAACCTTTGCTAGCATCCTCCCTGCCTGTACCAAAATGTGATCTTTGGAACATGGTATGGACATCCATCAAAGCATAAAGGATATGGGAAATTTGTAGATGTTGTAGTTGCAACTGCCTTGGTAGACATGTATGCAAAATGTGGAAGCATAGACAAGGCACATGAACTATTCGACAAAACATCTCAAAGAGATGCCATCTCATGAAATGCAATGATTGCAAGATATGCACAAGATGGATTTGTTGATAAGGATTTAGAAACTTTCAACCAAATGCAATTGATGGGTGTAAAGATAAATTCCACAACCTTTGCCAACATCCTCCCTACCTATGCCAAAATGGGATCTTTGGAATATGGTATGGACATCCATCAAAGCATAAAGGATATGGGAATTTTGTAGATGTTGTTGTTGCAACTTCCCGGTTAGACATGTATGCAAAATGTGGAAACATACACAAGGCACATGAACTATTTGACAAAACATCTCAAAGAGATGCCATCTCATTCAAAATGCAATTATTGCAAGATATGCACAAAATGGATTTGTTGATAAGTCTTTAGAAAATTTCAAACAAATGCAATTGATGGGTGTAAAGCCAAATTCCACAACATTTGTCTGCATCCTCCCTACTTGTGCCAAAATGGGATCTTTGGAACATGGACATCCATCAAAGCATAAAGGATATGGGAATTCTTTCAGATGTTGTAGTTGCAACTTCCCTGGTAGACATGTACACAAAATGTGGATGCATAGAAATAGATGGACGGATAAATGAGATAGAGTTATAGAGAGGGAAAATATAGAAAGTGGGGCAAATAGAGAGATAAAGAGGGAGAGAGAGGGAGAGAGAGATATAAGAAATAACCTTACATAGATATAGAGAGGGAGAGATAAAGAGAGAGGGAGGGAGAGAGAAAGAGAGAAAGGGAGGGGAGATAGACAAATAGATAGAGAGAGAGAGAGAGAGAGAGAGAGAGAGAGAGAGAGAGAGAGAGAGAGAGAGAGAGAGAGAGAGAGAGAGAGAGAGAGAGAGAGAGAGAGAGAGAGAGAGAGAGAGAGAGAGAGAGAGAGAGAGGAGAGAGAGAGAGAGAGAGAGAGAGAGAGAGAGAGAGAGGAGAGAGAGAGAGAGAGAGAGAGAGAGAGAGAGAGAGAGAGAGAGAGAGAAGAGAGAGAGAGAGAGAGATTTGGTCTTCAAGCTTGAAAATCTCCTGAAAAAATGCTTAGAGGACTGCCACTTTCTTGAAGTTGACTTAGTATTTTCCTTAGATTCCTTGTCAAGTGTATTGCATAAGAGTAGGTCCTCCTATTTCTAAGGAGAGGATTGATGATGCTTTTGAATAGTTACAACTACCCATAGACAACTGAAAGATGATAGAAGCCTATTGATTACTAAAATTTGACTAAGTCTGAAAAATTATAGGATCCTCCAAAACCTAGAATCTACATTATAACTCCTAGAGATCTGAAAGCATTCTCAAACATCCTAAAAGTATATACATGAAATATAACTTAAAGTATAAGAAAGTAAATGTCCATATGTAAATGTCACTTATACTTAAATGTTTATTTCATGTATATACTCTAGAGTGAATGAAGTTGGAGTATTTCCTACACTTATCAAACATAACATTTTAATTTCGGCCATTTGTGGAGGGTTTGAAAAATATTCTACAAAATATTTTGTATGATTTGTATGGCTCAATACAAACATAGGTAGATCCAGAATAGTCCGTAGAATTAGCTTTTTGTCCATAGGATAAGTTTTTTATCTACTAGTTTTTTGGGGTTTTCTATAGTTGCTTTGTAGGATGTGCCTATGTCAGTAGGTACTGTAGCGTATAGGACCCCTACCCAGGTACACCATCCCCATGGGATGCCATGTGGTGTAGGACCCCCACCACATCTCAACTGATAGTATATTCCAAATCTGATAGAAGAATCATGAGGGTATATTCCCCTTCCCACATTACAAAACTACCAATGATTCACCAAGACTGCTTAGTAATCAAAACCACTCTTGCAGAATATTTTAAGGCATATTCCCCCATAGATGCTGCAAAACTACCATTTATGTCATTAACTATTTGGTACATTGTATAAAGATAGTTTTTTGACTTTTGAATGATGATTTTCATTCTCCTAAGCAGTTTTAGACCATTCTATTGGTGGTTTAGCTTTTAGAGGAATATTCCAATGAACCGGGACATATTCTATCATCAACTTCTACTAACATTAGCATGACATCATCAATCTTCTCTCCCAAATCCAATGCAGTTTTGTTTTTTAGTGTTGATCTTTGCAAGCCTCATTCACAATCATATGGGCTCCTTTTTGTCATAATTTTTTTATTTGGGGAAGAATTTCATAGGATTTATAGTGATGCGATTAGTTTTAATTTTAGTGCTTTTCTTTTCCAGAAATTGTAGATTTTCACAACTATTGTTGAGTAGTTCTTATTTTGGGAACTTCTTGGGCTCTATTTGGGCTCATATAGTAACATTTTTGGGTGCATTTGAAAGTGTATAATTTTTTATGTAATTCTTAGTGATGTAATTAGATTGATCTCATTTTGCATAAGAAATATACTTTCACTTTGTGGCCTAATTTGGCATTTGTAATTTACTAAGGTCAAAGACCACTTTGTTGATTTTGGCTAGTGGGAGCTATAATCACACTAAGTATAAAGTGCCAAGATCATATATTGTTGAGGGGGGTCTCATAATTGAGTGAAATCATTGGGTAATCTTGTGATGTTTTGATATTTGATTCTATCATTTGAGGAGATATCATGGGTTTTTCTATTCATCCTTCTGTGGCAACCCTAAATAAGAATAATTATGAGTTTTGACAAAAAGGGCATCCTCACACATTATAGGTGGCTTAATTTTTTCCTTATCTTTATGGACTCATCTGAACCAAATACACCTTACAAGAAATATGCATGGGATATAAAAATGATCATGTCCTGGGTGATCCCACAATTAGTGGGTTACACTTTTGTGGACGAAGAAAAATTGAAGGTGCCAAAAAATCTTTAGCAAACACCTTCGTTCGAAGGTCGAATCTTCGAACGAAGGCCTTCTTAGCCAAGTCAAAAAGAAAATCAATAGAGCCTTCATGCGAAGGGGGTCTACGAATGAAGGCCATTGAGTGCCAAATAAAAAATAATAAAATAATGCCTTCGTGGTGAAGACAGTCTTCAAACGAAGGCATTATTTTTCTTTCTTTTTTTATAAAATAGGTAAGACTCTCAAATGACAATTTTTTTGTCATTTGAGAGCTCACAAACAGTTGAACAAAGGTGACAGGGAATGGGCATCCGAAGGCGACAAGGAATGGGATGAAGACGAAGACCCCACATCACCATCACCATACAAGTCGAGCTCCCTCCCACAGGTGAAGATGGGCCACATCACCATACACATCAAGCTCCCTCCCACAGGTGCATAAATTTGTCATGCCGTTTCTATATGTATATATGTAATGCTTGCCACATTCACTTGAATATATATGCTTGCCAACATTTCACTTGGCCTTGAATATGCTTGCCGATAGGGACTTCCATGGTTTCCATTACAGTCAATTAAATACAGAAAATTTGCTACTATGAAACCCTAGTTTGGCAATAAGGTTTGTCATTATAGTTAATAAAATATAGAAAATTCAATTAAATGTAGGAACTTTGATGAATTCAATTAAAGAACTAGATCAAACCCTAGTTTGGTAAACTAGGGGTTTGTCATTACAATTAATAACATAGAGAAAAATTTCATAAAAAACAAAAATTCTTGAGACAATGAAAGAACTATCAAACCCTAGAATTTCAAAATAAATTAGGGTTTGTCAAATTAGGGTGAAAAGATGAATTTACTTTCACCCTAATTTGACAAAACCTAAACTAGGGTTTGTCATTACAATTAATAAAATAGAGAAAAATTTCATAAAAAATAGAAAATTTTCTTAAGACAATGAAAGAACTATCAAACCCTAGAGTTTCAAAAGAAATTAGGGTTTGTCAAATTAGGATGAAAAGATGAATTTAGTTTCACCCTAATTTGACAAACCCTAAACTAGGGTTTGTCATTACAATTAATAAAATAGAGAAAAATTTCATAAAAAATAAAAAATTTTCTTCAGACCCTAGTTTGCCAAACTAGGGTTTGACAAACCCTAGAGTTTCAAAATAAATTAGGGTTTGTCAAATTAGGGTGGAAAGATGAATTTAGTTTCACCCTAATTGACAAACCCTAAACTAGGGTTTGTTAAACACTAGTTTGGCAAACTAGGATCATTTATCTTTTGATCCTTGTTAGATCCTACTTCCCATATGGCTTTATACATATACTAAACCTACTAAATGCATCACACAACATGGATATTCTAAGCATAGAGGCATTGCATCGATACATAAAGTTCAAGAAATTATAGACAAATGGAAGATAAACATTACACATACTCATGAGCACAAAAATCCCTCACTTGATAAGATGAATCATGGAAAAACAAGTCACATGAATGTCAAGATCCTAGTCTTGTTCACCATATGCCAAGAAGCATTATTTGGATAGTGACACAAATTTTGTAGTTTACATGTGTACATTTATGTATTTTTGTGATGTTTCTTGTACTGGATATGCTATAAATCACATTGAGTTACCATGGAAATATATGAATTTATAATTTCATCATTTTTCCTGTTCTAAACATAAGTATGACAAAAATAAACAACTAAATAAACAAAAAAGGGTCTAGGAAGGACTTGTTATGGCAATATGTCTTTACAAATGATGTAGAATAAAGATACAAAAATTTGCACTAGAGGTATTAGTCTTTGATTTTCTATCACATACACAAGCCACTTTAGAATCCTTAGTAATATCTTTCTTCTTTTGTGGCATCTGCCCATATATAGATGGATCCATGTATAAGGTAGATTATGAAAATCATGATCATTTATCTTATACTCTCCCATAAAGGAAGATACAAAATCTAAAGAACCCAAAGCATCTCCATAATTAACATTAATACCATCTTGTGGGGAATCTTCCTCTTTCTTTTCCTCTTTCTATTCTTTGTATGACTATGTTTTTTTATTTTTAGGCATTTCTTGTGTTGACTTCTTCTATGTAAACAATTTTTCTTCTCAACCATCTAACAATGAATAAATGGATGTTCATTTGCATATTTAGTATAAAACTTATTCCCATACTTAAACTTTAGCTTTTGATTTACATTAGATGGAATTTAATTTATTGCATGAATCCATGTATGCCCCAATCAAAAAATTATGTTAAATGTCTTGGAATCACATGAAATCGTGCATCAATGGTACAAATAATCCACCATGATAATAGGAAAAGTAATAGTTCACCCATAAGTTGTTGACCAATAGTATCAAACACTTTGATTATAACTTGAACCATTTTTTCCAATTTTAGCATATCTACTTGAAGGGTTTATATAAACCAAGAGATGCATTGCGTCAAGTTCTTGCCCGAATTTTCAAAACTTGCACTTGCGGTTCTAATATGTGCATCTACATTTTTACCATTTTGCTTCAATTTTGAGCCTTAAATATGACCTTGATCTTTTTGCTTCTGATATTCAACATGGGGATGAGAAGTCAGATTACTTCCCCCTTGTACCTTTGTCAAACTCTTGGATTGTTATAACAATTTTTGGAACAAGTTTGAAGACATGCCAAGTAGAAATGTAAATGCCTATGTCCATCCTTATGATTAAATGATAATGCAATGCTCCTAGATGTTCAAATGATACAATTCAATATGATACTCTAATTGATCATGTGGATGTCTAAAATTAACTAGGGCTTCAACCTCTAATACAACAACCTAGTGCACAAATTTGAATATTTTGTGTTTCAATAAGTGGGTAATAACTAGTGGAGGCAAGTTAGCTTGGGCCCATGATTAAATTTAATTTTAGAAAATGGGAAAATACCGCACATGTGGTTTTGAGCAAGTTCAAAATCATAACTACAATTTTAAACTACAACAAGAAACAAAATATATTCAAATGGTTAGGTTTGGACCACTAGAGAACAAGGACATATATTCAAATAAGGGATAAATTGGATGTCAATTCTCTACACAAAATATGCCATTTAGACATTAGTTATGACATCAAGAACAATAGGTCAAAATAAGTCCAAAATGATTGGGGAAAAGTATTAGGATAGACTTTTCACCATTAAGGAGTTTAAAAAATCAAAACTAAAATATCTACACTAAAATCATTTGAGACTCATACTAAATTTCCTAAATGTTCTCATTAAATTGTTGGAATTATTACATCTTTAGTATATAGTTAATAAATAAATATATTAATAATAAAGTCACCTTAGTGACTTGTTAGTATTTAAATAATTAAATGTTAGTTTATTATTGGTTAGTTTTGGGAGTTACTTTCCCATAAGTAGTTTTGGTAGTTAGTAAGGGAAAGCAAAGGCTTTTAAGACAATTTATTATAATGTAAAAATTATCAAGTTGAGTGCATGATAGTGGCGGCCATTATAGAGCCAAATCTATTTAAAATTAATTGATATTGGTAGCATTTTGGTAACATAATGGCAGTAGCTTTGCTACATTTATTTTATTTTGTTTTATTGATAAAGGGACGGACAACCAAATTAAAAAGAATTACATTGCAACTAAGAGGGCCACACCTACCTTAGATAGGCCATACTCCATCACAAGAAGTTGAACCTCCTTGAGATCTATTGTTGCAAATGTCCAAGTAGCCATGTATGTAAAATTTGGAAGTATAATGTTGTGTAGAGGAGAGGGGAGGACAAAATGGTGAGCAAATCAAGGATCTATACCAAGGTAGTTGTGATGCATGCACATCACCACATGTTTGGATGCCTCGTCTCCTTTCTAGCCAAGGAGCTCCTCAATGGCCAACGAGTGGTGGTTGTGCAATGTGAAGAGATCTATTTGTTAGGTGGACTTGTTCGCCAGAAAATGAAGTACCTCCATTTTTTAAGAAAGAGAGTGAATACAAAGCCATCTCATGGCCCCATTCATTTTAGGGCACCTTCTAGAATTCTTTGGAGGATAATTAGAGTCCTAGAAGCTGAATTATCTATCTTAACTATCTAAACATTTTTCCCAGTAGTAGTATTTGAACACATAATAGATGCTATTTTAATTTCATAAGATGAACTTTATATTTAACCAGCTTCCTTCAATGATTTTGGAATACTTAGAACTTTATGCTATTTCTATAAAATTGGTAGTAGTGGGGATGTACCAACTAGATATAGTAGACTTGGGAGTCATGTTTTTAATACTTAATTGTATGCTTTCTATACTTAGCACCTGAAATTTTTGTTAAAAAATTCTTAACTGCTTGTGCCAAGTAGATATAGTAACCTACCTACTGGCAAGAACTAATAATCCTCACTACATATATTCAATCTATATCCATTATCAACCAAGACATGCTTTATATTCAAACTTCAATGAACCACTGTGATACACATAGGTAAATGCTCTTGAATAACACTATCATGTGGAAGTTCCTTAGAGTCAAAGAAAATGTCATGAATATTTCTATTACCAATCGACCCTAATATAGAATCAACTATTTGAGGTGAAGCATTTGAATTAAATTTAATATTTTCCAAAGCATGTTGATGTGTCCAATAAATGCCAAAGAGAAATCTTAATTTGAGTATTCTGAAGTTGATAAATTAAATCTCTTTGTGTGTCTTCATTGTTAACTTAGGTGGAGGAGGAAAATAAAGATTTATATGTTGTAAATTTGGACGATTTGATAAAATACATAATAATTATATGAAGTAGATGTTGCATGAAGTACTATAGGGTTATTTTTAGGTGTATCAGTTAGTGCATGCAACACATGAGGTTTAAAGGTTGGTTACAAAGAAAGAACAAAACTTCTTAGGTGTGGTAGTGTGAAAGACTAATGGGTTCATAGGAGTGAAAGTATAAGTTGTATTAGCATTAGGTGAAGGAGATGGACAAGTATCTAAAGATGTAGCAAGAAAATATAGACAAATTCATAGCATCCTTAATCACTCAAGGTCAAGAAAAACACTTTAATAAAAACATGTCTAATTTAGTGAATGTGTACTATAAGTAATACAAGATGAATCAAACCAAATTATATAATACCTAATCAATTAAAGTAATGTAATAGTCATATATTTCCATGGTAACTAGATATGTATAGTCATTGGTTGTATCCATGTTCTTAGTGTGTAATGTTCATTATTTTATATCTTTAATTGCTGAACCTATGTGCTATAATGATTTCAAAAGAAATCTCTTTATCTCTCTCTCCCTCTCTCTATCTTTTTATGACACTGATATATGTTCAACATTACATGTATGTGTAGATTTGGAAAAGTTAAAATCTCTCTCTCTGCAAGTTGAAACAAGTAATTTATTTTTACATGCACAAAATTTAGGTCAATATATATATCATGGCACATGCGCCACCACCTCCTAGACCTTCTATAATTACACGTACAGATACTAAGATTCAAAGATTGACAACTCTTCTTTCTAACCCCAACACAACAGGGGTTTATAGGGACACATGTCAATCAATTTTAACTAGCTCACAATGCATTAGACAGAGTCTAGGATATACTCATGCTTATTCGGGTGATACTCTTGTTATTCTTGCCCAGATGCAGAAAGAGGTTACTGGTGATTTTCTCTTTCTTCTGTTCAGCGTAGTGTCTCAAGAGAGACTATCAAATCCCAATGTTTCCCATCTTATGTTGGTAAGCCTAATGTGAGGGGCTACCAAGTGACTAGATGTGTAGACCCTCTTATGGCCCCATTGATATATCCATGTTTTCTTGCTGCTCATGGTCATTATCCCAATAATGACCAAATTCCTTTATATTTTGCACAACAGTTATATGTAGGGGTTCATATGGGCCTCAAGGTCAATTACTTGGATTTGCCAGAATATTTTGGTCAGGGGAGGGGCAGGGTTGCTGATAGAGATGCCTATTGTCGACCAAATTGACAGGCTCCAATTTATAGGGCCTTGGTTGGGGAGAGGATGCCTGCTATCTCCCCAACCCTGGCCCTTGTTGATGATCAGGTTGTCATTGCTTCCCAAAGGGAAGCAATTGATAATGTAGTGATATTACAGCTACCACATCTATTATATCTTCTGATTGTGTGGGAAGATATTTGATGATTCATCTTGGACGATCCAGACCATCGGATCATGCTACTAATCCTTATGCTATCGCGGGTGTCCCGTCACCTGTAGACAGAGATGGTATGAGAGGAGACCATATGCTTCAGACTATAGTGAGTTATCTTTTTGAGGACCTATTAGAGTCATATGCTTTTATTGCATCAGAGCTTGGTATCCATTTACACAAGGTTAGAGGACATGTGGGTAGCACTTGCCGTTCACAGAGTGCATCACGATCCAATCAGGCTGTGAGACCTCATCAGGTGCCTGGGACTACTCCACATCCTGATCCATCCACAGATCGTTCAGCTACTGCAGAGCCATATACACCTATCAGGCCTTGTGTTGAGCATTAGACATCCCAGCCCTCCCTATATTCAATTGAGGAGGTGCAGTTGCAGAGGGGATCGATGTTAGGTTTTGTTGATATGTTCTTCATTTAGGCTCTTGTTGCCAAGTCACCTTGTTAGTCCACTTCAGACTTCATTACTTGAGCTAGCCAAGGAGGCACCAGATATAATCATTGCAGTGGATCATCCTACAACACCTGATACATAGGTATGTACATGCGTATGTGCACGTGCATGCACGATTTAAACTTGAACTTAAATTAAATTAAGTTAAATTACTTTGCTAGATAGAGTCCTAATGTTGTATATATATATATATATATATATATATATATATATATATATATATATTGTAGGGGTTAGCTCATGTTACACCTAGTTTGGGGACAGACTGAGCATGCATGCGTGATTTAGCTAATGGTAGTAATGTTAGTGGACAGGTGAGTTTTAATTTTTAAATCATTACAACTTACATACATGTAAATGCATATAATTTGTACTTGTGCATGCACACACACACACACATATATATATTTAACATTATTCTATTTAAATTTTAACATAATTTGTATACTTTTATACATACATGTGTTGTACTATCTTCAGGGCTCAGCGCATCCATTAGATCAGGATGCTTAGTCAGACTCGGGTTGCTCAACTCACAGTCGACATGATGACCAGGCTATTGGTAGCACTTCGTAGACATGTTTCTCCAGATATTTCTCTAGATATATTTGTTTGAACAAACATTTCTATAGATGTACATGTATATGTATGGACATTTCTATCTATATACATTTTCACATGTGTGTTTGTGGACATTTATGAGGAAATTTCTATCTACATGTGTTTTCAAACATTTCTATAGATCTACAAGTTATTATTAAACCATTCTTTTGTGCTTTTTATTTTATGCTATCACTATCTAGCAATGGTGTATACAAATACAATTATCACATTGAATAGAACCCAATATATGGTTTGGATTTGTTAAAAAGAAATTATCATGATTGTTTTTATCATAAGAAGTTATTATATGTGAAATTAAAACTATAGTAATGATCTATAAATAAGTTGAATAAAATTTCAAATGCATAACTATGTTTCTAAGGGTATACTTTTGTTTATAAAATTGCTAGTTGTCAATTTACTTTTGATCCTATTATGTTATATCTTGGTTCATAGTTCATTTAAGTGGAAATTATGTTATTCTAAGGATAGTTCATTGATGGCATAGTCACTAAGTGGAATGCAATGTTATTACCTTTAATGAGAAGTGAAAATATGATATCTCCCTAATACCATCTCCTAACTTAGTGATTATGTGGTGATATTTGATTTATATTGTAGAAATATTATGATAGGTTGGTAAAATTAATTCCTTGACATGTAAGGTTGAATTTGTTCGATAAATGATAGACTTTCTTGTGTTCTAGACATATTGACATTGGTGAATTATGCCTACTAATTAACAACAAATTAAAATTTACCAATTAAGTTCACTTGATTTTGCACTCATTGAACATTACATTTGTCATATTCACATACTTGTTCCTATGCTAACAAACAATGATAGAGACTTTCAACCAAAGGAATTTAACAATTTAGAGATAGGGCACCAATTTAGATCAATAAAAATTCTAATCTAAATGCTAATCTAATCTTAATTCTAACTAATTTTAATGAAAAAGAATAAAGGGAAGAGAGAAAAATGTATTCACTCTTGCTTGAGTAGTATTCACATAGTTAGGACCACACAATGGTGCAATCTCATAGGGATTGACCAACTATGAAGATAAGTGTAGATAATCACCATATTCCCTACACAGATTGAACACACAAACCATCAAAGCCTTATTGTAAAATATATTTCATAAAGTACTTGATTGGAAAGCTCAAGTTGAATATACAACCTCACCACCAACAAGACTAAATATATGCTATGAAGCACTCAATTGGATTCATCAAATGCTTAAGTGAAGTGTTGATCTAAGATTTCAAAACAACATAACTTAGATTGGAAAACCACAAAATGTAAGTAAAGATAGATGAAAAAATTAATAGTATTTCAATACAAAATGTGAATGAATGGTTTCCAACCCCCTTACAATATTAATTCACTAGGTTTATATACATTCCTAGCTAGAGAAAAAATATGAAGTTTCCTCAAGCTGGCATAATTTCATTACAAAATTATTAAATTTGAATTTGAATTTTCAAGGCCAATGTCTCCTAATTTCAAAGTGATAAGTACTAATCCAGTTTCAAGTGATAATGGGAGCATTGAGATCATCAAGCTAGTCCCAATTTGGCAATTTTTTTTCAACAACTTCCTTTAGAGAGGTCCCATTTTAAATATAGCTCCTTAATCAATGTTCCAAATAGGTTTTCATTGAATTCTTAGCGACATGTTTCAATTTGAATGGTCTTGTTAGTTAATGTCCACACATATCATTCCAATGCAATCAGGCCAAATCCTTCCTCTCCAATGAGAAAGCCTTAACTTATAACTAGTGGAAATGGGCCTATTAAGATAAATTTTCCTCTACATTTATGAGAGGATCTCCTTTGTACACTTTTAACCTAAAAGTATGAAAGGAAAAAAAATGGGAAAAAGATTTAAAGGAAAATGGGGATTCCTAAATAAGTTTGCACAAGAAACTATGTTACAAGATTCCTCAAACTAAATGTAGAAAAAGGAAAAGAAATACTAAATGCTATGTAATTAACATAGATACACAGTTCTTTGTTTTTGCATGTAACATCCGTGGTAAAGGGAGTATTTGACAATTTATCTTTTAACACACAAGAAAATATGAGGAATTAATTCCATATTGAACATAAAAACATTACATGGAACAACAGGTGAATAAACAAAAAACATTTCAAAATTATTCTTCTCATTCCTTATATAACAATCTAAGCATAAAGTCTTAATTCCATTTATGTATAGCCAAATGGGCAACAAAATTCATGAATAAAATATTACACTTGTTAATGTATACAAAAATCACATGTAACTAGTGAAGGTATAAATAACAGGTTAAGTTTAGAAATATTCTTCAATTTGTCTTGTGATTTCAAAGCACAAAATTCTTTTTATGTAGTTTTTAGTTTTTTCTATGTGTTGAGAATTAAAGACATGATATTTCCACAGTCCATCTTGAATGATAACTGATTGCTTCTGGACACAAACTGTGTAGAGCTTTTTTAGCATCGACATTTCAGATCACACTCCGTGATCCATCATCAGGAAGAGGATGAAAATGATACAATTGAGATAACCTTACATATATATAGCTTTCCTTCTCCTAACTAAATCATGACCACTATTTGAAATAATAAATTTATTTTATACCTTAAAGTTTACTTTTTAAGCCATAGATCTAGTTACTTTGATGGTAATCGAATGAATTACTTCCATTGCCATGTGCTTCACTAAGACAACTTTTGATCATCCTCATGGTTAGAGGCAACTCTACCCTCTTGTATGGCCATCATGGTGAGGTCATCACATGATAGGTTGATACTTTCACTTGTGTAGTGATGATTTGTGCATTGATGTTGAAAACTTTGATTTTAATTTAATTTATATTGTGACATCTCTAGTGCATATACATGTACATATAAATTGTAGCATAGTTCAAAGAACATTTATAGCATTAAATAAAAGCATTCAAAAAATAACATATTGTGCATGCTTGAATAAGAATCTAGGGCATTCTCCACATGACTTCTAATAGAGAGATCATTTGTACATTAAGATTCAACAAAAGAACTATTAATTTAACTTGCATAAATTGTAAAATAATTAATACATGAACATACATCTAAATAGTGAATTTAGGTCTTCAAAACATTAAAAATTGTAAGTTCTTCATCCATATTTTTCATACCACATCAAGTGGTTCAGCTCGCTCTTCAATGACATGTAATATTCTCTGATGATCTTCACTATGTAGTCTCCACTTACGACGTCCATGTGTGTTTGAAACTATATGAAGAGTTAGGTCGGTAGCAATTACTAGGTGGCTATACTGATATAGCTTGTTATTAGGTTGATAATCAATAAAGTGAATCCCATGTTGAACAATCTTGACTTGTTTGAGATATGTCCCTTACACTACAACTGAACCTGTGGTAAACAACATTCCACGGTAAGACAACATTTTCTTGAGGTACAAATGTAACCTACATATATCTATTAACATGTATAGCATTATCATTGCTTGGTAAGACATAACATAAATTATAATATAAAAATTGAACACATTTTAAATCACTCTTGAGGTACTTGACATGTACATATGTAACTAATTGAAAATTATTTAAAAATATATTAAAATAAAGTTAAACCTGTGGGAAACACCATTCCATCACTTGTTTATGGATTTATTAGCTTTTGCCTCTCTTCTGTGCAACACAATAAATAATAACTAACTTGTTCTATATTTCTAGCCTTTGCTATGACTACAAAAACATCTCCTGCACCAAATTTACATGTCCAAAATTTGTAACGTAAAAAATTTAGAGATACCTTATATATATAAACACACATACCTTTTTTAATCAATCCTGAAATATGGTTATAATTAGTTGAAATCAAACGAATGTCTTCAAATCTTTCATCCTCATCTTCATTATATGTGTTGGTAACAACTAGTGGCACATTTTCCCATTCACTGACATATCCACGTTGTTGGTTCTTACAATTCTCAAAATCTCCCAACATGCACTCATAACGAAAACAAGAGTAATCTCTAGTGCACAACGTCCATGTAGGGCTATCTGTACTCATGACATAATGCAAAGATCTTGTTTTCTCTACCCTCTTGCATCCATACATTGATCTTCTATCCACACGTACAAATTTATTATATATCAAGTACACTATGAAAATAATATATCTAAATTATTAATTTCAAACTAAAATAAACAAACTTGTGTGTACACATATATCATATACATGAATATATATTTAAAGTACATGTACATTAAATAAATTCAAACAACACATACTTGATATCTCCCAAAACACTCTATGTGGAATGTATCTATTTGTTCTTGAAGATGTGCTAGCCTTATTTGGTGCAAAGTGTAACTTACACCATTCATCAACATCATGTGCATCATTTATATGATCTCCATCATAATTCATTTGATGTTTCCTTAGAGCATGCTTGATGCAAGCTCCTGCGCCATCATGTTCACCCTTTCCATGCCCACTCTCAAAGAAACTCCAAACATGTGGTATATTGTCATTTTGATGATATCTACATAGTGCATAAAATGAACTTGATGATTTGAATTGTGACGCACATCCATCTGACAATACAAAATGCCTTTCAAAATTTACACCCCTACTTGCCAAATAGCCAAAAAACTTCTTAAAGCAATGTTGTACAAAAAGAGTGTCATGCTCTTTATCATCACTAATATAAAAGTGATATTCTTTCTTGATGACTCGTACTTAAAATGTACTTTCAACACCATCCAAATCCAATTGTGCATGTCGATAACACACATGCACCATAATAGTGATCTGCTTTGAAAAGTAATATTCTGATTGAATCTCTTTTTGATGTACAAAAGAGTAATTTTCTGCAAAGTCGACCACTGATAAAATTGTTCCAGGTGGGAAAGTATCTCTTAATGTTTGAAATTGTTGTGCTTGCCAATTAGCAAAAAAAGCGTGATGTATGTATAGTTGAATCAATTTATGAAAATTTTCCATAAATGTTCCAATAGGTATCTCCTCTTCTACATAATCTAACCTTGTGGATTCTTTCCCATTTTTTGTTTGAAACTTTATGTACTTGTACCTCTTGCAATTTACCAACTTCATTGGGTCGATATCTTCATTTCTCAAAGGCATTTTAGCCAAATTTCCACATGTTTCACAAAGACCTTTTATGCAGTTTATTTGACCATTTCCATTATCATCATCTAATTTATCACATAAGATGAATGCTATGAATTAACTTGCCCATTTAGGAGGTGCATTTACAAAACCCTCACTGTCTTCACAAATCTTTCGAAACACCTGATAGTAGAGATCAAATTCCATATGATAACGACAACAACAAGTTTCAAAAACCTTGTTTGTCTTCACATAATATGGCCTTAACCTTTCAAACATTGTTTGCTCAATCTTTATATTTGGATTTGAATTACAAAAGTTCACATATATCTCATGTTGTGTTATCTCTAGCCAATGTTTTGTATGTAGTTCATAACTATTGGGCCCAATTCTGTGTTTGATAACATCTCTACTATTTGATGAAGCATGAGTATTATCATTCCAAAAGGTTGAGATCAAGTTGCTAACAACATCTTGAATCCTGTCAGATCGAGGAGCTCTACACATAATTGCCCAATTACTTTTCGAGGTACTACCATCCAATAATTTTCTCCTTTTCACAATTTTTTACTCTCTTTCTACTAAAACCAAGCTCAGATGAAATTGAAGACAATTGTCTTTTTTTTGAATTTCTTTCACTTACAATACTTGTGAACACCACTCTTCTTGTAATGGACTTATTCGTAGATTGAGATTATTTCCCGATGGAAGCCAAACCTTCTTTAACATTTTCAACAATATCTTTTTCTAGTTGTGAACCTTTCCCCTTTTTCAATGACAAATCGACACCCAACAATTGTAATGGTTTATGTAGCTCCTTACTAAGAAGTACAATTGATAACAATTGGGTTCGGCCAAGTGTATCAAGATTATCGAAATGAGCAATTATTTCCTTTGCAGTTTTATTCATTAACCTCCTATCAGTACGTCTAGGTTGTCCAGCATAATGTTTCAATTTCTCAATATCCATTTTAAGTAAATGATCTAAATTTCTATAAGAATTTTTTCTCTTCACCTCTTCAGCTAGATTAATATGCTCATCCATACTAGTCAAAGGAAGCAATCGTGACCCCTCTCCAACATCCATTGTTTGCAATTGGGCCTCCTCTTGGCTAACATCAACTATGTGTTCTTCAACAACATTTGCTCCACTTTCTGTATCACAAATGAAGGAAATAGATATTAAAATAAAAATAAAAATAAAATTATTTATTTTATAAAATAAAACTTTGTAAATAATAAACATTCATTTTATTTTATTGATTTATACTCTTAATTTCTATTGTAGAAATTATTATGTTTTCTAAAAAATACTTTCATTCTTTAGGAAAAAGAAAATCTAAAAAGCATTCTAAAAATATTTCAACAAATCTTTTCTTAAAAAAATTCTTTTATTCCTTAATTAGCATTAAAAACCATAAAAATACAAAAATAAAAAAGTTAAAAAAACATTCATGATAGAAATTTATTGGATAAAAAAAGCTAACAATTATTATAAATATAGTTTAGAGAAAGAAAACAAAAAACAACTACAAGAGTTTATTTTAAAATTAGGAAGTGTGGCTTTTTAAATATAAAGTTTTTAGATTTAAAAGAATTTTTAAATAAAATTAAATAATCAATAAAAGAAATAATCTAAAATGAAAAGTGAACTTGATTTTTTAATAAATTATAATAGCAATATATGCTACCACTTTAGGAAAAATAATGAAGTTGAGTTGGAGATAGGGAGAGGGATATGGAGAGTTAGAGAGGGAGAGAGATAGCTACGAAGGCCCCAGTGAGGGAGAGGTAGAGGTAAAGAGAGCGGGCAACTTGAGAGAGAGAGAGTGCTAGATACAGAGAGAGAGGTAGGTAGTTATCTCTAGGTAGAGAGGTGGGGATTATAACCAAGAATGAGGAATGACTTAAACTAAATGACGTCAGAGCTACATGAAATCAATGCGTATATATTTAAGCATAAATCAAGTGACCTAGATTAAATGACATCCTGCTATATGATTAATCAATACATGTATATGTTTAAGCATAAATAAAATGACCTAGATTAAAAATAGAAAAGAAAATATATGTATACCTTGTTTTTGTTTATGATATTTTTCCAATCTTTCTTCATTCAATCTTGCTATAGTTTCTACGGAATACTTTCCTGTAGTCTTATTTTGTCTTGTCTTTTTGTTTCCCATCTCCTTCTTTGTAAAATATAACTTGAAAATTCTTCTCTCAAAGATTTCTTAGACTCCCTTGCAGAAGAAAAATGCGAATTTATCTTGTTTGTGATTGATTTATAATGAAAAAAAAGCAATCCTATTTATATGCAATACAAATAATTAAAACATTAAAAAAATGTCGACCTGCCTTCAAACGAAGGTCGACCGTTAAAGAAAAAAATATTTTTTAAATGCACGGTACCTTCAAACGAAGGTAGTCGTTATGTGGATTAAGTCGCCATGTCCGGACCTTCGTTCGAAGGAGGGATGACTTTGAACGAATGACATCACCCACCTTCGTTCGCAGGGGTCTTTGAGCGAAGACCACCACTAGACACCTTCCTACCTTCCCTTCCCCTTTCTTCTGCAAAATTTTGGCTTCTGAATCCCAGTTGAAGGTCCAAATGGATTCACCTTTGCCAAACCAAATTGGAGGATCACAGTCCTTGAAACGAGCTTTCCAATGAGTATAGTTTTGATATATTTTGATTTTATTATGATTTTTTTTTAGATTTACTAAACATAGGTTTTTCATCGAACATCAAGTTCTCTATTCTACACACATGGAAAAATAGTAAATTAGTGAATTTTTTTTTGAAAAATATGTATGCCCTAGGTATTGATGTCCTTGTTTCAGCAAAAAAAAATTGAATTTTGATACATACATAAAAAGTTATGTTCTATGTAATATGCGTATGTCTAAATTATAATTGGTTTGACTTCAAAAGTAAATAAAAAAATATTCAGAAAAACATTATGAAACCAAATGCATGCCCTAGATATCAGTGTTACCAATCTAAATTCAAAAGAATCAGAATTTATCTTTTGTAGAAAAAAAGTTATGCGTTATGGAATACACATCACTTTAAAAAAATGTTGTTTACTATTAAAAACTAGTTATCAAAGGAGATGCAAAAAAAAATTACAATTTAACTCCAATTTTTTTTTTAAAAATATTTTTAGAATCTACAGACAAAATCTCAAAAATCACTAGTTTGCATCATCTTCAAATTCCTAACGGTTTAGCGGCTATAGGTGTCAAAAAGTGAAGATTTAGTTCAAAATGTTGATTTCAATGTCAAGTTTGGAAAAAAGTGTAACCCACTATTGTGGGATCACCCTAGGATTGATTTGTTCCAATGTTGATTATGACACTATGTGTTCCATCTGACACATTGAATGCCCACACACTCTTTGGACCAAGATTTGGGAGATCTATGGAGAGCCACATCTCTCTCCATTTCTTGATGATCCTATTTTGGATAGTATCCTACCCATTGATGATGTAGATAATATACCCTTTGATAATGATATAGAAGAGGAGCTTGAATATCTAGCAGGTCTCGATCGTTGTGATGACACAAATACTTCTCTTACTTCTTCTCCTCCTATCAATATCATATCTCCATCTCTTGTTGCTACTTCAGAGTTCAATGTTACTTCCTTGAGAGCTTCTAGTGATTCTTTGTAGCAGGATCATTTTAGTCTTCCTAATCCATCTCATTGGGATTCCTCTTTATTAGACATTTCATCCTTGTTTGTGGAGTCTCACATAGAAAATTTGGAGGACACATTTGAGGGTTTATCTCTCTTCTTTTATGGTAATGATGTGTATTTTTAGATGCAGTTCAATATCTTTCCTCCCCCGGTTCTACTTCATTGATTAGGCATTAGATTCTTGATTTGGAGAGGACATCTTTTTCCAACATGAAGCCACTAGAGTTGTATTCTGAGACACACATTTGGATTTGGATTCCCTTTTCATCTAGATTGTGGGAGTTGCTTCTCCATTCACCATTGAATTTGTTTCTTCCCAAGGAGAGAAATGTTATTTGTAGGCAATGGATTATTTTATGTCTTTAGGCATTCACCATTGGCATAGGAGCTACTTCTTTGTGGGGGGAATCTATCATCTTACTCTTTCTCTCCTATGAGGGGTTATTATATATTGGTGACAAAAGTAATCCTTGGGGGGTCATGTTGAGTCCTCCTTCCTTCTTTCACTTTCTTGTTTTCTCTCTTTTGGAGAGGGGTTTTTCCTATGGGTTTTTTTCTTTACTCCATTTGTGAGAGATTTTTTGTACATTGGTACCTTACATGTGGATTTGTAACCAGGACCCATCCTTCATCTATCATTGCATCATTTGCATGGTTTCTGATTCTCCCTAAGTTTCACTTAAGGGGGATGTTGGTGTGAACGAAGTATATTACCTAACTGGTTTCCCTATTAGATCTTATTCACACTAGTTTACTTAGGTAACACTTAAGATAGTTATCTCTTGTACCTCATGTAATACGATTAAGACACTTGTCATCATCCTATGTAGTCCTATTTCATCACCTTGCCTATATTAGCAAGGTCCCTCATGTACTTTTTGTATCATTATAATATATCATAATATCGTAATTCTATTTTGCACCACAATCAAGTAATTCATCCTCATTCTACTCTCTTGTGGAATGTTAATTTCTAGTTTTGCAAGTGATCCTAGGAGCTTGAGTCCATTGATGACTCTTACATTGATGATTGTAGTGGAGGAGTGATTTGCCAATTTGGAGGAGTGATTTACCAAGTTGAGTTATATCTTCAATGCCTATGTATGCACTTTCAATATCATTTGAATTTCAAAAACTTGTTTGTGGTTCAATATGCATTCACTTTTCCTTTATTCTTAGATCGTTGGTTGCCACTTCCTTATTTCCTCTTTGCATCTAGATTTAGCTTTGAGAGATTGTGGGCCATTGATCTGATGGCCCCATCAACTATTGATGGTCATCGTGACCTTTTAACTAATATAATTTTTTAATTTTCTTTGAACTCCCATGGGCCATTTGATGTGCCAAGTCATTAGGATTCTATGAATGGAAGGAACTCCACTGACACAATTGCTTTAAAAGACATATCAAACCAAAAACACTTGCAAGGCCACCTCAAATATTACTAACCAATGCTAGGCTTCTTATTGACAACTTTTCTTATCTTTATGAGATCAATATCATCCATTGGATCAAAACATCAACGATGGGAATTAAAGTTCATGCCAAGAGTTTTAGATCTTTGTATACCCCAAGGGCCATTGGTTTGATTTTCGATGATTTCTATTACTTGAGAACTTAGCTAAAACTATCATATTGTAAATGCATGAGTGTTGATTGAATTAATCAATGAACCACATAGCTTCACTTTAAAACACTACCCTTATTACATCCATTTGCTTGAATTAAATCTCTTCTTTATTGATACAAGGTCCAAAAATGTAAAATTTCAACATGTAGTGTAAAAACACTATAGTTATAAATATTTGAAATTGCACTTCAAATAATAAGACATGCCTTGTTTTTTTAAATCTATATATAAATTAAATATATATAATAGATCAATCTTATATAAAATTTGATGGGCTCCCTAAAATCTCTCTTTTATATAATATAGTCTTTCTACAATTTAAATTAATATCAAATTTAGGTCCTAAATGTTAAATAAGGTTTATATTTTGTAATAAAGTCACCTTAATGACTTAGTGATGTTTAATATAGTTAGCTATTAAGTTATTAATATTATTGTTTTTGTTTGAGTTTTTGGGAGTAAATTTCACATAAGGAAGATTGGGGAAGTTGTATAGGAATGTAATGATTATAAGTATTTGCATAATACAAATTGTAAAGGACCCCTAGATGAACATGAATACTACTTACATACTTTCTAGTATAATCTATTAGAGCAATATGGTTTAGTTTTTTACAATATTTGTGCATGCAAATTTCAACATGGTATTAGAGTAATATATCTCTACATTGTTGGAAAAATTCATTAAAGGAAGTCATGTATTTTCTAACGCTAGATAAGAGAAAGTTTTATGTGGAGGAAGGTTATTGATCGAAGCAAAATGAAGAAATTAAACCTATCATTGATAGAAGGATTAAATGTCATTTATTAGTAGTCATGGGCAAAATCTAATGATATCATATCAAATTTCATTCATTAGTTATAGTCATAGGCAGAATCCAATAAGTCATAATTTTTAGAGGAAGCACAGTGAAGGAACTACTAGAGAAAAGGGCACAAAATACAATCGCAATTGTGTGTAGAGGTTCAGTGTATGGTTTACAAAGTACCATGAGAAATATTTAATTTATTAAGTTTTCAAAGGTTGTTTAAGTTGTTTTTAATTTTATCAAAGTATTTATCAGGTTTGCACACTGTAAACAATGTTGTAGTTTCTAAGTGAGTGGCAAAGTCAATAAATAAACAACAATAAAGGAAGAAAGAAATACATGAAGTTTTTTTGTTATTTTATTCTTTCTTTGGGATTGCCCTTGTTTTTATGTGGAAGCAAAATTTGGGAAGTAAAGTCTAGAATGTTATATATATATATATATATATATATATATATATATATATATATATATATATATATATATATATATATATATATATATATATATATATATATAATATATATATATATATATATATATATATATATATATATATATATATATATATATAAATGGAGGAATAAGGGTCTTTTTGAATTAATCTAGATTAGTATAATTTTTTAGGTTTTTTTTTCTCTAAGAATGGAAATAGACAAATATTCTAGTCTCAACTTTCACACTTGGAAAGTAAAAATCTAGATGTGACTGATGAACAAGAACTTGTGGAGAATAGTGAATGAGAATAAAAAACCACCTACAAATGCAAATAAATTATTAGATTGACACAATAAAAATGTTAAAGTTAAAGCTATTATTGGTTTTGTTCTTTTTGATTCTAAATTACATCATTTATATCTAGAAAATTCATCCAAGGAAATCTAGTCCATAATATAAATAAATAGTTTAGAACAAAAGTAGTTAATGCAAAGTTTTCCCTAAAGCTATTTAGATTCAAGATAGATGATGGAATCACAAAGTTAAGCCACATAAGCAACCTAAGGTCTCTCATTAGACAGTTAGTAGAAGTGAAGGCTTTGGTAGATGGTGAGGATGCTAAAGCTATTTTGTTAAACAATCTCCTTTCTAAATACAATAATGTTATTTTTACTCTTAGTTAAATACATTCTCAAACTCTAAAAGATATTATTTTGACTCTCTTAGCTAAAGAAAAGAAAACTACAAAAGATACATAAGGTGATTCTCCACATGAGCATACATTATACTCACAAAATAATTATAGAAGATCAAATAAAGATAAAGGGGAGATTAAATGTTATTACTACAAGAAAAGAGGTCACATAGCCTAGATTTCTAGAATTAATGCCAATAATGTTCTCTTGAAGGAAAGCTCAAAGATAATCAAATGAAGTTAAAATAGCCTTTGTTGAGGATAATCTAGGTGCTACTATTAAAAATCCAACAGACGGTGATAGTGATAATGACTACTTATTTTTAAAAAAGTTTTTTTTTAAAGACCAGAAGAAAGATCTAATGTAGATGAAATTCAACATGGATGGCTACCTAGATAGTTTGGGAGTTTATGGATCTTCAGAATTATACCCTTACGAGGGTCATGGGACAACTTGATGGAGCATTATGGATATAGCTCAACATGGATGGTTGTCAAATAATTTGGGAGATCTATGATTTATGAGTTTTGGGAGGTGGAATCTAGGAACTTGGGAATTTGGCTTGAGAGCTACACTTTTATGAGGGTTAATAGGTAGCTTGATGGAGTTCTACCTAGTCCAAAAATTGTTTTTAAAGAGAAGCTTCTAAACAATATGAGGTTATGAATGGTTAGCATGTTTTTGTTTTCTATTTTGTTTTTTGTTCTATAAACCTTAAGAGGGGGTTTTGGAAAATAAGGTTTACATTTTGTAATAAAATCACCTTAATGATTGTGGGTGGTTGGGCGGGCGCCACTCCACAATTTCATGTGTGGAGTGGCCGACTCGATGGGGATGGGTGAGGTGGATGCGACATTAGAATTTGCTTGGTGACAACGGGGCTCAAAGATCTCGATGTCCTCTCATCATGGGAGTACGGTGGAACCTCATATCGACATCAACTATAATGATTTTCCTGCAAAGGCCGAAGGTGAGATATATGAATACGGATTTCCCAAGTTGATTGATAAGATAGGAAAGACACCTCACATGCCGAAAATTTATTTGAAAGAGTGAAGGTCTGTGACAGGACTACCATTAATCATAAATGTAAGAAAGGAAACTGCCAGCCATCAGATTTACTAATATCTGCCAGACTAAGCATGAATAGCTGGAACCAAGGTGGTTAAGAGTTGTGAGGACTTCACATGTTTCATTCTAAATAAGTAGCCAGAGATAGCCAAGCAAATAAGTACTATAGGTAGGTTGGGATTTCTTGCGATGAAGTTTATAAAATTAGAATTTATATGGTAGAAGCTCCCAATTTGGTGTTCCATTTGATGGTAGAGAACCTGGTATGCGGCGGAATGGACATGCCTATCTGTTTAACCAGTAAGGTAAGACAGATGGCTTTCCTAGGTAAAGTTAGGATCAGCGTCTGAGGAGAGTTTTATTGCAGAATGATGCCTTTATGATCAGAACCACCAAGCTCATCCTGGGGAGGGCTTTTGTTGAGGATAGAGAGCGATATAGAATGGATTCAGATATTGCCTCACATTTTGTCGCTTCCTTGCTGGATTTGAACGTGCCTAAGGAGGAGATAAACACTTTGATGCACAACCTGATCAAGGCAGAGTTGCTTGAAGGGCTGGACGAGGTGTTGTAACTAGAAGTGTATGGTGCAGAATTGCCGAGGCCATGTGATCTGAATAAAATCAATAAGCTCGGGGAGGTGGTGAAATATTTCCCCTTCTTGCTGGACTTAAGGGGAGGTGACCTACTAATCCATAGGATCAGAGCACGTAAGGGTTGCAATTTCCTAAAGAAAATGATGCAGATGACTACGGTGGAGGGATTTGCTTGGGTTGCAAAATTCAGGGATTTCCTTTACGAGCAGGGTGAAATTTGACATGGTAAATAGCTAATGGTTTTGTTGGTTTTCTATTCAAATATCAATAGTATAGTTGCATGGGTTATGGGTAGAGTCTGATAAAGTTTGAAGGGGTTTGGGTCAGTAGGCTATTAAGTAATGTTTTAAACAATGGTGAAAGATAGCCCTGTGTGGCAATTTTGGTTCTGATCTTGTAGACCCCACGTGGTCATTTTGAACTCTTTGGGGTGTTTGGTATAAGTTGCATCAGTTAGTCAAATGGGTTAGCAGAACCAATACAAAAGTTTTTTCCTGAGAGACAACATACCGTAAACTTCTCTTTTGATAATATATTCAATCTCTCTTACCAAGCAAAAAAAAAATCACCTTAATGATTTAGTGGTGTTTAATATAATTAGCTATTAAGCCATTAATATTATTATTTTTGTTTTAATTGTTGGGAGCTAGTTTCACATAGGGAAGTTTGGGGAGGTTGTATAGAATGCAATGCTTTACAAGATTTTCCATAATACATCTAAAGGATCCTCGGATGAACGTGAATATTATTTACATACTTTGGTGTTATCCCTAGAACAATATAATTTAATTTTTAACAATATTTGTACTTGCAACACTAAATGCATGATGCAAATTCAACCTATAAAGAAACGGACATAAAAGGTAAGATGTTGTTTTGTATTATAATGCTCTAGGGGAGAGGACCCAATTGCTGAGCATGGTCCAATAGGTGTGATAGTATTTGTGTATTTAAGGCCCAATATTTTTAAAAGTTTAGCACTAGTAGTTGTGTCTTTAAGGTTGTTAGTGTTACTATAAGTACTTATAATTGAATAAAATGTGCTCATTAGATTTAAAAAGAAACCAATCATGTGATGCCACATCAGCGCTCCGACAAAACATGACTTAATGCACACCTATTGGTCCATCCTTTTTTTGGGGAACTATTTGACACCTCAACAAAAAGCATGCTGATGTGGCATCATATTTGATGATGTGGCCCTGAAACCTTAGTTATAAGAAGGGGTCTTGCCAAATAAGCTGCTGTAAAATTTTTTGAGTGATTTGAAATTGCCACGTATGATTTTGAGAGGTGTGAAGTTAGGGTGCTCAACTACTGGGTCCTCTCCCCTAATTATTTAAATAGGTGAGAGGAAGAAAAGAAGTAACGAACTTCCATGCAATAACCATCAACACAGAGCAATGGAAAGGAGAGAGAAAGGAAGAAAGCAAGCATACATCTGGCCATGTGAAACTGGAGAGCACTCTGCCACCATTGTTGGCTTTCCACTCATTCAAGAGTAGGATTAGTTTTGTTGAATTTCAAAAGAAGCTTGGGCAGGCAACTGTATGGACCCGATAGAATTAAACTGGCTGACGAATTTATCAAGTTTAGGGGCTTTCTCCATTTCTTCTATAAGGTAGAAATTTTCTTCCTCGTCTATCTTTGAAATTTCTGCCTGAGCTTGAGTAATAACCTTTTCAAGAAAGGCTTTTCTATTTCTTCTCCAAATGCGGCTTGCCATACTTCTAGGAGAAGGAGCATCAATCATGGATCTCTGATCCAATGGTAGTGCTTGTGACCGTTGAGCTGGAGGTCTAGGGAACCAAGGTGATGGTCTGTAACCATGCAGAGTCTCTGTGGGAGAGACTGATAACATAGGAGCTCTTTTGATTGGGAGCTTAGCTCTACTTTCCATGGATGGTTGTGGCTGTAGTAAGAAATACTTTCTGGACTTGAGCTGGTCCTATTGAGTTGTCAGCTTTCTCCAGGTTTCCTGTCCCATATCCATGGTATGGAGCCGGGATTCAATTTGGACAATATCTTCAATTACCTTGTCCAATTCAGCACAGGTGTCTCATCTGAGCATTCTGCAATAGAAAGAGACTTCCGAATCCTCATCAGAGGAGTGAACTTCTTTGGTCATGAGATTGACTTGAGCTTGTTCTTGAGCTAATACATATTCGTCAGACTCTGCTTCTGTACTTGATTCTGACTCTGTGCTGGAGAGGATAATGTCCTCTGAGTCGGATGGATAAGCATTGATGAATTCAAATTCATCATTCTTAACTCCGGCTTCTCTGGCTGCACGGACTTTACCTTTTCCTTTCTTCTTATTACGGTCCGGGCATTTGTTTGCAAAGTGATCGCCTTTGCAAATATAACAGGTGGGTTTCCACTTTTTGGAACCCTTTTTTCTCTTATCTCTTTTTCTGAAGTATCCCTTTTTCTTGGGATACTTATTTTTGAATTTCTTCTTCTTCTTCTTGTAAGTCTGTTCAGAATTGTCACAATTGTAACAAGAAGATTTTCTTTTTTCAGGAAACTGATTAGAAGGCATAATCTGGTAGCAAACTGATGAAGAAAGTAAAGGTTGTACCTTTTTTATTTCTTTCTTGGCTTTTCCTTCTTCGCAGATCTCTTCATTGATCTATGTTAAGAATTGAACTAACTGTGGATATGTTAATTCTTTCATTTCTATATTTTCTGTTACCAGATTTTCAAGAACTTTCTTGTGATAGAATTCTCCTATCACACTACCAAAACTTTTCAGAAAAGTTGTGAACATGAATTCATGATTCTATTCATGGCCTGACAAATAGAAATTCTCATATTGGACATCACAATATTGTTTAAAATATTTGAGATCCTTACATTTACCTTTGATAAACTTGTTGTAGGCCAACTTTTCTTTGGTGTCTATTTTTCCAACAAACAGACGTGTTAATTGAGCACAGACTTGATCTGTACCTTTGTCCAACAGACTTTCTCTGTAAGCATCATCGAGACGATCCCAGACATGTCAAGCAACACCGGTCATTGCATTCAGAGCCTACTTTATCACCTGCTTTTCATCAGCATCAGCATTAGTGGATATATAATTTGTTATCCAGGCTTGCATTGCATCTATACCTCTTGTATTTTCAATATCTTCAAAATGATCAAAATTGACAAGGGGCGGTGTATCAGCTTTCAGAGTTTGAATATTTTTGAATGGATCAACAGGATTAGATCCATTAGGATTTGAACTAGAACCACGGGCCATTTGGAACTTTCCTTTGGCTTGTTCCTCTGGAGTGGTTTTCCTCAGATTCCCTGTAGAGGGATCATAAACCTTTTCAATCACAGGCTGCCTAACCTCAGTTTTTAGCTTAGGTCCTTCATACTGAACCTGTAAATATTGCTTCGCACTAGAAGGGAAATTCTTTGTTTTTATTGTCTGCTACTATCGGACTATATGGGTTACGGACTGAACAGTCCTAGACTCTTCTTGTAAAGCAGACTTTATATCGGATGATTCTGATTTGATGGAATCATTCATGAGAAGTTGTGATTGTGCAATTGAATGAACTTCTTCAGAGATTTCAGAAAGTCTCTGAGCATTATGCTTTACATGTATATTTGTAGTATTCAACTGAGACCCAAGCACATCACAATCTAATTTCATTTCACTTCTGACCTTTTACAGAAGTTCTCTCTGTTGCTCTAAAGCTCTCTGCTGGGCTACCCACCAAGTTTCAGCTTGACTTTTAAACTTGTTATACTGGGCTTTGAGTTCCTACAGATCTTTGTTAACAGAGTTCATCCACTGATCAGTGAGATGCTTTTCCAAGCATTCAAGAGTGGAGATAAGAGAATGAAAATTCTCTTGAGCACTGAGGCATGCTTTCTCAGCCTTGACTGCTTCGATCTGATGCCAAATCTTTCTATCCTCAGCAAGGAGCATGGATTTCCTCAGACAAAGGTTTGTCCAGTTAAGCAATTTGCTTTGGCTGGAGCCTTGGGAACTTTCAGCAATAGGAAATAAATGCAAAGGCCAGAAATCAGCTTTATAAGTTTTGGAGGTATCGAATAAAATGAAATCCCTAAATGGAGGAATGGTTCCGGGAACTAGACAAGGGCTAGCAGGAGTGGCTATAGCCTTTTCATGGGCTTTAGAAATACCCTGTTCAGGTATTGTGGCTTGTCAGGCTGAAAACATTTAGAAATGGCCTGATTTAGGAGGAAAGACAAAAGAACAGTCTTCACATCTATACAATCCATTATCTAATTCAGAAAATTTTTTATGGGTGCATGAGGAGCAAGGAATGGCTAAGGAACTGCTAGGCGTAGCAACAGTGGGGATTGTAAATAAACTTTCAAAACCCTTAGAGGGTTGTAGTCTAACGCTTTGGGAGCGAGGTAAAGAATCACAGATGGACCAGGTTGGTTATAATTAAAAACTTTTTCTGTTCTCATGGAAGGTCCAGTGCGCAAGGCAGACTGGTTGCCGGATGAGAATCTGATTACTGCCTGATCATCTATTTCTTCAATTGAGATGCCTCTCAATTGTGGTTGTTTCTTATTTTCTGCTTCTATTTGATTGTCACTATCCCAAAGATCTAGTGCCCATTCTTCAGGCATTTGAATATTTTTGTGCTTCACTATTTTAGGTGCAGTCAACTGTGTGTAGTCACTAGAGGATGTCCAGATAGTGGAAAGACCTTCTATTCCTTGAACTTTTCTGGGATTAATCATTAAAGGTATGACTTTATTATACAATCGGTAGTGAACCAAAAAGGTCAGGGAATGGTCGATAGACTTCTTCTTCATGAAGAGGTTCATTGTCTTGAAGTTGTATTCAAGAACATCTTTGAGGTTTCCATCTTTTAGACTGACTGGGAAGTCTAATAGGCAATCTATATAGATTAGACCTTTGGACATTGAATCACAACCAGCACCAAGAAGGGAATGAGACAATTTGTAAAATCAGGCATCTTTCAACATCATCATTACGATGATAGGTAAGCCTTTTCTATAATGGCCACAGATTCTTATTCTAACATACGACAGATGCATGAACTGTGGATTATCAGAACTAGCTAAGGCTTCTTTCTGAAACTTTGCTACAAGAGCATCTGAGAATATTTAACTTGCCCTTACTTCCACCTGTAACATGTTACAGGGTGGCAACATGACAACGTTGCGAAGTTTTATAACCAAACCAATTCTTCAAACCTTTATTCTTATTAAACATATCTATCACACCATTAGGTACATCTTTATAAATCTCAGAAGCTTTAATCTTAGGCACACGAAATTCCTTCTCAGGAAACTGACTACTAGCAGAAACTTCATCTAAAACATTACTACTTGACTCAGGAGTAGAAAATGAACTTTCATTATCAGCAAAGAAATTGGTGAACTTAACTTCTGTGTTGCGATCTGCGGTATGGTCGATGCTTTCCATAGTCGATCCAGAAGTGCTTGCTCTATCCATTCTGCGCTCAAACTTATGCTCAAATATGTGCTCGAAATACAAATTACTGCCTCAAATCTGCCCTGACGCAACAAGCTTAAACGGGACTTACACCACGAGGACTTACAACAAGATGCTGGGTTGTATGAGTAATACAGAGAGCAATATAAGGAGCAATACAGTGAATAGTATAACACTTATTGGCTAGTTATGGTTAGACAACAATGATAACAACAGACAATAACATCATCCGCTCCTTTCTTCTTATTATGGTCCGGGCATTTGTTTGCAAAGTGATTGCCTTTGCAAATATAACAGGTGGGTTTCCACTTTTTGGAACCCTTTTTTCTCTTATCTCTTTTTTTGAAGTATCCCTTTTTCTTGGGATACTTATTTTTGAATTTCTTCTTCTTCTTCTTGTAAGTCTGTTTAGAATTGTCACAATTGTAACAAGAAGATTTTACTTTTTCGGGAAACTGATTAGAAGGCATAATCTGGTAGCAAACTGATGAAGAAAGTAAAGGTTGTACCTTTTTTATTTCTTTCTTGGCTTTTCCTTCTTCGCAGATCTCTTCATTGATCTGTGTTAAGAATTGAACTAACTGTGGATATGTTAATTCTTTCATTTCTATATTTTCTGTTACCAGATTTTCAAGAACTTTCTTGTGATAGAATTCTCCTATCACACTACCAAAACTTTTCAGAAAAGTTGTGAACATGAATTCATGATTCTGTTCACGGCCTGACAAATAGAAATTCTCATATTGGACATCACAATATTGTTTAAAATATTTGAGATCCTTACATTTACCTTTGATAAACTTGTTGTAGGCCAACTTTTCTCTGGTGTCTGTTTTTTCAACAAATAGACGTGTTAATTGAGCACAGACTTGATCTGTACCTCTGTCCAACAGACTTTCTCTGTAAGCATCATTGAGACGATCCCAAACATGTCGAGCAACACCGGTCATTGCATTCAGAGCCTACTTTATCACCTGCTTTTCATCAGCGTCAGCATTAGTGGATATATATTTTGTTATCCAGTGGACATCTCTATCCCTTTGAAGGCATTGTGATATGTGCGATCTTGACCGCAATATTTTAAAAATACTCTTGAAAGAATCACCCAAGTATTGCAAAATTGTCACTTATTTCTTGCGGTCTAAGAAATAAGTATTCCGGAATACATTTCCCTATTATCTACATAAACAATTAAATTTCTTTTTCTTCGAGGAACTGTTGATTACTTGCACCCGAAGAAATGAGTACTACCATGGAAACAGTCATTCCTTGATTATTAAAACAACTTTATAGGATGACCCAACTTCATCTCAACCTATAAATGGCACCTCCTAAGTAGAACCACTGCAAAACCATTATCTGAAGAAGCCTTAATCACAAGAAGTAAAAATGGAAACAAAGGAGGAAGTGAAGTTATTAAGTTTATGGGCGAGCGGATATGGATTGAGCGTGCTGCTGGCTCTGAAAGCCAAAGGGATCAATTTCAAATATGAAGAAGAAGATATCATTAATAAGAGCAAGTTATTGGTAAGCAGCAATCCGGTGTACAAGAAGGTCCCGGTTCTCTTTCACAATGGCAAATCCATCTGTGAGTCTCGTCTAATCATCGAATACATAGACGAGACCTGGACTGAAACGCCCCGCTTGCTGCCTGACGATCCATACCTACGCTATCTTGTGCGCTTCTGGTCTGACTACAAGGATAAGAAGGTATGTTACAAGTCAGTAAACTTGGCAGCTAGCTTCCTTAAAAATCATTATTGTACTGACTTATAACTTGTATATTAGGCTGCAAGACACAATAGTGTTATTAATATAATTACAAACACCCATGAAAGATAGTCTATTGTATCTATGTTTATGTATCAATCTATGATGATGTAATTGTTTGTTTGGTTTTTGCAACAATCTGAGAGATTGGTTCATCTTTGCAATCTTAAGTTTATGGGCGAAGAAGAGAGGTGTCTTGTGAAAAGACAGTTGGAGGAGGAGTATAATGAAATGATATTGACTATGGAGAAAGGGATAGCAGAGCTGGAGCAAAGAGGGTGCCTCTATGATGGCAAAGGTTTGAAATACATGGATGTTATTTTCTCTCCTTGGATGGCTTGGCTTGATCCAATTGAGAAGCTCATGGGTTTCAAGGCTATTGACAATGAAAAATGCCCATGCTTATATAAATGGGTTCACAATCTCATGAGAAACCAAGTTGTCAACTCAACACTACCGGATGGTGATAAATTAATGACCTATGCCAAAACTGCATGGAGTTTGGAATGATTCAATCATGTAATCCTCAATAATGCAATAATAAAACTTAGTAAGATTTTACAGCTGGCCTAGCACGACTAGCTGAAGTTTGGACTCCTAAATCTGAATCTATCTCCTATAGCATACCTTGGGTTTTTACCCTTTGTTTTTCACAACTTTGCATGGGTGTTCTACCTACATTGTTTTAGCACATGATTCGACTCTGTGACACTCTTACTGATCTAAAACAAGTAGATTGACCATCATAAAAAAAACTTAACCTTTGTTCAGACAATTCCTAAATCATGAAGTATTCAGTCTCTCTTCGTGGTTGATTCTATAGGTCCAATTTTGACCTAGGACATTCCTACAACCATGAATTTGAAACACATATTTAAATCCCAATTTTATCCTTCGCCTAAGCCAACCTATTTTCAACTAACTATAATGTGTTGACTTGACTACCAAAACTTTCAAATTGTGTGCCTAGGACATGTCTAAAAGAATACTGACCTTGGATCATTTGGATAATCACTTATCATCTAGGAATCATTAATCACTCCCTATTGTATGGAATCACTCACTTCTAGCATTGTACCACTCAAAATCACTCTTGCTCTTGTCATAGCACCACTTTGCATTAGCTATCTTGATTAACATCACCTCTTTGTCAATAAATTCCAAAACCCAAGTTATCATTTGATTAGGATAGTTGATGTAAAGTATTAGGTTCACACAATACCTATTACTAGCAACAATGTAATTAACATCACCTCTTTTTCATTTGATCACCCTATTACACATTGTTCCAAGTATTATGTTCACACAATTCCACAACCACATTGCTACTTGTTGTCTTCCAAAATTTATCAAAATCATTGAATAAATCATAGGGGATTGTCTAAGGTATTCATGCATAGCAAGCTCCAAAAAAAAGAGTCAAACTATAGGTGCAACAATATCATCTTCTATAATGAAATTCTGATTATTTCTAATTATCATAAAAATAGAACCTACACCACAATCACTTACGCACTGACCCAGTATAATGATAATTGGTTGCCAGTATACATCTTCATGATAATTTCTGATATAATAAATCATACTTGGATCATATGCATGATTCAAATTCTCATTAAGAGAATCAACATAAAATTTGTTAACCTAAGACATTGCATGCAAAGAACCAAGTTCTTCAATTTTTCTCTCCACTATATACTCTTTAATGCAACATGTTGCAATGTTAAAAATTGCATATCTTTGCAATAAAATGTTATGTTTTGTGCTCACTTTAGTGTTCATAACCCCTAGTGTGTTTTTGGTTCATTTGACCTTGGCTTAACCTTTTCCCAATCTCAGTACAACTCATGGTTTCCACTTTCATGTGTTTTTCCCTTTTATGTGTTAACCAATCTTACTTCTACATTTATGTCATTCTATGCTAACATGTCAAGCATTTAGATGACTTGTACTTGGATACCAATGTAATGCACAAATGTCTATGTGATGCAATAACATCCACTGATATTTCAGGCATACAACCGTCCATTTTCTTTGAATCTTGCCACCTTTCTTTCATTGAACATGTTGTGTAGCTGATAGCCAGTTCAAATTCCATTGCTCTTCATCTTTTCTCTTGGCTCTATTTCTTAATCAATCGTTCAAGCATTCAAGCTATCTCAAAATTTCAGGCACTCTCTTGTTTCCATCTTCTCTTGTGATCTATTACTAGTAATCTTACCCACATCTTGAAGGTTATTGAGCACTTTGATGTCTAGCATGGGTTTCCTTGAAATTCTTACATCCTAGAGGACATCTTGCTTGTGGTGTATTGTAGGTTTTCACCTCCATGGACCTGTGTGAGTTGATTGTGTTCAAGATTTTAAATTTTACTTCCATTTTTAATAGCATTTTTGAATCCATTGGTGTTTTGGGCACTTGTTTGGCTTCTTACTTTTCTTTGACACTCATACACACTAGCTTATTGCTTCTTGTAGACCTAGGAGTAATATATTCATCACATTTTCAACTTGTTGCTCTAGTTCTAAACACACTTAAGCTAGGAGAACATTCATTTTCTACTTCCTCTTTATCATAGACTACCCGTGGAAGCGAAAAGGCTAAACTAGGGGCTTGATCATTCATGGAAAGCTCTCAAGTAGTCTAAACCTTCTTTTGTGTCTAAAGATAAATGTTTTCAGTGATACAAACTCATGAAATTCTATTCATCTTCTTCCTTTCTCTTGTGATTTCATCATTTTACTTTCTTTGAGTAGATTTAAAGCTCCATTTTCATTAGTTCTATATTATCTAGTATTTCTCTTTTTGTTGTTGGAGTTGTTCTTGTTCCTTGTGTAAGAGAGTTTGAAATATGGAAGATTTCTTGATTTTTGTAACTTTTTGGGATGAGAGTGCTTAAATTAGATGACATCGCATTGTGATAGCATCTCTAGTAGTGAGCACCTAAACTTTTTTACCAGGTATGGTCTAATATTCTCTTTCTTTATATAGGTTTGATTTTTCATTTCTTATATTCAAATAGCAATAAACTAACAATTTTCATAAAATCTAGCTCTCTTTCTCTTTTCACTTAGTTTAAGTAGGAAAGGAGAGAAATATCTAAATAAAGCTCTATTTTAGCTAAGTTCTATTCACAGCAGTATAGTTAAATTCATAAGAACATAAAAATCTAAAAAATATTTCCTTTTGTCCAATCTTATCTAGTTAATAAAACTTAGAAAAAAAAGAAAACACTTTCTTTCCACATCAAATCCTATTTTTGATTCTACACATGCTAAATCATAATTATTGATGCAAACAAACTCATAAACAACCTCTTCTTACAAACTCACATTTAGATCCCAAGAAAAATTAAAGCATTTAGGTGCAACAAAGATATTATCTGAATTAGAGCTAAAACCCACATCAAGAAGATCAATCCCATTTTTAACTGTGCCCAAATTCATCTCTAAGTAATCTAGAAGCTCAAATTCATTTTTCTTGATGTTGGTTTCCTCTATATATTCTATCCATGTTTCCCTTTATCACTCATTTGAGAACGAACATTTGTATTTGAACACTCTTTAGTATAAACATTATCAACATTAAAATCTCAGATCATCACCTTAGCTCATTATAAATAAGCATCAATTTGTTCATGCATTCTCTCAATCTAAACATTCAAGACAATTGATTTGTATTAGTAGCACTACTCTTGGGCAATAAATTTAAAGATTGTGTAGCCCCTTTGAGATACTTAATAAGACCTAACCAATGATATAAGCTTGGTGAATGCTTGTGGGTTTTAACTCCTTCAAAGGGACATTCAGTTCATGGTCTAGCGCTTCATAGTAGAAATTTACATATTTAGATAAATTAGGCCTTTTACCTCTTGGTACATCTAAAATAGTAGCTATGAATCTATGATTATTTATTTAAAAAAATGATTCAGTTTTACCTCTCCTGATATTAACAAGTTTTTGAATTCATATTGGAATCAATTTCACTTGTGAATTGCTCTTTTAATTCTATGATAAGCTCATCTTAGGAGGAAAAAGAATGGTTGGGAAGACCATTTATCCACTTCCCTGTATTTCAAATTAGAGACTTGAGTAGAAAATCTCATCTACATATCTTCATATTCAACTTTAAAATCAACAATTAAATCTAAAAGTGTCTGAATGTGCAAGTCAACAAGTGCAACATCATACCCATCGAATTTGGGTAAAAGTTTGTAAATATCTCTAGGTATGGGGTTCAAGCAAACAAATACCCATGAAAAGTCAAGTTGTTCATATTTAGAACAAAGATGAATTTTGGGTAAATTTATCTTTTTAATCAAGGGGATAGTAGCTTGGGTTTTAAATTGCATAGTATCAACCTCAAGCAAATTAATTTGTTGCACAAGGCAAGCAAGTTCTAGATTTGACAAAGCTAGTTTATGACTTGGGTGGTTGGGATATTCATGATACTCAACATATTGAGACAAGGAATCAAATGAAAGATCATGATTTACATGTGGTTTAGAACAATAAGAATCAACCTCATGAGATGGAATGGTAGAATAAGTGTGGCCAAAAATGTGATGATGCCAACAATCCATGTTAAATAAGCTTAAAGTATACTCTAAAACATTTGTCCGCACATGGACCCCTTGATTTTGGTTGGTGTAAACTAAAATTTGATGGTTCTACAAGAGGTAACCCAGGACAAGGAGGGGGTGGGATAATTAGGAACAACAAAGGTCAATTGATCAATGCTTTCATAGAAAAACTAGGGATCTAGACCAACAACTATGTTGAATCTTCAATTGTTGTACAAGGAACAATCCTAGCCAGGGATAAAGGAATTACCAAGCTAATAATCAAAGGAGATTCAAATAATATCATAGAGATTCTAAACTCAAGGGAAGTCCCCCATTGGTCCTATAAAGCAATCATAGAGGAGACAAAATAAATTATTAAGAATTTAAAAAGATAAAATATTAATCACATTTATAGAGAGGGTAACACCTCAGCTGAACTCTTAGCTAACATAGGAGGAAACATAATATGTTTCAAATATTGGGATGATGAGAGAACTCTCCCTCAAAATATTAAAGAGAAAATTCATGAAGAAGCTAAATTTAATTATTTAATGCTAGCCACTACCCAAAATTGGGAGAGATGTAGACATGAATGGGAATGAAGGAGATGATGCAAGAAATAATGTTCAAACACCCCTTTGGATTGCTAAAACAAAGATCAATGATTACTTGAGAGAATTCACTAGAAGAAGAGAGGAGCTATGGAAAATAAATTTCAAGGATTATATCACGGGTAATAGGTTGGATAATGTGAAGATTGACATGGGGGAGAATTAATTAGAGTCGAGCCTAAAGTCAAGTTGTGAAAGATTCTGAAGCAATGGGGAAGTCTAGGACATTTTACACAAGGTAAACCTAACATCCTACCTAGAAGCCCTTAATGGCTACATGATCTAGTTCTCTCAAGATAATTTTTATCATCATGGAAGAGTGGACCAATTTATGTTAGGGGTATTTTGTTTAGAATCTATGAGGAGTTAATTGCCATGGATACTAGGCTAAGAATGGAAGGGGTCAAATTGTAGAAGAAAGTCAAAAGTCATGACCATGAAGCTATGCACACTTTCCTTTGGCATAGCAAGAAGGTGGCTCGATAGAAAAATGGGTTTAAAAGAGACAACTTTCTAGGATGATGGAAGATAGTTTCTAAAACCCTCATGTGCATTGTATCACCCTAGAAGGTAGATACAAATGCTTCTATTCTTATTTGTTTCCCATGCTGAACCATCTAAGCATAGCATAAAAATGAATTTTCCATTCTAGTTATATAGCTCTCTAGAGGACTCTGTGTTAAAGTTTTGCTAGGGAAGAAAGATCTCCCCCTGTATTAGGGGTTAATATACTATTTTTACAGGTTCCAACTAGCCAGAACCCCTACCCCTCCTCTTATCCCAAGAATATACAATCCATCACTAGTCCCTCCTTATGTTTCTACTTTGGGCCCTTCAAAAGGAAATCCTAAGTCCATTGTGCTAAAAAAGTAGACCACCACTCCTATGGTGAAGATTTTAGTCCCCCCCCAATCCAAAAATCCAAATCTCTTTTAGCCAACCCCCTAGCCCAATCCTTTAAAGCCCAGGACAAGGGTAAAAGACTTTTTGATGTTGGCTCATCTGGCCCTAACCCTACTCCTAGCCCCTCTAGCTATATCAAGACTACTTGCTCCATCCACCCTAAATATAGACGAAGGAAGCACTAGATCATTTCCAGCCCCACCTCCTTTGTGGAACCCAAAAATTATGCTTCTAGACCCACTATGGACCCTTTGGATGCTACCACCACCCCACTAATTGTTTCCAAGCCCACTATCACCAAAGATCCCATATCCCTTATCCCCAAGGAAGACCCTCAAAAGGGGAAGTTCCTAGATTATATCTCATTGAAGGATAGAATTGGTTAACTTTAGGAAAGTTTGCAACTACATAGCAATGTCATGAAGTGGATTTTAACCCAACAACACACCATTAAGAAGATCCATGATTTGCAAAGGGAATTTTTTAAAACAAAACAAATAATGGTAGTGTGATGAGTGCAATATGTGTCTTTTATAATCCCTATGTTTCCTATTTTAAGAACACATTTTTGCAAACATTCCCACCTTTTAAGCTAAGATTTTAATTAATATGTGGAAAAAAGCACTGTGTTAGGTGTAATATGTTTTAATGAGTGTATGTTGTTGGCAAGAGACACTGCTTCACATTGATAAGTGTTGTCATTGATGGCAACTAAGATCATCCCAATCATCTACATAACACAATTTGTTCACACCAAAAGTCAGAATCAGAATTTGTTTAAGTCTAGGTAGTCAGGAACAGAGTAGGTGACAAGGTCTGGTATCTTGGTCTAGTTCTCTCTAGTGGAAAGGCATGGTTTGTTACAGATCTAAGGTAGTTGTAAGAATTTTCAAGACACTCTAAATCCAGAGTTTTGTCCTCCGGTGATGGACTCAAAAGATATTAGCTTCTGAGTATCAGGTTTTAGTTTGACAGAATAGACATAAGAAGAATAGGCTGACCTTGTGAATGATCTTTATTCTAGATGTATAGAAGTTATTTATTGGGCAATTGGTGAAGATAAGTGATGGAAGCTGACATGATTGATGATTTGTGGTGTAAGTTTTGGTCCGCATCTCATATTATGTATGGATCTAGCTGACAGCATAATACTCGACAAAGTTCTAAATGTTCTTGAAGCTGATTGGTAAAATGATTGTAGATCATGTTGTAGATATATATATCCAATGGAATTGGATGATTTAGGTGTGTGTGTGTGTTGCGACTATGGTGTAATTGCAAAAAGAAGTAGAAATCAAAAGTTTAGATGCTAGCAGAATAGTAAGAGGAGCAGAGTAAGGATGAAGTGTGTCAAGTTAGTTTTCTATGCTTAACCATAACTGAACTCCAGCATTGATAGATGCTAAATATCAATTCAAATTTATTGTAACTCTTCTTCCTGTAGGCAGTGAGCCTTCTTTTGAGTAGTGAGCCGAATGCATGTACATTCCCCATTGTAATACTTTTAATAGAGTATAATCTTTGTGGGTTAACCCCCACCGTGGTTTTTCCCTTAACTGGGTTTCCATGTCAAAAATCTTGGTGTCAAGTGTATTATTTATGTTTCTGCTCATGTGTTATTGATTAATGCTTAAATGTTTACATCATTGATTTGATTATAAGTTTTAAAGGAAGATTAAAGGTAGAAATTGTTAAATTGTGTGACAAATGATTCACCCCCCCTCTCAGTTGTTCATACCTAATTCAATAATTGGTATCAGAGCAAGTTTCCTTAAAAGAAGCCTAACAGCTTAAGGAAAGGTCTTGGAAGGAGTTTTCAATGGGTTCACTCAAAGATCAACTTCAGTTCGCTCTAAAAGATCTTGATCAGTCCAAAGTAGAAATATCTAATATGAAAGATGAACTCAAGGATGCTAATGATACCATTGAAATGTTAAAAGATAAATTAAAGAAGTCTATGGGAAGGAATAAGGAGCTACTTCTGTAGTTATCCAGTTTAACTGAAGAAAATGACATGAATAAAGCCTTGGAAGAAAAGACAAAGAAGTATGAGAAGCTATCAAAAGAAGTTGTTGTTCTAAAAGTTGAGATGGAATCTGGGGCAATGATGCTAACCAAAGAAATTGAGCAAAGGAAGAAGATTGAAGAAGATTTGAATCAAACTCTAAAATAAAGAACTAATGAATGCTACAGATTGGATAGTATAACTGGCCATCTAAAGTCTAATCTACAAGAAAGCAAAGACAATGAAAGAGATATTGAAAGGCAAATTGTCATTCTCAGACATGACCTAGAAGTTGCAAATGAATACAAGGAGAAGTTCAAGATAGGTTTAGCTAAACTTGAAGCAATACTTGAGGGTCAGAAAAAGGCTGATGACAAGCATGGTCTTTGATATGAGAAAGGTGAAAGTTCTGGATCTGGACAAAGAAACTTTCAACCAAGGAATGGGAGAAACAGACCTAGAAGACCTCTGGTAAGATAGCCTAATGCTCAAAGGTATCCATCTTTCAATGGAAATTGCTTCAAGTGCAAGAAATTTGGTCATAAAACCACTCAATGCAGAAGTAGAGTAAATCAAAATAATCCATCCTTCACCGGACAATGCTTCAATTGCAAGAGGTATGGTCATAAATCCAATGAATGCAGAATAATGATAATGGACAACTCATCAAATAGAGGAAATGAGAATTCTTTCAATGGAAAATGCTTTGCATGCAATAGATTTGGACGCATGGCCATTCAATACAAATCAAGAGAAAATCAATCAAATGGGCAAAGAAATGTTGTGTACTTCCACTGTAATTGATCCGATCATTTTGCAAGATTCTGTAGAAGTAGGATTAATGAAAGAAGAGGTCCAGTAAACAGAAAATTGGATGAGCAGAGACAAGACAAAGGCAAAAGAAAAATTGAAGAGAATGAGATCCAGAATGAAATGAGACATGGGTCAAGAAAGCAATTGTGAACCATAGTCATGGGTTCGTACCGGAATCTGGTGCAAATAATTCCTCAGGGAATTAAATTAGGAGCTCTAGCTCAGGGGGAGTTGCATTAAAATCAAAATCCCCCAGCTAGTAAGTGCCTGGATCTAGCACAGTGAGAAAAGAGATCTTGGATTATTTCAGATCATTCGGAAGGGTTTCTAGAAGAAAAAAGGTGGATATGGCAAATTGCGGAGTAATTCATGAGAAATTGTTCAACAAACAGAGTAACCGGATGTATTAGGGTAGAGCATTTATTATAAAGACAAATTAGGTGCTGCGGAGCATAAAAGGGTCATTCATTCCCTAGATAGATCACTTTGCATCAGAAGAAAGCAAGAAGAGGAGGGAATGAGCTCAGAGCTAAGAATTCTCAAGAATTGAAGCGCGAAGAGGATCTTCAAGCAAAACCCTAATCTACGGAACAAGGTATTTCTATTTTCTGTGAAATCTCTTGAATTCTCAATCTCTGCAAATGGCTACACCTTTAGTTGTTGATGTCACTAAAAGGCCCTGTCCTAAATTTAAGAAGCATCCTTACAAATCTGTTGAAGTCGAGCTACTAGGTGCTTTTTTGGGTGTTCCATATGGGGTTTTACATGTTGAAGACATTAGGGCATAAATTCATTGCAATGTAGAAGAATTTGGGAATCTGAAACTGCTAGAGTTGTTTAAGAGCCATCTAAAGGATGACAATTACCAACTGAAACCTGAATTTGAAGCCCTAGAAAACAAACATTTTCTATAAATTATTGAATTTCTGTCATTTGATGAGAATGAATGGGTTCGTTATGTGTTGAGCTGAATGCACGATGAATTTATATGGCTGCTGAAACCATTTAAGATCACCAAAGTTGTTATTAGAATTCTGACCAGGTTAAACTTAACTGGTGGATTACCCATGTTAAAAGCTGTGAAAAACCAAACTGCTACCGATGCAACTGGTGCCAAATTCATTAGGAGGGCTATGACTATAAATGATATTATAGAACCAGACGTGAAGTTTGCTTCCATGGTGATATGCTATAAGATTTATCACTCAAGCAGAGAAAACTCTATCTCTGAAATAGCTATATATGTAGCATATAAAATGCTGAAAGAGAATGCAGACTATGACCTTTGTGAGCTACTACGGGCTCAACTGTTTGAAAATTTGAACAAAATCAAGAAAGATAAGAAAAATTCCTTCGACTATGGTTCCTTGATTATATACTTATTTTTCTATTTTATGAATGAAGTGCCTGGAGTACAAAGTGTGCAATGGACAAGTGATAGGCCAATGGCAATCTAGATAAGAGATCATTTATATAGCCTTGGAGATTCAGGTGTACAAAAGACTGTAATTTGGGGGTATTTCAAAAATTTTCAAAGTTTGATGCATTCAAGGGAAAGAATCCCTAAATTAGTTGTAGAAAAGTACGAGAATGAGATATGTTTTATGATTGACATTGATCAATGTCTGATGGAAGCTATAGAACTAAGAATAGTATAGATAATGCCAATGAGTTATTAGGTGGATGAGAGAGTTTTGGACATGTATGCTCAACATCTTCTGAGCAAACCTAAAGATACATCTGTTGAAAGATTTGGAACATACAAAGAACTAAGTCTAAAACTACATGTGGAGCTTAGGAAGACAGAGATTAAAAGAAAAGTGATGAGGTGGGTTGAAACATATGCTGAGAGTATTGGGATTACCAAAGAAACAGTAAGAAAGAATAAATAAAGGATTGAGGAGATAAAGAAAAGAGCTGAGCAAGCCCCAAAAGAAAGGACAGAAAGTGAGCCAACAGCTGCTCCGGAAGTCCCACCTAGTGTTTCAAGGAAAATAAGAAGCTCTGCAACTATCTCAGAACAATCCAAGTCTATTCCCATTAAGACACCAGAGGCCACACCATCCAATGAAGGAGGAAAGAGGAAGAAAACCAAGGCCACAAGAGCCTACAAGAGCACAAAAGATGATGAGGAAACGGAGACAGATGAAGAAGTTAAGGAGATAAGATCCAAGAAAGCCAAGACTTCAGAGGCTTCTGAGGACCAGCCTTTTGGAAGAAAAAAAGGGGAATAAAAAGCAAGAAACTGGTAAGGTAGCTATGACAGTTGATGAAATTGTAAAAATAATCATTGTTCGTGGAAATTTAAAGCCTATCAAAGTTTACTATGACAGTTTCGATCAAGAAAATAAGAAAATTTTGGAAGATGCCACCATCCTATATTTGAATAAATTCAATAGAGCCCTATTGGAAATTTTACAAGAACTTCCTAAAATTTATGGAAAATACTGGAAATGAGGAAAGAAGCAACCAAGGCTAAAGATCTAGAACTCAGAGAGTATGTCCTCTCCACTTTCTATCCTGTAATGACTAGAAGAGAAGAAAATAAAATCCTCAAAGAAGTTAAAGAAAAATTTAGAAGTAAGGTCCATATGAACAAACTAATGCTTGGTGAAACTGAGGAAATTGCAAAAGAAACTGAGGAAATTTTGAGAAAGGCCTTAGACAAGGATTAATATTATATTATTTCAGAGAAACAAGTTGAAGAAGACAATCCTCCAGTTCTGGAATTAGAATCTCTAGAAGAAGAGATTAACAAGGGAATTGATGACCAAGGTGTTAATTTAGATCCTTCGGAGCAAACCTATGAGGAAACAAATTATGGAATTGATTCATCAATTCTAGTTGTTGGAGAAGTGAACATCAATGAGCAACAAATAGAGATTAATGACTCCTCTATTCTAGGAGAGAAGAAAATAAACAAAGCAGATGCAAAGATGATGGACCAAATTAATGATGCAGGTGATACTCTAACTCCTCTTGACCAATCAGAAAAGGAAAATACTGTTGAGAATACTACTGCCACACTAGATCCTCCAGAATAGATTTTAGGTGATGAGGACAAAGAAGAGAATCCCACTGTAGATGATTCAGAGAAAGGTGAAGCAGAGAAAGAGAAAGAAGAGAGTAAGGATGAGAAAATAGAAGAAGATGGTGCAAATGTTGAAACATCGAAACAAGATAGTCCAGAGAAAATCCAAGAAGAGGAAAGTGTTCCAAAAATTGTTACAAGAGACACTGCAAATGCAGTGAAAAGTCTCCTAGATAAAGAAATGCTTGAGTTTGATGAACCTGAATTACTCCAAGGACCATTTAATCTAGATGCTCTCTCTGGTACAAGTGATGAAGATTGCATCCTTCACTCAAGCCAAGGCCAGAGAGAAGTTGTTAAAATCTCACATGGAGGATAGTGAACTGTTAGGGCTTGCAACCGAAGTCTTGGAGAAGTTATTGCAACCTGCCAAAAGAGTTCATTGGATTCCCCCTCCAGTCACCTAAAGAATCTTGTAAATGCTGTAAGTACACATTTTGAGTCTTTTCAAAAATCTGCGGAGGTGAAAGTTCAGAAGGAATTTTTGGATAAGAAATTTAGTGGAGTACAAAATTTGATAAGAAATGATAGGATGATACTTAGAATTAGCATGAGGAGTATTCAAAATGCTCTAAATGATGGAAGTGATATGTACAAATTCTGTCTATCATGGCCCAAAGTTAGTGAAGATATTGAGAAGAAGATAAAGGAGCAAGAACATAAATTGCCAAATCTTTCTCAAATTTTTGATCCTCTAACAATTTCGCCTATAAGTCAAGAATGTCAAGTAATTAGGTTGACAGATGAGATAAAGAGGCTTGTTAAAGAAAAAGGTAACATCATGAAGAGAATGTGTGAGCTCTAGGGATTGATTGCCCCCAAGTTAGAAACCATGTTTAATGCCTTATTAGAAGCTCATACTGCACTTCAGACAAGTAATCCTCCAAACCTGACTAAGGTAGAAGCATATGAATTTTTGTTGAGTGGACACATCTCAATTTTGGATGGAATGAAGGGAACTTGGGCCTCTAAACTTGTGCAATTGAAAAATAGTTTTGTAGACATTCTCAAGTTCATGTGAATAGAACTTAATGATTAGTTGTACATATGCGACACTATACATAGAATTTTTGGAGAATTTTGGCCTGTGGACCCCACCCTTTACCATTGATGCCAAAGGGGGAGTGAAGATTAGTGAAAAATGAGGAATCCAACAAAGGGGGAGCACCAGAATGCAGTGTGAACAACATTATGGAGCACAAGCAAAGGTGGAGTTATTCCAACACTTAGTCATTTTTCACTAAGTGTTGCCATCAATGCTAAAGGGGGAAATTGTTAGCAAGAGACACTACTTCACATTGATAAGTGTTGTCATTGATGGCAACTAAGATCATCCCAATCATCCGTATAACAGAATTTGTTCACACCGGAAGTCAGAATCAGAATTTGTCTAAGTCCAGGTAGTCAAGAACAGAGCAGGTGACAGGGTTCGGTATCTTGGTCCGGATCTCTCTGGTGGAAAGGCATGGTTTTTTGCGGATCTAAGGTAGTTGTAAGAATTGTCAAGACACTCTAAATCTAGAGTTTTGTCCTTCGATGATGAAGGACTCAAAAGATATTAGCTTTTGAGTATCAGGTTTTAGTTTGACAGAATAGACAAAAGAAGAACAGGCCGACCTTGTGAATGATCTTTATTCCAGATGTATAGAAGTTGTTTATTGGGAAATTGGTGATGATAAGTGATGGTAGCAGACATGATTGATGATTTATGAGTGCAAGTTTTGGTCCACATCTCATATTATGTATGGATCTAGCTGACAGAGCAGAATACTTGACAAAGTTCTAAATGTTCTTGAAGCTGATTGGTAAAATGATTGTAGATCATGTTGCGGATATATCTATCCGATGGAATTGGATGATTTAGGTGCGTGTGTGTTGCGACTATGGTGTAATTGCAAAAAGAAGCAGAGTTCAAAAGTTCAGATGCTAGCAGAGCAGTAAGAGGAGCAGAGTAAGGATGAAGTGTGTCAAGTCAGTTTTCTATGCTTAACCAAAACTGAAATCTAGCATTGATAGATGCTAAATATCAGTTCAAATTTATTGTAACTCTTCTTCCTGTAGGCAGTGAGCCTTCTTTTGAGTAGTGAGCTCTGGGTAGTGAGCCCAAATGCATGTGCATTCCCCATTGTAATACTTTTAACAGAGTATAATCTTTGTGGGTTAACCCCCATCATGTTTTTTCCCTTAACCGGGTTTCCACGTCAAAAATCTTGGTGTCAAGTGTATTATTTATGTTTCTACTCATGTGTTATTAATTAATGCCGAAATGTTTACATCATTGATTTGATTATAAGTTGTAAAGGATGATTAAAGGTAGAAATTGTTAAATTGTGTGACAACTGATTCATCCCCCCTCTCAGTTGTCCGTACCTAATTCAACATATGTGTGTTGAAGAAGTTATTTTCAAATATAATTTGGTATGTTATTTTGTTTATGATGATCTTAGAGTAGGGATTTTCTATGGGACTAACTCCTTCCTGCAGCAATTAAGACTGACAACCTGCAGCCAAAGGGTCAACCTCCTGTAATCAAAGGATCAACTCCCTGCAGCCAAATGATCGACTTCCTATATCGAAAGGATGAGCTTCCTGCATCAAAGCTCATGGTACCTACAATTGTCCAGCATCAACTAACTCCTCTGTAGATAAGGATTAATTTCATAAATAGCAAGACAAGGCATTTAACAGATGGCAAAATACCCATCCTTTAGAAAGGAATATGGAAGGATTAAATGGATCTAGTTATTTGTTCTCATGTTCCTTAAATGGATTTCTTGTGCCATTCATAGATTAAGGAGTCTTAGTAGGAATGTTCCTCTTTGATTGTTTTAATTTTAGTTTCCTCATTTGGTTTTTCTTTCCAAAAATAAGAGCCCTTCCCTCATAAAAAATAAGAGCCCTTCCCTCATATGATGGGAAGTGGTTGACTAGTCATTGGTTTCCATGAATGTATGAACTCATGTTAGATGTGTATATATATTGTTTTGATCCAGCATATCTAGGGATAGAGATTTTTTAAGATATGTACTAGATTTTAGATATAGTTTTGAATACAAAGTGTTTTCAAGTCATATCAATTTTGCTTCAGATGTTATGGATCAATTGGTATGTTGAATTGATTAATAATTAGTAAGAGGATAAAAAGAGGGTGCAATCAATCCAAGCAAGGGCCTAGTTGAAGTGGACTACAACTAAAATTGTATCTTATCAACATTAGATTCTTACAATCAGAACTAGATTTGATTATTATTATTATTATTTTGTTTTAGTTAGTAAGTTAATTCAGTTAGTCTTTGAATGTATAAGGTAGATTTTATGTTTCAGTATTACATTCAGTTCTTATTTTTCCAAAAATATCATTTTCCTACTATACACAACTATACTATTTCAATCCCTAGAAATCTTTAGTTGTACATATAATATTGACATCCTACCAAGAAAATACATCCATGGATTGATAAATGTAGTATGTCATCACTTAGTGAGCTGCTTGATATGGGATGAGGACATTTGTTGAGTTGTATACAAGCCTTAGCTACATTAGGTTTATTGGTTCAATTGGTAGCACTCCACAAAGTGGATGATGAAATTTGGAAAGTGAATAAATTTGTATATACATTCAGTAAATGGGAGGAGTTAGACCATCATTTGAAATGTCATAGAGATAAGGAATAATTAGGTCAAGGAATTAAGAAAAATCTAGCTGAGGTGGTTTCTTTTAGTAGGGAGACTATCAAGAACTAAACTACTAACCTATATGTCCTATAATTTAAGCTTCAAAAATGACGAGTGAGAACCTAGATGGGCCTATCAAGAGGACCAAAGCACAAGTTATGGAGGAGAAGCGAGAAACCAAGGCTATGGAAAAGGATCCTAAATCTAAGTTTCATTTATAGACAAGATAGACTTTCTAGGAATAGAGAATGACATGTTACTAGTGGCCTGTAGAAGCTTTCAGACCACTAACCTTTCTCTGTGTTATGTTTTTGTTGTTGTGTTTTATGTTTTTCTACTACGGGTTCTGCGAGATTTCTTTAGTTTTCTACTGGTCCTTCTATTGTAATCTATTTTGTGGTTTTTAGTTCACCTCTTGTAAGACTCTTTCTATCTTCTTTTTTTTAGCTATTTTTTGTAAAGGGTCTAGGCCATCTAATATTGTTTCTACTAATATAAAAAAACATTTGTCCCCCCATCTCATATGCACAAATTCAGGAGAATCCATGCTTTCAATTTAATTTAGATTTATATGTATGCATAAAAGGTACTCCCCTTTATGCATATAAATTATACAAGCTAAAAGGAAAAAGGGGGGAAATGGAGAAAAAACTAGGGTTTCCTTGGAACCCTCCATTGTTTTCCTCTTGGTGCATTGGTTCGTTGATTGTTCTTCACTTGTCTTTGGTTGCCGGCCTGGTTTAGTTTTTAGGGGGTAGTTTCTGTGTTTGTATCTATTTGGTCTGTTTGGGGGTCTTTTTGTGTGTTTGTTTTGAGTCTTTTTTTAATTCATATTTATACAAGAGTTTTCCCGCCCAAATGTAGGTTGCTGACACCATTGCTAGGTTTGATGTGTGCATTTATTGAGCAGTTAGCTCAGCGGGCCAAGCTTTTATGGCTTTGTCAGTGGGTAAGGACAACACATTTACTTCCACAACAGATGAGGTTACTAGTAGTAAAGTTGGCGAAAAAGAAAGAGAAGCCATGCCATTTCAAGAAGTTGTTGGTGCTGAGGATGCCATGCCTCCATTGAAAGATGGGAGTTTCCAGATCATTGGTGGATACTAGGGACTCAGAGTCGTTAGTGGATTCTCCACAGGTGGAAGTGGTGAGGAAGTGCGAGGAGAGCAAACTGTGGGTAAGCTATCTTCCTCCCCACCTTGTATTTCATTAATGTTGAATGATGTAATGCTCCTTGCTATTAAGCAAGAAGAGACAAGGCTTAGAAACATAACAATGTTCTTGGTGTGTCTTGATTTGGAAAAAATATTGTCAAGAACATTTTTTGATAAGTGGCTTCATTTAGTGTGGGTAAGAAGAATGGGGATTCAAATAAGTTTTTGCATAATGATTCAGAAAGGTTTATTTGTTGTTTTTCTTAAGACCCACAAAATGTAGAAAAAAGTATTAGAATTTTTTTTTGGAACATTGGTCAATCCCTATTTAAAGCTCACCCTTGGAGCCCCGACCAGTCTAAGGAGGAAATGCTATTCTGCTCTATGCCTAGATGGTTTGAGGTAAAAAATGTTCCTGAGTAGCTTTGGCTTTTTTTACCACAATTGCTAAGTCATCTGGGAGAGGTTTTAAGAGTGGAGGAGGCTAGGGTTACCTTACCTCATCTAGATACCGAAGTCCTAATTTATTTGAAGCCTGGTGCCTTCATTCCTGAATGGCTAGATGTGGGTGGGTTGGGGAAGCCTATAAGATGCTTTGTCAGAGGGCTGGGTGGGATTAATGCTTATTTCTTGTGTAAATGTGACAATCACCTTAAGAAGTCTTGTCATATCCTTGCAAAAAGAAACAAAGTGCCTGAAGTCTAATAGGTTGCTTTGGATCCCTTGAAAGGGACCATGTCTTTGGTTGGGGAAGATATCTTGGGTGCTAAAGTGCATTCCTCTTTTCAAGATAAGAATGCAGAGTCTTGTGTCCCAGCTAGTGGTGTGGCCACATCAATCGGTGACAAAGTAGTGGAAGAATTTGATATATCTATTGTCCTTAGGAAGCTCAGTGAAATGAGCTCAGAAGAGGGGGAAGTTACGAGTGAACAAGGTCCACATGATTCCATTCCTTCTTCACCTTGTGTGGAGGTTTAGAGGATCCCGTTGGATGCTGTTGAGCCTCCATGTAATGAGATAGTTGAGGATGTGTTGATTGTGAAGTGTACACCTATGCAGACCTTGCCTCAAACATAACTGCCCAGAGGGCCTCTTCATGCCTGGTAGAAGGCCAAAGCCTTGCTATTCCCCCTGAGATGCAAGTAGTGGCCTACATGTTTATTGCCCTGGGAATTCTCCTGATTCAAAAATGGCCGAGTAGGTTGTTTCTAAGGCCTGAAATGTGGAAAAACCTTAAACCCAAAAAAAGAAGAATGCCCAACAACTAGTAATGGATAAAATCAGGGATCAATTACAAGAATGTAAGGATGGAGAAAAAAATAATAGTTTGAATATAATGGTTGGAAAGAAAATATATACAACTAGCCCTATGGGGAAGGACTATGAAGGATCGATTACAAAAACTGAAGAAGCTAGTCTAGTCAATATTGATAGAAATGAACAAAGTTTGAAAGATTTGATCTCTTCTTTACTCCAAAATAAAACTGAAGAAAAGAAAAAAAGGAAATATGTAAAGAACTCCAAAATAGAAGCTAAAAAAGGGGAGAAAGTCTCTGACTATTTTTAAAAGTATTATAAAAAAGGAAAATGGAAACTCCTAAACCAATGAACTATGAATTTTTTAGTTGGAATATAAGAGGATTAGAGTCTCTAGATAGAAAAAATTTAATTAGAGACTTTTGTAACAAAATAAAGGGTATTAACCTCCTTATGCTTCAGGACGTGAATGCCACATGCTTTACTCTGGAGAATAATTTGAAATTCATTTGGAAAAATGTAGAGTATTTTTACATTGAGCATGTAAAAGGGAAAGGGGGGATTGCAATGTTAATTAACAAAAAATAGTTTGGTCTGATCATGCCAAAAGTATGATCACCCTGCAATAGATGTTTATGGATAATATTTAAGAAAGATGACATGCTTTTTGGTGCATGCTCTGTGTATGCTCCAAATGAATACAATTGCAGGGCCGAGCAATGGAAATGGATGGCTAACAACCTACAACAGATTCCATGGATAATAAGTGGAGATTTTAACATGACAGAACACAAAGAAGACAAGATTGGTGGTCTCAAATGGGGTTGGAAAGGTAATGAATCCTTTTTTTGGCATAAATTTAAAAAATCCTTTAATCTCTTTGACCCTTTTGAAGGAAAGAAAAATGAAAGTAAAGGCATTTGGTTCACATGGTGTAATAGCCAAGGGTAAAAGTAGAATTTATTCAAGCCTAGACATATTCTATGCAGTTGAAGACAAGTTCTATTTCCTTAGTAAAAGAGATAATAATTATGTGGAGGTTATTCCTTCTACCCTTTCTGACGACCATCCAATAGAAGCCCATATTAGGTGGAAAGATCAGCAACCAAAGTTGAGAGCTAAAAAGGATAACTTGTTTAAACTTAATTGTTCCCTACTTTAGGATAGTGATTGTTGTGAAGGGATTACTAGTTTAAGGAACGTTACAAAAGTATTATTTTCCAATTAATTAAAATACCAATACTGGAGTGCCTTGATAAAAAATTGTAAAGTTTTATTTCAAACAGTTGGAAAAAAGTATGCAAAAGATAGAAGGAGGGATGAAGGACTACTGCAAGAAAAGTTTTTGAAGTATGAGAGAAGGCTTCAAGATAACCCAGAAGATGAAGAGGCTATTAGAGAATTGGGGGACACAAAACATAATTTGAGGAGATTTCAGATTGTTAGGAACCAGGGGTTAAGAGTGAGGGATAAACTAAATTGGCTGTCAGAAGGGGATAGAGGGTCAAAATACTTCTTTAACCTGTTGAGAGCAAAAAACCTCAAAGAAGACATTGGGCCTATTGTAGAAGATAACAAATGTTTCAAGGGCATTGAAGAAATGAAATAGGTGTTTAGGGCCTTTTATCAAAATATCTTTTTAGTTGAAGATGGTTCAGAAGACAAGCTCAAAAGCTATGTAGAAAAATATGCCCTAAAAATGTCACAGATGAAATGAGGGTTAAGCTAGAGAAAGAAATATCTAAAGTGGAAATAATAAAAGCTATTAGAACAATAGAAAATGGTAAATTGCCTGGAGTTGATGGAATTCTAGTGGAATTTTACAAGTGCAATGAGGACTGGATTGCTGAAGACCTATTGGAAGTCTATCAAGAAGCTATAGCTAGAGCTTCCCGAGGGGAAGAAATCAATAGAGGTGTAATCAAGTTGTTGCCTAAAGAAGGTGTTAAAACCAATATTAGAAATTGGAGACCAATAACCTTGTTAAATGTCTCTTACAAAATTATAGCTAAAGTGCTAGCCCTTTCAAGTTAGAAAGATCTATTAGGCAAGGGTGCCCTCTAGCTCCAACATTGTTTGTAATAGCTTCTGAATCATTGTATTATGTTCTAAGGACAGATCAGATTGGTAGGGGATTGAAGGGAATAATCCTTCCAAACAATGAACCACTTTTAAATATTTAATTTGCAGATGATATTGCATTATTTCCAATTTTAGAAGAAGAAAATATTTCAAACTTTGAGGTGAGATTGTCTATATTCTGTAGAGTTGTAGGTGCAAAGATCTCCCACTCAAAATCCACTCTTCTTGGCTAGGATGAAGCTCCCCCATTGTGGTTAGATATGGCTAAGTGGCAGTGGAGGGATTCTTCCAAATTGGTGAGGTTCCTCGGAATCCCCTTCTCTGTCAGCCCATCTTTGAAAGAGATATGGGATTAGATTTTTGGAAAGATTAACAAGAATCTCAACATGTGGAATAAACAATATTTGTTTATGGCCGACATGATCCAAGTGTGCCAAAAGATTTTGTCATCCTACTCCATATATTATGCTTCATCCTGGTTCTTTGGTAGTTATCAAGTGAACATAATCCATAAAAAAAATCAAACTTTTTGTGGTTAGATGGGAAGGGAAATAAAAAAAAATGCATATGGTTGCTTGGGAGTGGTGTTTCTTAAGTAAACAATTGGGTGGATTGGGACTGAAAGACCTAAAAATCTAGGGTACTACTTTGGTAGCAAAGTGGATAGTTAGGGTTTTTAATGGCTCGGAGCCTTGGAAAATTTTAATTATGAATAATTTAAGAAAGGTAGTGCCGAAGAAAGCCAAGGACTGGGTAGACTTGAGTCTTCAAGATATTGTATTGGATGACTTCAGCATCGAGCCCATAGGGTCAGTTGTATTTGGGTCAATTTGGAGGGATTGGGAATCTATTAAGTCGTTCCTAATGAATAGAAAAGCCTTTGATGTCAACAAAAAATAAATTGTGCAGACTAGATCCATTTGGTGGAATTTGAAATTTAATGGAAAGGCCTTGGCTTTATTGCAAGGTTGTTCTTCTAAAAAGTGGCACAAATGGGGAATAAATTCATTCAGTGATATTATAGCAGACAATGTTGTTAAAGATTGGAATTATTTAAGATCAGAATATAATATTCCAAAGACTCAGAGAAGAACATATGTTGTTCTTCTTAAATCTATTCAAGATATACTTAAGTAGGGAACATGTCTAAAAATAGAAAACTAGGAGTAGATTAGATGGAAAGATGGCTCAAAATTTGCAAAAATGAGCCCAAAAAGCTTTATAAACTGGTGGCTAGAAAATATGATGTATATGAACATTTTAACCTGACATGGAAAGTCAGCTTAGAGCCCAAAGTGTGGTCTAAAATAATGTCTAATATCTAGTCCAAAGTCATAGAGCCAAAAAAGTGTTGTTTTAGGTGGTTATTGTTATTAGACAGGCTATCATTAGGTCCGGATAACATTTGTTTATATTGTAAGTGTCCTTAAAACAATGATCATATTTTCTTTGATTGTTTGTTTACGAAAGCTATTTGGTCTTTTTTCTTAAAATCTTTGAAAGGAAAGTTGTCAAGTTTGTGTGTCTCCAAAGTTAATATACTATGTGGTTTTCTTAGTAATGTTGATAAAACTAAAAATTTGTTTTGGCTATTATTTACTACTAAGATTTTGTGGGCTTTGTGGAAGGCAAGAAATGAAAATGTGTACCAGGGTAGGGAAAGATTGCTTGCTGAGTCCTTCTTGGGACTCACTACTTGACTAATTTGTGAGTAGGCCACTGCTATGATGAGGATTCCTACAGAAAGGTTCATGAAGATTTTAGACGAAGGATCAGATACAATTTACAGGGCAAATATAAAGACAGTTGAATTTTGGCCCCATGAATACAGGAAAGTGGACCCTAGATTCCATGAGGGATACATGTGGGATAAAAACAAGCACAACAATATAGAACCAGTTAAAGAGAATGAAGAACATGAAATGGACGTGATGGAATTTGGCTGCCAGAACTATGGTATTGACAGTAACCTACTCAGAACCTCTCCAAAACTGGGTACCTACAAAGAGTGGGATTCATTTACCATCATTGATATTAGAGATCAAGAGGATGTTCAAAACCGGATGGATATTGCAGATCCTATGAAGAGTGCTCAGAATGTTTAGATTGGAATAAATGGGGAAGTATAAAGAATTATCAAAGACTGAAGACAAGGAAGAAAATGATCAGATCAATATGAAATGTTAATGGATAGATTTATTTTGATATAGTTGCTGTTGTAAAAAGTAAAAAATTTAACTTGTAGTCTCTATAGATGGGTATATGATATAAATTATATTTTGATTTGGCCTCCTTGGCCACTTGATGTACTCTTTTATTAGTAATCTATATGCAAGTTAAAAAGGGGGGGAGAAATGACTTGTTAAGCCACAAACATATATATATATATATATATATATATATATATATATATAGACTTTCATGAAGAGAAAAAGGGAAAAAGAAACCTTGCACCTTGAAAATTGTTTCTCTAGGAATGTAGAGATAGAGTAGTCATGAACAACATTAAGATTAGCATGAAGCTTTAATATTAGAATAGCATAATCACCACCTCAATTGATGAAGAAAAACATGAAGTACAAATGATTCTAAGTTCATTCATCAACATTTAGCCTTCAACCATGTAGTAGCTTGTGGAGTTATAGAATTGAAAATGTTCCTTAGCAATGGTTCCATTTTGTTGGCACTCTCAACAAGGGTAAGTACATGGAAATGGGATACAAATTAGTTGCCAATCGTGAGATTTTTTCAGCAAAACAGGTTTGCATTATGAAAGGCATAAATCATACATGTTTTAACATGTATGCATTTTTAATATCTTGAATTCAAAATATATATGATCCTTTCCCATTTAGGCTTGGATTTAGAAGCCTAAGGTTTGGACACCTATTGCGGCTCCTAAATTTGTATTTTAACATAAAACAGCTTGAGTTCAAACTTCAACCTCATCTGGTTTACATGTTTTGCAATAAAATTTTACAAAACCACCATCAAAATAAAGAGATACTTTTTATCTTTCTAGCCATACAATTGTTTTAGTATTTTTAGTAAGTTAAGGTATTTATTTTTATTTTCTTTGAAGAGTGTATCTATATTCCTTCAGTACATATGTATTGATTTTTTTTAATAACTTTTGACTCGCTTATCCAAATTTAAAAAAAATAGGATTCTTCTACACTTCATTCTATACACATTAAATAAAAGAAATTTATATTTTAATTAGTTTTATGCAAGTTATGTGATGTGCACACTTAGTGATGTAATTTAAAAGATGCATCCACTTTAAAAAAATGCAAAAAAAAAATTCAATAATATATATATATATATATATATATATATATATATATATATATATATATATATATATATATATATATATATATACAACTTGTATTACTCACTCTTAGCTATATTTCCACCAAATAGTTTTTAAAAATACTAAATGTAGCAAAAAAATAGGGGGGCGCACACCAGACACTATCTTATATTTTAGTGATAAAAATAGGAACACTTTTGTGTACACTCAACATTTCACCCCTTAACTTTAACACTTTTCTAAAATCTTTAGTAGTTTAGAAACTAGATTTAGAGTACTACGATTCTTGTTCTTATCATATCTTCAATTTTTGAGTGTACACAACTTGAATACTCATCCAAGTTCAACTTTAACTAATTTAAGAAAAAAAGTGGCCACTTTTGACCCCCTTTTTGTATCCCATTTCCATGCACTTACCCACAACAAATCTAGAACCCTAAAGAACAACCACAACTCCTAAGGCTGAGGAATGCCAACATAGGACTAAAAGACTAAGCTTATGTTCAAGAAAGGGGTAGTTAAGGGCCAATGCATGAGAGATGGGCAAATTCTCTCATTCTTCTTTAGGATTTGTTATGCAAGGGGTGTTCCCTAACCCCAATTTTATGAAGCATATTAGGGGGGATGATCAATAATTGTTTGGTATGTTTCCAAATCCTAATTGGAAAGCTTTTGTCCAGAGAAAATTTGTAATGAATGCATGTCTGTTAACTCAACATAACCAATACTAAAACACATCCATAATCACATAATAATTATTTTTTAAAAATCCACAATTGAAATCATTACATAATAATTTTAATTATTCCAATTCCATAATCGTATACAATAATGAATAATTTTACATTCATAAAGTACTTATTACAAGATTGCATCTTCATCTTGATGCCATTTACAATTTTACAGGTAATAATAATACATACCCATATGTTATACAAATGATGTTTCTGAATAACCAAGTCTTCAATAATCTTCAACTACAAGAGGGAGGGCATCACCCAAGTGCTTTTCCTCCAACCACAGACCAACAGTTCCCCGCACACCTTCCACCAGGAAGTTGCCCTACCCTTCACGAGAGTATGTGGATTAAGGGAATCAACAAGACCTATTATGCCATCTGAGAACTAGTGTTGTGCCTACATTAAAAACAATCAGTAATACGACTCTAGAATTCTTCTAGCTAAGTATGACACAATCTGACTAATTTGTAAATAAAAAGACACTGTGAACCGACAAATGCAAGCAGTAATTTTGCATTACTTTGGCCAAAGTTTTGATGATTAAATATATACATTCGATAACAGAGATGTATGTCGTAAGTTCACACACCTCTATCTCAAATTGGTTTTCAACATTCATTTTAACACATAAGACATATTTTCAAGTATAATATTCAAATACAAAATAGATAACATCTACCATTAGTTTATCTATCCTAAACTTGGCTAAGTGTCTTAGAGAAATAGTTCCAACTATAATCTCAGTTATTCAAGTATAAGGTAGAAAACTAGTTGTTTCAAACATATAATAATGATACTATTGTTGTATTCTTGCATTCTCAGCACTCTGTCACTCTGACAGTCCTATCATGGTGTTTTAACTTTAGAGATTTCATAGTCCTTGATTTAGGAAACTTCTTCCTTATAATATCATAGATCTAAAAATTATTTTTCACCTAAACAAGATAATTATTAAAGTTGTTTATGTTGGTGTGAACAGGGTTATTACCTATCTGGTTTAACCTTTGTCATGTAGATAATTCATATTATTTAACTATTTATTAGTTAAATAATAATCACATACATGTTCACATCTTAAGTTGACTTAGGAAGCATTCTAGTTGTCTTCTAGATGTTTCTAGTTTGTCTAGTTGTTGATAGTTGTCATCTTATCCTATAGTTGTCATATGTCATAGGATTAAGACACTTGTCACATGACTACAACATCTTGTGTTTCACCTTGGTCTTTATAACCAAGGCCTCATTGTACATTATGTAATCCAATACATTATTGTATCATGGCAATATATAGCATTCTTTTTGCTTGTCTCTCTTGTGTGGAAGGTTATTTGGTTATGCAGATTTGATCCTGGTGGTTGATTGCTCCAACATGGTATCAGAGTTTTGATCCTGCAAGCCCCTTCTCATTTTTGTTGAGAGATCTTGCCGTCAACTTTTTGTTGGTGCATCCTGGCTGAAAACGGAGTTCACCGTTGAATTCAGATCGCCCAAGTTAGTAAAGATCAACTGTCCAAAACTTGATTTTGGACATAGGTAATTTTTCAATTTTTTGGGCTTTTATATGCATTTTTGTAGCAATGTTTTGTCCAAAAGGCAAAATTTTTTAGTAAAGGGCATGCCTGCCCCCTGCATTTTCTGCTTCAAGATCATATTCTTAGACTAGATCATTTTATTTGCCTATTTTGGTGATTGGGCCCAGATTTGGCCTTTGCAAACTATTTTTTTTGTTTTGGGTCAAATTTTTTGGTCTGCAGGGTATTATTTTGGCCAATTCGACCTTTGGCATTCCAATCATTGTCATTCTTTGATTCAACCCAGATTTGGCAGTTGCAATCTTCTGGTGTTTTTTCCTCCAGATCTATTTTTTGACACAATCATTTTTTTTTTGTTTCCAAATCTCTCCATCGATTCAAAGCTCTTTTTGAACCAGTGGTTTGTGGCCTATCTATTCTTGCTCAAAAATATGCATTGTGTTAGATCTTGTTTATTAACAACACTGCAAACACACATTCTATGTTAGATCATGGTCAAGTTGGTTCGGCTACACTTATTCTACAGTTATTGTGGACATCTGACCAGATCGAGCTTGTTTCACTGAAGATTTTGGTTACCATCACACATACTTGCTGATTGCCAGATTTGGTCCATATTTGGCGCTAAAGACCTCTGGCCATTTGATCCTGTTGATCGCCAATTTTGCAAATTAACCACCGAGGGATTTCCTTTCAAACACCGTCGAGGACAAGATTTGACTGAATGTAGTTTTGTTTCGTGACCGCCAAGCAAATATGACTGCTAGACATGGATTGATCTGGCCAATGTTGTTTTGAGATCGTAGGAGATTTTATTGGACCCCGCTAGAGAATGTGGATTTAAATCCCTGAAACTATTTATTATACTGTCGGGAACCTTTGATTCCACCACTGTGTATGACCCCCCACGGGAGGAAATAACCGCAGGGTGAGGGTTTTAACCAGTCTGTAGGCCACTGCCAGAAGTGGTCATTTTTTATACTCCATGACTGCGCCATCCCACTGAGCAAATCAGCCTTGACCTCAGTCTTTTGTGGCCTCACAAATCACACGTCCAAGCCTGCAATGAACTCTCAAATCTACCTAGTCATTCGCAAAGAATGGACAGATCATGGTAGGTGAGCCTGCGAATGTTTTAAAGATGCTGGTCGAAATTAAAATGTCTGCCATTGAAGATCTTTGTCACCGACGGATCTAAGATTCTTGCTGACTAGGAATTTGAATTTGTTGATGGATTATATGCTGACGGGGATCGCTGTGATTGAAATGGATCAGAGACTGCCAATGGAGGAGTTTTGCAGTGACTGCCGAGTGTTTGACTTGAAGCTGCCGATGATGTAGGAATAGTTTTTTGGTGACCACATATTTAACACTGAATATGCTGCCGAAGATATAGATCAGTCCTTTTTGGCCTCCACAACAACTTCTTTGCATTCCTTGACGAGTTCTTACATCACGGATCCATCTCGAGCCTAATTGGGCATTAAGGTATCAATATTTGAACTTTTCCTTAGTCGCTGTTGAAGATTTGTTTAAATCGCCAGTGGGAGGTCCCTAGTGACTTCGGCACTGGTGACCACATATTTAACACTGAATATGCTGCCGAAGATATAGATCAGCCCTTTTTGGCCTCCACAACAACTTCTTTGCATTCCTTGACGAGTTCTTACATCACGGATCCATCTCGAGCCTAATTGGGCATTAAGGTATCAATATTTGAACTTTTCCTTAGTCGCTGTTGAAGATTTGTTTAAATCGCCAGTGGGAGGTCCCTAGTGACTTCGGCACATTTGTGGATCCAATCAAACCACGTTCACATTAATTTGATGATCTAAGTTGTTGTTCGACTCAGCATTATAGACTGGATCTGACTTGGATCACCATCATCCACCAAGAAAAATACATAGAGAAGATAGTTTCAAAAAAAGGAGGAGAATAATTATTTGTTTATCGTTTGTCAAAGATGGTGAATGAGGCTTAGTTAGGTAGGTGGCCTACCCCCTCACAAACAAACTTCTTCACCTTTCTTTCTGATCACATTGCCTGATTACGCAGTGAGTCGTTAATCTTGTCGCATGCAAGCCGAGGATGATTTTTTTTGCAATTTTCGACAAAGAGGGAGATTTTTTCTTTTTGCCATATCTTGCAAACCAAGAGGTGGATTTTCACGTTCTTATAGTCATCAGAAAGGTGGTTTAGTGAATTTCACTGCTGTGTAGGTGATTTTTTTAGATTTTGTCATTTTTTGCTAGTTTTTTAGCTTGAAGGTACAGTTCATGTTTTTCTTGCAACTGGCATAACTTTTGCATATGACATTGAAATCTGGTGAATTTTGTTTTGAAATTACTCAAAAAATTACAAGGAATCTGATTGTAACTTCTTTTTTTCCTTGACAAGCTTTTTTTGTTCAAAAATTGTAAAAATCACCGTGTGTTATAAACGGTTGATTTAAGCTTGTCGATTGTACAAATTCATTCATTATACTTTGCTAGGGGGTTACAATCACATTGTTAATACATTTTCGGGGGGGGGGGGTGAAAGGCATGATTTAAGTGCCCTTGTGTCTTTGGTTCTTGGTGTTTTTTCTGCTACACATGGCGGAAAGTGTGTCTATAAAACCACTCACTCCACATAATTACCACACATGGAAGTTAAAAATGAAACAACTACTGCAATCTAAGGGCCTTTGGCAAATGCTAGAGGATAATCCACCTAGTTTCACTAAAGAGTTTGAAAGATTTGCTTATAAGAACAAATTAGATGAAGCTATGGGAATCATAGGATTGCATGTATCAGACAACTTGTTGTTTCATATTGCGGAGTGTATAACACCTAAGCAAATTTGGGATAAGCTTGCAGAATTGTATGGTATTGTCAATGAATTCTGAATCTTGCAACTTGATGCAGAATTGACATCACTCTCTCCAAACAGTTTTCTTACTATCCAAGATTTTCTAGAGAAATTCAAGATGATCTTATCATAATTGAAAGGATGTGGGCATGATAAAACTAAAAAGGAATGTATCTTCTTGATTTTGTCAAAGTTGAAGGGCCCATTTCAGGTGTTTTCATCTACCTTCTATTCTACTATGGATGCCTTTGGAAAAGACTTTAAGATGCCTAGCTTTGAGCTATTCTATGAGCGTCTTACTAGGGAGCAAACCAAGTTACTTCAAATGGATGCACTTCCTAGTTCTAAGAGTCAAGCCTTGATGGCCTCATCCTCCAAGGGTAAAGGTAAGAATAAGAAGAAGCCCAAGACGGAATCTCCTTCAGGTAGTGGGTCTCCCTTCAAACCAAAGCCAAAGAATGATCAGAAGCCCACTCCTCTACCTAATCCTTCCAAATCTGGTGAGTCTTCCTCCAAGACAAAGAAGAAGAAAGGTGGCACTTGTTCTTTTTGTGGCATGACAGGTCATGATGAGTCTCATTGTTTTAAGAGGTTAGAGACTTTGGAGGAATCTATGAGAAGCACAAGATTTCTCTTCCCAAGCCCTCCTCTATAGGCAAAGGACATGCTCTTTCCGCACATGGCTTGCTTGCATCTTTAGATAGATGGATACTTGATTCAGGTGCTTCACATCATATGACCAATTCACTTGATCTACTTGAGACTCTTTCTGATACTAGCACTTCTCAGATTGCAGTGGGGAACTCTTCACAGATTTTAGTCATGGGGATAGGCACCATTCACTTGCAAGATGGTTGCATTGAAGATGTTCTTTTTGTTCCCAAGATTTCAGACAATCTTCTCTCAATCTATTAGATTTGTCATTCTGGGGATGGGAAGAAAGTTGAGTTTACTCCTCACAATGTGGTTATTAGATAGCTACAAGATCCTAAGATAGTTATTGCTACAGGGAGAGTGGATCATGGATCACGACTATACAGATTTGATGGATTTGAGTCTTCATCAGGATCATCTCTTATAGCACATGCCGATGCCTTGAGCAAGCTTTAGCATGAAAGGTTTGGACATCTGAATTACAGTTATCTTTAGCAGATGAGCACAAAGAAGTTGGTTGTTGGTCTACCTAAGATTTCTTGTAGAGAGGGAGTTTGTCTGGGTTGTGTACTTGGCAAACATCATCAGGATCCCTTTCCTAAGGGTCAGTCTACATGAGCTTTGACACCCTTGGAGTTGGTTCATAGTGATCTCTTGTCTTTCCCAACTCCTTCATTTTCAGGGGCCAAGTATGTTCTCACTTTCATTGATGATTTCTCATGACGCACATGGGTGTACTTTCTTAAGTACAAAAGTGATGTTTTTGACACATTTAGGACATACAAGGCATTTGTGGAGAAGCAATCAGGTCTTTCCCTTTGACGGATACACACAGATAATGGGGGGAATATGTGAACTGAGATTTTTAGGATTTTTGCAGTGAGCATGGAATTCAACATTAGTTTTTAGTTCCTTACACTCCTCAGCAGAATGGTGTGGCTGAGAGAAAGAACAGGACATTACGGGAGATGGATAATTGCATGCTACAGTCTAGGTCTATGGATCCCGCCTTTTGGGCTGAAGCAGCCAATTGTGCCAACTATATTTAGAATCGTATGCCTCACAAGGCAGTGCAGCATATGACTCTCGAGGATGCTTGGTTCCATGTCAAGCCTAATGTATCCTTCTTCAGAGTATTTGGTAGTGAGGCTTGGGCATTCATTTCGAATGGCCGGCGTAAGGCTATGGAGAAGAAGAGTCAACCTTTGATTTTTGTTGGCTATTGTGAGGATGTGAAGGCTTATAGGTTGTTTGATCATGTCACTCAGGATGTCTACTTTCATAGAGATGTCCCTTTTGATGAGACCTTCACACAAGTAGATTCCTCCTCCACTTCTTCTTCCTCACTACATACTCCACCTTCTTCATCATCACTTGAGGATAGTTTGCTTCTTCATGATGATATTGATGAAGGTCCTGCTCCACCACCTCCTCCAACACCCATTTTACCTCGATGGGCCCACACTACTCTTGAGGAGGCTGGTCCTCTTGTTGGTGATCCCACAGATACTCACCACACTCGTTCACAGACATCAGGTATTAGTCTTTTGAGCCATGCCATTTCCACGGATCCTCAGAAGTTTTCAGATGCCACAGGTATTCCAGAGTGGGACAGTGCAATGGTTGAGGACTATTCTTCTTTAATGAAGAATCATACTTGGGATCTTGTTCCTCTTCCTAAGGGAAGAAAATTGGTTCAGTGCAAGTGGGTGTACAGCACCAAATATGCAGTTGATGGTTCTATAGACAAGTACAAGGCTCATCTTGTTGCTAAGGGGTTTTCTCAGGTTGAGGGTATTGACTACTCTGAGACCTTTGCTCCTGTCACCAAGATGGATTCCATTTGTCTTGTACTTTCTCTTGCTGCATCTCAAGGATGGTCAGTGTATCAGATGGATGTGAAGAGTGCCTTCTTGCATGGTGATCTTCATGAGGAGATCTACATGGAGCAGCCTCCAGGTTTTGTGCATGACTCTTCACTTGTTTGCAGGCTTCACCGTTCATTATATGGTCTCAAACAAGCCCCTAGGGCTTAGTATGAGAAGATAAATAGTTTCTGGCTTGCTTCTGGTTTCACATGATGCAATTCTAACCTTACAGTTTACACTCATAGACATGGAGATGATCTTTTGATCCTTGTGCTTTATGTGGATGATTTGATTCTCATAGGCAGTTCTACCTCCATGATTTAGAGTATTTAGTAAGCATTGATGGAGCACTTTGATATGACAGATCTTGGTCTTCTGCACTACTTCCTTGGTCTTAAGGTTCGCCAGACTATTGAGGGGATCTTCATTTTTTAGTAGAAGTATGCTCTTGATTTGCTTCAGAGATTTGGCATGGCTGATTGCAAGCCTACCCCTACACCATTTCAGTCAGTTGTTGTACTGTCTACTAGTTGCACTACTCCCAGAATTGATGCTACATTGTATCGATAGTTGGTTGGCAGTCTTTTGTACTTGACACATAGTCGTCTTGATCTTTCCTTTGTAGTTGGACTTGTCTCCTGATTCTCTCAGGAGCCACATGAGAGTCATTGGAAGGAAGCCAAAAATATCTTAAGGTATATTCAGGGCACATCACACTTTGGTATTCATTACACATCAGGATCTTCTTCGATTATCAGCTTCACTGACTCAGATTGGGCTGGTGATGTTAATGATCAAAAGTCCACTGCTGGCTTTGTTTTCTACCTTGGTTCTAGTTTGATTGCATGGTCTTGTAAGAAGTAGACAGATATTGCATTATCATCGACAGAGGCTGAGTATCGAGGTGCAGTTTTAGCTAGCTAGGAGGTTCTTTGGCTTTGACAGTTGATGACTGAGTTTGGATTTCCTCCAGATCATCCCACTACTCTTTGGTGTGATAATCAGAGTGCCATTCATATTTCACGCAACCTCGTGGAGCATCAGTGTACTAAGCACATCGAGATCCACATGCACTTCATCAGGCAGCTCATCCAAGACGGTGTTCTCAGCTTGGAGTACTTGCCTACTGAGGAGCAGGTTGCAGACATCTTCACTAAACCTTTAGCATCGCCTCGTTATCTTTAGTTGCAATCGATTCTTGGGGTGAAGGAAGTTGTCCTTGGGGGGTTTTCTTGAGTCCTCCTTCCTTCACTTTTTCATGCTTTTTCTTTGCATGTTTTTCTCTCTTTTGGAGAGGAGTTTTTTCCCATGAGGTTTTCTCCTTTTCTCCACTTGTGAGAGATTGTTTGTATATGGGTACCTAACATGGCCTTGTTGTCGGGACCCATCTTTGCATTTGTTTGTTCCTCCCTAAGTTGCACTTAAGGGGGGTGTTGGTGTGAACAGGGTAATTACCTATCTGGTTTAACCTTTGTTGTGTAGATAATTCATATTATTTAACTATTTATTAGTTAAATAATAATCACATACATGTTCACATCTTAAGTTGACTTAGGAAGCACTCTAGTTGTCTTCTAGATGTTTCTAGTTTGTCTAGTTGTTGATAGTTGTCATCTTGTGCTATAGTTGTCATATGTCATAGGATTAAGACACTTGTTGCATGACTACAACATCTTGTGTTTCACCTTGGTCTTTATAACCAAGGCCTCATTGTACATTATGTAATCCAGTACATTGTTGTATCATGGCAATATAACATTCTTTTTGCTTGTCTCTCTTGTGTGGAAGGTTATTTGGTTATGCAGATTTGATCCTGGTGGTTAATTGCTTCAATAGTTTAAACCTCTAATAACAATGAATCACTGTGATAATACTTCTCTACAGTCCTCATTTCTGAATTAATCAAACTTAGGAAAGTATTATCTACCATATTGCTTAGTAAGAAGTAAACATGTTTCACAATGTCCTTGTTTCCAATGGAACTATTTAGTTCTCAACTTCATTATATGAAAATGTATAATCTAAAAAACAATCAAGCACATAAAACAATTCAATATTATTTTATTTCATGACTTGATACTTGTTCATGAGTCAATGACATTATAATTCAAAGAATAGATACAAAATCTTGCTAAAAATGCTTAGTCACAATTTCAACTATAAAGATACATTTCTATTTAGATAGGATTCAAAAATTCCTTTCTACTACCTCCTGAGCACTTCTAAATTTAATCTTTATAAAATTCCATTCCAAGAGGAATTACAATATATTTATATATGTATAGATGTATTTAACATTTATACATATATAAATATACTGATGTAAATTACAAATAAAAATAGTAATGTTAAAGAATACAAGGTCTTACATTCTTGACAAAGTCTATCAATCAAATCCCAATTCTAAACAATGTAATAGAGAGTGACCCCAGGTTTAATACCCTAATGTAAGATGACAAAGATTGATAACTTCAATAAAAGAAGTTTGAGCTATAGTTTCCTTTCATATCCTAAATATATTAGCGAGAATGATTTATTCAAGGAAAATCTAATGTCTTCGTTGATACTCTTCTATAGTATAATCAATAAGATCCTTGTTCGCACAATTATAGAAATTTGTTTCAATAAGGACTGTGATATCTATGACTATCCTGTATTTACATTATTAAGATGATGAGGATCATAAACTAATCAACCTTCAAAAAATAATAACTAGTACTCGAATATTACCATACCCTATTTTCCAGAACTTTGACATGATATAGATATGCAGAAAACTTTCCCAGAGATATGGACTATCTGAAGTCCTCAATATCAACCTATTTTTTTTTCTTTAGCAATCGAAGAGAAGACACCTAATCTATTTCTTTTAGTCTTGTGATGCTTTCGACATTTGCATCTATGTTTAGAAATAATCTCAATATTCACATACATTTGGTTCTCAATATATATAAAGGTTTTTGTTAAACAAAGACCTCGACTGCTAAGTCCTCAAACTAACAAATGTTAAACTATTCCTTGTTTTTCTATTAACACAACCTTGAATGGGATTCCAAATGATGTAATAAACAAACAACTAAAATAATTAAACCATTCACTGATCATATTTGGCACAATCTCGAATGGGATTTTTGAAAGATTAATATAGAATAACTATAATAAACAAGTCATTCGTTGTTCATATTGAACACAACCCCGAATGGGATTTTTGAATGATTAATATAGAATAACTATACAGATTAGTTAGGGTCGAATACAAGCCAATGTGAAACTTACTCTAACCTTTAGGGTCTATCTTAGTAATCCGAATCTTAGTAAATAAAATTGACCAAGTTTAAACAAAATCATACATTAATGTATGAAAAAGCCCAATTTATGAGTGCGAGACAGAGACTAACTCTTCTCTGTAAAACTCTATTTATTTCCTTTCATAAGTAAAACAAACTCTTTTGAAATTATAACATATAACATGCAAAAGAAGACTCATAGATATTTAAATACAAACATATCATAGATATGAAAAACTAAAACATACTGATGTTTCTAGAAAAACCCCTCTTCTAAAGTTGCAGAATTTCACTTCTTTTCTGCCAACGTTCCCCTTCCAAGTTCACCACTTTTCACTTATTTGACCACTCCTCATTCCATTTCTTGACTCCTTCCTAAGTTCTCTCAACTAAACTCTAAATTCTCCATGAAATTCATTCTCCATTGCACCCATCACTTCTTCAAATTGAAGTCATGAGTTTTTTAATGAAATGATGGAGAATAACTCTATCGAAGTTGCAGTACTTCTCATGGTTAATGTATTAAATGCATACACAATGCTCATTAACTCCACTTGGCGGAGCTTAATTCAAGCTCATTAAAATAAAATTCAAATCTTTTAAATATAAAGATACAAACAATTACATGCATATTTAATTAAAACTATATATTTATCTATATTCACAGACTTGAATAAAACTAAATTTTAATTTAACTATAAAATGAACTTCTTCAAATAAACTTTTGAATCACTTGCATAGGGAATAATAACATAAACTTCAAATGATTCAGTAATCAAATATAGGAAAAATAATATAGAAAAAGACAATGTCCACCAAATCGACAAAGAATTAATCAAGATAAGGAGTCGACATCGAATTCATTTTGCTAACTAGATAGAACAAAAACAAACACCTTGTCAAACTAGTCACATTGTTATGAAGCAAAGAACACTATCATTATGACACAAGAAAAGTATTCAAACACATGCAAAATGACACAATACTTGTGTGTGTTCTTATAGGCATATTGTCCCGTCCATTCACCACAATCCACTTCTCTCTCTCCAGTGATACTCTCCCTCTTTACCCTAGAGGGATATAATTATTTTCCTACATCCACCTCATTTAAAATCACATTAGTTATTCTATTAACCAAAATAGTGTAACATGAAATAATTATTTCTACAACAATAATTAATAAGATAAACCATTATCTTCATTAGAAATCATGTTCATTTATGCATAGTATGAATAAAACAAATTCATCTTATCATATCTAATCCCTAATCATAACTTAATATTCATAGTTCAAAAATGCACATCAAAGCATTTAACTAATAATTAGTCAAAATAATGTGATTAAAATTGTCCAAAAATTGGGGTGTGACAAAATTCTTGGTAGTCTTAGAAAAGAGATCGGGCAAAGTCTTGATTCTTGTTTTGTAAAATTTCAAAGCATGAATCCATGGTGCCTTAGCAAGTGAGCGGTGTTGACAAGAAATAATAGGAGACTACCAAATAGATTGTTGATTGATAGATAAACCCTTGTGGAAGTCATTTCCATTCCATAAGAGCCATGGTTTGATGGCTTCCCAAGATTTCCATATGCTTTTAATAACAAAAGTTCCTTGTATCTAAATAGTTTCCTTTATAATAAGAAGCATATGAAAACCAAAACCCTTCCAAGCCTGATGTCCATTAGGCATTCCAATAGAGAATCCATGTATAATCAAGACATTCTAGTCTTCATTTACTTCAAGGGATTTGATAATCCATTTAACACATAACACTTAACCTTGGCATTAGATTAAAATCAACCCTAGGCATCCAAAATAATGAGGGAGGCAATAGAACTTCTAAGACACATGATAGAATCTTATATTATTTCTAGAAGAAGCCCATAAAAAACCCTTAGGAATTTTTCAAGCTTAAATTAGGAAGCTTTGGAAGGAACCCAACAAGAAGATTAATAAACATGCATAGCAACCAAAATTTTGGAACACAATTGGAATTTTCCTGCCAAAGAAAGAGGCTTAGTAATCCTATAAGCTAATTTATTCTTAAATTTGGAAATTATAGATTACCACAAGGGGGAAGAAGAGTCCTATAAGGAAAAATGAATTCCAAGGAATATAAATGTTTTCCCATGATCAATCCATTTCCAACCATAATAATTTAACTAGTCAAACTTAGTTGATAAAGATTGTCTATAACATTGAGTTTTTTTCCATTGAATACTTGACCCTGAAGCCTTACAAAAAACATCTAGGCATTGTAGGGATTGATTGATATTATTTTATTCTTCTAAAAGGGTAAGAAAAGAGTCTTTTACAAAGTGATTATTGACCAATTATGTTGTGGAATTGAGCAAAGAAATGCATTTAACCAAGTTTTGTGATACTGTATTAGCCAAGAGATAGCCAAAGCCTTCTATAACAAGCATATAGAGGGTAGGAGCTAAAGGAAAACCTTGGTGGATGGATTTAAAAATCTTAGAAGAATTAGATTGATGGCCATTAATGGTAATGCAAGCATAAGAATCAATAAAGAGCATTTTAACTAAGCACACAAATTGGGGTCCAAATCCTAAAGCTTGAAGCATAGAAAGGATAAATGGCCAGTCAATATAGTCATAAGATTTTGAAAGCTTAGTCTTAATGAATATGAATTGTTGTTGAGAACGTCTTTCCCATTCTATTCTTTCCAAATGACAATGATATTATTAAGAACATACTTGGACTTTATGAAGCCATTTTACTCAAGATGAACAACTTGGGTAGGAAAATGGAATAGCTTCAAAGAAAGAGCCTTGGCAATAATTTTGTAGAAGACATTGAGTAAGGTGACTAGTGACCAATTATAGATCTCCTCTAGATATCTAGATTTAGGTATGAATTTTATATACCCTTTGTTTATAAGATTTTCTTAGGAATTAGAATGAAAAAAATCAAGATAAACTTTATGAATATTTTCACCAACCAATTATAAGAGAGCTTTATAGAAGTCACTAGGAAAGCCATCACAACCAAGGGCCTTGTCATTAGCCATGGAGAAGATAGCCTCTTGAAGGTCCTTTTTGGTGAGAATATGGTCACTAAAGATTCACTAGGATTGTGAAACCTAGCAAGGAACAACACTCTAACATTTTTGTAAATAACTATTGCAAATAAATATCTCATTTAGGAGTATCCTCTTGAGCTTTCAAAACTTGCTTATAATGATGAACAAAAACTTGGAGAATATTAGGTAGTTCAGTCAAAATATGCTAGCCTTCTTTAATTTTTTTAGGCTTGAGAAGTATGGTGAGCACACAGGGCATGGAAGAATTCCTTAGAAACTTTGTTACCAATCTTAAGCCAATGAAGATGGGATTTAATTTGAGCTTCTCTAGCAGTATGGTTGTTAGCAACTTTCTTCTAGTGGTAAAGCTTGGAAATTTTTAGATGCAAAGTAGGAGCAAAGAGCCAAGCCTTCAAGGCGGTTGTGGCTTGGTAGATCTCTAAGTTGGTGGCCCCATATGAGTGGAGATGGGACCTGGCTAGTTGTTGGCCATAAATGTGGATGAAGTTGGAGGTGTATTTAAGAGCACCATTCCACCAATCAATCCACCCTATTTTTTATGTGGGACATGGCTCCAAATTCCAAACATGTCGAATGTGGTCCAACATGGGTTGATGTGTTAGTAGGGACATGTTAAGAAATAATTGATTCTTTTTATCCTTAGGTGTATCAAACTACCATTCAATGCAAAAATGTATGGGAAAGTGACCTAAAAAGACAATGCTTAGTAGAGGCTCCACTGGATGGGGGAAACAATTGGCAAATGAAAAGATTTTGTTAAGAAAACATGGCTCTATCAAGTCATTTATAAACTCTCAAATCCAACCAAATATTTCTTCATGTTTTCACACCATATGATCATGATGGCGGCCAAGATTGGGATAAAAAAAGCCCCAATTTATTATGCATGTAGTACCATACCTTTTTTTTTGCCAACTATCCATCTCATAGGTAGAGCGCCACATTTATCACAAACTATTTCAAGCATATTGAAATCTTCACACAACACGTAAGTGGTGATGGGATATGAGTTAGTGATCCATGTCTAGAGGGAAGATCTTTCAACAACATCATTAAACGCATAAACATTAATAACTCCAAATGAATGATTATCAATGTTGAAAATGGCCCATAAAGCTTATTTGGCGGGGTCACATCCTTGTTCAACTGAAGGTATTTTCCATTTAAGAGAGAGAAAGATGACAACACCACCATGACTTGCATAATGGTTTCTATAGAAAAATGACTTGTTGGCCACAATACATGACAAAAAATAGAGAAAAACATAAATTTTCACCACTTGCAAATAGAGAATGTCTAACCCTGTAAATCTTTATTAACATTCTCATACAAAATATTTTATTTTGTGATCTATTAGACCTTGAACATTCTAGGAGACAAAATTCATTAGCAAGAGTCGATAGTCATATCCTCACTATCTAGCTCCTCAAGAGCTACATAGTTGTTCTACAAGAATTCATCCTCTGGAAGGGTACTAAAAGTGAAATTACTAATGGATTACACCTTTTATTTGGAATGTACTCACCCTCTTTCAAATGCCTAGATGAATTGCGAGAATGTTACTAAACCATTAGGGGAGGAGAGGATGGCGAATAATAATAACTTTTGGCTAAGAAGATAACATAAAGGATGAAAGTGGTGTTCTAGTGAACATATGTTTATTTGCCTCATTGGACAACTTGCCATGTGAGGGAACAACTTTTCTTGTGTTGTGAGGTTTTAAAATAGTACCACCTTGAGGTTTAGGTCGCTGACTACCATTACCAGTTGAGGCTTTAGGTGGCACACCACCATTGCTAAGATTCCAATTATTTTATGACTCACAACTATTGACTAACCCTCATCTTTTTTGGAAGAAGGAGCTTCATTAGTAGGATGAAGAGTAGGCTTATTGTGAGGAGTAATAAGGGAGAAATATCTGATCTTATGGTTAGAAGATTGACACTTGAAATAGATGTTAGGCAAGTTGAGATAAAGAACACACTATGTGTGTCTTATTTGTCCATTTTAAATGTCAACAATCTCCTTCAGATCTTTAGAAAGATCAATTTCAACACAAATAGATTTGTGTGGATGAGCCTTGAGAAAAACTTATCCATCTCAACACAAATGACATTGCCTAGCAAACTTGCAATTTTGGTTGAGAATTTTTAGCATGGCAAAGGCAACCTAGGAAACTGCACTCATATAGGGACACAAAGAGTTCTCTTCTTAGAGACTACAAAGTCTCAGGTCTAGGATGTGAAAACAAGTAGGGACACATGTACAAATCAAGGGCTATGTTTGAGGATGGGCTCCACATGGCTAGCTTTAGCAAAGTAGAAAAGAAAAAAACCCCTTCACGAGGTTCTGGATAGCATCTAGGTAGACCCCATGCAAGACCCAAGTTTTGGTCACCCATTCTTTAAGTATGCTTTCAGGGGTCCAACTCTCCCAACAAAATAACTTATTAAGGTAAAGTTTTCAAGCCATCAACAAACACTATCAAATTTTGAAACGGGAAGAACCACATTCAGGGGTGTTTCAAAAAATATACCTTGTGAAAGACCTTGGGAACAAACTTCTTGGGTTGCTTTGGTGGTGGAGCCATCCTCATGTGCCATCAAACCTTCAACACTTGCAACAACTATTGGATTGATAAAGCTTGAGGGCATTTAAAAGACAATAAAATTGTCCATAGGTGTGACAAGAGAAATGACAATAAACATAGAAAAAATAATGCAATCTCTTACTCACAAAAACAATGTGACATAAGAAGGAACCAAAACTGACACAAGCAAAGGCAAGACCTAAATCCTAGCAAAGCTTAGATCAAAGAATGTATATTAATTATAGAGTTATTGATATTTAATTATCGTGAAGACAATGAAAAAATTGTAGATGACAATTATCTTTTAAAAGTTGACTAATAAGAATAAATAATTAAAATTATATTTGAATAATAATTATTGTAAATAAACAATTATTAAAAATTTAAATATTAATAAATAATTTAATATAAATAATTATTACAATTACATTCATATCAAAATAAAATAAAATAACATCTCTTGAAATAAAAGCTAAATTCTAATAATTACAAGATGGAAAAACATGATGAAGATCATATTCGCTAGAGAGTTCCGTAGGTAGTTAGGGAAACTGATCAGGTAGTTAAAGAAGAGTAAGCTATTTATTGTCACTTGCAAACTCCCAGAAATGGAGAGGCAACCAGCATTAAGATCAATTTCTTTATTCTGTTCTGTTGTTTCTTGGGTTTTTTTTCTTCCGAAAGTTATGAGGACCATCTTGATCACATGTTTCACTTGGCTCTTGCTTTCTTCCCTCGCCATTAAAGCAGCAGAAACAGAATCCAAATTCACAGCAGAAGGAGAACCTAAACTCACAGGTATTATTCTGTTGTTTACCATAATATTAAGCATATACAGCATGGATAAAAATGATTTAACTTTGCTTAACTTCTTGTTATTTGTTTACCAGATGCAGACGTAATTGGAGTGAAGCCTCATCATCGAAAGAATTGCCTGTGTTGTTATTTCACATTCATGCTCAACAAGCATTGTTGCCGTACCTGTAAACAGCCTTATATTTATTCTCCTTCTCCCTCTCCTTCCATGGTTTGAAAATGAGGCTCTCCTTGATTGATTACAGTTGTGGAGGAGAGCTGTTGCTTTACTTGTGTTGGAACCAGAAAACATAAATCTGATAATAAAAGGATTTCTCTTTCAATTAAGGCTATTCATTTTCATATTTTGTTGGACAGTCATATTATAATATAACAAGCTGAAATCATCTTCATTGTTGCTCCTTGATAATCATGCTAATAGAGTAATTAGCAACTTGTAAAAAAATTGTTATGCTTAGAGGCGTTTGTAATTTTATAAGATTCTAATCTAAAAAAAAGATTTATATGCATGAGATTATTAAGATAGAGGATCATAATGAAAGGCCACAATAAATACACCACTGACACCACTCTCAAAGATTCTATTTTAAACCAAAATCAAATATTCTAACTGGGATTAATTTATAAATGTCAAGAACAAGAAATATATTTAATGGGAAATGAATGCACTAGCTCTGAGTAATTTATAAAAAATAAAAAAATAAAAAAATAAAAATCAAAAAACAAAAAAAATAAAAACCAAAAAACAAGTTGGAAGATATCTCTCAACGTATTCTAGATATATTTTTTTAAATATAAATATACTAGTTATATTTGCACTTGCAGCCCATTTTGTAGAGGAGAGATTGCATAACTATAAAGTTATAATTCTAATTTTAGTTTTTTTTTTGGGTGGTTCCTAAATATTAGATATTTTAATAATTAAAAGTTAAATTTTAGCTAATAAAAATAGGATAATTATTTACTATATTTTGGTTTGGATGTGGTATAAAACTATTATTGATTGTTTGACTATTGAATTAATTGATGTTTAAGTAAAGGGTTAAAAATTGTATTGAAATTTAATTTTTTAAGTCTATTTTCAAATACCAAATAGTTCAATAGTCAAAAGTGAATTTTCCACAATTAAAATAAAATTAAAATAAAATGACTACCTACCACTTTTTGATGTGAATAAAGTGTAAATTTTTTATTAACTATTTGATCATCAAAAGGTTTGATGTTTAACTAAAATTATATTTTTCACAAGTTCCATAAAGTTTCTATATAAATCATCCTTACTCACTTTCTCAATTATTTACATCCCCTATTATTTGTTAGTAAAGAATTAATTTACTTAGATCAAGTAATTTACAATTTATTTATTTTGATGATGGATTATGGAGTGTGAAAATAGTATGTCTCTTATAATTTTATGTCAATTTATTTTTTGATGAATAGGCAGCATCTATATTAATAAGAAAATAGAGTACACATATTCCCTTCAAAATAAACACATCAAACTATTTTATTGAGTCACTAAAAATAAGGCATAGTAGTTGTAATGTATAAAATATGTATTATGTGGTTTGTGTTATTTTGTTTGTCATAGGATTTGGAGCTTTAAGTAGAATTTTGATGAATTTGTTACAATATTTGCAAGAAGAGAATCAAGAATTGAAATTGTGGTTAACAAGACATCGAGACTTTTTCATATGCATTAAAGAAGAGTTACAATCACATGATGAGATGTTCAATGTGATGGTGAAGAAGTGAAGAGGAATGAAGTATTCCCAAATAAGAGAGATGCACACACTAGAGATATGCACAAATACTCCATATTCTCTTCATTTCCATCAAGAATCTTACAAAAAGGATTTGGTTTTAAAAGATCTTAACTAAGATGGGTTGTGTTAGAAATGGTCTTGGAAAGAATGGTCAAACTATGATGGGTTATATAAGAAAAATTCTTAGAAAGAATCCTAATTTATATATTTTATAGAAAGTTTACAATAAAAGGAACCTAAGAAATGGGTAACTTATAGAAAGTTTTCTGGAAAATTAATTTATTTAAGGTAAATATGTGATTCCTAAATTATTACTTGAATATTTAAGGTAAATATTTGATTCCTAAATTATTACTTGAAGCCTCTAATTATTGAATAGACTGACAAAGAGGGACTAACAACAACATGACACATTAAAAATAGGGGACAACAAATCCAAGGGATTTCAAGTTGATATTCTATGACCATATGTGCATTTACAATTTGGAGCTCTAAGGAGTGGAAAAGCATGTGACAATAGGAAAAGAATTAAGAGGAGTGTAAATAATCTCCCAAGAGAAAAAGGCATCCCAAAGTCATTTGCAATTTGAAGAATGACCATGTAGCTCTTGATATTTTTGGCATATATATCCATGCTTATTTTATGGTTAGTTGGCTAAATGTTGAGATAAGTCCACAAAGGAACAAAAAAGACCTTTAAGGGTAAGGTTACTATGTTAAATGGTATGGGGAAGAATATTTGCACTCATTGTAAGAAGAGTGGGTATTGGAATGCAAGATATTAGATACTACAACAAAGGGCATTGCAAGAGAGAAGTGACACCCAAAAGTAAGGAAAAGAAGTTTTTCAAAGGAGAAAAGTCATAGGAAGAAATTATCCATCAATAGGGAGCATTCCAAAGAGGATTCCTCATCCCCAAAGAGGTTATTGGTAAGAACTCTTTCCTTAAAGCATGGATTGAAGGGTTCTTTTGGTTATAGTTGTAAATATTAAATCCTACAAAATGCATGTTCCATTTATTGAATGTAAAAGGAGATAACTCTATTTGTGCAAGAAGACAAGGAATATTGAGGATCTATAGGGTCAACTATAGAGCCAACCTATGAGCAACACACTAAAATTATAAAAAGGTGAGAACATGTATGTTTCACATTTCCATGCAAATTGTTAAAAAATAAAACAATGGTAGCATGTTCTTTGTGATAGCATGCATATGGGTATGTAGCATGGAAGTATTTTACCTCATTTAAAACACTCAAATGTGGTATAATACCTAGGAAATATTTTGACACAATTGTAGTAAGATGGCTATCCATATTTTGGATGTTGTATGTACTCACATGGAGAAGCCGCACTAAGTTTTTCCTTTTGTATGACAATAGGTTAAAAGAGCATTCAAAAGTATTTTAATGATCCCCAAAGGAGGTAGAATAAATTGCCAAGTTTTTGGGCCAAATGAAGGAGGTTTAAATCTAGTACTCATGGAAAGAGACACTCCAAGATATGCCTTTTGAGTTAAGCCTATATGTTGATTTGGGCACTTGTGTTGTTGCTATATGGCACTTGTAACTCTCTTTCCATGACATTGTAGAAATGTTGTTTTGGTGAATAAGACTTAATATGGGCAACCTTGTAGAAAGTGTTTCCTACATTTCTATTCTTGCAAGCCCCTTAGAGAGAAACATTTGTAAGACTCATATTGTAAGGTTATTTTTTTAATTCCACATGGAGGGGAACATTGTTGCATTTTAGTGTTGATTAAAAGTTTGTAAGACCCCACATGTTGAGAGGAAAATGTTTGTTGCATTTTTGTTTGTGGAGTGGATGGGTTGCTCTTAAGGTACAACCAATATTTTGTGAAACTTATTGCTTTCTATCTTTTTGAAATTTTGTTTGAATGATTATGTTAGATTTATTATTATATTTATTACATCAATGTATATATTTCCAACCACCAATCTTTTGTATATATTTTTTGTCTTAAGGTTCCATCAACCTTGTAAATTCTATGTAATTTAGTATTCCTATTATTGTTTGTAAATCACCCATAAGGGTTTCACTAGCATCGATCTTGTTTCATTCGCATGTTTATATCCGGTCCCTATGCTAATTCATCTGTGATGGGGGGTCATAGGAAGGTTTCCCCCTTGCGAGGGGTCCGGGGGGATCATCCCCCCAGTGGGGGGTTTGGGGGCCACACACCCCGGTAGGGATTCGGGGGCAGCTCCCCTGGAGCCAAATTTTATCATTGTAAATATAGACCATTCACAGATCTGACGGTCGATATTATGTCAGTTTTCTTGTCCTAGAAGGCAACCCTCTTTCATAAGGATATTTGTACTACATTTTTATCATATTTGAGAGTAACATGTGTCGTTGGATTGAAGATTGAAGAGGAAGAGGAAGTGCGTGTATTGTAATCTCATATTTGAAGATAATACAACTTGGAGCCTCTTTTCTTGGTGGAGTTTTTCACTTGAAAGGGTTTTCTCCACATTACGTACTATGTTATGTGTTCAGTTCTTAATGCATGTTATTTTTGTGTAGTGGGTTTTATTTTTGTTGCAATCTCTATTGATTCTACATTATTTAGAGGACATTAATAAGGTTTGAATCGCATTTCCATTATGTGCTTTGTACCTTCATTTCTTATAGTGCATTCTAAAATTGGAGGTTGAAAGTAGTTGGTGGAGAGGCAAAAGAAACATTGGAAGGAATTTGTTGCTGAGGCATCCAAATTTAATGTTTGAAAAAATTATATTTTGTGAAGGTCGTTTGAGTACAAGGCATTAGAAATATGAAAAGAGGTGACCATCATACTAGCAAGGGCATCCAAAAATACCAGCAAAGGGATCCAAAATTTTCTATTTTATCTGCAAATTGAAGAGATTTAATAAAAGGTGACTTAGATTTCAAAAAGAAACATTCAAAATGCCATACAAACAAGTTGTTTGGTGTTGAAGCTTGTATGTTGATCATTTCAAATAAAAGAAGATGTTGAAATCTATTTTATAGGCATTGAAAAATCCTCTCTAAGGCGTTGAAATCTGTATAAGCACTGTACAAATCTACATCATCTACAATGGAATCTAGAAAAGAAGAGTTTGAAGTTGTCAAGAGGTGTCTGGAGATAGAGAGGCATCTAGAGGAGAGTTCATTATTATTTGACGATGTGAACAAAATCAATTTGGAATTAGGCATTGAAAGGCGTCTAGAGGAGAGTTCGTTGTTTTTTGACGATGTGAACCATATCAATTTGGAATTAGGCATTGAAATAAAGGTGCATAATATTTATTTCTGAAAACCTATATATTGGTTTGAGAAGAAAAATTATTTTTTGAAGAAGCCCTAAAAATTGTGCAAAGTGAACTTTAGAATTAGAAAAGTATTTTATTGACAATGCAAAAATATTAAATTATTTTTAAAATATTTTTCTTTTCTATAGTTTAAACATTAAAAAAATCAAAAAGGGCAAAATTAATTATTTTCTTGAACTGAAAATATAAAATTTGGAGCAATAATTATTTTTTAAAGCACATATTTAGCTTTGGAAACTCAAAAACTAAAACAATCTGTTGGCAAGAGACACTATGTGGCTTCATGAGTGTTGTCATTGATGGCAACAAAGTCTATCCCACACATCCACAGCACATAGTATGCCTATACCGGAAGTCAGTTTGAAGAGTGTCTTGGTCCGGTGAACAAAAATAGGGCATGCAGCAAGGTCTGACATTTAGGTCCGAATCTCTCAGATGGTGTAACTTAGCAAGTTGCAGACTTGGACAAGTCAAGAGGAGTATCATGACTACTAGAATCCAGAGATTGAGCCTCCAGTGATAAAACATGGAAAAGATATGAGCATTTGAGTGTTGGGTTCTTGATAGGCAGAGCAAACTAAGGAAGAACTAACCGACAGAGTATCAGAGTTCAATCCGGATGAGAAATTGATGTTGATCAAGCTATTTGAGGGATCATACAATATTGGCCGACATGATTGATGACTTCAATATCTATGATTTCGATACGCATCACATATCAAGCATGGATTCAGTCGACAGATCAGTATTTTGTAAATATTTTGTGTATTCTGGTTGCTGACTAGAAAGTAGTTGAAATCCTTTGTGTGGATATATATACCAGATTGATTTCGGTATGAAGGTGTGTGTGTATAGATGTGATAAAATAAGGTGCGAAGAAAGGAAGAGATAAGTAAGGAAGCATAAATACAAGTCTAGTATGTAACAAAGCAGAAACACTAGAGCAAAGGAAGAATGAAGTGCATTAGATCAGTATATTGAGCCTAACCGGAATTGAACTTCAACATTTGTGGATGCCTCTCATCAGTTCAAATACCTGGTTACCTTCTATAAACTTTGTAGACAGTGAGTCTCTTGTAGGCAGTGTGCCTCTTGTGAGCAGTGTGCTCGGGCAGTGAGCCCTAATTGGTAAGTGCCATTTTGTATTTCTTATTCTTTTAATAGAGAATACAATCTTGGGTTAGTCACCCCGTGGTTTTTCCCTTAACATGGTTTTCTGCATAAAAATCCTTGTGTTATGTGTGTTAATTTTATTTCTGCTCTCATGGTTATGTATGCTTATATGTTTTGATGCTGCACTAATTGTTAAAGGAGAAAAGAAAATATATTTGAGATAACTGATTCACCCCCCCTCTCAGTTATCTTCCTTGTTTCAAACAATTGGTATCAGAGCTAAATTCCTCTAAATAGAGCCTAATAGCTTGAGGAAGATCTAGGAATCTCAATGGATATGTATGGTATGAAGGAACAACTTCAGTCTGCCTTAGATGATCTTGAGCAATCTCACTCTAAAGTCAACAACTTGAGAGAAAGACTCAAACAAGATGATGATTTCATAAATGAGCTAAAAGAAAAACTAAGTATCTCTGTGAAAAAGAGAAAGGAACTACTTCAAAAATTAGCAAGTCAGAGTGAAGCTAATGATTCTAATGAAGATCTGAATGAGAAAAACAAGCTATGTGAGAAGCTATCAAAAGAGGTCATTATGGTAAGGCATGAGATGGAATCAGGGGTTATGAGATTCAGCCAAGAAATTGAAGAGAAAAGAAAAATTGAAGATGATCTAAAACAATCTCTCAAGGAGAAGACAGAGGACTGCCACAAAATGGATAGAATAATTAGGCATCTTGAATCTGATCTTGAAGAAGCTAGAGATCATGAAGAACAACTTGAGAATCAGATAGACACTCTTAAACAAGATCTTCAAATAGCAAATGAATACAAAGAGAAATTCAAGATAAGCTCAGCTCAACTTGAAGTTCTTCTTGAAAGCTAAAAGAGGGTAGATGACAAGCGTGGCTTGGGATATGAGAAAGGTGAAAGCTCTGGATCTGGTCAGAAGAACTCTAGACCAGGAAATCAAAGAAACGGGCCTAGAAGATCTCTGGCAAGGCAACCAAATGCTCAAAGATATCCATCCTTCAATGGATACTGCTACAATTGCAACAACTTCGGTCATAAAGCAACTCAGTGCAGAAGAAGAATGAATCAGATTAATTCATCCTTCTCTAGACAGTGTTTCAACTGCAAAAGGTATGGTCACAAATCTCATGAATGTAGAAATATGCAAATAAATAATTCATTCAATGGTAGATGCTTTGCATGCAATAGAATGGGACATATGGCTAATCAATGCAGATCAAGAGGATATCAGTCAAATATGCAAAGAAATGTTGTTTGCTACAATTGCAATAGATTCGGTCATATTGCCAAATTCTGTAGAAGTAAGAATCTGAATAAAAAGGGTTTGGTGCATCATAATCAAAATCAAGATAAAGGAAAAGGCAAAGTGAATGCAGATGAAGTTCAAAGGGAGATGAGCAAGATTTGGGTAAAGAAGAGTACAAAAAATGTTGGTGACGGATCTGCACCAAAATCTGGTGCTGATATTCCTTCCGGAAACTAAACAAATGAGCTTTAGCTCAGGGGGAGTCACAAAGGAAAATAAAACTCCCCATCCAGTCAATTAGTGCCTAAATTTGGCACATGAAATGTTGTGGATTAAAGGGTTCTCATAAAATTATCTATATAACCCTTCGTGAAAATATGAATGATCCGCATGGAGTTTTTCAAGAGTTTAATCATCCAAGATTGATCTGGTCTAACAGCCATCTGGTAAAAGTAGGATTTTTTTGATCAGATCTAGTGTGATTCAAAGTTGAGATATCTTGATCTGCGGATTCATGGCATGATTGAAGGAAAGAAGATACATTGTCAATTTTCACTAAAAATGATTCTAAGTGCATCTCAGTGATTCAGAAAGATCTCTCTCAGAACAAGGCAACCAGATGACTTAAGTTGTACATTTATTGCAAAAAGAAATTAGGGTTTGCACAAAGATAAAAGGGTTCTTTTACTCATCATTTGCACATTTGCATTCGAGAAGAGAAAAATAAGAGCTCTGCATCAAGTTTTTGCAACCTTCTCAAAGATCAACTGTAGAATCCAATTCAACCAGCGATTTGTTCCGGCTATTTTTCCTGAACCCTGAAGTGTAAAAAGGTACTCCCATTTTGAATATCTCTCTCTGAATCTTTTGCAAAAATGGCTACTCCAATGGTTGTTAAGATCACTGATAGGCCGCGCCCAAAATTCAAGAAACATCCTTACAAATCCCTAGAAGTTGATCCCTTAGGCACTTTTTCTAGCATTCTGCATGGGGTTCTGCATGTAGAAGATGTTAGGGGTTCTAGCATCCACGCCAATATTGAGGAATTTGGAGAATCTAAGTTGATGGACATCTACCATAAACAATTAATAGATGAAAGTTTTGAACTCAAACCTCAATACAAGGCCCTCCGGGATAAACACTTTGGACATTGCATCCACTTTCCCTGTTTTGCAGAAGATGAATGGGTCTGGTATGTTCTTAGAAGAATACATGACAATTTCATGTGGTTGATGAAGCCCTTCAAGATAACAATAGATGCTATTAAGGCAGTAACTAGACTGCACTCATCTGGTGGGTTGCCTGCACTCAAATCTGTCAAGAACCAGACAGTAAGTGAAGCTACCGGATCTAAGTTTGACAAAAGAGCAATGACAATAGAAGACATCACAGATCCAGATATCAAATTTACCTCTATGATAATTGGTTATAAAATCTATCATTCTAGCAGGGAGAATTCTGTGTCCGGGACTGCAATATATATAGCATATCAAATGCTAAGGGAAAATGTAGACTATGATCTATGTGACCTTCTCCTGAACCAACTGTTAGAAAACTTGCAGAAGATCAAGAAGGACAAGAAGAACTCATTCAAGTATGGGTGTCTAATACTGTGTCTATTCTTCTACTACATGAATGAGTTGCCTGGATCAAGTGGTTGGGTATGGCAAAATGACAGACCAGTTGCCATACAGATCAGAGACTATATGTATGGACTTGGTGATGCTAAAGCTCAAAGTACAACACTGGGGATACTTTAAAAACTTCCAAAGTATGATGTAGGCTAGAGAAAGAATTCCTCAATCCATAGTTGAAAAATACAAGGATACAATGTGTTTTATGGTAGACATTGATCAATGCCTAATGGAGGTAGTTAAGCCCAGAATAGTTTGGATTATGCCAATGGGATATGAGGTTGATGAGAAAATCTTGGAGCTGCATATTCAACACTTGCTGAGTCAGCCTAAGGACCTTGAGGCAAAAAGGTTTAGAACCTTTCAAGAATTAAGTGTAAAGATACATGTTGAGCTAAGACAACTAGAAATATAAAAGGAAAGTTAGAAGGGAAGTAGAGGAAATTGCCAAAAGATATGGTATATGAAAAGAGGTAGTTGATGCAAACAGAGAGAAAATAGAAAGAGCTGAGAAAGAGAAACAAGAAGCAGAAACAGAAAGTGTTCTAGTGCAAGCCTCCTCCCGGACTAGATCCTCCAAGAGCTCTACACCTGCCACCTCTAAGAGTTCAAGAACCTCAAAACCGGAAGCCAAGACATCTGGAAAGGGAGAAAAGAGAACAAAAACAAATGCCATAAGGTCCTACATAAGCCAAAAGGATGATGAAGAAATAGAGACTGATGAGGAAGTTAAGAAAATGAAGAAGAAGAAGAAAGCATCTGCGGAATCCTTTGCCAGCCAAAACAAAGAAGAAGAGGCAGAAGAATTTGTTGAAAAGCCCACTCTTTCTATTGATGATATCATCAAGGCAGTCACTGTGGATGGAAATCTGCAACCAGTAATAGAATTTTATGATGATTATAGTGATACTGACAAAAGGATCTTGGAAGAAGCTACAGTTAGGTACCTAAATATTTATAATAAAGAATTTATTGAAATCATTTCATTAATTCCCAAGAGTCTAGAGAAGGTGCTTGAACTTAGAAAGGAGAATGCTAAGGCAAAGGACTTAGAGATTTGAGAACATATTGCTATTCAGCTCTATCCTTCCATTACTCCAAAGAAAATGAACATGATCTTTAAAGACTACAAGGATGAATTCCGAAGAAAAGCAAGAATGAACAAACTAATGCTTGGAGAGACTGATTAGGTAGCAAGAGAAACAAAAGACATCCTTTAGAATGCCTTTAAAAGATTCAATCTTCCTATTATAGAGGAAATAGATGAAGAACCCTCTACCATGGATGTTGAAAGATTAAATGCATCAAAAGAAGAATCTACTGAGAAAAATGTAGAAGGGCCAAAAGAGATGGATGAGGAGAAATCTAAGGATTTGGATTCCTCTGTTCTAGAAGAGGAAGTTCATGAAGAAGTTAACATCTCTCCTCTGGATCCCACTACAGATTCAAGAACTGAAGGAGAAGGAAGAAAAGAGGAGAAAGTGAGTCAAGAAGAGGAGAAAAAGGGAAGAGAAGAAGAACAAACAGAGAAGATCTCTGATGACAGCTCTGAGATTCCAAAAAAAAAGAAGACTCAGTCTCCGGCAAGAGACACTGTAGAGGCAGTGAAGAATTTCTTGACCAAAGAGATGATGGAGATAGATGAACTAGATCTATTCCAAGGACCGCTAAATTTTGATTCCCTCTCTCCGATCCAGACAATGAAAATAACATCTTTTGCCCAAGCTAAAGCAAAAGAAAAGCTTCTAAAATCTCACATGGAAGAGTGTGAGCTGATAGAGATTGCTTCCGGGATGTTGGAGAAGATCATGCCATCCTTCCAAAAGGATCCTTCGGCCTCTCCATCTGGTAATTTGAAATCTCTGGTTAACTCTATTAGCACCCATTTTGATTCCTTAGAGAAATCGGTAGAAGAGAAAGTCTGGAAAGAGTTTTTGGGAAAGAGATTCACTGAAGTATAGGGACTCATAGCTAATGATAGGAGGACCCTAGATATTGGGATAAAGAGCTTAGAAAATGCTCTTAAAGATGGTGGGGACATGTACAAATTTTGTCTATCTTGGTCTAAGGTGACAGAGGATATTGAAAAGAAGGTGAAAGAACAAGAAGGTAAACTGTCAAGTTTATCTTAGAATTTTGATCCCATCACCACATCCATAATGAATCAAGAATGCCAGGCTATTGCCATTATAAATGAAATTAAGAGGCTGGACAAGGAGAAGAAGAATATGATAAGCAGGATGAGTGAACTTAGAGGGATATTTATCCCTAAGTTAGAGGCAATGCATGAGGCATTAACTGATGCTCAGACCACAGTCCGAACCAGTGATCCAATAGACTTAAAAAGGGCAGAAGCTTATGTATTTTTGTTGAGTGGTCACATCTCAATTTTGGACAGGATGAAGCAGAGCTGGGAAATAGAATTTGTACAGTTGAAGACCACTTTTGCTGATATACTCAAGTATATGTAAGTATAACATGTATATATATTATGCAGCTATGTATAGGTTGATTTTTGCAAATTTTGGTGTGCGGATTCCACCCTTTGCCATTGATGTCAAAGGGGGAGTGAGGAGTAGTGAAAAATGTGGAATCCAGCTAAGGGGGAGCTCCGGTAAAACAATACACAAGACAGAGCATCAGCCAAGGGGGAGTTTGCTGCGACACTTAGTCATTTTTCACTAAGTTTTGCCATCAATGCCAAAGGGGGAGATTGTTGGAAAGAGACACTGTGTGGCTTCATGAGTGTTGTCATTAATGGCAACAGAGCCTATCCCACACATCTGCAGCACATAGTATGCCCATACCGGAAGTCAGATTGAAGAGTGTCTTGCTCCAATGAACAAAAACAGAGCATGCAGCAAGGTCTGACATCCAGGTCCAGATCTCTCAGATGGTGTAACTCAGAAAGTTGCAGACTTGGACAAGTCAAGAGGAGTATCATGACTACTAGATTCCAAAGATTGAGCCTTCAGTGATAAAACATGGAAAAGACATGAGCATATGAGTGTTGGGTTCCTGACAGGTAGAGCAAACTAAGGAAGAACTGACCGACAGAGTATTAGACTTCAATCCGGATGAGAAATTGATGGTGATCAAGCTATTTGAGGGATCATACAATATTGGCTGACATGATTAATGACTTCAATATCTATGATTTTGATACGCATCACATATCAAGCATGGATTCAGCCGACATATCAATATTTTGTAAATATTTTGAGTATTCCGGTTACCGACTAGAAAGTAGTTGAAATCCTTTGTACATATATATATACCAGATGGATTTTAGTATGAAGGTGTGTGTGTATAGATGTGATAAAATAAGGTGTGAAGAAAGGTAGAGATAAGTAAGGAAGCAGAAATACATGTTCGGTATGTAACAGAGTAGCAACACTAGAGTAGAGGAAGAATAAAGTGCATTAGATCAGTATATTGAGCCTAACCAGAATTGAACTTTAGCATCTGTGGATGCCTCTCATTAGTTCAAATACCTAGTTACCTTCTATAAACTTTGTAGATAGTGAGTCTCTTGTAGGCAGTGTGCCTCTTGTAAGCAATGTGCTCGAGCAGTGAGCCCTAATTGGCAAGTGCCATTTTGTATTTCTTATTTTTTTAACAGAGAATACAATCTTGGGTTAGTCACCCCGTGGTTTTTCCCTTAATAGTGTTTTCCATGTAAAAATCCTTGTGTTATGTGTGTTAATTTTATTTCTGCTCTCATGGTTATGTATGCTTATATGTTTTGATGCTGCACTAATTGTTAAAGGAGAAAAGAAAGTTAATATATTTGAGATAACTGATTCACCCCCCTCTCAGTTATCTACCTTGTTTCCAACACAATCTAGTTGCATTTTGTATTAACAGTGCCTCTAATTTGCATTTACAGGAATGGAGTTGTGTCGAAATACTACATCTAACACGTAATAAAGTTGGAAAAATGATGTCTATGGCATCAACCCTGTAAAACATCAAGGAGAGGGTTACATTAGAGATATAAGAACATTCAAAACTATAAACAATGGGTCCTAGTGCACCTAAAATAATGCTTCCTGACTGTCAACTCTTGAGAGGAGATAATTATGCCACTTAGAAAACCAAAGTGCAAACTCAATTAGAGTTCGAAGACCTTTGGGATGTAGTCTCTAGAAAAACAACTAGACCTCAACAAGCCAGTGATGATCAAAATAAATTTAATAAGGCCAATCAAAAGGCCAAATTAATCATTTTGTTTGGAGTGATAGATGAGGTTCAACCTCACATCCGTACAGCCGCCACTGCCAAAGAGGCTTGGGATCACCTAAAGATAGTCTATGAGGATAAAAACCAAAACCAAATCCTCCATCTACAATGTCAGTTACATTGTCTCCAAATGCAAAATGGTGAGAAGGTAGAGGTAGTTTTTTAGAAGAGTTTCTAAAATTAGAACATCACTTCAAGTGTTAGGGGAAGAAGTCACAGATGCTACTCTTGTACCAATTGTACTAGGAGCACTACCCCCCTCATTTTGAGTGTTTGTCACATGTTTAAATGTGGCTAATAAAACACCCTCATTTGAAGAATTGGTCAACTTGCTTCAACAGGAAGAAGCAATATTTGGTGAGACAGTCTCTCAAGACAATTAGGCCCTCGTAGCAAAGAAGAAGGGAAAATAATTTGAATGTCAGAGTGGTCTATCAAATCAATCTAAAACAAATCAAGACAACTCTTATCACAAGAAAAAGAAATGTCTAATTTGTGGCAAAAAGGGTCATGAACTCAAAGAATGTTGGTATAATTCCTATGCCAATAGTGAATCTAGTCACAAAAAGACACATAAATCTTTTCAAGGGGACGATCTAAGAAGACACCCCATTGACAGAAAAATCCAAATAAGCAACAAGACAATGTTGCATCTACAGGTAATTTAGATGAAGAAGAGTTCTTGTATGCTACATAAACTAAGGCCTCCACATCAAACAGTTCAGTCTAGTATGTTGATTCTGGTGCATCTAGACATATGACAGGGGAACAAGAATAGTTATGTGACCTCACTCCATCCACCTTCTATGGGCATGTTTCATTGGGTGATGATACCTCATATAAAGTTCAGGGAATTGGTGATATTTCCCTTCCACTAAGAATTCACAAATGTTGACTTATAAAGGTTATGTATGTTCTAGGGCTCACAAAGAACCTTCTTTCTATAAGTTAGTTACTAGAGCACAATTTGCAAGTAGAATTTGATCAACAAATGATGAGAAACTTTGTTTTATCAAAGACAATACTCTCAATGGAGCAGTTGTAGCTTGTTCTTCAGGGGTAGGAAAGATTTTCCAACTAATTCATGTTTCAAATGACGATCAAGCCCTTGCAGTGAAAACCAGTGTATCCACAACTCTTTAGCATAGTCCTGAGATTTGGCCCTCATTTTTGGTTATCTTCCATTGAGTAAGATAAATATGGTGAGAGGACTTCCCCCTTTCAAAAAATAGAAGTTCTTTGTTCACATTGTCTTGCTAGAAAGCAACATAGGGCTCCTTTTCCTATTGCAGGAAACAGAGCCTCAAGTCCCTTATTGATTCACACTGATCTATGCAGACCTATGCCACTCAGTCATCAAAATGCGTGATATTTTCTTCTCTTTGTGGATGATCATACAAAAAAAATGTGGGTCTATTATTTGGCTCACAAAGATGAAACCTTTGAGAAATTCAAAGAGTTTCGAGCCCTTGTAGAATGATCATTAGGTTAGACTCTCAGAGCCCTTTGCTCAGATCGAGGGATAGAATTCACAAGTAAGGAATTTGAAAACTACTTATAAAAACATGGCATTCAAAGATAGTTGGCACTGCATAGATGCCTCAACAAAATGGTGTTGTAGAGAGGCGTAATTGTACTATTGTGGAAATGATGTGATGCATGTTGAAGGATGCAGATCTTGCTCCTGCATTCTGGGTTGAAGCCATTCATACAACAATGTATTTTTTGAATTAAGCACCCACCAAAGTGCTTGATAATATCACATGAGAAGAAGGTTGTACTGGGAAGATGCCCTCTATTTCACATTTAGAGTGTTTGGATGTACAACCTTCATGCATGTTCCCAAGGTTCAGAGAACAAAATTGGATGATAAGTTTGTGAAGTGTATTTTTCTTGGGTATAGTTTAGAGTTGAAGGGATATCAACTTATGGATGCAGTCATAAAGAAGGTGTACATTAGTAGGTATGTTGTTTTTGATGAGGAAATTAGATGCAACACCTTTTTCTCTCCATCATCTGTTAGTTCACAAACACCGAGAATTTTTGAACTTGAAGATGAGGAACTTGATGAAAAACCTCAAGAAAAGGTTTTGTTTTTGTTTGATGCATTCCCCCCTCTTTTACCACCTCAATCCTTATCTCCTATACACAAAAAGCTTCTTAAGTGGTATCAAGCCACAATGAAGGATGCTAAAGATGATGCAGTCGCAGACACATCTTTTAGTGGGACTAAAACTTGCAACAAGTCTTAAGAAGAGGTAAACATGGCCCTTATGTGTACAATTATGCAGAGTTTATAACCAGAAGTAGTTCATCAAGATCTTGGGTCGCCACCTTGGAAAGATTCCATGGATGTAGAGTATCAGGCATTATTAAGGAATAATACATGGGAACTTGTTGATCTTCCACCAGGGAAGAAGGCTATTGGATGAAAATGGGTCTAAAAAATGAAATATTAAGCATATGGTAACATTGACAAGTACAAGTCCTAACTTGTGGCTAAGTCTTGTCTTGGACTTGAAGTGTGGCAACAGAAGAATCAGATCTATGTTTCTAAGATGAAGTATGCCAAGACACTACTCAAGAAGTTCGAAATGGAATATTCCAAATCAATGTTGACTCCCATGGAAACAAGTTTGCAACTTTCCCATCATGATCCATCACCTCAAGTGAATTCTACTCTCTACTATTAGTTGATTGGGAGTCTCATCTACTTGACTTATACCAAGCCTGATATCAGCTATGCTATCAGCTATCTCTCTAGGTTTATGTAGGGTTGTTCATTGGAAGGTAGTAAAGCAGGTTTTGAGATTCATACATGGTACAATGGCATATGGCCTAGAGTACAAGAAGAATACAAGTTTTTCTTTGTGTGGATACACAGATGTGGACTATGTAGGTTTTGTGAATGATGGGAAGTCTACTTCAGGCGTCATTTTCTTTTTGGGATCTAGTCCAATTTCTTGGGGGAGCAAAAATCAAACCACTATTTCTCACTCTTCCATAGAGGCATAATACCATGCCATAGGAGGGTTGTTTGTGAGATGATATGGTTACATCACATTTTGACAGGCATGGGTGTTCCTGAGACAAGTCCTACCACTTTGTTCTATGATAATCAGAGTGTATTGAAGCTTGTTCGCAGTCCAATTTTCATGAGTGTACCAAGTATATTGAGATTCAATGCCATTATATCCATGAACATGTTCATCAACAAAATATCTAGCTCTAGTTTTGTTCAACTCAAGAGTAGTGTGAAGACATATTTACAAAATCACTTGTAGCTATGAAGTTTGAAGCTTTTCAAAGTTCATGCTTTGGCCTCTTGGGCATATGATGTAATAAGGGGGGATTTAACTAGCTTTATTTTATTACATCTGTTATGTTAGAAATTGTCCTCCTGCATGGAATGGTACAATTTTACCATGGTTTAGCTCCTTCCCTTTGGTGACCTTTCAACCTAGTTTTTACAGACCTTCCCGAAACTTGACTGACCTAGATCTGATTGGAAGAATCTCACATTTTGGAATAGCTAAAGACTGAACGGGAAAAGAAAACTTGGATTTGGGACCCCCTAACCTCCTTAAAGTAGTCCTGAGTAGGAAATTAGGGCTTGGACTTGGGCGCTAGTGCCCTTGTCCTGCCCTATTTCCTATGGTCTTAAGTTTTGGAGGGATGTCATCTCTTTCCGTGCATTCCAAGATTCCACTTTCAAGTTTTCATTTTTCACGCGATGTCGACATCTTATTTCAAAATTTGAAATTCCTAAGTTTGGATATAAAGAGACATTTGAAAATCATTTCAACATATACAATCTTTATGCAAACTTGATGCCAAAACTCTACCAAAATTGCCATTGAAGATCGGTAATTTGTTGGAGCTCTTGAAGTTATTTGAATTTGCTTTCATGGAGATAATGGATGAAGATTAGAAATCAAGATCTTGAGACTATCTTTCTCTTCCTAGGGTTTGTATACCTTTTGTATGATCGGGAGAAGAGTTCAAGCCTCCAACATCATGTTTGGATATCCTCCGTAAACATTGCTGATTTAGCTTCTTGTTCATGCAAGTCTTCATTGCTTTCATCTCCTTGAGGTGAAGTTGTGTTTGTTCATTAATTTTATGCAAGTTGTTGATCTTCCCTTGATTGAGACATCTAGGGTTTGATATTTTTGCATACACTTTGCTAAGGTTTGCACACACATTTGTAAATCTTTATCTCTAGCTATTATTGAGGTGGGAACACCAAAACGAGGCTTGACTAAAGAAAGCTCCTATATAGCTGCAAACATTTTTCTCCTCCTTTTGTATGTGTAGGTTGTATTTGTCAAGATCTGGCAGAAAGGAGTTGTAGAAAAGGTTTATGTTACAGACACAGTCGTGACAAAATTTGAATTTCAAGATTCCAAGAGTTCCAGGACACGGTAACTCACGCCCTAGTCCAACTGGGTGATTTTTCTAGGATCTGGGAACCTTTGGAGATTGTGAAGCAGCTGGTATAGAAGATTTTGACATTAGGAAACTTTCAGGACACGGTGACTAGCGCCCTAGTCCAACAACTCCTTAGTTTTTAGGTACACTATCTCTAAATTGTCCACTCTGCATTTCTTTGTTTGTTTCATCAATATCTGTATCAGAAATTGAGTTATTACAGTCTGATATGTAAATTAGGGTTTTAAGGTTAAAGAGGAAAACTAGCTTGTAAAACCTGATTCAACAACCATATAGACACAATTAACAGGAAAGGGGAACATTGGAGATATGTAGTTTATCCCTAAACTCACCCTTTGCTTTCCTAATGCTTTAGTGTATATGAAAGTGTAGGACTTGTATTATCCATCTTGCTTCCACATTTTCTACATTAAACATTTTGGTGAACCTGTGCTCTAAAGAATTTGCATCCTTTCACAACTCAGATCTGATTTAGTTTGTTGTCCTAAAAACACTATAGATTGGAAACCCTCTTTCATGAAAATGCATTCTCTAAATCTTCCATGATTCTCTTATCCTTTCATTGAAAAGAATTTGAAAATTACAACTTTGTGTAGTGCATACTGTTATTTTATCTTTTTCAAAAAGTTCATGTTATAGAATTTTACATTCAAGTCTTGCATAAATTTGAGCATGTTAAAATGTTGGATTACTTTTTACAAGACTTTCATGTGTATGATTAGCCATTTAGTTGTGATGACTTCAATATGCTAGATGAAGCCCTTGATGACTTTATCTCAATTGAACAGTCCAATATGACTCTTAAATCATCATTGTTTAAAAGACTTGTAAATGTAATTTATGTTCCCAAAGCTAGAGAAGAAATTGTGAAACCAAAAATAGTGGTCACTTTGTGCTTAGATGTACCTCAATCCCCTTCTAAACCAGTGCTCACTATTAGAGGTCCTTCACCTTCTTCTCATTCTCCTGATTACATTTACAACTATGCTAAACAGATATCATATCCAACTTCACAACAACCTAGTTCTATTGTGGTTGCTCATACATACAATACTCAGAATAACAAACAAAACAAACAACAATCAAGCATTTTGATATCTTTACCAACTTCTCAACTGATGCTTCCTCAAGCACCTCGCTTAACACAAAAAGTTGGTCAAGATTATGATCTTGTTGAGCAGCTTCGTGCTACTCCTACTAAGATATCTCTTTGGGAACTCATTCAAACTACACCCACATACCATGGAATGCTCCAAGAAGCTTTACAAAAGGTGATTGTGCCACATGCTGTTAAACCTAATGATGTAGCAACTCTTCTCGATTGTATGTATGCGACAAAAATAGATATTTTGTTTCAACAACATGAGTTGCCAGCTCTCGAAGTTCAAAAATAGTATGATCCTTTGATTATTTTTGTTACAATTTAAACAAGAAAATGATTAAATGAATTATGATTGATAATGTATTAGCTCTTAATGTTTGTAGCATCATCTTATTACATAAGATTAAAGTTGATACATCTTTGATTAAACCAGATAAGATAAGTATTCGTGGCTTTGATAATGTTGGAAGACAATCTGTAGGCACTATAACTCTACCTATACAAGTCAATCCTGTAACCTTGCCTACCTTGATTCATGTCATGCCTTGCTCTTTTTCTTACAACATGATTATGGGTAGACCATGGATTCATGCATTGGGGGTAGTCCCGTCTACCCTTCATCGTTCAATAAAATTTATTCATAAAGATAAGCTTCACACCATTCATGTTGATCTTGAACGCGATCTTTGTTTACAAATTGAGTCACAAAAGCAAGTTGTTCAACACAAAATCTTAAGCAATTGGAAAGTTGAATCATCGACTTCTCTCACCACGAATAATGTTGTGCCAGAGTCCAAACAATCAAATGCATTTCTTGGTGATGATTGGGGTTCATTAGATTTTACATCTCCTTCCATGGGTGAATATAAAATTAATGATCCTGTTCTTAAAACATCAAAAGTTGCATCAATACTATCTCAAAGCTCAACTGTGAAACCTAAAATCTCTTTGGTTACAAATTTAGACAATACTCTTAATTATACTATAGATTATAAAACTAATGAACTTCCAAATAAATGGCTTCTCTTTATGGTCAAGGATTTCAGATCCTTTATAAGAATTGTGACTATGCAGGTATGGGTTGCAGTATTAATCAAGGAATTAAAGTCCCTATAGAATCTTCTTCGCAAATTACTCAAGTGGTATTGGATATAACCCTTTTAGGGAATCTAAAGCCCATCGACATCCTAGTCTTAATGTGAATACAATATCGACACTCAACTTGATCTTCCTTGAGATGATTGACACCAATTGTCCTCCAGGAGAAATCCCTTTAGATGTCTTTTCAACCAATGAAGCGATAATTGAATTCTTGGGTGCTTATGACAATATTCCTCGTTACCATCATAAACATGGATTGCCTTATTATCTGAATAATGATGCATATTTTGGAATCGTCAGATCTAGAATGAAAGGATGGAAGATCATCTCAAGAAAGATTTAAAAACTTTAAAAAGATAAAAACTCCAGCAATTTAACTAAGGATGACCCTTCACCACTTAGGTGATGATTTGAGTGAAATGAGGGGTATTATGATCACTGCTGAGAGTGCGTGATTGGTAGCTTATGCTAGAAATATGCCCTACTCTCAGGAGGCACCGGAGATATCTGTTCCTATCTATAGCTCCGGAGATATGTCAGTAGCTTTGGAGATATCTTTGTAGCTCCGGAGATATCTGTAGCTTCTTTGTAGCTCCGAAGATACTCTAGACTTTCACCTAGCTCCGGAGAGGCTTTGATCAATACTTCAAAACTTCTGGTGTCATGGTACTCTTGGTATTGCCTTCAGAGATTATTGAAGACTATCTCCAGAGATGCACAAAATTGTTGTTCCTGGCATCTACACCTGTTGATTCAAAAAGAGAGAAGTTTCTGCATTTTTCTATCAATTCCGTGCACATTAGTCACTCAATCAGAAATTATGATCTTAAGTAATCTATCTCAATTAATCATTAAATAGAACGATCTTGCTAGCTTATTTGGGTGCAGAAATTAGGAAAGATGGACTCAGGAAGGAGAAAAAGAGTGGTAAAAAGATGTATTTCATGGGTGCAACTTGGCACTCATCATCCCCCATACCTAAGGTTTGGCAGGTCCTCCTGCTTCTCACATTTTAGATTTATTCTGGCGAAGTAGCTTGTCAGTCAGGCTATAATCCTATGCATAGGTGGTCCAAGTTGTGCGGTTGGTATTACCATTGCCTCTATATTGATCAACCTGCTTCAACTAGTCCTGCAATTTCTCATCTTCCATCTGTTCAGCCTAGATAGGGAGTGGTTCAATTATTAGAGGGGGCCTGAACCATCCACCTATCCATTCCTGCTTATGGTTATCCATCAGTTTGGATATCAACTTTGCTTTTCTCATAAATAATCTTAAGTTTGCAGGGGTGACCACCTCTCTCATTTTCTGCTCCGGGGTCAAAATATTCCATCTTTTCTTTGCTATGGCAAGTACTGGATTTGCTGAACTGATCATGAAAAGACCAAAATTGATGGAGCACTCTTGCAAACTTTTTAGGTATAATGGCAAAATTTTGTTCTT